>OY821759.1:5755825-6955825 GCA_963682095.1 Potentilla sterilis
ACATATCATAGATTCTTATTTAAAGAATAAAGAGAAAATAAGAGATAAACACATATTTCGAGCCTTCTTTCAAAATAAACTCACACCCATAAGTTACACTCAATACATATTTCAACCTTTTTTATAGAGTTTGTTTATATAATTAACATTTTACATTGTTTTGTTTTTGTTCACCTTTTTGCCCTTCTGGTTTAAAAATGAAAGTTTCTTCATAAACATAGCTGTCACAATTTCTCGAATTTAATTAACATGTAACAGGTCCAAAACATAAATGTACGTAAAAATTAAAGCTTTAATGTAGCAAATTAGCGGGAGAAATTTATGTGATGAAGAGTTAAACAAAGAGAATGAACTCATGTAATTTTTATTTATGTCTTAATGAACACGATTAAATGCCTTAAAAGTTGTCAAATTGGCCCTTAATTTTAACTTGTCTCATTGATGGCATTTCTTCCTCTAGCTCTCCACATACTTTTCTCGTTCAACAAACAGGTGTGGCTGATTTTCCTTTAAAGATCTAAATTTGATTCTACAGTACATGTATAATTTACACGTGAGTCCATCATTAAATTTGAGTTTTGTATTGAGTTTCTATGCAATAGGTAATTTGGAAAATTTGGGTTTTGTATTGAGTTTCTCTTCAATGGGTAATTTGGGTGTCGTATTGAGTTTCTCTGCAATATGAAGTCTATGAAACTATGAAATAGGTATCTGTGCCGTAGGGGACATACCTTTTCCATAGGTTTATATGGTTTCTACCTGTTATACAAGTGTAATAGGTATGTTTTATTATTTAAGATATGTAGATAGTCTGTGTGGTTTCGATAGTTTTAATGAAGAAATATAACCTCATAATTTTTTGATATTGAATTTAATAGCGTCGATTATGGGGGGTTGGAATCAAGCATCCTTCATTGAAGACCATATTGAAATTCTGCTGTGTTCGTGGAAGAAAATCGGTGTGTTTTGACTTTATTGGGTGGTATTTTTAGTAAATATGTCTAAAAACAAGTTCTTTTATTCAGACATAAAAGATATATTTTAAAAAAAAAATTAACCTAATTAATTGGTTTGGGCGTATTTTAAAAAACTCTAAGGGGTGGGTTTAATTTAAAACAGGTCTTCAAATATGGGTGTATATCTAAATCCCAAAAATAAAACTATCACAAAAAAATTTTGAGTAACTAGTTTCCCTCCTAAAGAGATTGTAGACAATTGTGCGTTGCTCTTTGTGTTCTTGGGAAATTTGGAAGGACTTTTCTTGTTCCCGACTGGCCAATAACCCATCAAATTTCATTTCAACAATCGCGCTTATAACTTTCAAGGCCCAATGAAGATAGAAGAGCATCCGGCCCAATTCTAATACTTAGTTTATTTGTCACTTGCAATAGGAAATTGAGACTAGGAGATCTTTGTGTAGCTTGGTAACCAAGCAATGAGATATCGGATATAATTGAAGAGATATATTTTTAATGATATACCTTGTTTATGGGAAAAGAATTTTGTTTTACGATAGAATATAAATACAGGTCCCCGAGACCTCTTAAAGTACAAGCAAAAAGACCTAACTAACAAGCAATTCAGTATTCTCCACAGGTAATTGTCTATTTGTCTTCATCTTGTATGTATACTTTGCTGTATGCTTGTTACATGGAGTAATGTATTTGATCGTGGTTGGCATTGTGTCAATTAGCATATTGGAATGGAGAGCCAGTTGTGTTACAATGTTTTCTTTTTTTAGGTTAGCACATATGGTGACAAGATTAAATTTCTTTTTCGATTGCTTGATTATGAAACGTTTGAAGCGTGCTTTTCATGTTTATGTATGTGATCATGGTTGATGAATTATATGTCTGTGATGTTTGTGATATATTGCTTTCTCATAATCTTCTCCCTTGAAAGTACTCATAACCTTGTAGACTATTCAGGGATATTCGGGAAGTGAAGAAGTATGAGTATCCGGACAAAAGTTTAGCAGATAGCTCAAGTGTACTTCTGTAAAAAGAAGGGCACACGAAGAAGATTGCCTTGTGAAAATAGTAAGTTTCACTTTTCAGTGTTTTCTATTGAGTTACCTTGGTCAATTTTTCCCCTCGTTCTTGATTCTTTTTTAAACAGCAGGTTTAGTTTGCAGGCTTTCCTAAGAAAGAGCTTTGAAGGGAAAATGAGGTGAATATCTCAATAAAAAAAAAACGACATGGTGGTGGTCGTGGTGGTGGTCGTGGTGGTGGTTGTCAAGGCAATATGTACAGTCCTAGTTATGAAACTAGCCGGAGTGCCGGACTGTGGCTATTGTCCTACAGAGATGTTCAGGTCATTTTCCCTTCGAGGCTTCTTTGTTAGAAAGCACTGCGCACAAAGTCTTTGTAAGTGAGAACTGGGGGAAAAATTGTCCAACTTAACTTCACTAGAAAACACTGAAAAATTGAAACTTACTCTTTTTCACAAGTCAGTCCTTCTTCATGTGCCTCTCCTTTTTACAGAAGAAGCATTTGAAGCTCCCTGGCTTGCCATTGCTTTATAGCCTTTTTAGGACCAAGTTTGGGTAAAGAAGGTAGTTGGGGCCCATATATAGGTGGTTGTGGGTAAGGACTGGCCTTACTCTTCGATGTGGGACTGGTTCCCTTCTGCTTATACTTTCTGGTGCCCCCTTAGGCAGGCTGGCGCCCCCGGCCCCTGGGTCCCTGGAGGCAGGATAGAGTGCCAGGCCCCGAGGCCGGGTGCTGGTGATCCGGTCCCGACCCTTGGGCCGGGCCGGGCCCTGGTGCGCTTGCTGCGGGTCTGTGGGCCTGCTGTAGCCTCTCTGTGGCTACTGTCAATAAGTCCCCCAAGTTCCCGGTCAAGTGCAATCTTGAATGGAGACTTAAATCTGTCTTGCTCTTGTCCCGCAGACCCGCGGGGTTACCAACCTACCGGTGCCCAGTCCCCCAAGTCCGCGTTAAAGATTGGGCGTGACCGAGGTGAGTACCTGTTACCGATGGGAAGTAATAGTTTATAAGCACACTTGCAATGTAAGCAGTAATATGGCTAAGTGTTGTGGTGTTATGAGCATGGAGCCAAGATGATAATGATGATGCCATGATGTTATGATGCCATGATGCCATGCAACAGATGTGTGCATGGAATGATAATGAGGCGTTGAAATCCGCCATGCAAGAGATTTGTGCATGGGATGACAATGAGGCGTTGAAATCCGCCATGCAAGGAATGTGCACGGAATTTTGGTCGGGCACTCTGCCCTTTCGGTACGAAGCGGAGCTTCACTGGGCCTCAACTGGGCGATCTGCCGAATCAAAGCGGAGCGGAGTTCACTGAGCCTCTACCGGGCGATCTGCCAAAACGGGATTCACTGAGCCTCTACCGGGCGAGCTGCCAAAATGGGATTCACTGAGCCTCTACCGGGCGAGCAGCCATATGGAGACGAGTTTCCCATTGCTAGGCTGCAGGGAGATTACCCTGGTGTTGCGGCCTGTTTGAAGCACCGGCGAACACTTGCTAGTTCTTCTCAGCTTGTATTGAATAAGCGTTGAGGTAAGGGGGTGGCATTGAGGTGACAAAGCTCGCCATGTAGCCCCATGTTTGATCGCCTTTCAATGCGATGCAGGGTTTTTATCCTGCTGGACAAGCGTGCATGGGTTAGATGCAGACTCACCCTGGTGTATAACGCCCGCCGGTCGAATATTCTCGACCGGTGTCAGCCATGGTATTGGGCGGAACTCGACCGGTGCCCGGACATCATGCCATCTCCGGACGAGTCCCCCAGTGAAGCGCCATGGGGCCAGGTGCATTATGTTCCTGGTAGGGGGGTGGCATTGAGGTGACAAAGCTCGCCATGCATCCCCCTGTTGCCGCAGCTAGTGCGATGCAGGGTTTTTATCCTGCTGGACAAGCGTGCATGGGTTAGATGCAAACTCACCCGGGTGTATAAAGCCCGAGCCGGTCGAATGTTCTCATGACCGGGGTCAGCCATGGTACTGGGCGGAACTCGACTGGTGCCCGGACATCATGCCATCTCCGGACGAGTCCCCCAGTGAAATGCCATGGTGCCGGGTGGATCCTATTCCCGGAATGTGCTTTTGAGCCGGTTGGATGCGTCGTAACCGGTGGGCGGAACTCGACCGGGCGTCCTGCCATATCGAGACGAGTCCCCCAGTGAAGTGCGACTGGACGGACCTCGACCGGTGTCCGGTCGCCATGCCATATCCGGACGAGGTCTCCAGTAATATGCGATGAAGAAGCCATGCAGCCGGTTGAATGATCATAACCGCGAACTGCCATGGTGCCGGGCGGAACTCGACTGGGCGTCCAGCCATATCGAAACGAGGCTTCATACCCGGATGGGTGCTCTCCAAGCGGTTGGATGATCATAACCGCGAGAGAGGTCTTCGAGAAATGCAGCGAAGATTGTCGTACAAGCGTGGAATCTGGGGAAGTGGGAGGGCCTGACTCCTTGATTCCCGCTCCTACCTTCCTGTCGCTAGCGTGTGGGACAAATGGCTGACATGCATTTAAGGAGGAAGTCCATCAGTCCCGTCAGTTATGATGGCATGGGGAGGTTACCAACGCTGGGACACGTGCCAGCGCGGGGCGGTCTTGAGATGTAGGGAGTGGATTCGCAGGCGTTTGAGTTGCTCTGATTACTTGTTTTGGAGGGATTTTGATTGCCTACGGCACTGGTCCCTTCTATAAAAAGGCCTCTTCTGCTCTTCTTTCTGTTGTTGCTTCCTGCTTTGGAGAAACTAAGAGAAAGAGAAAGAGAGAAATCCGGCTGCGAGATCTGTTTTCCTGAACGCTCCCTACCATTGCGCGCTGCTTTCCCAGGGCCGATTGTTCTCGGTTGAGCATACTAATCGGTAAGTTTGTTTGATTTCTTTGCCCCGGTGTTGTTCTTGTTTTTGGCTTTGTTGTTTTGCGGCGGGGGGGGAGAGGGATCTCTGCCGCTGACGGAATTGCTTTGCGGCGAACTTGGGGAGAGGCCGTAGAAGGCGTTGTTGTAGCCTGTTGCTGACGAGCGCTAGGGTTTTGTGTTCTTCCCCTAGGTTAAGATGTCGTCTTCAGGTTCTGACCGGGCTTCCGAATCGGCTGCCAGAGGTCCCCTCGTAGACGATGCGCAGAGGCTGGACGACTGGCTCAGTTCGGAATCTCCGGAGACCGAAGTCGCTGACTGCTCCGGGAGCAGGGTTTCGACTCCGTCCTCTTCTTCGTCTTCCGGGGCTGAATCCTCGGAGACTGAAATACCGCACGGGGTGCGTCTTGCAGATGCTCCGGTTGCGAGCTACACCATCGGCAGCGGGAAGCACGCTGTTGTGTGTGATGAACCGGAGGAGAGCATGACCCCTGAGAGATTGAGGCGCTGCGGGAAGCGTGGGGTATCCCGGATAGAGTGCTGCTACGGCCCTTGAATCCTAGAGAGTCAGCCTGCAACCCGGAAGAAGGTTGGGTTGCTGCACATCCGGATCAGTTCCGGCATGGACTCTCGTTCCCGCTGCCACACTACGTGCAGTACATGCTCAGTGCGCTGCAAGTGTCACCCGCGCAGCTTCCTGGGCTCCAGTGGAGACGACTACTGAGCCTCGGCTACTTGTACGAGTTCTCTGGGATGAACATACCCACGGTAAACGAGTTCCGGGCCTTGTACAGGCTGTCGTACTCCAGGAAGCAGGGGTCCCATGGCTGCCTGTCCTTCAACACCCGGAAGCCTCCACCGATTGTCACCAATATGCCTTCATGGGTAGACAACAGCTGGAGGAAAAAAGTGGTGATGGTGGGCGGGAAGTGGCAGGCGAGGAATAGAATGTACTGTGTTCCTGGCGCCTTCCAACCCATTGGCGACCAGTCGTACGAGCTGTCCGATCTGGAGCGTGAGAGGATCTCGACCATAACCGGATGCTGGGACGATCTGGAACGGAGTTCTTACAACTTCATTCGACGGGAAGTGCTGGAATACTGCTAGCTTGGGCGGGGTCCCGGTGTGTAGGAAGCGCTTGAGCGGTGATACTTTGTGTTAGTTTCTGCAATATACTAACCGTTTGTTTTCCTTGCAGGTGCATCTTCTCAGGCGACTATCCAGCCTGAAACCACTCTCTCCATGGACGGGGAAGATCTCCTCAACCAGCTGAAGGAGAAGGCCGAGATCGTCTCGCGGATGTCGGTGAATGACGGGTCCGGCCGGCTTACGACTCTTGCGGAGCCGAGGGCCATGGACGTCGATGAGGATGCCTATGTCCTGAGGCGGGTGAAGACCCATCACTCCACAGGCCTGCTGGCGCCTGGAAAGGGCAAGAGCACCGGGGGGGCGGTGAGGATTCCCGGTGGGATGAATAGGGTTCCCAACCGTCCGGTGTCTGCGCCACGGGTGGCTCGCGCCGTCCCCGCAAGCGCACGATCTTCTTCTCCGGAGGGCCGAGGAGAAAAACGGAAGGTTGGGGACGTTCCTTCCTCCGCGCTGGTGACGCTGACCGGTGGGTCGGCACGGGAAAACCTGGCCAAACGGTTCAGGATTACCAGCGGTGCGCAGTCCAACGCTGTTGGGGAGAATGCTGCTGCTGCCGCTCGGCAGAGTAGTCCAGCGCCTGAGGAGGCACCGAGGGGAAGCCCGAGTGGTGCAATCGCCCGGCAAGTGGCGGCGGACTTGGCCGGCCTTGGTCTGGACAGACCCGGGGTTGCTGGAGCCTTGGCGGGCGGGAATCGTCCAAAATGTAAGGAATCCGTCCTCCGGGTAAATACCGCACGGTACCACTGTACTGCTTGTAACTTGTTTTTCTTTTGCTGCTTGACTAACTCTTTGGTGTTGCGCAGTTGCTGTACAGTTTGTACGAACCGAACGCGAGCGAGGGGCTGTCGGAGCTGCAGAGACAGATAACTGTTTTATCCGAGACCCGGCAGCGCCTGGAGGTGGAGAAGTCTCGCTCGGACCGGGAGAAGGCCAGATCGGAGGAGAGGGCCAAGAAGCTGGAGGAGCAGAACCGGACCCTGGAGAAGGAGAGGGCCGAACTGAAGGAGCAGAACCAGCTCCTGGAGAGGGAGAGGGCCGAACTGGAGGCCAAGGTGGATGAGTTCCAAGTGGGAGCTGGTGCTCTGCTCGCTGCCTCTGCTGCTCCGGCCGGGGAAGATGACCCGGAACTCTTCGAGCGGGTCGTTCTCAAATACCGCGAGAGCGATCAGTTCCTGGAGTTTCTGGTGAAGGCCAGGGAAGAGGGCATCTCGGATGTGTACACGGAATGGGCGGGGAAGGGATGGCTAGACACTTCCCTGATGTCGACTGCTGCTGAAGGAGATATCCATGAGCAGTCGGACATCCATCAGGAGGCGGTGGAGGAGCAGCCGGGTGAAGCGATTCGCTCGGACTTGGATTCTTTTACCAACAGTGCCGAGTCTGCCCGAGCCGGAGCCATCACCGGAACTAACATCGACGACGAGGGTACCGCAGGAGAGGCTGGCGGACTGCCTACCGAAGGCGGAGTCGTAGCTCCTTAGGATTTTCTTGCCCTTTTCCTTGTAATCTTTACGGATCGGTTACTGCTTGTATACTTGCATGAATATGAATATACTGGAACTGGCAGAGCCGGTGAAATTTTCTCAAAAGTAGTTTGCATATATATTTGTTTTTTTTTACAACTGTTGAACCGCGAACTATGCCAAACTAACCGCTCAGACTAGCGGGTTTCACCAGGACTGGTCATGCTCCCGGTCGGGGTCTGTTCCTCTTTTCCCCACGTACCGCTGGAGCTGGCCGTTATCAATCAAAACCTGCACCGCTTGCCTGAGAGCGTAGCACTTGCTCGTTCGATGAGTAGCCTCATCATGGTACGAGCAGTACTTGCCCGTCTGCGCCGTTGTAAGTTTTCCCTTCGGGAACCTTCTCGGGGGCGGTGGGGGAATGACACTCCCGTTCTCAAGTAGGATATCCTCGTAGGAAGTGGTGAGAGCGGTGAAGACTTCTTGGTTGGCCGGTGGTGGTGCTGGCATGATTGCTAGGGGCGCTCTTGGCGGAACGGCGCTGGCTTGTGCTCATTCTGAGGCTTATCAGAATAGGACCTCTGCTGCCGCGGCGGCCAGTTTCTGTTGTTGGCGTTCCGGCTGGGCCGAGCGGTGCGGTTATCGGTCCGCTGATTGGGCTTGGCTTCCTGGGCGGGTGGGGGGTTCTCTTCCCGGGGATGGTCCTCCTGCTCCTCATCCCGCTTCCTCTTCTGCAGGTGGTGCCCATAGGTCTCATGATCGACCTGAGCATGCCGGATGGCCATAGCCATCAACTCGTCGTACCCCTGCGGGAGTTCTACCCGGACGGCGTAGGAAAACTTGCCCGCTCGGAGCCCTTGTTTAAACGCCATCTCGGCGATGCCCTTGTCCAGGTTCCGAATTCCGGCCGTAGCCGTCTGCCAGCGGTTGACAAAGGTTCTCAGCTCCTCTCCGGGGGCTTGCCTGCAATTGAAGAGGATTGTCGACGTCCGGGCTCCCTCGACTCGGAGGATGAAGCGGCCCACGAACCGGTCGGCTAACTGCTCGAACGCCTCGATCGAGTTTGCCGGAAGCTCGTAGAACCAGCTGAGTGCCTCTCCGGACAAAGTCTCCTGGAAGATGTTGCAGCAAACTGCATCGGAGTATCCCTTGGCGCAGGTTTGGGACCGAAAGCTGTCCAGATGCTGGTACGGGTAGCCGGATCCTGAGTAGGTGAGCTTGAGGGACTTCTGGTTGCCAGATCTTCCCGACTCCATGACCCGGTGCGAAAATGGACCCATGCGCTCATTAAACCGGGCGCCCTCCATCGGCCGCGCGGCTCTTCTCTCGTTAGCCTGCATCTGGGCTTTCAAGCTCGACACGGTGTCGGCCAGCACCTACAGTGCTCGCGCGGTTGGCGTCTCAGCTCCATCTACTGACGAAGCGTCGGGCTGGCGGGAGGTCGTCGCGCTCTTTGGCGGGCCTGCGCCTAATGGCGACTTCTGCTGTACGGGGTCACCGGACCGACCGCCCGAAGATTGCCCTCCATCGGTGTGTTGAGGTGGGACCGACAGGATTGCCGCCTGTGCCCCGGCCATGGCGTCATTACGCTGCTGTCCCCTCTCCAGGGCAGCCACTAGGGCAGTATTCACCGCCTCCATCTCTTCATACCGAGCGTTGGACTTAGCTCTGTCCCTGTCGCTCTCCTCTTTCAGACGACTGACCTCTGCGGCCATCGCCCGTAATTCTCCCACCATACCGCTATGGCCGGGGCTGTACGTGAGGTCCCGGTCCGGGCTCTCAGATCGATCGCTTGAATTATCTGAGAACGTCAAGGCGAAGCCTCGTCGCTCTGGACTGTCTTCCTCCTCTGCCGGGCCCTTACCTCGCGAGCTGTCGCGATGGGGATCCGGCACGCCGGATGGTCCCCCATGGCTCTCTCCATCCAGACCGTTGCTCCGGTCGCCGCGCGGCTCCCGCGTGACGACTGGGGTGAAGGTGAGCGTCTGTACTACTGCGGGGTGTCCCCCCTCGGTGGTTCCTTTCTCTTGACTCATTTCCAATCTCTTTCCCAATGGTGTTGCTTACGCGGCTTTTCGTTCAAGCTTCCCACAGACGGCGCCAATTGTTTCTGCCTAAACCCGGGGGTCTAGTAGATACTTGATGAATCCAACTCGATCTCCTGCAATCCTGCTTACTAAGGAGAATACCGGGCGGGCCGGCCTTCACCTCTCCGATGCCTAAGTTAGTATAGTTGGAATATATATAACTAAGGCACGTATGTAAGCAGGGAGAGAGACAAGTTACCTCATAAAGAACGTAGTTGGGGCCCATATATAGGTGGTTGGGGGTAAGGGCTGGCCTTACTCTTCGATGTGGGACTGGTTCCCTTCTGCTTATACTTTCTGGTGCCCCCTTAGGCAGGCTGGCGCCCCCGGCCCCTGGGTCCCTGGAGGCAGGATAGAGTGCCAGGCCCCGAGGCCGGGTGCTGGTGATCCGGTCCCGACCCTTGGGCCGGGCCCTGGTGCGCTTGCTGCGGGTCTGTGGGCCTGCTGTAGCCTCTCTGTGGCTACTGTCAACAGGTGGCCTAGTAGCTTGTTGCTGTTGGAGAGGAGAGATCGCACATCAATTGTACCGAAACCTTTTGTGATTAAACTTAACACCTTAAACGTGGTTAAATTGGGATAGTATCGGTAAAGTTGATCAACGGACAACGTTTGTCACCCGTCACCGTTTGACAGTTGCCTCACCAAAAGCTACCGTACTAGACGTGACAGCCTTGAGGCGAAGTGTATATTAATGTTGTGTGACTCTTGTATTGTTATCATTGAAATCGGAACCTTATTTTTTCAACTAAAATCGAACAATATATCTAACATGATGCAAAAGTAAACATAGTACATGATTTCTGTTTTCCAACCTAAGCACACTGACCTTGATCAGAATTCAGAACCAAAATGATTCCTCAACACATCTTCAATAAACCGTCCAAGTGAAACGGAAGAAGACCCTCCCTCCTCTACAGCTTTCTGGCTCACCACCCCCATTTCCTTCACTTTCTTCCTCACCTCACTGTTCTCCATTACACTAACCACTGCCCTCCCTATCTCATCTGCCTTCACAATCTCACCACTGCCTCTCTTGTAATCCAACCTCATCTCCAACCCCAATCCCAGCTCCTTCACCAGTCGAAACGCATTGAACTGTTGCTCAGCATACATAGGCCATGTCACAATAGGCACACCATACCACAAGCTCTCCATGATCGAGTTCCACCCACAATGCGACACAAAGCCTCCGGTTGCCTTGTGGGACAAGACTTCCACCTGCGGCGCCCACCCGCACATCAGTCCCCTTCCTTTAGTCCTCTCCAAGAACCCATCCGGCAAAACTTCCTCAAGGTTCGAGCAGTCAATAGGAGTCAAACTTTTGCTGCCTTCAGGTTGTGTCAAACGCAAAGACCACAAGAACCTCTGCCCACTCTGCTCAAGCCCCAGAGCTATCTCCTTCACTTGATCTTCAGTAAAGCTCCCCATGCTTCCAAAGCATAAGAACACAACAGATTCTTCCGGCTGATCATCAAGCCAGCTCATGATCCTCTCACGCTGCTCCTGGTTTAAATTAGACTTACCCTGACCATCGTTGAGATCAATCACGGGTCCAACTGGATACACCGGAGGCGTAGTTTGATCTTCTGAAAACGAGTTGAAAGCATGCGTCTCGAGCTCAACACATGTATTTGCTATGATACCTTTGGCCTCTCTAAATCTCGAAGCAACCCCAAGATAATTATAGTAGCTACCATCAGTCAGAGACACAGGCAAAACTTTAGTAGGAACTGGGGGGATAATACCTGGGACTATCCAATCAGGATCGGAGTCTTGAGGGGGCCCACCGGCCCGGCTATCCCACGCCGGAAGGTGGAACATGAGAGAAAGATACCCTGCATTGCTTGTCATGAAAAGATAAGAAGGCAGATTGAATTCATTGACCAAATCAATCATGGAGACACAGAAGAAATCTAGAACCACTCCAACGATTGGAACCGTGTCTGGCCTCGATGAAACATAGTTAGTGAAAGTCTCTCTGACATTAGGGACATGGTTCTCAATGTTTAAAATGAAAAATTTAGTAGGTGACTTTGTAAACTCCAATGGAGGCAGCTCAGCTTGAGGGACATCAATGAGTTGGAGTCGGGGCTCTGAAGCAACAAGAGCTTCTGTGTATGAACCTAAAGATGAAGGGGCTGCTGATTTGATGGCAAGAACAGTGATTGAAATACGATCGTCTCGCTGAAGCAGACGCTTTCCGAATTGCAAGGCTGATACAAGGTGGCCGGCCCCTGGTGCTGGGATGAACACTAGTTCTGCTCTATTCATCTCAACTGATCTGATCACTTTGCTCTAATAGTTTGAAGATCTTTCACACATATATAGAAGAACATTTTCTTGCTTAGCAATCCAGCATATAATATGGTAGATTCTCTTATCGGCAAAATGAACCCATTTGAGCAATCAGATTGACTATCCTAATATGAAAATATATCATAAATTGGAGCAAAAAGGGACATGATAGGTCATTGGTCATCAATTATGTAATGGGAGAACAAAAATCAGAAAAAGAAAAACTACATATTATACATGAACTCTTCATTGCCACAAGACCCACCCAGACGAGTTTAAAATCCTTGTCATCTTTCCCTTCCGTCGGTTAGTCTAGGTCATGCCAGACCTCAGGTTACCGACAATAAGACAAGACGAAAATTCTTGGGACGTGTTAGTATTTGCCTCACTGCTTGCCTCGTCTAACACATCACTGCTGTCGTCGCTCGCTTCACATAGTTGATGATAATGGAGTACTGATTCCAAAAGGAAGTATGATAGTGGCGCACTCTCTGTCCCTACGTTAACCACCATTTTCTTCTTGTTTTGAATCACAGTCACATGCGACCCACTATTATAAAAGTCGGTGGCCAGCAAATTTCCAAGTTTGTTTCTTGACAAATTTACCGACCACCTTTCTAGTGAAGATGGAATGGTATGTGTCAAAAAGTGGAGTAAAAATGCATTAGCGAGAAAAAAATATAGAGGACCAGTTCAAGATGTTAACTTGTTAAGAACGAATATGCAGAATTATTCAATCACACCCAGAAGTTGCGTCGATTACATCAGCATGATCATCTCCATATTAATCTCATCCATCTCTTTCTTCTTCTTCATCTCACTATTTACAATTGCTATCTACATCTTGTGCGCTGAACCTACTATCCCCTGTTTTGATCCACTCAGAAATTGTAGTGAGTAGCTGTTCTGCACATCACGTCAACAATGTACAATGGATTTGCATAATCAAAAGCAAGTCATCACTCTGCCGCACGAGCTTGAGCAGCTAAGCTTCGATTTTGAGGCATGTGCTAAAACCCTAATCTACTTGGACTTTAGCTAAGAACCTTGATTGTTTTTCAAGGTTGAGAATTGGTATATGTAGCACATGCCTACTGAATCGTATCCATTATAAACACATATAGTACTGAAGTTCCAGAGGAACAAGTTTGCACAAAACTGAAGATAAAATCACACATGCTTCAGTTTGTACCAAGGACTTGTGAGTTTAATTTGATCAATAAAAGCAGGAGATTTGGCTAAACAGGCAGATTTCTTTGATAAGAAAATAACAAAGATGAGTTAGCAACTTATGAAGTGCAGAGAGACACAAAAACTACTGAAATGAGTTCTGCATCTGCAAACATGACAAAAGCATAAGGAATAAGGTTGATTCAATCTAGAATTAAATTATTTTCAACCTCAATATAATTTCACACGGAAAATGCATGTTTCCAGCAAGCCACAACATCCTTTCAGGAAAAAAAAAAACCAAACAACTAAGCCACAACATAACCTCACAAAGTTTAACAGTCAGTCTGCCTAACCTGTCTGAGAAGCTAAGCTTGCATTTCCAGGGTTGCACTATTCTGCAACTAAAACTCTACATCAAGTTTCAACCTTTAAATTGTTTACAGTTTTATTTAAGCACCGTGATTGATATCCAAAGTCCAGACCTTTCAGATGCCAAAAAACCGTAAATTACTTTACTGGCCAATGGTTTGGTTATTCTCTAGTGTACTGCGCTCTGTGGGGTAAAGACTCATGCTTGCGTTCCAAGCAAGGAAGCAAAAGGGAATTACATGCAAGATATGATAGCAGGATAGTTTCTTAGAAACCCAAATTCTTACCAAAGAAACCCTGATCTCGTTAGCACCACCTAACACAATGTACACACAGCCACAGAAACTAATCAAATACATCTTCAAAGATTTACCATATTTGTCCAATAAGCTTACTTCAGTCTAAAACTGAACTCTTTCCGATCCGATCACAATTGCCACAAATTCAATGAATATCAACACAGTTATACATATGCATGCAAATTCTACAAACACCAACCGAACTTACCAACCTCGATTAGCTAGTAAAACAGATCATCTCAGTTTAGCACAAGCACAACATGAAAGTTCAATGTCCTTCGACAGTTCAACAGAATCACAAAAACTATATAAATTGCCTCTCAATTACACACAAAGAAGCCATTAAGGAACAAAATTCAGCCTAAATTTCTCAAATTCCACAATAACAAAGTTTCATCGATCAAAGAGAAATATTACACTGAACTAGTTCCAATTTCATTAAAAAAAAAAAAACACTTACACAAGTCGTAGTGTACCAGAGAAACTTGGTCGGGAGACCCATCACCGGTGGTTATCGTAATCAACGACCTCGGAATCGGCGAGCGATCTGGAGTGCTGCACTAACGACCGTCCGATGGAGTTGATCCACTCCTCCTTCTCCTTCTCAGTATCGGCGATGAAGTACATGGTGTCGTGTGTGGTGGTCGAGAGCTCGAAGGCGCAGGGCTTGTGGAGGACGTCCTCGGCGCCCTTCACAGTCAGGCACGTGCCGACGGGGATGACGCCACGTGGGGTGGTGGAGGGGGTGACGTGGGAGTGTTTGAACCAGAAGAGCTTGCCTTGCTTGAGGACGAACCAGCGTCGGCGCCAGGTCTTGATGTACTCGCCTTGCTTCGTCAGCCAGGCCGCGCGTTCCGGGTTGGACCAGTACTCGATGCCCGTGTAGTCTTCTGGGCTCGGGTCCTGGCCCGTCGCGGCCCGCCATAGACCCTCCATCAAGAGCAGAGCAGAGCTGAGCTGAGCTGAGATGAGGTGAGAGACAGAGAGAAGCTAGAGATCGATCGTAGAGAAGTGGGTTTTGGAGTTTGAGTAGTTGTGTTTTTTGGGATCGGGGAACGGAATGAGGTGGGTGGTGCCAGAATAGGGGTGTCGGGACCCCACAATCTTTGCACATGACTGACTACTGGTCAACTCTTATCTTGTTTTTGGGCCGGGTGTCGGATCATAGGGCCCTTGATCATATTATTTCCTTTTCTTGGGTTTAGACGTTTGAGTCCTCTTCATTTTTCTTGTCAGAATACAGAAAGCATTTGTCCTATTCCCTTTTATGATCCAGGAGAAACATTTTTGTGGCTCAGTTGTCCTCTTATGGTACTGAAAAGAAACACATAATCATGGAGCCCAAGTGTGAGTTTAGGGTTCTAGAGAGAGCATCACCATTGACAGATTCAGTGATCTTCCAGATGAAATTGCTCATCATATTATTTCCTTCCTTGTAGTGGGCGCAGTGTCCAAGAGATGCAGACAACTTTATCTATCATTTCCGTGCTTGATTATTGTTCCAGGTCATGTTTTAAACTGCACCTGGTTGCGAGTAAGTTTCATGAATCATTGGGAATTTGGGATAGGTACTTGTTTCATTGTGGTGATAGTAAGATAGACACCTTTTGCATTTTCTGGTCTTTCAATCCCAATATCAATGCACAGATGACGGATGAGTTTTTTCAAATTGCCACGTGGATCCAAAAGGCAGTAAGGTGTAATGTGAAAGTGCTTCACCTTGAATTCACTCAAAACTACTATAATACAGCTGTGTTACCATCCTGCATCTTTCATTGTCAGTCTTTGATAGATCTCACTGTGAACTTGGGGGTGATATTCAAACACCCTCATTGTCTTTCTCAAGTAATCTCCAGCACTTGAAGTTGAAGGATGCCACAGTTGAAGATGACCAGATTTTTAAATGGATCTCATGATTCTCATCATTCTGTAAATGCATCAAGGACTTATGTCTTGAAAATGCTCGTGGGATAAAAGATATCACAATTGAGAGCTCATCTTTGGAAACATTTACTTATATGTTTTCTTGAGACAATTATGAGCTCTGCAATCTTAACATTATGGGGGAGAAACTTGAAGATATATCAATACTCTGGAAATTTGATTCAAGTGGTAGTTCGAGACGTGGTCTTATACCTCGCATCAAAGGATCAGGTGGTGTGGGAACTTTGTGGATCATCAGCATCTTGGGAACTTAAAAGAAGCTAAGATTTTTCTGTTTCCCGACTTAAATCAGCTTATTAAGAAACCTTTTGAGGTTCTATGCAGTATTCATATGGTTAAAGATCTTCACGTAAACGAAGAGACGACAAAGGTAAGAGACAATCCCCTAAGAGTTTCAATCCTTTCTATGTGGCTACATGGCATGTCACTGCATTTGCTATACGTTGATATTAGGCCTAATGTGGGCTTGTTTCCAGCATAGATAACAAGTTCAAGTTGAAACTTGAAAGTTTTATAGAGGTATAATTCACTGGTTAGAATATTAAGTAGTAAGCTTTGACAAATAAACTGGACACATCACACATGAGATGAGCATAATAGTCTTAACAGGAAATAACTATCCATCAAGATTCTGAAGAATATGCAGTGCAAATGCTATATTACTATTTATTGTTAAAGATCTGACCTTTACACTACTGCAGGCGCTTTTTGTGGAAGGTGCGATGCCATTACCATTAGATAATATTCATGACTTGACTTTGCATGCTATAAGCTTGAATGATGACTTCGTCCCAGCAATGGTCTTTCTCCTGAGAGGAATCACTACACTGTATACTTTAAGCATAACGTCTGTTGTATAGATGGAAATACTCGGGGGGAAGCGTATGATGGAACAGAGGAAGAGGATAATGAATACGAAAAGGACGAGGACAAAGGAACTGAGCAGGAAAATAGTGAGACTACAGAAGAGGATGGTGCAACTAAGGAGGGGGATAATGTAAGTAATATTGTATATGTTGCCTCTCTTGTAACATATTGCCTGTTTTGCCAAATGAATTTTTAGAATCAAGAAGAGCTCATTCTAATAATTTCTTGTCCTTAATAATTTAAGAGGTTGTCAACCGACTTGCTTGTGGCTTTTCCAGGCTTCCAAATTTGATGTGGAATATTGGAAATTTCAAAACTTGAATTTTACTTGTGAGCTCAAGGAGTTGAAACTGGAGATCATGGAGGGTGATAGTAATGAACTGAATTTAGCAAGGTACATTCTGGATCATGCTCAGAAGTTGAAGAAAATGGTGATTCTTCATTCACCTCAGCTTCCGGATATTTTGGAATTGGTAAGAAAAGGCAAGATGATTTCCAGTGCAACAGTGGTTTTACAAGAAGTAATATTGTAAAATTTTAATACTGTAACCTTGGTGCAGTAACTTGATTTGGATGAAGAAACTCTAATTACTGTCAACTGCTACTTTTATGCTGAATCGTGTAGTATAAGTACTTTTTAATCGTGTACTTTTTGAACCTTTTGTTTCCATCAATTTTTTGTTAAGGGTTTAATAGTTTCAATTTCTGAACTGAAATAGCATTAAGGCTTGCATTTATAAAATCACTGATTTCAAAATACAACCCAACTACTTCAAACTTTAAATAAAACAATCTGGACAGTCTGGCTGGCATCTATAATGACATTTAGAAAACCTCTTAATACCGGAATAGCGAAAACCAGCAATGTCAAAACAGGTGAAAATAGCAAAAGCTAATAATAAAATCTACACATTACCACCCCTAGTCGGCCGGCATACATGATTCCTTTTACGAGCATGTTCTTCATTATGGTGCTGTGTACGACATGCATATCCATACCAGCAATTTTCCCTTTTTGAGCCATCTGGGGGAAGATGAGATGCAGAAACTGAAACCCGAAACCAGTACAAGAGGAATGAGATCAACTTCTCATAACAATCACTGCATGTATACGTCCCAGAAGTTATCAATTCGGCGTGCTTCAGTGGCATCCTGTTAGTTCGATCAATTGTTCTGTTATTGAACATTGTCATCCATTCTGCAATAACATCCTGCAATGATCTTCCCATTTGTGCAATACACCTCATAGTGATTTCTTGTTCATGTCGATTGTTTTCATGTGCTGAAGTAGGAATTCTAGAGATGGTGCGTTCTGAGATTGGTTTGAAAGCATCAGGACTGCATATGCGGTGAGAGGCACTTTGTGCAACTCCATGAGCATGCCAATATGCACCACAAAATGACCTATCACACCCTATACAGTGTTGAGGTACGTTTGTATTGGTTCGTGAAGGCATCATTACTCCACATGCTTGACATTGCAGATGGGTAGTGCTTTGGTTACAGTGAAACCCACCATATTGAGTACTGCACTGAGGGCATGGAAAACGAACCCTTTTACCAAGCAGCCCTTTTACCGGCTTAATGACAAGATTTGATCGTACTGTTGCATAAGAATCTAAAACTGCGATGTCTTCGTTGGAGCGTCTCAGTGAAGAATTTGCATTTAGTATTTCATCGGCAATGTTATGCAGGAAGTGGTTTCTTCCAACAAATTGTACAACTGCTCGACATTGGGGACAGAGTACACTTGCACGTGTCTCCTGCGATCTCCTTGACCACTCTGAGAAGCATCCATTGCAGAAGTTATGGAAGCAAGGAGCAATGGTAACAGCATCATGCCATATATTCAAACAAATGCAGCACTTTGCATGCTCAGCATCCACATTAATCTTCACCATCTTCTGACAAGTTTCAGGACCAGGCAATACATTGAATCTGTAGCTTAAACACCCTTCGCTCTCCGGACCGGAAATAATTTCACTTCCAGATCTGATAACAGTACTCTCTTCAGATTGGATCGCAGCTCCATCAACGAGTATTGCATCTGAACTCTTATTATGTATGGTAGCAGAAGACTGATTAGGGTTCCTCGTAATTCTGCACCACTCGCAATTGTCAATAGGAGAGCAAATTAGACTCTCGTCTGAACCAATATCTTGACTCTGAAAAGTATCTTGAGTGATAATAAGATCTCTGATCACAACATCCGGAAATCTTGAGTCTGAAGGAACAAGCTTCGCCCAGATTTCACCAGAAGGCTTTGCACCAGAGCTTTCTCCAACCTCTGCCATTCCTACCTCTATTCACAAAGGAATTAGCCCTTTTTACCTGTATAACACATCAGATTTCAAATAACCAGATAAATCAACCCACAATCAACAGCCAAGTTCCAAACTAATAACAAGTCAGTCTGGCTCTCCAAATAGTCAAATGCTTTGTTGTTCCACTGCAACAAATTGAAGCATAGCATTCACAATATGAAGTGATTAACCATAAAACTTCTTAACACAGAACCTAATACAAGTATAAACTTCAAATTACATCTACACCCATTAAGTTACATAACATTATCTTTACAGTCATAGAATGAATTTTCTCCATAAAAATGCAAATCCCAATAGTTCTAAATTCTGCATCCTTCATATAACCCAATATCCGTACAATCTCTGGGCTCCCTCTACTTGAAATGAAACAATAAAGATTGCAACTCACCCAAAATTTCGAGAATTTAATGAAAATAGAGAAAAGAAAATAGCGAACAACAATCACAGTGACTACAATGAATTGGAAATAGAGAAAAGAAAATACCATTAGGGCGGATTTGGGATAAAAATGTTGAACTGGGTGCGAATTGGGGAAGTGGGAAGCAGTCTGTCAAGGACTGCAGAAATGATCAAACTGAAGAACCGAACATGGGGGGAGACAAGGGTTTATATATCAGTCCGTTAAGGACTGAGGCTTCTCTTGCAATCTTTTTATTTTTGTTCTTTTCCAATTTGGGCCTGAAAGCTTCTCTTGTACTTCAGATTTTTAATACAAACGTGTCATCTATTCTCTCTATTTTTGTTAACTTTCAATTATAGAGAGAAAAAAAGTTATTGTAAAATGAATGTTTTTAACAAAAATAGGTTGTTAGCATAGTCTCAATTCCTTCAACGCTTACTATATTTTAAAGTTAAAATGGAGTCATACATGAATCTAATATTTCTCCTATGACAAATTAGTTATCAAGAATAATACAATAGAAATTGTATAATTGTAAAGTCTCTACAAAAATTGAACACACATTATGACAAAAAATCATACGCTAATAACATCTCATAGAATAAAAAAAAAATCTCACTTCTTTGTTTTTTTACGTAATTTTTTTTTACATAATTCGAGTTTTAATTCAATGTTCACAGTTGAATTCTAAGTTTCTAACTATTAATGACATTTAATGATCTTTATATTGTCACCATATCAGAATATCGGTATTCCAAACATATATGACGTTTTTCTTTTTTGTCCCTGAAAATGCAATGCCATCATTCTATATAGGGAAAATGCTCATTTAGTATAAAAAAGGCCCCCTCATTACCCATTTCAATGACCATCTTATTTTTCTCCCTTATTCAACATAAGGTAACAACTCTATTGCCCATTTGAACAAATCTTTTTCAATTCTAGTACAAATTTAATTTTTTTCTTCCTTTTTTGTCCTTTTGTCTTATCTTACATATTTTTGAATTATAATTTGCTGAGAAAGTGGAAGATAAAAAAACAAACTTTGCCGAAATATCACTCAACTCCCTCCGGCCTCCCATGGCCGGTCGCCGGATTCCGGTCACCAAATTTTTTTTTCGCCGGAATTTTTTTTTTCGCCAGATTTTTTTTTTTTTTTTTTTTTATAATCAGGTTATTGGACGATTGTTACTGACCCTTAGTAAATAATTTACAGATTACAGATTTCCAGTAATCGATTACTGACCCCCAGTAATCGATTACTGACCCCCAGTAATCAGGATACAGATTTCATATTTTCCAGTAATCATGTTACTGACCCCCAATAATCGATTATTGACCCCCAGTAATCAGGTTACTGGAGTTACTGATCCATAGTAATCAAGTTACTTATCCCCAGTAATCGATTATTGACCCCCAGTAATCGATTACTGACCCCCAGTAATCAGGTTACAGATTTCATATTTTCCAGTAATCATGTTACTGACCCCCAATAATCGATTATTGACCCCCAGTAATCAGGTTACAGATTTCATATTTTTCAGTAACCATGTTACTGACCCTGTTACTGACTCCCAGTAATAGATTACTGACCCCCAATAATCGATTACTGACCCCCAATAATCGATTACTAACCCCCAGTAACCAGATTACACATTCAATAATACTGACCCCCAATAATCGATTACTGACCCCCAGTAATCACATTACTGACCCTCAATAATCACATTACTAACCCTCAGTAATCAGAAATTTACTCGCTGAGATTTTCTTTTAGCCAAGAGAAAAAAAAAAAAAAACCCTAATTTTTTTTCCGCCGCCGCCGCCGCTAGCAGTGACCAGATTCGATATGTTCATACAAAAAACGAATATAATTCCCAATCTACTATATATGCATAATTTACATGCATATGTATACATAATTAACACAAGCTGCAATTTGTACTAGTATATGCACATGATTCAAACTTTTAGGTAGGAGATGATGGCTGATCCCAATATAATATACAGCACGTAGTAATTACGATTAGTTCAAGAGAAAACGTAATAGATGATTAAAGAAGGTGGACTTTAGTTTATCAAGTGCTGGATCGAGATCATCCCCGAACTCGCTGCCTCACCGCCATTGCTTTGATTCCTGCCCAGGTCAAGAGGCAGATCGACGTCATCTGAGGAAGTGGGCGGCGGTGGCGGAGGAGCTCGGCCTGGGGCGAGAGGCGGAGGAGTCGCGAGAGGTGATGCGGGCGTAGGAGGAACAGGAGGCAGTGAGGGTGGTGGCTTCAGAGCAGCGTCGTCCAGATCAGCGTCGAGGAGGGGCTGCTGCGACGGCGGGGGGGGATTTGGGGAACTAGGGTTTCTTTTTTTTTTTTTTTCTGTGTTGTTGAGAGAGAGGTTAATATATAATTGGTTAGGGTAAATATGTTTTAATATGACTGAATTATATTTACCAGGGTAGTTGTGTAATTCTCTCAAGATTCATTGGTTTGGGATATAAACATTGGAATGAGCAATTTTTAAACTCATTTTGTTCAAATGGTCTTTTTCCCTTATATATATATATATATATATATATATATATATATAATGCAATGCCATGGATTGTATACTACAAGAGAAGAAGAGACAACAATAATGAAGTAAAAGAAACAAAATGATGATAAGACTTTGCCTTGTCATATTGATAATAGTATAGTTGCCCAACACGTTAGTATTTTCTATGCCCTCCATAAACAATTGGCTCGTAACTAAAACTGATCATCATCTTTATCAACTACCATCACTGGCTTCTCTTCTTCTCCTACCTCCGGTGACCCTGATTCTGCATTCTCAAGGTTTTACTATCATACTCTTAGCTCCTTTTCTTGTCCCTCAATTTGATCAAATTGCTGTAATTTTGCACTGACTGACAGTTTGATTATCTGGGTTTGTGCTAACATGTGGAAGAAAGAGGCATTTCCATTTTTCTTGAGCTTTTGATATTTTTAGGTCCTGCAAAATTGAGTTTTGATCTTGATAATGACTAAAATTTGGTTATGTCATTACATAATTGAATCTCAGAGTTATTTGCATTTACTTAGAAATTTGATCATAGGAGAAGGAGAAGGTTCTGATTTTGTGATTTCATTATTTTAATTTCTTCTACAATTTCATAGCTTATGCACTCTGCCTTGACTGCCTCGTAGTTTCGAAATACTTCTCGTAATGTGGAGTCTTGAGATGAATGTCTGTTTCCTTTAAAAATATTAGAGACCGGGATATTCTTCAATTCGTAATCATACCGATTATGGAGGACATTCATGATTCATCAAACACTTTAGCTAGTTGTATGTTTGTATGTTGCTGTTCTGGAATTCTTTCCCTTTCTTGAAGTGATCGAGTGTCCCCTGATTGAGAGGCTTCTTTAAATAGTAAACCTCATTAGACCTTTATCAGCAAATTTTATGCTGTGATGTTCTAACAAGAAGGTTTATCTTTGGTTTTAGTAGATTTATAGAGTTGTCACACTTAACAGAATACCTCACCATTCTTCTTTGCTTTTTGTCTGTGATCTGTAGCTTGTACAAATGTGATAAGGGAAGAGATTGTACATGCATAAATAGTTGGAATTCAGAAATCAGGATCAAACTCCTACCTCAGTCTACAGCTATGGCTACTACCAAGATATACATAGTGTATGTATTCCATCTCCCTTTCTCTTTTCATTGCTGACATTCATCATTTTGAGCATACTCGGACCATTCCAATTTGTTTCCTTAGAAGTTAGAAACTTGTCCCTGAACCGACTTTGGATGTTGAATGACTTGAATCTACTTGTGCAGGTACTACTCTTTGCATGGACATGTGGAGACTATGGCACGCGAAGTACAGCGAGGAGTTAATGCAGTTGAAGGTGTTCAAGGAACACTTTGGCAGGTATTAACTTACTAAGCTCTTTGATTTTGATCGCAATTATTAACATACAGTAGTTGAAGTTCTTGTCTGGTAGATTTCCTTTGATATTCTGAATTAAGCTTTGTTTGACTTGATTAGAATGGAGCAGGTTCCTGAGACTCTTCCTGATGTAATATTGCAAAAGATGAAGGCCCTTCCCAAGGCAGATGATGTGCCAGTGATAAGGCCGGAACAACTTTTGGAAGCTGATGGTTTTCTCTTTGGATTTCCATCGCGTTTTGGCGTGATGTCTGCACAATGCAAGGCCTTCTTTGACGCCACTCATGAAATATGGGAAACACAAGCACTTGCCGGCAAACCGGCTGGAATCTTCTGGAGTACTGGATTTCACGGAGGAGGCCAGGAGCTTACTGCGTGAGTTTCCACTTCCCCTCAAACGCTTTCATTCCTACACCAGTTCACTTGTTTAGTCTTGGATACTTGTTTTTGTTGTTGACTCCATGTACTGTTGCATATGTACCATTTGATTTCTTGTTCATTCATTCATTTTCATTTCTTATTTTTACATCTGCAGATTAACAGCAGTAACACAATTGGCACATCATGGCATGATATTTGTCCCTCTTGGGTACACGTTTGGAAAGGGCATGTATGAAATGAACGAGGTAAAGGGTGGCTCTTCTTATGGTGCTGGAACATTTGCAGCAGATGGATCTCGTGAACCAACACAATTGGAACTACAACAAGCCTTTTACCAGGGTAAATATTTAGCTGGATTTGCGAAGAAGCTTAAAAATTAAGGCATTTCGCTTTCAGTTTCACCATAACATAAACAACTTCAAAGTTGTATATTCGCCACAACATAAACAACTTCAAGCTGCTGTATATTGTATACTCAATGAAAGAGGACCGGTCTTTTCAGTTCATCTCATTGTTTCTTTGTCGCAAAGTCGCAAGTTGAGCACAGCTTGTCACCGTTTTTGATGTCGTCAAGATTAAGTGTATTCCTAAAATCTGAGACAATCGAGTCTTTCCCCTTCAAACTTGCATTATAAATCCGGGAAATTTCATCACTCAATTCCTGGGCAAACTTGAAATTTCTTAAAGAAACAGATTCTAAAAGCGAATAAAATTTTATTCAGTATCAACAAAAGACGACTCTGCAAGATCAATAGCCCGTGCAAGACCAGCAGCTTTGTTCTCACACTCTCTCTGCTCCTCAGCAGGAACACTGTCAGCCACAATTCCAGCTCCCGCTTGGAGATGAGCAACCCACTCTCGCCGCTTACTTGCATCCTTGTATGAATACATTGTATCAAATCGAAAGCTAGTTGGGAAAACAATAGTTCTCAGAGCAAGGGCGATGTCCATATTTCCAGAAAATGATATTCCTCCAAAACCACCGCTGTATGGACCACGTCTAGTCACTTCCAACTCATCAATCAGCTCCATCGCTTTTACCTGCATTGGAGCATAGTTGAAAATAATGTCATTTAAGAATGAATCAAATCATAAGGAAGTCCATCTAAGATCGATTAAGAAGCTTGACATCATGTTCCAACATATCTAATCTACCAACTACAGAATAATATATGTCAACAAAGGTAGTCCATGAATGTCGAACAGCAAATTAATTAGAAATTTTGAAAACATAGATACAGAATCAAAAAGTGGAGTAGGGGACATGATCGAAACCTTTGGTGCTCCGCTGACAGTCCCAACCGGCAATGCGCTTCGTAGAACATCCCAGCAATTTAAATGATCAAGCAACTCTCCAGTGACCTGCCATGACAAGTGTAGGTTATTGCCACTAGTTCATTTCATTCCTGGGTTCAGTGGTGACATCAAACTGATGAAAATACACAAAGAATACATTGATAAATTGAGCAAAAATACTGTACATAAGTAAGTGGATTCTTAAATAAGTTTAAAGGCTACTAATGGTACTTATGGATATTATGTGTGTAGCAAAAGGAAGATTACTTACAGTAGAACTTATATGCATTACATGGGAATAACGCTCGATGTTCATGAGATTCTCAACCTTGACGGAACCAGGTTTCGAGACCTGCAAAAAGAATTAAAAATAATATAATGAACACTATATACTTTATGAATTAGCAGATTGACAAAACAAATCATAATAAATAAAAGTTAAGAAAAAATAATATCCCAAGATAGGCAGACCACGCAGACTTACTGGATTTAAGGAATTTTTTTTTTTGTGGATAAATGCATAACCTTGCCTCAATTTGAAAAGATACATCAGAGTGAAATTTGAATTCTATGCAAATCAAAAAAGCACTCCATCTATGGTGTATCTCTTCTCATTCTATGGCTAGCCTAAGGTCAACCAGGAACACCAATGCTCAATCTCCAATTTGATGCAAAATACACAGATAATATTCTGATTCAGAAAACTGAAATTAATATTGTTGTTGGAATGGAAGTTAGCAATTACCATACTACTATCACAAATCATGAAGTGTGCCTCTTTTGTTTGGGATACAAAAAAGATGTGCGTTTGATTTGTCATTTTATCAGCTTCAAGAGCCAAAAAGAGAAAAACCTACAGCATCTTAACTGGAGCTCTAGAGCAAATACAATGGTAAAAGGGAATCTACTACATGCTCTGCGCATTGGTTTTCTATCAAATTGAATACAACAAGTCAATAATACAGTAGGAGAAAGAAAAGAGTATTAACCTTCCCGACATCATTCCTCCCCAAATCTACAAGCATAATGTGCTCTGCGCATTGCTTTTCATCATTCAAAAGCTGATTTTCCATCATTAGATCTTCTTTAGGTGTTTTTCCTCTTCTAACAGTCCCAGCAAGAGGTCGATTGGTGATTGTTCTCTATAAACCAAGAAAAAAAACCAAATATAATGAGAATCAGAATAATATTATAATAATAATAATAATAATAAGCATGGAAATATGATTACACTGTAACAACCCAGCTAGTCATGTCACATAATAAATTAATAAGACGAAAACCCAGATGACATAGGTTTTTTTTTTTTTTTTTTTACTTACATTCTTAACACGTGTAAGAATTTCTGGACTTGAAGCAACCAGAATACAGCCTCTAGCCTGATCACAGGAGTTAAGTTATCAATAACCTTAGAAATACATGGTAAACAAGAAATCTACAAATTGGACCTTACTCAAAAGGAGGCAAACCTGTAAATAAGTCATGTACGGACTGGGATTAACAACCCTTAATGCTCGGTAAATTTCAAATGGGTCTGCAAATGTTCGCCTCTCAAAACGTTGACTCAAAACTATCTGAAATATATCCCCAGCTAAGATGTGTTCTTTAGATTTCAAAACTGCTTCCTCATATTCCTCACTTGTCATGTTTGAATCCTCCAATTTAGCACCAAAGAGACGAGTGTGTAACTCTATTGAACCTGCAGGCAGCCTTGGGCTGAAATTGACTTCTTTCATCAACCTCAAGATAGAAAATAATAATGTAATGAAAAGTATGGAACAGCAATTTTCTCCCCTACCCTCGGGGAGTCTGGAGCCGAAAAGGGCAATTGAAAATTAATGAAAATATTTATTGTATATGACCACACTTCACACAAATCCCATCCATCACTAATTCTTTTTTTTCAAAATAGATTAATTCACCCTTAATATTGAAAAGTACCTCCAAACCTTTTCATATTTTTTTCCTGATGAACATGGCAACCACAGACTGCTGTCATGTCCTCAACTATGCCCTCCCAAGTCCCAATACATGCTGAGGATAACTCTAATGCTATGCAAGCCAGTGAGGCCACTGCAGTAAGACATTTACTTTTTCTTTTTCATCTTTAATAAATTTATTTTATTATACATATAATTGTTCTTTTTACTGAAACGCTGGAAAATCGAAAGAAATGGGAAGAATTGATTACTCGCCTGACAATGTCATGCACTCTAGACACCAGTGTTTCCAATCTATTTATCCCATCATTGAAGGCCTCCTCAACAGAAGAATACTGATCTAATTGCACCCAGTGAATTACATGTGCTTTCTATAGTCACAAATTAAGAAATAAAACGGTCATACTCACAGAGGATAGCAACCAATATGTTCAAATCCAAATAACAACCAAAGAATGCGAGTAGCTCATTCTCCCAATCTTAATGGATTAAATAATTTGTTTCACCATGAAATTCTTATTTTTATTTTCTCTATAAAGAAAACCATGGATTTTACATCAAAAAATTGAAAGAATAATGATCTTAAAAATATAAAGAATATATGAATTAGAGTAACTGGGAATAAAGCAGATATGTTATATTGGCATGCATTTAAATCCAGGTATGGTATCAAATTATTAATTCTTCATTTCACTATTTTTCAGTAAGTAGATTGGAAAAGTATTGAAATCTGGCATGAACATCCAGGCATAAAGAAAACAAGGCAGCCAGTGCCTCTAAAGTATGCAATTTATTTACAATGATGAGGATTAAAAAAGTTACAAACTATAGATTAGAGTAAAAACTTGTATGTAAAGAAAAATATACCGATCAAAGTACCTTTTCAACGTGATCAAACACTATCACATTATCATACAGGCCAAGATGAAGATCAGGAAGATTTCTATCATCTGGTGGTGCACCACTGAATGGCAGCTTTTTCTTCTCTACATAACGCACTGTATCATAAGAGAAGTAACCAACCCATCCACCTGATCAACAAGTTTAACACAAATTAGTCATTTTAACCGCCTCTATTGTTTTATAGATAATGCAAAAGATGACTTCTATCCATAACATTCAATAATATATAGAATTTTTGTTAAAAAAAAGTACATGAAAATGAGACTGATAGAATTTGCATCTGCGTAATTTAAAACGTAGACACAAACTTGGAGGAAAAAGAACAAGCAAACACATGTGTTCTTGGGAAGGGGATGATGACGGGGATCTGAATACGATGAGTAAAAACTAAAGTTTGTTATCAGCGCACTGGTCTTACCACAAAATGCTTCTGGCAGCTCATCAAGACGCTGCGGTATCCATCCCTCTGTGATTCTCTGAGGAACGGTCAATGGATCCTCCACAATCTCCTCAGTCCTACGCCCCCCTTTATGGTCCATAATCGTAACCATGTTCTCTTTTGCTACAATCTCAATAGATGGTTGTGCTCCAATAACACTGTACCTCCCCTAACAAATATCACAGAAAGTAAAACATATGATACAAGTAACTGTCTAAACTGAGAGGCAAATGACATGAAAACAAAGACTAGTGTGCAAAAGGACTGAAGAATCTTACAACATTGGAGTCCTTGGACCCAGGCTCAACAGACTCGAATAGAAAACTCGGTGCGTCTCTATCGTCCTCTTTAACCAGACACCGGTAAGCAAGCACAGGAGTTAAGTGATCCGAAAACACACTCCGGTATAATGGAATCAAATTGCCATTCTTCGAAGCCTCAAAAAACTTCTCTGATTGCTCAGCTGGAGCACCATTCCAAATCAAAAAACCTCACATCACTATACTGACAAACATATATTTCCACTTAAAAAAAAAGAAAGCTATAACCAAATTTCATCACAACAACTCCATACATTGTTTTCTTCAATTTTTCAATTCTAAACTTCGTTTATGTACAAATTCTCAGTAGCGAAACGTGCATTTCTAATGTGAATTGAAATGAAGTCGAGAAATCGAAGAGAGCATTGTACCTAATGAGGGAGACGAGAGGGCGGAGCATCTGAGAGTACGGACACGCGCGGCGGAGCGAAGCAGAGGCAGAGAGCTGGAGACTCGGCCGTTGAAATTAACGGCAACGGTGGACGGAAATGCGAGAGTTGACGTCAGCTGACGGGAGCTGACGGCTAGGGTTTCCATGGCGGAGGAAGCAGCAGAGTAGTGATTTAAAATTTCAGTTTCAGTCGGTTGAGGCGTTCTCAGCAGAGGAGTGGTGGTGTCAACTTTGTCCGCGGTCCTGCCCTGAGAGAGGAGACATTTATTGGGCTTTTTATGTGGGCCCAGTTTTGTGGACGTTATAGATAAATATTCTGAATAGACACACATAAGTTTGACCCAATTAATTACATTTACAGTTTTACACATACTGTCTAAACATGTGACACACATAAGTAATCAGCGGTTTAAATTTTATGGCTACTCTTAAGTCTTGATTAATGAAACTGTAATTTCATGTTATTGACCAAAAATTGGATTGGTTCGAGTTTAATCCCAAATTACATCCTTTTTACCGCAATTTCATGAGTGTTCTATGTGTAAGTGCAACCCTGCCTCTGTTGGACTGTTTTTAAACTCATGTTACCACATTGTTTTTAACCCAATTTGCATTAAAATGTTATAAAGACACATAATGCAATATCAATCTTCATAAATCAATAGTTCATATGTGTTGTAGGAGAAACAATATAGATGCAAAGCGTTACTTTATTGATAGATAAGGAGGCCTTTATATAGGCATTACATCAAGTATCCCAAGTAATCAGGGATTCCCTATCTACTAAGGTAACTACTATTCTAGTCTAATTAGGTCAAGACACACAACGGAAGTTACAGAATTAACCTTCCTTGAACACTCCTCTTTGTGTCGCGTACCTAATGTGACACGGTGCATAACATGTTGCCTCGCTAAAATCTTGCCAAGCAAAACAAAACCTCTTGGGTAAAAATAAAAAGCTTGGTCGAAGGGAAACGAGCACAACGCACCAACTACAATTGAAGATTACATGTGAGGTAGACTCCTCCTGATGTCTACAAGACAACTCCCCCTGATGTCTACAAGACAACTCCCCCTGATTGGTAACTCAATCTTGGAGTTTAGATTAATGACGTATACAAACGCTCCTCACAAGCTTCAAAAGTAGGTGTGGCCAATGATCGAGTCATTGAATACGGCCACATTATCCTTGTATTAGACCAGCTACACTTAGCTTTACTTGGTCTTAAGGAAGAAGGTTGCTCAACAACTCAAAACTAGAGTTCGCGTTGAAAATCAGATTCACGCGCAGCATGACCTTCGTGTACTTAAACAGTCATAACTCTTTCGATACAGTAGGTATGAATGAACCGTAAAAATTTCTGGAAACTAGACACCCATATCTTTCCAGTGGTATAAAGTACACAACGTGGTTCGTTCTAAGCTGATCACAAAGCTCTGTCGAATGTGACTGATCTGCAAATTACAGGACAGATTCGTCCTACTTTGCTAAAACAGCGATAACTCACTCAATATGATAGCTATGATCAAATGGTTAGTGTCCCTGGAAAGTAGACACATAGAGCTTTCCAACGGTACTAAGTTTACCATTTTCCGATGAGTGAGCTGTCATGTAGGTCACGGGGAAGTTGACGTACAGAACTAGGCAGAATCTGGAATTGCCTATTGATGTGTCTTTCATGATGGGATCGAATTAGCCTAAACCTTTCTCTCTTGAAAGGAAGTACCGCCATATACCATGGCATTGCGTGGGCGCATCTAGCCATTATCTTGGCTTTATAAGTTTATAGCGAATGAGATGTTGAGTCTATCATATTATAACAAGTACATGATTGCGCACATGGTACTCAGAGTTTCATCTCCCAAGACTTCTCGTCATATAGACGAAACGAGTCTTCTCAAGACATCGACTAATCATGGGATACATATAGGCTTTGGTTTAACGTCTATTAGATTGCCATAAGCCGATAGATGAATAAGTTCATCACTAACGGTTCTCACATTCGAGACCAAGTATTCCCAAGATCCATTCATTCTTAACGTTGGATTAGTGATACTTCAATCACAATTCATCCAAAGTTTACACGCAAATAGGCATGATTTCTTTCATCCCATCTCCAATCAAGTAGTCACTCAATCGTGATTTTTGCTTACTTGACTTGGGTGAAAGCTAATCCGTTTAGGATGTTTATGTATATCTCTTCACTTAGTCCCAATAGAGATGATACAAGCTGCATGTTCAGTTTTTCGGAACTACCTAACTGACAAGGTAGTGGAGTGTGATATGACTCCATTACGAGAGCATATGTCATCGTAGTCGATTCCAGGGCGTTTGTGAGAGTCATTGCGCCATAAGGTGAGTTTATGCTCTTTTTCTCACTATGCTTTCAATCAAAGATTATCGATAGGGTTTACACTTGCGGTGTCGGCATCACCTGACCAAGGACCTATCTCTTTGTATAAACTGGATCGCATATATTTCCGTGTAAGCTAATTCACAACGTTGGTATTTGCTTCAACGAAGTGAGTGTGTTCGATATCTAACTCATAGACCACGTACTCATGTACACTAGTGTAATTCGCATTTGTAAAGATCTCTATATGGATTGGCTTCTCATTGAGGCGTCCCCCAATGATGACCTTAATCCAGAAAATCCATGAGACGAATGAGTTGTCATTGATCCAAGGATCAAGTTGTGCCATACTCGCATTCGGCGAGTGTATATCGAACAAAGTGCCCTCTCTACACTTCTTGTGAGAGTCACGGCCTAGTGACACCATCTACCACTTTTGTGGAGTCACTATGTCACCATTTATGAATGACAATATGTCCATTGATTTGGACATCAATCCTTACAGGCATGTTGATACAAGAGTACTATTCCGATCTTTTCCTTGAAAGACCAATAGTTTGCTCTTTGCAGCATGTATATCAAATCTCGTCACTTTGATTTATGGGACTTTGGGAACATGATGAGGCATAGTGAGGACAAACCACGACAATGCCAAGTCGTTCTACTTGAACAAACTTGTTCTTCTCTCCCCCTAACGACGGGGAGACTGGCTCATCAAAAAGTGACATAAACGAGATCGCCTGTTAAGGTTTTTATATAGCGGACTATAGGTGGAAGCTGACGTCTTATTCAAAGACGTTATTCATAATCCAATAACCCATCATTGAGCGCTTGTAGTAGCGCATTATGGCACATAAAGTATGTGGACGGTAAAGGGTATTGATCGTTAACACTTATACGTTAACAAGATGCATTTCGTTACAAAATGTAACATGCATGTATGCTTCCTGAAACGTTTCACTATGTTCCGGAACACCAAATGTCACCACATTTTAATAGTAGGTAGGCACGTGTGTTAGGATTCCAACGCCGCCGGCCTCATTGCCGGAACCTGTCGGAAACATACCGAACCGGTTGGAATAGTCTCCGGAGGTCAGTGAACGTTTGTGTCGAGTGGTTCAGCACCTTCCAGGTGTCCAATGGCTCTGAAATTTTATGAGCAGGTAGCCATGGATGTTAGGAATCGGTGGACCAAATTTCACCTCAAGAACCGGCCTAAAAGTAGGTAAACCGGTCCTCACAATGACGAGCCCGCGAGCTGAAAAACCAGAAATTTTAGGTTTTTGCTACTTTTCAATCATTGTGAAGGTGCTTCATAACATCTAAGTATTATGGCTTGAGTTTAACCATGAGGTATATCACCATAGTATCATTGTGTCTCAAGTTGGACTATGAGAAGGCATCAAAGCCATCATCTTATGTATCATTGCCTTTAGCGTAGGAGGGCGTTACTCCAAAACTTTGCTAAAGATTAAGCTTCCATATGTTGAGCATAGCTAATGAAGGATCATAAGGGGGATCATATGCACGTTTAAATGCATAGATGGTGCTTCCATTGACTTGGAGGAAGACTTGGGTGACGTTAATGTCATCCTTGAGCCTTGAGCATTGCTCATGACGCTACCAAATTCTTTTGGTAATCTTTGATCCCAATAGCTTCTTTGCTCAGAAGAAACGATGTCCATAGCTTTCTTGCATATATGGATCATCAAAACATGTCCAAAATTCCGGACTATGTATGGAAGAGTCTACATGAGTCGCCGATTCAAAGAATCTGAATCATAGTATACGTGAAATACATTCACAATATTGACTCATAAGTTGTGCGCATTCATTAGAAGCGATACATAAGAAATCAATTCAATTTTCACAATGAGTTTCAAGGTGATAAACGTTGGCACCAATATCTTTAAGTGGTGATCAAGGTTCGATGAAGATTAGCTACACACTCAATGTCTCTATGATACATTCATAAAAGTGTAGAGACAAGGGTTTTATGCCAAGACATATAAACCGGAATATATACTCAATTCTTATAGAGTGTGCAACATGGCGTGTAGTATCACAAGATAAAACATAGGCATGCTTAAAGGCGTACTAGACACATCCGTTAACGCTCAAAAATAGAGCCGGAAAACAACCAGAATGAGCCAACATCGATACTATAGAGACATAAATGTCTAAACCAAGTATCCAAGACCGAGGCCATGAGCTAGCTATCCGAGGCCGAAGCCAAGCTAGAATGGGAGCCAAGCCGAAACAAGGCAAGGAAGGGCCAGGGTCAAGCATAGGCGCGTGCTAGGCTAGCCAAGACCGAAGCCGAGGTGGTGCACGGGCGGGCCGAGGCCGAGCAAATGTCAAGGCATGCCAAGGCCGAAACCAAGGCGTGTCGAGGCAAAAGCAAAGGCTTATGGGGCCGAGGCTTGATGTTGAAGTCGAGGTCATGCGAGTTGCCGATGGATAGCCTAGGCCGAAGCTAAGGCTTACCGAGGCATAAAACAAGGACCTGACGAGACCGATGCCATGCTAAAGAGCCAAAGTCATGCCGAGGCCGAAGCCAAGACGTGCCGGGGTGAGTGCATGGGCTTATAAGGCCGAGGCCGAGGCGCGGCTAGGCGGGCTGTGTGCGTGCCAAGGTCCGGAGACCGAGGGGGCAGCAGCATGTGGTTGTGGCGGAGCTGTAGTCCAAGCAGCGCGCAGGCCAATCCAAGGCCGAAACCGAGGCTAGGCAAGGCGGGCTTTGGTGGGCGCAATAGTGTCGAGGCCGAGGCCGGGCAATGCGCATGCATCCGCTCATGTACGCAAGCATGTCTATTTGTTTCTTGACGAGCGAGGCCTGGCGAATCGCAGCCAAGCTGGCGAGTGGCCATGGCGAGCGAGGCCTGGCGAATCGCAGCCAAGCTGGCGAGTGGTCATGGCGAGCGAGGCCTGGCGGATCGCGGCCAAGTTGGCGGATCGCAGTTTCTCGCGAGTCACTCATTTTGTCTTTTGTGATTTTTCGAGTTAACATCCCCAATTAGATTGGTGAACTCAAATCAACAGGCCATGTAAATGTGTAATGCGATTCATTGCATTCACATATAGCTTTTTAGTGAATCGAACCATATATGCATCAAAATGCCAACGGTTATATCGAGATCTTGACCATAAAGAGTGTATCGACTAAGTAGCATTAGTCACACATGTGAGGTCTATGCCTGCACAAAATCAACGGATTTGTAGTCACTTTGACTATGAAATTGAAGTCATATGCTTCATATTTATCGCAAATTATCTTTTACTTTTGAAATCCGTAATCATGAGGATATACTCTCATCTTCTTCCATGTATCTCTTGTATACATTGACCATATGATTGCATTATTTGCAATTATTGAACCGATAGAACCATATCAATGACATGATTCTCTCTTTTTTCAATGGCCATTTTCTAGGCGCATTTTATGGTCAATTGTTTCTTTGTATCAAAAGAACAAGAGGGAAGGAATTGAATGGTCGAGACCAAGATTCTGGTTACTCAATTCAATTTGTTGTGACAATTTCCGTTACATATCGATGTTACAGTGACAATTTCCGTCACACATCATGAGTTTGTCCCCTTTGTGACTCCCTTAGGATCGTCACAAGCATCGACAATATTATGTCGGAATCGTGATAAAATAGTCACGAAGAGTTGTGGTTCACAGTGACATCACAGCTACAAGCACAACTTTGAACGGTAACATCACAGTTACCCCTTAAATACTGTGATACGCAGGGGTGGGTGGGGCCCCTTTGTATCGTCCTGAAAAACACACAAGTTCCAACACATATACACAAGTTCAAATAATTGAAATTGCAAAAAAACGGAAACTTTTATTAAATCATACATGCTAGTTCGCCAAATGAACTGCGTTTAAAAATTGCGCTTAAGGACTCGGTTCTGATCCTTGTGCAAATTAAGATGTTCTTCCATGTACGTGCAACGAAATAATCCTCGCAATTACATCGCGATGCGTCGTGCAATAAGTTTCATGGAAAAGAAAAACATATGGTTAGTCATATTCACCATATATGGAGCAGTAAAACTAATAAAAGAATTACTGCAGTAACTGTTTTTTTTTTAACCCGTAGGTTAAAAACTTTTTATATGAGGTAAGTACAATTACCGTTTTACCCCTGGGTCGGATCAGAAGATCCGTGTTGAGCCGAATCGGGTCGGGTTGGAAAACCGGGTCGGACCTGGGCTGCACCACTGGCAGACGGGTCGGGTCGGCGAAATCGGGTCGTGGATTGAAACAACGTCGAATCGCAAAAGGATCTCGGCGGCGCTTGACAGACGTCGAGGCGAAGAGTGCCGACGTCGAACGTCAATACCCAGACGAGGATGACGTCGTTGGAGAGCACCGGTCTTGTTCCACGATGGACTGGGCGGCCCCGTCGCCGTTCCGGTCGTCATCGATGCTGCGATTTTGGGCTTCTTCGCGGCGGGGAGGCGTCGAGGAAGGCTCGACCAGTGTCGAGGAAGGACACCGGTGCGGGAGAGGGTAGCTTCCTCGGGCGGAGTAGAAGGTGGGTGCCCAGATCAATTTCTGGGTGCTCTGAGATTCTTTGCCGACAAGGCTGTCGTCAGTAGAGGTGCAAGGAGGGTTTTCTGTTCTTTGCCGACAAAAGGGTTGTCGGCAAAACTTGGTGCCTGGGAATTGTTTTCTTTCTGCCGACGAAGCAGTTGCCGACAGAAAGTGATTTCTGGGGAAGGCCTTCATTGCCGACAAGCAGTTGCCGGCAGAAAAGCTAGGGTTGTTGAATTTTTTTTTTCGGCAAAAAGCTAGGGTTAGGGTTAGAAACTACGTGCTGATAACGTGTTGTAAGAGAAACAATATAGATGCAAAGCGTTACTTTATTGATAGATAAAGAGGCCTTTATATAGACATTACATCAAGTATCCCAAATAATCAGAGATTCCCTATCTATTAAGGTAATTACTATTCTAGTCTAATTAGGTCAAGACACACAACGGGAGTTACGGAATTAACCTTCCTTGAACAATATGCTCTTTTGGCACAGTTATTCTGCTTCATTTGGTACAAGTGTACAACAAATTATCAGGTTTTCAATGGCAAAGAATGTACTACAACAGCTGGTACAAGCAATCACAAAGATACATCTCCTGTGTATAACCTATACTACATTTCTCTGTTATTCAACTGTGACCTTCTCTCAAGGCTTGATGTCAAAATTGGGAGCCTTGAGCTCTAAGCTGAAGATAATTACTCAAGACAGGTCCGGAAAAACCGGATTCCCTGTTCAAAGAAGAGAACGAAGAATGTCAATAAGCAAACTTAGAGTATGAAGAATGCTACATAAATGAAATGCAGATCCCCTTTGAGGCCGAGATATGTCCTCACCTGCAATGCAAATGTGATGTCCCCCTCATCTACATTCAATGTCACTCTCTTGGATTTTATATCTCGGGATTGACCACTAAGTTTGAGAAGCCCCTGCAAATAGATAATGCCTCAGTAACTGACTTGTTTCCCATTTTGAGAGTTCGTGTGTACTATTAAGAGGACTTGTAATAACAAAACGTTGTTTTTTACCTGATCATTTAGCACTTTACACATACTTGAAAACTCAAAACTTCCAACTGGTGGAATCAGTGTTGATTTACAGATCTCCAAGTAAGATTTATTTAACTGCAGATGTTGACAAGTGAAGATGTCAGTAACAGTTGGTACATCTTTCCATTATCTTTATGGTCAATATTAGCCAGAAAACACACCTCTCCTATAGTTGTATCTTTCTTCACACCACGGAAATGCTTTGCAGCAGAGCACATTATAATCTGTGGTCAAAGCAGATGAGGAGATATATCAACACTTTTTTTTTTCTTTTTTTTTTAGAATGATATATCAAGACTTTCTTATAAGGCTTATTGAAATAAAGCCTGAGCTAGAGTAATGACCAATAGTTTATAGCTTTTCTAATAGTTGGATGGCTTGAAACTAGAGTTACTATCAAAAAGGTGCTGAAAGTATAACTGAATACAATACTTGCAAGAGGGTTACCTGTTGATGTTGAGGAAGACATTGTATGGTGTCCACTACTGGTGACTTGAATGTCTTTGACAAAGCAACAGCCATGTGATCAATCCTCACCTGCAACCAGTGCCAAAACTCATAAGCAAACTAAAATGAACAATGACGAGGGTAAATGCATTATCAGCCTTTTGGCACTTGTGAGTCTCGTAGTACTAATAATTCCCTCGAGTTAAAGTCAAGCATATATAGGTCTGAAATTTGCAAACTAATCTTAAAACTTCTACTAAAGAGGGAAATAGAATATATAATGAATAGCAGTTGAATGTCTGGAAACAAAACTCCTCTTGATATCAATCTCATGCAAAGGACATAAAGTTTTGCAATGGATAAGCAAAGTGTCAATAGTGACTACTTACAAAATCAATCTCCTGTTTTTTCACCAGAGCAACAGCTGGAGCTGTCTGTTGCTCAGATAATGGATTCTCTACTGTTGGTGAATTTAAATCGTCAGTGGTATCTCTCAACTCTGCCTCCAGCATCTCAATTGCACTCCTGAAAAGAAAATTAGGTTAGGCTCTTGCACAAAAGAAAGCTAAAAGATAGCAGTATGTTTTTAACTTCTTTTGTGTGGTCAACTCTTTGAAAAATGTTACCCCATGCTTATCAGCAAATGAGATAGAAGTGGCCCATTTCAACTTAGAGAATCGGGGTTTTCAAGGGACTAATCAAAGCAATATTACAACCATCCAAATTACCTTCATAGTGGAGTTGTATAAAAATTCTTCTTTTTCTATTTTCTACTTTCTTTTTAAGCACAAGCGATATATTCAAAATTTTGCCTTCGAATGTTAAAGTAAAAGGTTTTGAAAGTTAAATGAATGATGTTGAGTATGATGATTTTGAATGACTGAGTTTTCACTAACCTGGAAATACAGAGAGCTTTCCTCATATCTCCAGATGCAGCAGCAACTTTCTGCCAAATTCATACAATTAGTAAACCTCATAAAAAGGCATTGATGGAAAGAGCAACGGCCTCTAAATCCAAACGACGATCTCTGAAATATGACAAATCATGGTAAACTCACTCTGGCACAAAGTTCCAATGCATGTGGTTGAAAAATGGTGTAAGGTAGTGCCTGTTGAAATAGAATAAGATACACAGTTATTACTAAGTAACACTAGCAAGCTACAACAATAATTAACTTCTACTCATAACTACCAGTAGGACAGAAAAATACTTAATTGCATTGAACCAATTTTTTCCTTTAGAAGATTTACTAAATCCACTCTTAGAAGAAACATACACTAATGAAGTAATGAGTTGAGCATACAGCAATGAGTTGAACAATTAAAGGAACATTACATGTATAGTAGGAAGTCAAAAGGAGCACAAACTTACCATAAGTCTCTCTTGGAGAATCTTGAGAATCTGATCCTTAGAGTATGCCCGAAAAGTGATAACCATAGGCTTACCTAGAAGTACATATGAGAACAAGCAACAGTAAGTAACTAAGTAGGTAATGACCTTGTATGCAGAAAATTTAAGGAAAAACAAAATAGGTAATGAACTCACAATTTAATGACTGAAGTTTTGGAACAAAACGATCAGCTAGGTCGATTGCATTTGCTACTCCTGCAATTTAGATATAATATGAGCACTTCACATATACATGTGGCATATAATTAAAATGGATTGTGTTATTGACTACAGTTAGTACCTAAGAGTATACATCTTGAGAATGGGTATGTTGTGAGCATAAATAGGTCATGAAGCACTGCCCGGTCTTTAGTAATTAAATAATCCAACTCATCAGCTATTATCAACCTGATAAAAAAGAAACCACTTGAAAATCACTCTCTTGGTCACATCAAAATGTTAAAACAAGGAAAGAAGCATTGTGAGTTCATGGAAATGCAATAGAGTATAGGTTTGCAGATAGACATAATTTACTTACATCATCTTAGTCCCATATGACTGAGGCTTCTGAGAATATAATTTCTGAAGAAGCTGCAGGGAGGTAGTTCCCTTAGCTTTCTTTTGAGGTTTGTGTTTAGCAAGTATCTGCCACACAAAATCTGATAAGCACATCTGCTACATTAATCACCAATATAGTATTTGCTTTATAGTTTAAGTACCTTTGTGAAAATATCAGAAGTTTTTGTTAGCGACGTGCAGTTCAATTCCAACACATCCGGTTCCTGAAATCCACCCTGGTAATTTAAACAAATAAATGTCAAACACTTCATACTTGAAGCAATGAAGACATTTCTATAAGTGAAGTATGAAATTACAGCAAAATTAAACACAATCACTTGACGATAACACATTTTAGAGCTAGAAGATAAATCAAACATAACCAGTACAGTATAAGTTTCCGACGTCTGTACAAATCGAACATAGAGACAATAGAAGGCGATAATCTCACCTCTCCTGCCCAATTAACCAAAAGCTGTTTCACTTTCTCCATGGACAAGGATTTTCCAGTTCCAGGACACCCACACACATATAAACTTCCAGCCTTCTCTTGCTCGATGCATGACTTGCAGAACTCCAGAACCCTCTTCTGCTCGATATCGCGGCACGCAACAGTAGAGGGAACCGTCGACAAGTGCAATGCCTCCTTCACTATCCTAATTTGCTCCGTATCTACAATTCAACACAACTTGCTAATTTAGAATTAAAACAAACACATTTCTCCAAAATTTTAATCTGAATTTAATTAAAAAGGCTTGCCTCTGGGATTCCAATTCGGCTTAACAACAACCGGTGGTTTGCAAAAGGCCTGAGGCTTTTTCTGACTGAAATAATTCTCAATTCCCTGTAAAAAAAAAAAACCACAGATGGAGCAAAAATTAAGTACTCTCCGATTTGCCCAATCGTTTCTCGAATTCAATTCTTACTATCTAATCCAAATCTCACATTTGGCTGAGTAGAAGTGCAAGCATTGAGGCGCCGGCGAGCTGATTTCGGCTTCATCAGCGACGAGACCGGCCTCGGCTTCATCGGCGACGACGAATCGGACCTCAACTTCCGCTTCTGAGGAGTCAAATCACCGCCACATCCTCCAACCTCCTCGGCTCTCTTCTCCGATTCAACTTCGCCGCTGCGCAATTCCGCGACGGAGACAATCGCGACGCGCTTGCTCTTCATCGGGCTCAACTTCATCGGCGACGAGTTGGATCTCAACCTCCGTCTCGGAGAAGTAGACTCTCCGGCGGATCCGGCGGCGGTGGACTCGGAAATGGAAGGCATAGTGAATCGGCGATGGAAACTAGGGGAGGGAGCTTTGGAGATGAGAAAAATCTGGCGGGAAAATCAGAGGGTTGATTAACGAAAAGGGTGTGAGGATATATAGAAATAGAAGAGATGGAGATTTGAGTGAAATGGAGAAAGGGGTATAGGGATTTGGGGGGCTTAAGTTTTTAGCGGGAATAGGATTTTCATTTGCCGCGCGCAGTGCGTGGACTCGTTTTTAAAGTGGGTTGGCGGATCTATTAAGACGATGCACGTCTACTACTATAGCGCATCACGTGAGTTGTCATTTTGGCGCGATGGATTGCTTGTTATTGGGCTTGGTCTTGGGCTTGGGCTTCAAGAGCTGATGGGTTCGAGTTAAAAATGGATCATTCTTTACAGAAATCGGAAACAATTAGATTTGAAGAGTTCGATTTTAGATTTTAGGACGGAGAACAACTATGCTTTGATTCGGTAAATAGACATACCACACGGAATGTAAATGAACTTTGTTGTCGATAAGTTATTGAATATGTGATGACGTGAATCGTCCGTAATGAATCTCATGTTATCACTTAATTCATATGAATCTTGAACATCGTCCTAAAAAGTTCATAAACAGCTAATTCTAATGAAATTTGAATCAGTGTAAATCTATGTCTAGCAACGAAACAAATTTAGGTTGCATTACTATCAAGTATCAACTCATCCAATTAATTTTGAATTGTATGATTACTAAATAGGATTGTCAACAAGATGATGAGAAATCCAATACTTTTTTGTGTTGGCATCAATCATATTCTTGTAAGTGGGAGGTTGTGTGAATTCGATTCACAATAAACTAGTTGTTATAGTTAATTATTTATTAAATAAAAAAATATTGATCTCATATTTTCTAATGAACCGGAATTTTGTAAGTGAATTAACGGACTTAGTGTAGTGAATGGCTAACTCGGCCAGTGACACATGAAAGACTATATGCTATGCACTACAAAGCTAAAAATTACCGATGTAGCAGGTAATCATGCACATTCATTATCATGCGGGAAAACAATTCACATGCTTGCCAAATATATAGCACAGTATTCGCATAAGGATGGAATAAATATAACTGTAAGAATTAAAGACTTAGCTTTGCTGGAAGCTGCTGCAGTTTGGTTTGCTGTTTGGAGCAGTGGGTGCCCAAAGAAGATTTCTGGGTGCCAAGAGGAGATTCTGACCAGCTTGCTGCAGCCCAAACTGCTGAAACCTGACCCATTGCTACTGGATGAACCCGGCCCGGCCCATCTGCTGAGCCCGCTGACCCGTTGACCGGGCGGGTTACCATTTTATTTTTTTTGAATTTCTTCTTTTCCCGCCTTTTTCTTCTTCTAGTCTCTGCTCTGTTTCTTCTTCTGGTTTCTCTCTCGGCCGGACTCTCTCGGCCGGTGGCTCTCTCGGCCGGCATCCTCCTCGGCCGACGTCGCCTCTCCCGCTCGGGGTTCTCTCTCGGCCGGGGACTCTCGTCCGGTTGACTCGTCCGGGGCTCTCCTCTCTTCCGGTGGCCCTCTCGGTCGAGGACTCTCTCCCTCCTCGTCCGGTTCGGTCCATGCCCGGAAACCAACCGCACCGGACCTGCCGCACCGGAGACGAGCCGCACCGGACCTGCTGGAAGCTGCTGCACCGGGGACGAGCCGCACCAGACCTGCTGCAACGGAGACGAGCCGCGCCGGACCTGGAGGAGCCTGCCGCACCGGGAGCCTCGCGCGAGAGGACGAAGCCGGGCTGGCTGGGCGGGGTTGACCCCAGTGAATGGTTTGACCGGGCTGCACGTTGGGCCGGGGGGTGAGGTGCACCGGAGACGTGCTGGCCGGGAGATGTTGTCCGGCGATGCTGACTTGTTGGCCGGGAGATGCTGGCCGGGCGAAACAATGCCGGGCGAAACAGGGCCGGGCTGCATGCCGGGCCGGGTGTTGCTGAAGCTGGCTGGGAGAGATGCTCGGGAGAGATGGAGACTGGCTGATGGGTGAAACAATTGGCGCAACCGACTGCCCACACAATTGAAACAATTCCTCCTCTTTTTCTCTGGTCGGGCTGCCCACACGGATTAATCGATCTCTACCCGCTGGTAGAGCAACACAACTTTTTGAACTGATTCCCATAGACGGCGCCAATTGTTTCTGCACAAACCCTGGGGCCTGGTAGAGACAGATGAATCATCGTGTGATCTCCTGTAAACCTGCTTACTAAGGGGAATACCGGGCGGGCCGGTCTTCTCCTCTCCGATGCCTAAGTTAGTATAGTTGGAATAGATATAACTTAAGCACGTATATAAGCGGTAGAAAGGATCAGTTACCTATTAATGAGGGTAGTTGGGGCCCTTATATAGGTGGCCAGGTGCGAGGTCTGGCCTTGTCCTTCGATGTGGGACTGGTTCCCTTCTGTTTGCACACCAAAGGGCAGCTTTGGTGACCTCTTGAGCAGGCAGGCGCCCCCGTACCCCGGGCCCCTGGTAGCAGAATAGACTGCTGGACCCCGAGGCCGAGTGCTGGTGATCCGGTCCCGGGCCTTGGGCCGGCCCCTGGTGCACTAGCTGCGGGTCTGTGGGTCTGTTGTCGCCCCTCTGTGGCTACTGTCAACAGCTAATGTCAGACTGCCTTGATAGGCCGGGTCTGGTTACTTCTTTTTAGGCTGCTATAAATTGGGAGTTTTTGCCCTAGTCCATCAATTACCAATAATTCTTTGTATTTAGGAACTAAAACACTTAATGTGCAATCGATGTATTAGTACCTCTATAATAGTACCAAAATAGGATTTCCGTTACCTCAGCAAATTTGATATGTGTGATGAGTAGCTCTATTTTCTATGTACCATTGTAGATATTAACACTAACTGTTTGTCTATCAATCGAAAATAACAATAAAGTATGTAACGACCTATATTAACTTGCGATTAATATCTTCTTTTCCGTGGCTTATTAAAAAAAGAAAAAGTAATCAGACTTGACTTGTTCTAAGTCCATTGTAATTGGATTCATCATATTACAATTACGCTCTATTTGGTTCACGGAAAGTAGGGGTAAGGAAAGGAAATGGTGGACTTTCCCTTGTTTGGAAAAAGGTAGGAAGGTAATGTTGTTCCGGAGGGAAGAGGATTTTGGGGGGAAATTGTTTCCCTCCACTCCCCCCTAGGAATTCGTTTCCCTCCAATTTCCAGCCATCATTACAATCTTTTGTGACCAAATTAACCTGGCTACACACATGATATTTCAGTTTCTATCCCCATTAGAACTTACTCCGTACGTTTATAAACATAAACCCAGCAATTTAGTCTACTCTTCTATTGGCAAAAAAAGCTCTCTATACCCAGCCATCTTCAATCCTCTTCCAGCAAAGAAGTAATCGATCATCTTATCCTTCTCATAGCAACTTCAATTCAGGTACAAATCAGATTTTAGTTTCTGTTCTTATCAATCATCTAAGAAGTATCTATAAAAAAGAAGAACTTGATATGAGTATAATAGTAAATGGATATAAGATTTCTTGCGTTTCCTGTCCCGTTTGGGTTTGTTTTGGGATTTGATCACTCGTATGATTTCTTACGAATCTAGTGTTTTCTTACATTTTTTGTGATTTGATTTCGGTTTTGTACCATCTTGAGTTTTACTTTGTGATTTTAGACTATCTAAGTTTGCAATGTATTACATGAGATATGTGGTTGGAATTTTAAAGTATGAGTGATATATGACAATATGATAAGACTTGTCTGTAATCATGATAATGCATTTCTTATAAGAAGATGAAGAAGTCTAGGAGTCTTGTTATGATGTTGTGGTGATGATGGCAGATAAACAATAGAGGTGAGAGAAGATGAAGAAGTTTAGGAGCCTTGTGATGTTGTGATGTTGTGGTGATAGATGGCAGAGAATTGATAAACGGGTAAGGGAAGCATCTAAATTGTTATGTAGCTAAATAGCAAACCAATCTAAGAGAGAGATGCATTGTTTTGGTTTCGTTAGTAAATGACTGGCAATGTATAGAGGCATAATATTATTCATGGATAAAAATGAGACCCTGTTGGATTTGGGTTGGAGTAGATGAAGGTAGAGAGAATCTAACAGAGTGAGATTCGAAAAACACAACTTACATGACCAGCAAAAGGAACCTAATCTCCCGTCCAATTTCCGAAAGTGCATTCGATTCATTGGGTGGATGTCTATCTATTTTATCATAATGTAGTACGATAATCATGAGAAAGATGATTTTTTTTTTCTTTTGCATTACTGTGATTGAGGATGTAATACAACAATCATGTGATACTTGAATTATTTTACACACTGCATCAAATCGACACTATTTATTTCTTTATTTGATTTGGAATCTTAATTATTTTTTTGTCTTCCTGATATTTCTTACTTCTCTGCAAGCTTATTGAATGATCTTTCACACTAGATTTTCTTTTTGTATTTGTATCTATGACTATTCAGTTAGTTTAAATTTTACTACTTGTATTTGTTAATCTTATATATACATATATAATTGGTATGCAGTTATGGCTCGTATGAAACTGTCGAGGAAAAGAAAAATTCTCTTAATGCTCGACCAGATTAAGAGCCTTCTTAACTTTGTCATCATGATCTATGTTGTTATGTTTATCATTGCTGAACGTCATTATCGTAAGTATAGGCTCAAATCAGTTTCTATTTATGATCACTTCTCAAGAATGGGAAACTTTTATCGTATGGTGAATGCAAGTGATGTAAGGTGTGTGAATAGTTTTCGTATGGATAGGCACACATTTAGCACATTATGCTCTATGCTACGCACATATAGTAGGTTGCGGGGAACAAGAAATGTTTCTGTGGAGGAAATGATTGCTATGTTCTTGCATACTCTTGCACACCATGAAAAGAACCGAATTATACAAGATAGATTTCTACGCTCCGGGGAAACGATTAGTAGATATTTCAATGTTGTGTTAAAGGCAGTTCTAGGCATACAAGGGCACTTGTTAAAAAAACCCGAACCAGTGCCGGAGAATTCAAATGATGCAAAGTGGAAATGGTTTAAGGTAAACTGATGTATATAACAATTTTTTTTATAACAGTATGAATCTATACACAATATGCTAAGCTATTTATTATTGTAGAATTGTCTTGGGGCACTAGATGGGACATATATTAGAGTGCATGTGCCGGAAGTTGATAAGCCTAGGTATCGAACTAGAAAGAATGAAATTGCCACAAATGTCTTGGGAGTATGCTCCCAAGACATGCAGTTCATTTATGTATTGCCGGGTTGGGAAGGTTCCGCTGCTGATTCACGAGTGCTTCGTGATGCCATATGTAGAAGATATGGGTTGCGAGTCCCTTATGGTGAGATGATATGACAATGGTTTTTTTAGTTTATTCTTTATATCTTTCTATCTGTAATTGATCTGCCATCCTTTTAATCACAATTGTGTTATTCAATAGGACATTATTATCTTGTGGATGCTGGGTATCCAAATGGGGAAGGATTTCTTGCTCCTTATAGAGGACAGAAATACCATTTAAGTGAATGGAGAGAAGGAAACCAGCCTACCACTCCTGAAGAGTTCTTTAATATGAAGCATTCATCTGCTAGGAATGTGATAGAGAGGTGTTTTGGGTTACTTAAGATGCGTTGGGCAATTCTAAGGAGTCCTTCTTTCTTTCCTTTGAAGACGCAATGTCGGATTATTATTGCTTGTTGCCTTCTTCACAACCTCATAAGAAGGGAAATGGCTATTGATCCATTAGAAGAGGAGATGAATAGAAATATAAATAACCAAGCAGAAGAAGAAGATGATGATGATATGATCACTTTTATTGACTCATCAGAGCAATGGAATGATTGGAGGAGACATTTAGCTACAGATATGTTCAATGAATGGGCAGGAAGTAGAACCACAACATAAGAACCTGATTTGGAGACTTCATCACACTAAGGAAGAACCAGAGACCCCTTTTGTCTTTTATTTTCTACTTGTGGGGATGTGATTTTTGTGTGTCTCGGTATATAGTGTTGGAGGTTTTGTTCTAAAGCTTTGTAGGTTCTTTTTTATAGAACTTTGGAAAGGTTTGATCCTTGTACTTGCTGACTTGTATGAGACTAATTCTATCTACTGGCTTATGTTATATTAATTATGGTATTTCAGTCTTAATTTCTTTACTTTCATGTTGCTATTTATTTTATATTGCATTAATTTATTGGTCTGTATCATTGAGCTCCATGTTTATGAGTTTTACATGGATATGTAGGATGAGCTCGCAGCCTAACTTAGCATCTTCTGCTCGTAATGTTGGGGGAAGGAAAGAGAAACAACCATCACACACATGGACTCCTAATGAAGATGTAGCTCTAGTTGAAGCTTTAACTGAAATTTGTGTTAGTGGAAAGTGGAAGGCTGACAATGGATTCAGGTCAGGATATTTGGCACAACTAGAAAAAATTATAGAGGAGAAGCTACCAAACTGTGGATTAAAAGCAAGCTCCCACATCGAGTCTCGTCTAAAAACACTGAGGAAACAAACACTTGCTATCTCCGATATGATTACCAATTCAAGCGGTTTCTCATGGGACCATGAAAAGAAAATGATTGTATGTGAGAAACAGGTGTTCGACGATTGGGTTAAGGTAATATTGAGTTTCATTTTATGTTCAGATTTATTAACTCTCACCATGTCCATATTTAGCTAGATGAGCACTAGTCTCCTTGGTATACAGTAGAATGGTAGAATGTTGTTTTGCTTGGTTTCTGTAATGCAAGAACTTTCAGGTCTTGGGCATTTTATGAAGTAACATCAGTAGAATGCAAACCAAGTAGACATAGTGGTTAACCATTAGTTGAACAGCAAACAAATACATTATTTGATTTGATATGTTATTGTCAATTCTTAGCATGTGCTTGTTATATGACGGGTTCATAAGGATGCCAAAGGACTAAGAATGAAACCATTCATTCATTATGATAGTTTGGTAGAATGCTTTGGCAGAGATCGAGCAAATGGGCTCAGTGCTGAGGGGCCTGGTGAGGCAGCAGAAGACATGAATAATGAGAATGAATTTGTTGAACTTGAAGGAGATGGTTTGGCTGAAAACACAACTCCTAATCCTGCTATTCCCACACCGCCTTGTCCTACTAATTCAACTCGAAGTAGGAAAAGACCACGAGATGCGTATTCTCAATGCTTGGGAGACATGGCTGGCACACTACAATCCTTTGTGGAAGTGACCAAGTCACACTTGGAGACTATGCAAGGAGTCGTTTTGAATGAGCATGTGACATTGCAAAGAAGGGGTAATCTTGTTAATGAACTCATGAAAATTGAAGGTTTGGATGATCATGATGTGCTTGAAGCTGCAGCTAAACTAGTTAGTGATGACTCGAAAATTGAGCTCTTTTTTAACCTACCAGATAACTTGAAGAGCTTATTTATTCATAAGCTTATTCACAACTAAAAAGTGGAAGTTGAAGACAAATGTTTAGGGTCAGGAGAGCTTTTGTTTTAGAACTTGGATGTTGGCAACATGGTGTTCTATTTTGCATATAATACAGCCTAATCTCTAATCTGGATGATGACAACGCCATTTATTTTGCATGTATATAGTAAAACTTATGATCTAATCTGAATTTGTATTCTAGTATTTTGAGATTATTGTGATATTATCTAAGGAGTTCTCTGTTTTGCTTCTTTCGAATTTTCTGGTATGATTTATAGGCTGGATTACTGATATGAGTCTTTCATATTGGTCTAACTTCTAAGCTATGCAATATTCTGAGAATGGGACCTATGTATGCAAGCAGGCTGTTCCACATATGACACCATCTTTTATGCTTGAAACTTGTCAGCCTTTTTGGTATAGCATAGTTGTTCTTATTTTAGGTATACAATTGCAGCTCATTTTTCAGACCAATGTTATAGTTCAGCTCAAATGGCATTAAGCTACAAATGAACTACAAATATTGGTCTGTTCTCATTTGCTGTGAGCTACAAATGAACTACAAATACCATCAGATTTGCTAGACATATTATAGCAACATTGTAGCTCATTTTTCTATTGTGGCAGAGTATTGGTTCATGTCTAAATAGAAGTCGGAGATTATTTGGTCGATCACCGAACCAAGTTTCCTAAAAACTTGAATAACAGATGAGGCTAGTTTGGTAAGTAAGCATATTTTTCCTTTCCATTCTTGACATATACCAAACATAGTTGAGGAAACATAAAGCTACTTTCCTTTCTCTCTCCCGGTGCTAACAAACACCTTAATGGAAAATTATTTGTTCCCTTCCCAAGGGAAAGGAAAGGGGAAGTAAATACTTTCCTTTCCTTTCCAAACAGCCAAACGAGGCCTTAAGGTGAAATTGACACCGCACGTCGTAACAAACAACATGAACCAGATTAATTTGTTATAGCTATTGTCTGATCATTCTGCTATGGCAGCATATGGATTGTGTAAAATCTTTTCAATCGGTAGACCTCTTACAATGTGGTTTGCATTTCTTCTCCAGAAAATGAATCTCTTGCGAGATCGTAACCATATGTAGAACGCGATGATGATTTCATGTCATTTGGACAACAACATATCTTGACTCTACATTACTATAGTGACACCACCAAATAAACTCTAGCCAAGTGTAATATTATGTGGTTCTAAATACAAATTAGTTATCTCTAGCAAGCTAACTGCTTCCCACGCAAATAAATCTTCAGCAACATATATGGATCGCATTCATTTGCCCTAAAAGGAAATTGAACCCTTTCTGTTTTAGATGAAAAGGAAACATTCAAAGATCTATGTATTACCCTACCCAGAAGGCCCAGAATGATTCCATTTTCAGAAACCTGAACATCATTGCCCTCGACCTTATTCGCAAAAATTTGATTGTTCAATCCACCGGCTTCTTCGGATTCCAATTAATCGATCGACCCCAGTAGTATTTCAATATCCAATAAAAACCAAAGAAAACTACGAATCAAACTAAGTATATATCCTACTGTAGGCCATATATATATGCACGAATTTATATTTCTGCTTATTGCTTGGCCCTAGCTGGGTTTGCGATATGAAATTTGTATGGACTTGAATGGCAGCTGGTGTTGAACGGTTCACTTGACGTGGGTTCGGGGGTGTGCAATCACTAGCGCAAAATAGTAAGAATCGTTGTGGCTAGGCTGTAGTGATAGAGAATCGTTGAAAGCGATCAGTTGCATTCTTTGTCGAAAATGACCAGCTAGCTAAGCTATGACCACTTAGATATTTTTGCTCCTGCACGATATTAATCAAACATCCTCCTCCATTCACAAAGGAATTAAGCCATGCAATTTTTTTTCATATCCCAAGAGAATATTTCTAGCAAATCTTACGTGTAAGAATACTACAACTCTACCTAGATGCTTTTAAACCATTCTATCAAACCCTATCCATGGATTGTTATCTGGCATGCAGTACGTATCTGCTTCAAATTTAGGAACAGCGGCTAGCTAGCACTGTAACTGCTGTGCTAATTGACTGTAGTCTTTTATGAACCCTAACAATACTCGGTACGCAATTACACTAACGAGGAATAACTAAATCGACATTAGGACCTCGTAAATATGCTTATACACCCATGGATAAGGACAGCTATTGCATTACAGATGTAGTTTTCTACAGGTTGATCAGTATCGTGTATTTATGTTGCTTCTTTCATTAAGGTGTTTCAGTCATTTGGTTATTGCATTATTAGAACCAAAATCTGTGAGAGTGAGAGATGGAACTATCAAAAGCTTTATATATTTTGGGTAGCAGAGGAGAGGAGAGGGGAGGAGAGAATATGTGTAGTAGATGAGAAGATAAGAAGATTGGCGTGGCATTGGCGTCTACATGTCTCTGTCCAGTTAGAAAATGGAATGGAAAACCATTTGCGTGTGGAACAATCGGAATTTGCAGCCCCCTCCCTAGCTGTCTCGACGTCGTTATTTTTAGGACAAAATATTGGTCACTCCTTCAACTTTCAGTGTTTCGACAGTTTAATCCTTAAGTTTTCAATTTCAACAGATCACTCCTCAAACTCTCAATTCTTCGACCAATTGCTCCAATCCATCCCCCTCCATCCAAAACTTCTGTTAAGTTCTGAAATATACAACATTTTTTTCAATTATTCCTCAAATGCCCTTAAGTGTTTTTATTTATTTTTTTCATTTCTTTCCTTTTGAGTTTTGACTACTACTTCTTCTTTCTTCTTAGATCTTTTATCTCCTACTGACCCTGGAATTCCTTATTTATTTCTCTTCTTTTCCAAGAACCAAACTTTTCCCATTCCCTTCTTTCATCGTCTAAATCACAACCATTCCCATTCCCTTCTTTCATCGTCTGAATCACAACCATTACTCAATCAATAATCATTGCTAATTGTTTTTCACTCCACTCAAAGCACTCATCTCAGAGATTGACCTCCCATTCCTCAACCTCTTAAAAAATTAAATCCAACTACGCATCATGAAGATTAATCTGCATAGTTAGAGCATCCATAAACAACTCCAGTCAAATTCGGTACAACACAGTTCTGGGTTTACATGTATTTCTGATTAATTCCCACCTCCACTATACAGTTCCATTGATCCCTTATTAAATTTTGGGAAAAAGGCCATTTGCACAAAAATGGGGACAAACTTGCTCATTCCAATGTTACCTACCCACTCCAATGAATCTTAGTAAAAATACTTAAATACCCTATACTAAACCCTAATATCTTCGTTCTCCTCCTCCTTTCTAACCAACATACATCTCTCTCTCTCTCTCTCTCTCTCTCTCTCTCTCTCTCTCTCTCTCAGATCGGCCTGCTCTCCCTGCCGCCGCCGTCACAGCAGCCCCTCTCGATCTCGGATCAACACCTTCACCCGATCCCTGCACCCGTGATCTCGCCACATCGAGTCCAGATCGAAGCCACTGCCTGTGCTCAACCCAGATCGAACCTCCGCCACGTCGACCCAGCAATCCCACATTGTTGACGTCGAGCCCAGCCGAGCGCGGACGACGCAGCCCCGAACCCAGCAAATTCGCTCCAGATTGGACCCCAACATCGAGGGTTGACTTGGTCGAGGGTGACGACTGGATCAGTGCAGGTAGCCCAAGCATGTGGTCCATGCAGGTCGATGGGGATGAAGAGGCTCTGGGGCGGCGTTGATCAGATCCGGCTTTGGGGCGGCGTCGATCTGGCAGAGGAAGCCAGACCGGAGAAAGGTGGGGTGCCCAGAGTATATTTCTGGGTGCCTTGATTAGGTTTCTGGGTACCCAGAGTAAAAATTTTAGAGTCGTGCTATGTGCTCTTTCAAAGATGTTACTTCTGGTTTGCTCTTTGTTGTTTTCACTTGTCTAATCTGTAAAAGAACAACAACAAAAGGATTATCATTCATATTCAAATATTACTGACCCCCAGTAATCACATTAAAGACACTCACTAATCTATTACTGACCCTCAGTAATCACATTACTGACCCTCAGTAATCACATTACTGACCCTTAGTAACTTGAGTCAAGTGACTGGAATCCGGCGACTAAAGTAATATTGAAAAAAATAATTCCGGCGAAAGAAAAAAAATCCGGCGAAAAAATCCGATTGGGAAAATCTGATTACTGGGGGTTAGTAATATGATTATACATAAGGGAAAATATTGCGGCGAAAAAAAAAATCCGGCGAAAAAAAAAAATTCCGTCGAAAAAATTGGGTGACTGGAATCTGGCCACCGGAGTTCGGTGACTGGAATACGGCCACCGGTCATTGGACACCGACGAAGTTTGGGTTTAGGGTTCAGGGTTCTTCTCTATCTTCCACTTTTTCTTCATATGAGTGTATAATGGGTGAGGGAAAAAAAGGAAGAAAAAAATTAAAATTGTACTAGAGTTGAAAATATTTGTTGAAATGGGTAATAGGAGTTGCTACCTTATGTTGAATCGGAAGAAAATAAGATGGTTATTGGAATGGGTAATGAGGGGGCCAAATTAGCACTAAATGGTCATTTTCCCTTAAATTTTCCTCTTTCCCAACTCACACCCTCTATTTCTCTCTCAAAAATCTAGATTTCTCTAATTTTCATATTTGATTCGGATTGCTCTTCCTCATCTCTCTAACCTTTTCTATTTATTTCTTTGGATTGGAGGTATTCACTACCAGAAAAGGCGTCATAGCCGACGACGCCATCTCGTCGGCCGTTTCCATTAATTCGTCGGCTATAGTCATAGCCGACGATACTTCGTCGGCTATAGTCTCGTCGGGAATGCTCCGTCGGCTATAGTATAGCCGACGACACACGGGGTAAGTCGTCGGCTTATGAAACACCAGGTATAGCCGACGAAAAAAGCGTCGTCGGCTATACTTCGAACATTGCCGACGAGAAGATCGTCGGCTTTAAAAATTACGTAACTGCCCCTAACCCGAAGTATAGCCGACGACACTATCGTCGGCTATACGTCCAATATAGCCGACGACACTATCGTCGGCCATAACAATCGCCGGTACCAGAAACGGCTTTTTTTTGCCGGAAGCCGGGAGGGTATAGCCGACGACATATGTCATGTTCGTCGGCTATAACGGTTATAGCCGACGAAATTTGGTAAAAATCGTCGGCTATAACTGTTATAGCCGACGAAATAATGCCAATATCGTCGGCTATAACCCCTAAATATTTAAAAAAATTAAAAAATTTTACTCGGGCCCAATTTCTCTTCGTCTTCGGGGGCTGCAGAAAATGCACAAACAAACATCCAAATATCCAACAAATATCCACATCAATCCATCCCTAATATCCTACCTACTGTACAAATTAACCCCCTAACTAGTCATCTACTCATCATCACCCCCTAAACGCGTAGCGTCGTCGACGGGATCGTTCGAGTTCCGGTGGCTATGGCTGTCCTGATCGGCTGGCGTACTCCGATGCGGGGGGGGAGTGGGGACGACGAACTGGGGCATCTGTGGCGGAGGCGGGGGCTGGAGTCCAGCCTGCTGGGCCTCCCAAGACTGCTGCATCCATCGGTACATCTCCGCCACAGATGCGTCTCTGGCCTGCTGCGCCGAAGCCTCCGCAGCCCTCGCCAACTCCGCCTGCTGGAGCGCCTCCACCGCCCTCGCCAACTCCGCCTGAGTCCTCTGCAGCTGCGTCTGCAAGTCTCCTCTCGTCGAAGCCGCACGCTGCGTGCTGGGATTGGCCGGCGTGAACTTGAGAACCCCATCTCCCGCCGCGCCTAGGCCTCTCTGGTAGAAGTAGTTGTTCCCCGTCCCTACCGCCGCGTGCATGATCTGAGAGGCCAAGCGCGGCTCAAGGGTGTCGATCGTGGAGGCAAACTCCGCGATCGCCTCGTCGGACGCCCCGTCTCCCAGAGTGTCTCGCGCGATCCCGAAGGTGATCGCGTCGGTCTCCGCATCTATTTCCGCCTAATTGACAAGAAAATATAATAAACGAATTAAAAATTATATATATAAATTAATTTCATGAAACACTTTTATTTAAGATGGACGAATACTTACCACTTGGTCGGGACGCCCCGGATATATCTGCGCATGAATCCACGACAACGGCCTCAGCGGTCGGTCCCTCCTCGCCATCTCTGCCCACTGCCTCCAGGAGCGGGCGCCGCTGTGGTGGGGGTGCTCGTTCCTCCTGCGGTTGTCGCTGTTCGTCCGCGAGATTTTCTGTATTATAACAACAAACATATAAACGCAAATATAAATTAGTAACTAAATTAAAATATTAGGAACTAACCAAAATAAAATTAATAACTAATTTAGTTACTAACTAATTTAATTTAATTAGTAACTACTTAACTAACTAATTTAATTAGTAACTACTTAACTAACTAATTTAATTTAGTAACTAACTAACTTACTAACTACCTAATTTTATTTAATTTAATTTGATTTAATTTAGTAACGAACTAACTAACTACGTAACTAACCAACTGACTTAATTTAATAACTAATAACTAACTAACTAACTAATTAATTGAATTAAGTAACTACATAATTTAATTATTAAATAACATTAAAAAGTTATATACTACCAGGCTAAATTTTCTTACCGAGACCCTGTCGCTCCCGAAGTAGGCTACCAGCCATAGCCACTCGTACTCCCTGTACCGGAACTCGTGGGGGGTTGCAGCTCGCCCCAAGCGCTGCTCCACATGGTACGTCCTGTAGTGCGTGGACAGCTCGTTCTTCCACTCGGAGTACCTATATTAACAGAACACAACTGTTAGATATATATATTCGTACACTGCCAATAAATATATTTATACAAAAAAAAGCAAAACACATAACCTGTTCTTCAGCTGCTCGTCTCTCCACCAGTCCAAGGTAGGATGGACTCTAAACCATTGCTGCAACATTATAAATTAATTAGAAAATATTTTTATATAGTTATAAGGACTGAATTCATAATTGTTTATTTTCTATAATAAAAATCATATTTAACTCACCGACAGTGCATTGTACACTCGCGCCTTGATCTCATCGGGCACAGAGCCCCAGTCGGGCCACAACAGTGGGACCCTGTCCCGCACGAGCATGCCCGTCGCGTTGATGTACTTGGTGGTGGTGTCTCTCCGCTCAATCGGGCGTCCATCCTCACCGGGACCGGGCAGGATCTCTCTGATCCCACCGGCCAGCTCCCTCTCCAGGGTGGACATGTTCGCTGGCCCTCTGGTCCGTCTCGTCCCCGCGGGTTTATTGACGAGGACGCCTGTTAAAATGAACACATAGTTAAATAATTATTTAAACTAACTAATTAAATAATTAATTAAACAATGTAAATAATTAATTAAACTAACTAATTACCTGCGTCGTTATACTGCTTGTCCCTCTCACGAACGGCCCACAGGCCGCGGCAGTCCTCTGAGTCGAAAGGACTGTAGAAGTAGGCCTCCTCCCAAGGAATCTCGTGAGGCCGGTCGTGCCTCCAAATCTGCCTCCCCCTGGCGTCGTACTCAGGGATGGCAGGGAGGAACTGGACCATGTACATCCCCGATGGCGGAGACATACGGGGCGTGGACCCTGAGGGGCCTGCTCCCCCTGACGGTGGGCCCCGTAGCTGTGGACGCTGTCGCTGTGGGGGGACAGGGAGCATCTCTGGAGGGTCCAGATCGGCGCGCGGTGGGGTCGGCTGCCGATCCTGGAACAGTGCTGAAGTGCACTGGGGTCTGGTGGCTCTGCGTCCTCCTCCGACACTCGAGTCAGGGCCCGCTCCCGTCGACTCATACGAGGAGCCCCCACGTGGATCGCTCGGCGTCAATCCCATCAACGTCTCCTCTCGTCGACTCAAAGGCCGGCCTAGGCCCCGACGACCGCTGGATCCGCTCCCCCCACGGCTGGATCCTGCCTGAGCGTCGGGGTCGCTCTCGGTCCGTCTGCCAAGCCATCGGTCTACAAAGCGCCGGTTTCCTGCACAATTAGTATATAAATTCCATAAATTGCACAAAAATTCCACAAAACAAAATTAAAAACATCATTCAATGTATATATACCTAATTATATATATACGTACCTAAATATATTTATACCTAATTATATATATATATTCCGAAATATAACACAAAATTCCTTAAATTTCACAAAAAAATAAAAAACTTTTTTAAATATATATACACCTAATTATATATATACATAACTATATTTATACCTAATTATATATATATATATATATATTCCGAAAAATATATATATATATATCGTCATAAAAATGAAAAAAAATATTTATACCTAATTATATATAAATTAGTATATAAATTAGTATACTAGTATATAAATTCAACAAAATTCCACAATTAGTATATAAAAACCGTAAATTTAACAAAAAATCCACAAAATTAGTATATAAATTCCACAAAATTAACAAATTTAACAAAAAATCCACACAATTCCATAAATTTCAAAAAAACCCTAAATTCCACAAAAAATTCACAAAAACCCTAAAATTCACAAAATTCGACAAAATTAATAAAAACCGTAAATGAGGCTCGATCGGGACTACCTGACATGGTGGTGCAGTCTGGACGAGGACGGGTGGTGCGGTGCGGCGGCGGCGGCGGCAGGGGCGGCGGCGGCAGGGGGTTTCGGATCGGCTAGGGGCGGCTGCGGCTGGGCGGCTGCAGCAGGGGCGGCAGAGGCGACGCAAGGCAGGGGCGGCTACGGCGGCAGGGGCGGCTACGGCGGCAGGGGCGGCTACGGCGGCTCGGGGCGTTGGCTCGGGGCGGCGGCGGCAGGGGGTTTCGGGTCGGGGAGGGGTCGGGCACGACGGGGAGGGGGCGGGGAGGGGGAGGGTAGGGAGGGGGAGGCTCGGTCGGCGTCGGTGGTGGTCGGTCGGCGTCGGGGAGGGACGGGCGGCTGCGGCAGTGGGGATTTAGGGTTTCTGGATTTCTGGAAAATGAGGGAGGCGCCCTCTGTTTCGGTTTAAATCGAAGGACTATAGCCGACGATGTTATTTTAATTCGTCGGCTATAGTTATAGCCGACGAATTTCGTCGGCTATACTCTGACGGGCCGGGCCGAAATCCGGGCCGGGCCGAAGTTGGGCTTTGCGGGCCGGTTATAGCCGACGAAGTTAAGTCTATCGTCGGCTATAATATGCACATCGTCGGCTATAATATGAATCTCGTCGGCTATACTTTACGCTCTCAGCAGCCGTCAGATCTCGCCCATCCAACGGCGGACAATGAAACGGCGCGGATCGCAAGAGTTTAGCCGACGAAGTTCAGGATTTCGTCGGCTATTCCCTGGTCAAGTTTTGGTCAAACCTCTAAACGCTTTAAAACGGCAATTGGCCCGTCTAGATGACGTTTTTTGGCCTGACCTTCAACAGAGAATAGTTTCAAATCGATGCGACGCAACTAACCGTATAAAAATTTTCCTCCAAATATTTACCGACCGTCAGGCTACCCATAGGAAAACGGAAGTAAAAAACACCTAACCGCAACATTCGGCACACAGATTTTGTCCGAATCTTCCCATTTTTCAACCGTAGTCGTATTTCAATATTTCGGTCGTATCTTATTTCACGACACTTTTGCATTTGAACGGTCTACGTATGGTTTCGGTCAATATACTTTAGCCGACGACTTGCAAGTCGTCGGCTACAGTATGGGCATTATAGCCGACGAATTGCAAGTCGTCGGCTAAAGTATGGGCATTATAGCCGACGAATTATGGTCCATTTCGTCGGCTATAACGCTGATTTTTCTGAAAATTTGCCATTTAGGGCCTGAAAATTGCCTATTTCACCTGATAAATTCCTGAATATCGCACAAACAAATCAATACAATTTCCCATAAATTCGAAAAACGGTAATTAAGGACAAAAATTATTTTCATACATGCATGCACCATCGTACACAAATACATACATAAATAGTATACTAAGGATGATAATCAGAATCATCCTCATCACTTGAGTCAGACGTAGTATAGTAGTTAATATCTGGCAACCGGTGCTCGTACTCGTCGTCTGAGTCATCGTCGGGCTGATATAGACGATTCGGATTAACATCATACATGGGCACCTGACCCCTAGGAAGTCGGACCACTCTGCCCGGCGTCACATTATTATCGCGGATGGTGGAGGATTCCGGAATGTCGCCGGCGTCCGGCTCTTGGTATGCGGTCGCTTCTTGACACTCTGTGCTCACACCAAGTGTGGTAGCACTGTATATGTCTCGCTGAGACACATGGTTAACTACCTTCCACGTGCCTTTGTTCAAAGGATCGTCAAGATAAAAGACCTTTTTGGCCGCTGTGGCGAAAACAAAGGGGTCGTCTTCATACACACTAGTGGCGGTATTCACCGAAAGTATGCCGTACTGATCGATCCGTGTGCGGTGCGGCCTAGTATCAAACCATCGACACTTGAACAAGTGGACTTTCATGCGGTTCCCATAAATGAGTTCAACAACTGACTGTAGGACACCGTAAAAATCCACGCCCCCCTCTGCACCATCGACCATCACCCCACAATTCTGTGTTTTGCGTTCCCCGTCTCTAGCTTCACATATATACTTAACGCCGTTGACATCACACATTGGGCGGACTGTGGAAGATATCGGCTTCATCGACAACAGCCTCAATTCCTCTGAGTAATTTGTATGACCACCCCTCGCAGCCACTTGCATCAGCTGAAAAATATAACTCAAATCACTCGGTGTGTTTATGATTAAAGAATAGGGAACTGTAAAAGAAAGCCATCTAATATATATATTTATACACTTACCCATTGTGGAAAATAGTCTGCAAACGTCGTGTTGTGGTACTCGACATCACCGCGAACTTCCTTGCTGTGAAGATGGTGACGTTTCCAATATTGTACCTCCGGACAGTTTATTAGAACCCACCAGTGGGCAATCCCTACCTCATGGTCAGGCAACTTGTCCACACCCTTTTTCTTGAAGCTTCCGTATGGTACAACAGAGTTGGCGACGATAGATAGGTTGAACTCGGGGTCATCTCGACTTGGATGTTGTGGGGGGTCCTCCATCGCTCCCAAGTACAACTTGGCGTACGTTACACACTCATGCGCAATGTAAGCTTCAGCAATACACCCCTCAGGCGCAGATTTATTGTGCACATATTTCTTGTAGTCTCCAAGTTGTCTGCAAGGTTAACAAGTGCGTGTTAAGAGCATGCAACTTTTATTTAAAAACATGTATAAATCAAATTTATGAATAACATGTACCTTTCGATGGGATACATCCAAGTGTAGTGTACGGGACCGGTAAGCAACAATTGTTGGGGAAGATGGATCATCAGGTGAGGCATGATGTCAAAGAAGTTTGGGGGAAATATCCTCTCGAACTTGCACAAGATAAAAACGATTTCCTCATGCATTCTCATGAGGTCTGATTTTCTAACTTCTCTAGCGCATAACTTCTGGAAGAATCTTGACAACGCCACCAACGGCTCAACCACTTCATCCTCCAAGTACGCTCGAATGAAAATAGGGAAGAGGCGTTGAAGCAGTACATGGCAGTCGTGACTCTTCAATCCGTACATCTTGTTGTCTCGGTAGTTAACACACTTGCTTATGTTACCCGCATAGCCATAAGGATACCTGCATAGCCATTAACAACAATTAGATTTCATGCATATATAGTCGTCCAACAACAGATGGATTCTTTAGGGAATACATGCTAATTAATAAAAAGTTACCTGACATTACTCAGCCATCCAAAGATTTCATGTTTCTGGTCCCTGGTGACGGTGTAAGGAGCTTGGGGCATTTTGCTCCTGCCCTCTCTCAACCACAAATGGTCCCGCAGTCCCATATTTCTCAGATCAACGCGTGCCTTGGGGGTGTCTTTTGTTTTCTTCTCCCAATTCAAAACTGTGCCAACCACGGCTTCACCCACGTTCTTCTCTATATGCATGACATCCAGGTAGTATCTGGTAGCCAACCTGGCCCAATAAGGAAGTTCCCATAAGATGCTCTTGTGTGACCAGAACCTATACCGATCCGGCCTCTCTGGAATCGTGCGCAACACATCGGGATGATTGCTAAGCGGACCAAAGTCATACTCATTCAACACTGCCAATATTTCCTCCCCTGTCCATTGCTCCGGTGCCCAGCCCCTTTCTTCAGTCCCATCAAAAGCCTGTGCATCGTCCCTAAATGGATGGTCATGCGGAAGCCAACGACGGTGACGCATCTGGACAATCTTGCTGCAATGAGGACTGGAGCAATCAACAGTCATGCACTCTGAACAAGCCCTATAACCCCTGGTGACGCTGCCCGACAACATACCCCTCCCAGGAAAGTCACTGATCGTGCCAACAAGCATGGCATGCATCCGGAACATCTCATTTTTGAACCGGTCGTAGACCAGGTGGCCGTTCAGACTCAAGTACCGAAGCTCCTCAATTACGGGTCTCAAATACACATCGAGACACTTTCCCGGATAACCTGGGCCTGGAATCAACAATGTGAGCATGTTATATTCCTTCTTCATGCACATCCACGGTGGAAAGTTGTACGGAATCAAAATAACTGGCCACACACTGTACTGAAGCTCTTTCTTGCCAAAAGGGTTGAAACCGTCGGATGATAGCCCTAGCCAAACATTTCGAACCTCTGATGCAAATTCGGGAAACTCCAACACGTTCTTCTTCCAAGCCTCTCCGTCGGCGGGATGTCTAAGGGTGTCATCGTCAGGCACATTCCTCTCAGCCCACCATCTCATAGCTTCGGCCGTGAAAGCACACATGAACAACCGCTCAAGCCTATCAATCAGCGGGAAGTACCGAAGTATCTTCACAGCTTTCTTGTTCCCTTTAGGAGTGAACTTATACCGCTCTGTATTGCATAATGGGCAGTATTCAAGATCTGCAAGTCCTTCCCCGTAAAACAGAACGCAATCGTATCTGCATGCATGAATCTTGATGTAGGAAAGGCCGAGATCTTTAAGGATATGTCGCACCTTATGATGACTGGTAGGAAGCCGATGTCCGGGGGGCATCGCCCCACCCCATAGCCGAAGCCAATCATCAACCGATTTGACAGTGCCTTTGTTCTCCGTTTTGATCTTCATCACTCCCATGACAGATTCAAGGACAGTCTTACTGCATCCGGGGTACAACGGAGTCTGTTGCAATGCGATCAGGTTGTTGTACTTTTCCATACCACTTGTGTTGACCGGAGATCGGGGTAATGGCTCGAGTGGCTCAATATCAGGGAAACACTCCATCTCCGGAGGTGGGAGTTGCACATCTGGTGCTTCCTCAAAGACACCGCTCTCACGAGGAAACATATCGTTGATCCAGTTCGTTGTCGGATCATTGGAGGAACTCCCTCTCTCGGCAAATTGTCCATGATCATGACGACCCGCAAACTCTGGTTCACCGTGATAAATCCAATTAGTGTATAGGACCCAAAATCCATATCTAGCCAGGTGTTGCTCCACTGTCTCTATGGAAAACCGGTGACGTGGGGTGGCACACTTGCACTTTTTACACGGACAATAATGAAGTGTAGTGTCTCCACAGTTAGCCATCACAAAATCCAGGAAACTCCTAACTCCATCATGATACGCCTGATCCCATCTTCCAAGGGTAATCCAACTCTTGTCCATCCTGTAAATTCAAGAAATAAATATAGCTATATATAGATATGTATATATGCACGTACTACGTACGTACTAATTAATTAAAAAATTCATCATTACACACACACACACATATATATATATATATATATATATATATACACATGCATCCCTAAATTAATTAAAACATCGTCAATCTCCCTAATTAATTAAACACAATGTATTTTTTATATATACCAACAATATATTTTTAATTACAATTAAATTAATTAATATATATACATTTTTTCATCAAATTCATCTAAAATCACCTATAAATCAACATTAATCAATCACTAATCTTCAACAAAACTTCAATTCTATCTAACCAATACAACATATATATCAACCCATTAATAATCTCATCTCAACACATATATATATATATATCAAATTAATCACACATTTATTCTAATTAAACTCTAAATTAATACACCTCTGCATATAACCAACTAAATCAACACACACAGTAATATACGTACCTTTCAAGCTTATGGCCGAGGTTTTGGACGATTCCAGAGCGTTTTGGACGATTTCATGGACGAATGAGCTCCCTGATGCAGAAGGTCGATCTGATATAAGAGTTATAGCCGACGAATACCCCCCTCGTCGGCTATAACAAAAACTTTTCGTCGGCTATAACTTTTATAGCCGACGAATACCATCCTCGTCGGCTATAACTAAAAACGTTTCGTCGGCTATAGTTATAGCCGACGAGTTGTCGGCAGTCGTCGGCTATAATATTATAGCCGACGATGTGGCCGACGAAATAGTAGTTCGTCGGCTATAACGGGTTATAGCCGACGAGGTACTATTTCGTCGGCCGTTTTTTCCCATATCGTCGGCTATAACCCCTTTTCTGGTAGTGATTGCTCGATTTGATTTTATCATTTTTGGATCATTATGGTTCTTCGGTACCTTTTGTTTTCGATTGTCGTCACTGAATTTTGGTGTTACTTTTTGAATCTTGTTAGAGTTCTTGAGTTAAAGAGCAGACTGTTATTGAATTTATAAAACTTAATTCATTTATAGATTGCTGCGAAATATGCATGAGTTTTGGGCATGTGATTTTTGTTATTGAATGTTATATCAATGCTTGGTGTTTTGAAGGAGAGGGGATTGTTTGGCAGTTGAATTGGATTTTCGATGAAAGAGCTAGGTGGGGAGGTTGTGATTGAGCACTGGACTTGAATGTCTTTTTCTAAGGGTAGAGGGGCAGATGGAGGAGGGTTCTGGGTTTGGGGTCTGCAGTAGACCAATAGTGATGAGAGCCAGGGCCATAATTGGCATTTGATTTACTCACATTTTACACATCAGTAACTTAACAGACTATTTGGACAGAGAGGGATGGATTGAGCAATTGGTTGAAGAATTGAGAGTATGAGGAGTGATCAGTTGAAATTGAAAGTGTAAGGACTAAACTGTCAAAACACTAAGAGTTGAAGGAGTGACCAGTACTTTGTCTTTATTTTTATTATTTTGGGATTCTAATTCCGTTGAATAAATTTAAAACAAAACCGAACGAGTCTCGACGAGCTCTCAAACCAAACACTTACAAGATTAGACAAGAAACCGAAAGGGTTTCAATCATGCACCAGTTTGGACGTTCATGTAACGTTTTCCATGCTAACTTGTTTGGACGTTCATGTAACGTTTTCCATGCTAACTTGAAAACATAAAAATAAGATGCTTATTTGATTAGGAAATGCCGAATTTTCAACCATTAGATTTAGATCGTTTCATTAATTATAGGTCCACCCTAACTTCTTGTCTCTAAAAGTTTTAATGCAGTTGTAAGCATTCACTTGGCTGTACATTACGTACACATGCAAAAGCAATTTTCTTAATTCCAATCTTTTTCGTTTAATTAAGATGCATACGATCGATCAGACTTTCAACCTGAAAATTTCCTCACACAAATATAATATATAAGATTTCCAGTTTCATCGTTCTTCACTAGGATAATGGAACTACAAATATTCTGAAGTTGAATTAGTACGTTTTACAAGTATCTATGTCTTTCTATTTTGCCTTGCTGAGTGTGCGTACGTACTCAGGTTCAAAATCTCTCGAATGATGAATTTAGGTTCTAAGAGATATCCTTGGCGATTAAGTTGGATCGATCATTAATTGGGATCATAGGAAGAAGCGCGCTTAGGATATAGTGACTCTTCACCCTCTTGGTAAAGCTATGCATGCCAGTTAATAACTACTTTGGCACCTTCGTTAACTGTTAAGGCTGTCGTTCTTTTTGTAGGGTAATTAATTTCGAGCTTTAGCTGCAGCTGGTAGTTGAGAATGAGAATGAGAATCGAATACGTACCAGTAGACCAACTCCTACAACTATGAAAATTATAACCAATCAGACATTAGCAGAGAAGCATATTATCCACGCATGAACTGATAAACCATACCGTGGAGTACTAATTACTCCTCATTTCCTGGCCTAAAGCAAAACACAATCTAGGTCTGCATCAAACTCATTACCAGAACAAAATAGCATCGTACGTGTTTGTGTGTGTTTAGGTACAAAGGACAATCCTTCCCCGTCTGAATTCATTACCCTAATAAGTTTAAAGAAGGGTCACCTATATTTCTTGTGCCACCAAACATAAGGAAAGAGAGATTTTAGGTGTCATTAGTGTGTTGATGCATGTCATGCATTAACACAATTAATATAGATTTTTTCCGGCATATATATTCAGATGTATTTAGCTCGATCAGTACTAACCAAATAAATTTAATTTTTGTTCGTAGACTTATTTCTTTTGATATATATATGCGGAAAGGAGATTTGAGTCGATATAATTGCTTTGCCAAACTCACGTACGAGACGAATGGGATCTTGACAACACATATATATATATATATATATATATATATACGGAGGCCTAATATTGCACATAATGACTAAGAAGCACTCTTCATGTGACAACTAAATCTTGCACTTGAAGTGTCTGTGATGAGTGAAAACTATTGCTATCATACCATGTTGTTTCGTTGCAAACATGATTAATTGGGGGAGCAATATAATTGCATATGGCATGGTCCCTGGGAATTGGTGGCCTGTTAGGTCAGAAGGTCGTAAAGTTCAGTACTAGCTGGGGATGGCTTTTAACTAAGATCAGTACCAAGAGAGAATTAGATACAAGTACTGAACGTTCCTCAAAAATCCAGAAGTCAATTTCAGCTCAAATTGAATAAGTACATTATCTGCATGCACTGATCTAGCTAAAGGAACAAAATGTGAGAGGTATGCCTCCATGGACGTATGTACTGGCTTATTAGTTATGGTCCAGACTTTCGAAAGCTTTGTTCAATTCCTGCTTGTATATATTTTTGTTTTGATTTTTGTTCAGAGTACTTGAGACTAAGTTTGTGAAAAATGGCATGTCGTGAAAATGTATGGTTTTGCACGCTTTACCTGTTATGTGATTCTTTTGCTGGTTTATGAGTGATTGGATTCCAGATGAAAAAATCCTATACATTAATTCAATTACTGGTTTCTTATTTTCATCATTTCATATACGTACACCAGTATTTTACACTAGATAGCTACTAATTTGAGATAAATGACGGACTGTAACTTTGTACAAACCTGCACGGTAGTTTTCGTGTTATAAATCATGATCCGGTGCTATCTGGTGCGTTTATTTAGTAGATGGTTGGTTAATAATGATGATAATACCAACTGCACTATGCAAACTTGTCTGCAAGAGTTAACAGATGATGTTATTGTCGACTGGAGAAGGTCATCGACGAACTTTTCACCATGGCCCAGCTTAAAACTGGCAATGTGTTTGTCAGGGACATTCCACCGAAAACCCACATGAAATATATACATGATTCACCCACCAAACGAACTTCAGCGCTGAGAGATCGAAGAGACCACTGATATCGATTGGCATTTATATATATTCCGATACTTTTTCTATCAGCAGCTAGCAAATTAATAGAACTCATATCCATCAATGTGATTGTTCTTCCATCAATTTCCAACTAATTGAGATTGTTAATTCATTCATGTTGGTTTTTTCTCTATACCATGCATGCATGTATCGATTAATTATGAATCAATAAGTTGGCCTTTTCTTGTTGTAATGCGGTCTATTTGTTTGGCTTCATGCTTTGTGTCTTGATTCCAGACCTTGTGATCGTGCTTCACTTTTCATTGACAAAGATTCGTAAGAATTTCTTCTCACTAGTCGTGCTATATCTTTAGGTCTGCCGAAACAATCAAGTTGCAATCGATCTAGCTAGCTGTCTTCAGATTGCTAGTTTGAGGGTATGATTCGAATTAAAAGTTTGAGGGTGTGACATATTAAAATGTAAATAAAATATCTACATTAGTTAAAAATTTCCTAGCTATAATGCGGCAGCTATTCTGAAAAAGAAAGGTGATCGAATGGAGTGGTGCATGTAATTTGATAGTTGAAAATATGGACTGCAGACACCATATGTACGTGTGTGTGTGTATATATATATATATATGAACAGACCAAAGAAAGAAAAAAACATTTCTAGAACATTTCTTGTTTGACTGTCCATCTTCAGAGTCACTGATTCCCTGTTTGAAATGGCAAACTGAGCAACCTATAGCGTTCGGTCTAAAACTTTCTAGAACCAAACAGAATGAATGAACAAAGATATGATGAAATCACGAAAATGAGGTTGATATTAAAGAATTGGAAGTCTGGAAATCCTGCTGTGAAAGGCTAGCTGGTGCTTAGAAATCCAGCATGGATCCAACCCTCTGTGCATGCGTGCAGCATCAGCATGCATGCTTCCATATATGTGTTTAGGAACTTTAGGGCTAAGCGCGCACCAGCTTTTACTGGTTATACGTCTAGCTGGGGCTAGCTAGCTACTTTATGAAAGACTGAAAGTGATTCATTCTTGGGATCGAGCTGGCTAGTTGTTGATTTGCATGCTGTGTTTTTGATCGATCGAGTTGTGTTTTGATGATAGGTAAGTAAGTAGCTAGTTGCATGTTGATTTGAACACTGTTTTTGATCGAGTTGTGCTGACTGCTGAGTTAAGGGTGGTTAGCTGCGCACCGCTACTTGACAAGAAAGTCTCCGGGTACATTTCAACATACTCTACTATACCATTATGTAAAATGAATTTGAATACACCTACATAAACAACTTGCACTGATCATTTTCATTGTTTATTAAAAACTAAAAATTGCATATATATTATGAACAAACTATATTCAGTTCACCCAAATAGGGTTGATCTAGTGGAATAATACTAAATTGTAATTGAAGTGGACGCTACAAGGACTCTCTTGGTAACAAAAGATTATTGGTTTGAGGATCGTTTATTGAGGAGGGAGCGAGAGACCGTACCTAAATTGTGACCCCGAAGTAAACATGATAAACATGAAGAACTATTGGAGATTAAAACCATAGCCAAGCATACATAAAACCAAATTTGTCATTTTAAAAATATCATTACCCCCGCATCTGTTTTTACAGTAGTCAGCAACAAAGTTCATGATCGATCTTAATTTGTCTGGATCTCAATCTGAGAGAGCAGCTGTCACATTGAAACTAGAGAGTTGTACTGGCAATTGATCCATCACCTGCTAGAGCACTAAATTTTTTAACTTACCATATGAGTTTATTTATTTGGTCTGATCTTATCACATGAGTTGAATTGGACATTAAGAGCACGTGATGATAAGGTTTGTACAGAGGAATATCACAAAGTATTCTTCTTCCAAAATCTCATCATTGATTTTCTACTTTAAAAATATTATCCTCCTTAAACAAATTGTTTTTTTTTAACTTATATGACTATACACAAGTTATAGACTTATAGTCATATAAATTAAAAATATGTGCGACATACCCAAGTTATCAAACAAATTGTGTGACACTTCACTTGAGTGATCCTTTTTTTTTTTTTTCACATATACATACCCGGCTTCTAGCTTCAGTATTAATCTTGAACTCAACAACTGAAAGCACTTTAAGTTATGTAGATTATTTCACAGTTTTCCCCTTCATTTGGAAACCTGTTCTCCGATGACCATCATATATAAGTTATGCTAGTTGTGATCTGGTTGGTTGGTTAGTCTAACTAATAATATTGAGGTAAAAAAGAAAAAAAGTGATATTTTCACTTATGAACTTGGTGTAAATGGTTTACTTAGGAAGTATTTGAACATCGTTGCCTTAAATAACATTTTCGTTTGAACATTGAGATAGTATTTATTTTTTACTCAAAAGAATTCGCCTTATCATTTGTTTTGTATAAATCAAATAATGATCATTCATGAATTATGTGCCATAATTACACCATAGATTCCATGAACATCGATGATCATGTGACATTGTACTAAGAACACGATCTGATTTGGGGGAATCAGAAAATGAAGACACCGAAATTGACGTAGGAGCAACAACCGTGGTCAGATAGATCTGAAAGCTTCAATTCCGGCCGTTGAAATATATATGGTGGTGTCGCCATCGACCAAGTGTGACCATTGTCCTCTTTCTCCTGACGTAAACTTAAATAGTGCAACTTGGCTTACTTATTTTCTTCTGTGTTTTCATTCTGAACCGCTGGTTTCTCACCCCAATTCCCCACTAGATATTTCTTTTTGTCACTCTTTTCTGTCACTATAATGGTCCAAATAATGAATAATTGAATAAGTGAAATTGGAGGACAACATCACCTAGGAAATAGAAAAAGGGGAATAAAATCTTGATAGAATATATAGTTGCTAGACTTGCTACTCGCTAGAGTAACCAAGGATAAATAATTTATTATACTGATAAAAAAAATTATAAAGTTAATCATTACACATAAAGACCAGATATCAAAAAATAATTCAACACTCACTTATTTAAAATAAAACATGAACCTATAAACTATGAGATTTGACATAATATATATGCAATGTTTATGTAAAAATAAACAAACTAGATAATCTCTTTACCCTTAACACTAGGGCAAGGAGATGCTGACCATGCAATAGGCAAAGCAGTTGTCTGAACCTCTGCAATTTTTTTGGCTTGATCTTATGTTGTTTTTGTTGCTTCCATAGGCTTGTTCTTCGACCCATAAGGGCGTCCTCTCTTCTTTTTTTGTGCTTCTTGTTGCACCACCACTTCTTTCCTAACAATAGTACCATTAGGAGCTTCAATGAGACCAAGAGATTTAGAAGAGAAGGCAGCTACCACATTTGGTTGTCGTAGTTTTTTCAATGGGAGCTCATCCATCCTAGGAGTCTGAAGGATATCAGGACATAGCACTTTCAGCTTTTTTGGTGATGTGTATGGAGAGGGAGGACGACATCTTTTGGCAGCAGCATCATGGGATAGATCACTAGCCAGCAACGAGCCATCGGATATGGTTTCAGCTGGTACCTGCGTTGGAACTAGCAAGTGCATATGCTTTTATGTTTTGCTGCCTCAAATGAATAGGTTCTCGATTAGGAGCCTTTGGTGGTGGTAATGCTTTGCCAATAGAGGGTAACATTGGTTGCTGAGTCCCTTGGAAACGAAAGTGTCCATTGACAAAGTGACTGGCACCAAAACCTAACCACAACTTCTAGCGTTTTGCCATCACGTCTCACCCCTTGCATGTGTAATGGTTAATGTAAGTTGAACTCTCAAATTTTCCTTAAAAAGAAAGAAGAATAGAGATCAATAGTTGTCAATGAATTGAAATAATTCGAAAGTTAAAGTAGGTTATGAATGCAACTGTTTAAGTTTTGTTGTTATGAAATGTAAACTAAGAGTGATGATAATTGATAAGATATGTCAACTAATTTCAAATGGTAATGTGTGCTTGTAACATGTGTTTTACGATATTTTATTCTAGATCTTTTTTGCCATTAAAATCAAAAGTTATTCATCTTAGTCTAAAAAAATCTCTCTAGAATATATTTATCGGAGAACTAAAACATTTAATAATTTTGATCATAATACTATAATCTGTCAATACGTGAAGGAAAAAGGAATGATAAATTAATAAAAAAATGATATGTTCAGTAGGTTTATCACTATATATAGTAGAACAAACTCAACTCGATGTTATAGACTTGTAGCTAGCCACGATCCTTCTCATGAAGATGGAGAGTGCATATGCTAGTTAATTCGAGTAATTAACCAAATTTGCTACAAATTAATGAATTATAGCTCAATAATTGAACTTTGTGTTATATAAAGCAGCTAGCTATGATTGTTCTTGACTTTCTTCATCAAATACGAAATATTAATTATCAATCCTTAATTTGCATGAAAAGGCCTTCAACGATGATCGTCGCGCGAGCAATCAATTTTTTTCATATTTGTACATGCTAGCTTAATTAACTGAGTTGAAGTTGGTGAAATATCACGTCGCGGATGTTGTGGACATTTTAACATGGTTCAAATGACTTGTTTATGTTTTTCGAGTTAGTTGTTCTCCATCATAGAATCTAATCAAAGAAAAGGCCAAGGTTGATGTGGTATTAGTGAATAGGAATGCCATTAATCTAATTGATACGATTGTCATGAACAAAACAGAACGACAACATAAATTGACACTGACGGAGCCAGCTAGGGGCCAGGTTGCTGCCCCGGTGAAAATGTTATACTGTATAATTACCAAATGTCTTTCACATTTAATATTTACACCCACCCCCCACTGCTTTATTTTATTTTGGTTAATGTAAACATTTCGCCCCATGTAAATATAATCTTGGGTCTACTCTGATGGAGTGTACGTATTTCAGTTTAGCAGGACACATTTACATAATGTTCCATAATGATGTTGTAATTATTACGTATTAGTAAACTTTTGATACTAGTACATTAAGTCATTGACGTTGCGAAGATATTTTTCAAATTACGGTCAAAACTGGTCTCATATAGTAATACTTTGCTAGAATTTGTTGTTTTATTTTGTCACACAGTTTCTTTTTATCAACTCTTTCAAAATCTCATGAATGCGACTTATATTATATATCACGACGAGGGTCCTCACAATTTCTTGATCGTTTGTACATGACAACATAGGAGTGGGAATATAGTCATTATTGTTGAAGGAAAAACGTATTATGTGCCTTCGTCAATGTAACTGACGATAGATAATTATATAGTCATTATTGTCATTAATGTATTTCCTATTACCGTTGTAATACTCACCCTATATAAAGGGAATTATCAATGAAATGAGTAGACCAATTCAGTATTTCCTACAACACGTTATCAGCACGTAGCTTTACTCGCTGAGAAAGAAAAAAAACCCTAGCAGCAATAGCCAAAGAAAAAAAACACAAAGAAAAGAAAAAAAGAAAACCCTAGTCGGCAGCAGCCCCCCCCCAGCGCCGCCGCTACCCCCCTCCTCTCAGCCTAGCATCGCTAGGCCTCCATCTCCCCAGCCGAGCGCCGACGACGTCAGCCCAGCCGAGCGCCGACGACGCCAGCCCACATCGACCCGACACCCAGAAGTTTTTTCTGGGCACCCTCCTCCGATCTCAGATCGTTGCAGCTCCCCCCTCCGATCGTGTCTGCTCCCACTCCACGCCACCACTGCACGGACGACGTGGCAGCGCCACCACCATCGATTCGCCTGTGCCGGCCCTTCACCCGGATCGTCCCTTCTTCCGATCGGATCACTGTGCTCGATCGGCGCCTCGGTCTCACCTCCGCTCGACCTCGCCCCGGATCGGATCGCCTCGCCCCGATCGCCTCGCCCCGATCGTCCACTGCTCGGACGACCCCCGATCGGACCCCTGCGCTGCAGAGACGACTCCGGCTTGCCCTCCGCTGCGCGCCTCTGCCGCGACGCCTCCGCCGCTCCTGCCTTCAGATCGGACCCGAACTTTGCCGACAAAGCTTCGTCGGCAGAAGCTTGACCCGACCCGGTTTTAATTGGGCCTGACCCGGATCTCCCTGATCCGACCCACGAAAGAAATCAGAATTTTTTTTGGAAAATAAAATTTAAAGGTAAATTTAAAATTACTACCGCATAGTAATTTATAGGGTTTTTTACCCAAAACTACAATTTTGAGTACATAATTACCAATAACAAGGTTCCCTTTTTAAATTACCATTAGCAAGGTTCCATCCAAAACTAACAGAATCAGTTAAGTCTTAAATTACACAATTACCCTCATTAAGCCTAATGCTACTGATCCTCAGAACTCAACCTAATACTACTGACCCTCAGTGAGCCTAATGCTACTGATCCTCAGAACTCAACCTAATACTACTGACCCTCAGTAGCTCCGCCGTCTTAATACTACTGACCCTCAGTAGCTCCGCCGTCCTCCGCCGCGCTTCAATACTACTGACCCTCAGTAGCTCCGCCGTCTTCCGCCGCGCTCCAATACTACTGACCCTCAATATCTCCCACTCAAAACCCTAATTTTGCCAAAAAAATTCCAGATCCCTCACCCCTTCACAAACTAGCCTCCACCGATCCAATCCTAACCACCAAATCCAAACAACAAAACCAAATCCAAACATACAGCAAACTAGCCTCCACCGATCCAATCCTAACCACCAAATCCAAACAACAAAACCAAATCCAAACAGACAGAGAGAGACAAAACCAAATCCAAACAGAGAGAGAGAGACAAAAGCTCCTCCGTCGTCGCGCCTCCGGGCTAGCTGCTCCAGCCTCGCGCTTCCGGGATCGCACCTCCGTCGTTGCGCCTCTGGGCTCGCGCCTCCGGGCTAGCTCCTCCGGGATCGCACCTCCTGCAGTAGCTCCTCCGTCGTCGCGCCTCTGGGCTCGCGCCTCCGGGCTAGCTCCTCCGGGATTGCACCTCCTGCAGTAGCTCCTCCGTCGTCTTTCCTCTGGGCTCGCGCCTCCGGGCTAGCTCCTCCGGCCTCGCGCCTCCAGGATCGTACCTCCTGCCTCACGCCTCCGGCCTCGTCCTCACGCCTCGATCTGCTCCGGTTCCTGCCTCGCGCCTCTCTCCCTCTGCCCCCTCTTGGCTCGCCGCCCAGCCTCGCTCTGCCCTCTCTCTGCCCTCGTGCCTCTGCCTTTACCCCTCTGCCCTTGCCGGTGGCCGCTCGCCGCCATCAATTAGGGTTAGGGATTTTGTCGGGAAGGAGAGGAGAAGAGAAGATGAAAGTTTGGGTTGGTTTTTTTTTTTTTTTTTTTAAATATATATATAGATGGCATGTGTTGTAAATTTTAAATTTTCAGGGTTAATTATGTCATTAAACATTGGACAATTTAACAGTCAGTTAGTGTTAAATCCTGCTGGTGGTAAACAAAAATCAGACCTTGCTATTGGTAATTATGAGTACAAAATTGTAGTTTTGGGTAATTATTTATAATTTATATTTACTGTGATTATTTACTGTTTTATGAATTTAATGGTAAATATTAAATTATTTAATTGATATGGTAAATGTATGATTAAAGTGACTAATCATATGAATATTTTTTTTATGTGACATATCAATTTAATGATGCGGCGATGAATATGTGACGATTACTTGGAGACGGAGATAAAGCAATCGCTATATATGCAGTTTATTTGGCAAACTGACTGTATGAATTTCGCTGCTTTCGTTAAATCTCTATCATATAATGCTTTTATCAAATCGCATTAATATTTATTTAAATGTTAAATATAGAGCATTATATGTTCATTTTTTATGTTAGATAATTATTTTATTTAACATGTTATTTAGTTTAAACATTGCCTTGATGATGTAATTTCATGAGCATTGTAATATAAAGAAAAAGTGACAAACCTATATTGTGAAAAAGCATTTTCACGAAGTAAGAAAAATATGACCATTACAAATTTCGGTCTTGAAATCCAATTTTTATTTATTGAAAATTTTTCAACATGGATATCTTATTTATTGTGTAGAAAGCAACGATAATGGAATTTCATTAGCTTCACATGCAATGAAAATGGAGAAACCAAAATTTTATTGTGATAACGAAATTTCACGAAGCATCGGATTTACCATAATATATATTGGTTTATATTAATCGTCGTGCATGTCATTTAGACCACGAGATTAATACATTCTATTCTTCCTCTATTTTAAAGATGGTTTAACCATCACAGTTTAGTTTTGACATATTGGACTCTGAAGAACTTGAGTACCAAATTCCCCTATTGAGCCAACTAAGGCTTGAGCATGGTATATTTATGCAAACTGCTTTATGTAAATAGCTAAGAAATAACTATAATATCTTCAATGACAATGTAAGGTCTGATAAAAATAAATTTCCTGAAACAAATTATGCAAAGTAATGCAACAACCCTAAACCAAAGGGCAATGACAATGTAAGGTATGAGAAAAAGAAATTTCCTGGAACACATTTTGCAAAGTAATGCAACAACCCTAAATCAAAAAGCAATGACGATGTAAGGTCTTAGAAAAATATATATATTCTTGAACAAAATGGGCAAAGTAATGCAACGACCCTAAAACAAAGGGTAATTACCATGGACGTAAAATTCATATAATCATCCAAAAGTAAGTGGAAACAATGTAACATTTAAAAGATGACATAGCTAGGGGACATTCATGTGCAGTGAAGCACTCTGCCATTGTTGTAATTCAATGAACTATTGATACGTACATTATAAGCTAGCAAAGAATTAGCTACGACTTTCAATAAATATGAAGAATCATATAAGTACGCGGATTTTGGAAAAGTATCTTCAAAATCCAACAATAACATTGAAAATGAGTTTACAACTAAAAACATAACATCTGGGAAGAATATGTTAAATGACAAATCTCATCATTGCAGCTATTAAAAGAGCAAAAAGGATCTGGCTCAATCCAAGATAGACTTTGATTAGTCTACTTTAAAAATTTTAAGATATCCTTATAAAGGCCATTACGCCTAAATACGACTTTTGGTCCTAAATTAGACTTTTGGTCTTAAAGTTTCTCTCTCTAAATTGGACAAGACTAAATGTAATCGTTGGCATGTTAATTTTTTTGAATTTTCTCTAAAGGAATTGAGATTATTCAAATTTTATTCATAATATACATGATTCAATTTTCTACATCTAACTTTACAAAGTATTGCATAAAGTAAAGCAACATATCATAATATAGGCATGAAACAAAGAACCGTGTGCAAAGAAACGCACAATGTAAATCCCTAAAATAATAGTACTGAAGAACAGTAGTACTATATCAATAGTATATGATAATGATTAGTATATCAAAGAAAGTGATAAGGATCAGTATATCTTTTCCTTTGGGATTCATAATACACCTGCCTAATTGGGATTACAATACCATTTTATTACAATCCCTATCGATTTACTCTAAAGAACTTGAGTTACGTTTCGATGTATATATTGAGCATATGTCAAATTGACAATTTATGCGATAAAAGAAAATTGAATTTTGTTTTCCACATTATAAAGAAATTTACGCCACGATTTTTCATGTGAAAAAGACACAAGTGAGAATTCATTTGAGCTCCTTTGCATTACCTCTAAATGACTGCGAATGTAAACGAGTATTAGAGAAGATTATATGTCAACTTAGTAGGTTCTAAGTAACCGCTAATTAAATCCAACGTCATAAGAAAATGATCTTTTGGAATTCTGACATAGATTGGCTTTGATATGGTGATCCATACATTAAAGAAACTACTATGGACACCCATATTTTTGGATAAATAGAAGCAAACACCAGAAGAATATGGTTCACACACGAATCTGAGGACGATCAATGAACATTTTATCCTCAAATATTGTCATATAGGGTTGAAGACGTATGTTCAATTCCTAAATTTCGCCGTTCCCCCAATGTGGCATTATAATATATTTGATGCACAAGCATATGCATTTATACCTTATTATGCTTCTCCTATCCGTCATGATTTTATGGATAAAAGTACATCATTCAAAGCCTATTCGTTAAAGCAATTATGATTGAGATCATCATATGCAAAGGACACATGAGTTTCTCATTATGTTGTTATATTGAATCAAAAGAGGATTCAGTGGATCGATTCAACCAACTTGCGGACACTATAGATATTTTATGGTGTTGGTTGTTGTGTCGACACACTGGTCACGTGTCATGACACCATCCACAATTAAAATTTATGCTGCTTATGCTAGAAAGTCAAAGCACCTAGGCCGGGTTAATTTCCGTAGGTGTGATGATTTTATGGCTTATTATATGGGATTTGTAATGGACATCATATTCCTATATATAAAAACCCAATTGGTCTCACGGAAAACGACTACAATAATAGTCTTAATATTGGTAAAGCACACCAATACTTCCGTTTTGGGTTATGCAATTTTTGCATGTAGCGTTACTTTTTCATCTATGGCCATCATCATTGAACCAATTTACACCATAGCTGGTGACTATGTGTGAGGATTTTTTAAGATTTCAAACGAACTTGTAATCCTTGAGCTCTTTTGGATTGACACGGATCTACAATCCTTGAGCTCTATTAAATGTTTTATGTGCCAAAATTGCGCCGCCACAGCGCACAATGATGGGTTACTTGAGATGAATAAATATTTATGCTGGATATGAACTTCCAGCTATAGTCCGCTATGTCGAAACCTTGACAGGCGATCTCCTCACCGCTAGATTTGCGGTGTGTCACTTTGATGAGACAGTCTTCCCGTCGTTAGGGGGAGATAAGAACAAGCATGTTCAAGTGGAACGACAGGAATTGTCGTGGTTTGTCCCCACTGTGTCTCATCTCGATCCCCAAAATCACACAAAGTAAAGTGTGCAGATGTCTTATACATTAAAGTGACGAGATCATATAAACCTGCTGCAAATATACCTGCAAGGATTGTGTTTTATCAAAAGGACATGGTACCACCCAAAAAGAATTGGGTATTGCACTGCCACCATGGATGGTGGCATGGTGACGCCATAAGTGGCATAAATGGTGTCACAGGCCGTGGCTCTCCAAGGAAGAGGGGGAGGCCACCCTAGGTTCGATACATACTTGTGTAAAGGAAGAAAACAAGTTTGGCACAACCTGATCTATTGATCAGTGATACTCAAATCCGTCTCATGAGAATATTTATGGATTGTGGTTATCATTGGGGGACGCCTCAAATGTTAGAACCAATCCTTAAAGTATAGAGATCTCTACAAACACATTACACTAGTGTACATGAGGACGTGGAATAATGAGTCTACTATCGAACCATACTTCGTTGAAAAATGTCAACTTAGTAAACTGGCATAATGGAAAGAAGCGATCCAGTATAAACAAAGAGATAGGTCTTTTGGGCAGGTGACGCCGACACCGCAAATATAAACCCTATCAAATATATCTTTGTTAGAATGCGTAATGAGAATAAGAGTATGCAAACTCACCTTATGGCGCAAGGTCTCTCAAAAACGCACTGGAATCGACTACGAGGAGATATTCTCTCGTAATGGACTACGATGAGACAAACTCTCGTAATGGATGTCATTGCACTCCACTACCTTGTCAGTTTGGTAGTTTCCGAAAAACTGAACATGCAGCTTACGAAAAGTGATCAAAACATATATCTCTATGGGGATCTAAATTAAGAGATATACATGAGGATCCTAAACGGACTTGATCCACCCAAATCAAGTGACTCTAGATCACATGAGTACGTTTGCAAAAGAAATTGAAACGTTCACTAAAGTGACTACTTGATTGGAAAGGGATTGATGAATTATGCCCTTGCGTTTTCATTATGGATATATATGAACTCTAAATGAAATAAGAGAAACTCAGTGTATTGTAAATCCTAAGTTGAGAATGAAAAAGATTTTGGGAATACACAGTCTTGAAATGGAACTCAAGGACTGTAATGATGGTGATCATCCATCAATCGGCTTAGGCACTCTAAAGAATAAAGTGAGGCCTACAGATATTCCCATGATCAGTCGAAGTCTTTACTCTAACAATAGATCCGTTTTTCATCTAAAGGAAGATGACGAAGAAGTATTGGGAAATGAAATTCCTATACAAGTGCAATGACGCATGATTGTACTTAAACATAATATGTAAGACTCGACCTCTCATTCGATGTAAATTTGTAAAGCTATGTCTAGCTATGCGCCTACGCAACGCAAATCGTTCTTTCATTAAAGATATGAAAGATTTGGGCTTATTCAATCTCTACATAGAATGTGACATGATAAAGAAATTATCCACGTCATAGCTAACTATGCGTAAAGAAAAACGCATTAAAGGTGAAATAAGAAAATCTGTTGTCACAGATCAATTTCAAATCTCTTAATGGTTCACTCATACTCTAGACGAAGTTATGACTATTTTGTTATATGAAGGTCATACCACGAGTGAACCTGATGTTCAATATGAACCTATGTATTCAGTTCATGAACAACCTTATCCTCAAGATCAAAGTAAATCAAGTTGGATCTGAGGACGATGTGGCAAGATTTAGTTACTAAATCATTGCTCAAAGTCATATTTGGAAAAAACATGTGAAAATGCATAACTATGCTAATGTTACTGAAGCTCCCTTGATCAAATGAAAGAATCAGGGAGAATCCCATGATTAATGTAAAAATCAGGGGGAGGTGCAGACATCAGGGGGAGTCTAGCACATACATGTTGTTTTCAAATGTAATAGGTGCGTTGCGCTCTTTTTGTCCTTCGACCAAAGTTTTATTTTCTCCCATTGGGTTTTTGTTACTTGGCAAGGTTTTTAATGAGGCAACACCACATGCACCATTCTATCTCTGACTCGGCACAAGGGGGAGTGTTGAAGGAAAAACGTATTATGTGCCTTCGTCAATGTAACTGACGATAGATAATTATATAGTCATTATTGTCATTAATGTATTTCCTATTACCGTTGTAATACTCACCCTATATAAAGGGAATTATCAATGAAATGAGTAGACCAATTCAGTATTTCCTACAACAATTATAACATTTTCGACATTTATATATGAACTCAGCGAAATCTATAAAAAAAAAATAAAACTCTTAATTATGAAATAATGTAGGTTTTTGAAAAATTTTAGAGTAAATTCTTTTTATGGTACCTGACGTATAACTAATTTGACATTTTTGTACCAAACGTTATAAAGAAGACAGTTTGATACCTGAAGTTTAGTTTTATGTAACACTATGGAACCTATGTTGACTTCTTTGTTAAATGTAAGAGGTAAAACTGACATTTAGATTTATTTATAAAAAATATATATTAAAAACATGATTGTTATGTATTTAAGATTATTTTTTTTAATATTAAAAAAATATTAAAAATTTAGTTTTTGTGATTTGAAAACCCACAATAATATATTTAGTTGATTAGATATAACTCCACTGAATAGACTAGTGAGTTTTTACATTACATAACTAAAAAATATTTTAAAATGCATGATTTTAACCCAAAATAGTGAAAATGTATTTTTTTTATTTTTATTTTTATAGATTATACTTAAATATCAATTTTACCCTTTACATTTAACAAAATGATAAATGCACCATTGGTGCCAGCACTCCTGTGCACCAGACAATATGGTACCTGAACTTTAAAATTGATCAAAGTGATACCTGAACTCTTGTTTTAATATCAAAAAAGTATCTACCGTTAAAAATTCAGCATATTCCGTTAGAATATTCTGTTAACACAATCAAAAAGACCAAAATACCCTTATTTTTTTATTTCCTTCTAAATTATATTTATTTCACATTCTGACGGAGCGTGGTGGGCCCATGAAGTTGTTTATTTACCATATTACATATATAATTTATTCTCTATACTTAAAAGTAAACAGTTAATTTTAGTCATTAATTATTTCCCCTTAGCGTTTAAGTTATTTAGAAAATATTAGAATTACTGAAAAAGAATTAAAAAATAAAAAATAAAAAATGAAAATTATAAAAAAATTCAGAAAAAGGCTTCCTAGAAATAGACAAGGTTATTGGGATATAATTTTTAGATTTACCCAAGGTATCTATATAGCAGAAAGACAAATTATAGAACTTGAACAAACTCTCCAAAAAGAACAAGAACCCCTTGAAATTTTGAGCCGCGGTTAGAGCTGCAGGTTAGATCTGTCTTAGTTGGTATCAGAGCATGTTTTGCTCAAAAACAGGTAAAGAAAAGGCTTATGTCACAAAGTTGGCTTCTCTTAACTAACAAAACAAAGCCAAAACTTAAGAATTATCAAGTTTTTTGCGTTGAGAAAGAAAGTGACAAGTGGAACGTTTGTTTTCATACAAGACACATCCAAGAAAGTTAATACTCCATTAAATACGCTTGTAGAATTCTTAACGCTCCATACGACGAGCATATTCATCTCCAAAAGGAGATAAGAGTAGAAGAACTTGATCATTCTAGACCAAGCATAGTTGAGTTTCTAGATTATCTATCTAGAGATAAAGCTACTAAGAAAATAAAAGAATACCTCGGGAGATTTAATCTTAGGATTAATCAACTCGAAGAAATACAAGCAAAACTATCAAAGCTTGAAGTTAAGCTAAATTACCTTAAAGAAAAACAATATCTTTTAGATATTGAAAAAAAATTAATAAGAACAGAGAATCTTGCTAATAAAATTAATCAACAAGCAGCTGAATTAAGAAAAACTCAAGAAGACTTGAGATAACTTTTAGAAACTCTTATATTCAGAATATGATGAAACAAATAGTAGAGCTAAAAGTAAAAATAGAAGATGAAAAGGCTCTAAGTCTTTATCTTCATACAAAAAAACTTGCTGAAAACGTAGAGGCAATTATACATCAGCAAAATTATAGTAATATCTATCTCCAAGAAATAGGAAGATATATAGAAGAACAATTTCAAGAAATAAATGCAAGAATCTCAAATCTACAAAAAAGTGTAGAAAAAATGAAAGAGAACTCTAATGTTGAAAGAATCAACGAAGAAGAACTAACACAGACAGTAGCTAAGAAAAGTATCATACCCTCACCAAACGTAGAAAGCGGGTTCAAATTTAGCGAACCTAAATTACTTGAATGGAAAACATATAAAGACTCTAAAAGAGATATAAAAATGTTGAGTAAAATACTCAGTAAGAGATGTACTGTACCACCTGTACAGCTTATAAATGCTCTAGAGTTTGAGTATAATGAAATTGAATCTAATGTGAGAGAAGCATCAGCACCAATATTTAGATTTAACGAAATCTACAAAAAATGATCATTTAACCTAGATTCACATAGATTCAAGATACTAGAGTTAACAATCTCAGCAACGGGTGGTGAAACAGACATCAGATTAATCACCCCAAAAGAAGTCAGTGAAACCTTTCAGAGAAAATATAATTATATGCATATTGGTGCAGTACAAGTATCAATAAAACTCTTACCAAGAGATGAAATAGACTTGACAGGACCCGTCCAGGATATAACACTGATAACCAGAGTAAATCCTGCGGGGACCATTTCAAGAGACTTTTACCGAAAAATCGATATGACCCCTCTTAAAATGGACAACCCAAACCTGTAAGCAAAACTACAAAACACTTCTACTATATCAATCATGACTCTAGGAGCCACCTGCTCTCCCAAAATAAACAACTTTCACCACAAGAACAAGAAACTCAAATTCTGTAAGATACAGTAGAAGTAAAACTAACAACATAACAATTAACAACTTCGGGTCACAACCCATAAGTAAACAGTTTTGGTTTACTACAACACTCATAGGCATCAGAGCGACTATACAAAGAAAACATACTACAGGTAGGTTAATCAAGTAACCTACGATTTCTGACAACGGAACGTGAACTATAAGCCTTGCCTCCTACTAGAACCGAATAACTCTGCAAACTGGGCAGTTTAAAACGAAGAGCCCAGGTAAAGTAATTTAAAACATTAACGTGAGTGGACAAAATTAAAGAAATAAATATATATATATATATATATATATATATATATATATATGTTAGTGCTAAAACCCGTAGGCCTGGCAGAAACATAATAATAAAGCTGTAAAGAACACAGGCAAGTATAGTGGTTCACCGTGCCATCGGAGGGCACGGCTACGTCCACTTGGAATGCACTACGATCGGCCAATAAGCCATCAGGTTACAAGGGTGGAGTGCCTTGGATCCAAGATCAAGATCCTTAATACTAAGGGGGAAGCCTTCTATTTATAAAGAAGGAAGGCTCCCTCCTTTACAACTTCTCCAATGTGGGATGCTTATTACACTATTACATAATTCCCTACTCACGAAGCTACTTCAGGCGCCCGGTGGCACGGCTTCCGAGTGCGGCACCGGTGATGTGGAACAATGGAGATGTAGCCGGGGTGCTGGTCTATCCGATGGATGCCGGAAGTAGGACCTATGACGCCGGTTGCACGGTCCACGAGGTCGCCGAATATGCTTGGCGGTGTACCATATGTACTGTCAACAAGTCTCCCAAGTTCTCGAGTAAGAGTGCAATCTTACTTGGGGAGTTAATCATCATGTGCCGCCAAGCATAGGTGGTGACCGAGTCACCCCTACTACCACCAGTCCCCCAAGTCCCTAAGTGAGATTGGGCTCTTACCGGGCGTTCGAATGTCGGGTCCCACCCCTCCGCTCGAGTGCTACTGACGTGCCCCCAGTAGTAGTCCCCCAAGTCCGTGCTGGAGATGTGACTTGGGCGGGAGTGATGGGGTGCCGGGCGTGATGAGGTGCCGGGCGTGATGAGATGCCGGGCGCTGGCCCTCACCTTCTGTGCCGGGTTCTGGAGCGGTGGTGGGTGCCCAGGGAGGATCCGGGTTTGACCGGTCCTGACTCGCTGAAGCTTGATCGGGCGAAGCTGCTGCTGAACAGAGCCGGGCCTGCTGAATCCGGGGTGACCCGCTGGCTGGGGTGAACCGCTGAGAAAGACCGGGTCTGTTGAATCCGGGGTGACCCGCTGGCTGGGGTGACCCGCCGGATAGGACCGGGCCTGCTGAATCCGGGGTGACCCGCTGGCTGGGGTGACCCACCGGATAGGACCGGGCCTGTTGAATCCGGGGTGACCCGCTGGCTGGGGTGAGCGGTCGAGATCACAAGGCTGGAGGGTGAGCTGATACTGAGCGGCCGAGCTCACGAGGCCGGAGGGTGAGCTGATACTGAGGGGCCGAGCTCACGAGGCCGGAGGGTGAGTTGATACTGAGTGGCCGAGCTCACGAGGCCGGAGGGTGAGCTGATACTGAGCGGCCGAGCTCACGAGGCCGGAGGGTGAGGCGCTGGTGTGAGCTGTGGTGCAGGGGTCGAGGCAGCCGGTAACCGGAGAGATGCCATGGAGCCGGAACCGGGGTGACCATGCAATAAATTTGGTGGGTTGAAACCCGGAGAGTGCATGGGATCTCGACCGGGCGTTCTGCCATGTCGGAACGAGTCCCCCAAGGCGAAATTGGCGAACCGACCGGTGGACCCCCATACCGTATCGAGTTGGAGAGTGCATGGGAACTCGACTGGGCGTTCTGCCATATCGGAACGAGTCCCCCAGGTTTCCAAGGCGAAATTGCTGACAATGGGATCTCGACCGGGCGTTCTGCCATATCGGAACGAGTCCCCCAGGTTTCCAAGGCGAAATTGCTGACAATGGGAGCCGGTGGAGCCGGTGGGATGCTACATAACCGGCGAGAGCCATGGAGCCGGTTGAACACTGCATAACCGGAGAGAAACATGGAGCCGGTTTGAACACTGCATAACCGGAGAGAACCATGGAGCCGGTTGAACCGGTTGAACACTGCATACCCGGAGAGAACCATGAAGCCGGTTTGAACACTGCATAACCGGAGAGAAACATGGAGCCGGTTTGAACACTGCATAACCGGAGAGAACCATGGAGCCGGTTGAACCGGTTGAACACTGCATACCCGGAGAGAACCATGGAGCCGGTTTGAACACTGCATAACCGGAGAGAACCATGGAGCCGGTTGAACCGGTTGAACACTGCATACTCGGAGAGAACCATGGAGCCGGTTTGAACACTGCATAACCGGAGAGAACCATGGAGCCGGTTGAACCGGCCGGAGAGAACCATGGAGCCGGTACATAACCGGTGAGATGCCATGGCAATGCTGAAATGATCGACCGATGCATACTGATATGCGCAGCACTGAAAAGCGCATAATGATATGCATGCAACGATACATACTGATATGCGATGTATTGCAATGCTGAGATGATCAACCGATGCATAATGATATGCGCAGCACTGAAAATCGCATAATGATATGCATGCAACGATGCATACTGATATGCGATGCATTGCAATGCTGAGATGATCAACCGATGCATAATGATATGCGCAGCACTGATAAGCGCATAATGATATGCGTGCAACGATGCATACTGATATTGCAATGCTGAAATGATCGACCGATGCATAATGATATGCGCAACACTGAAAAGCGCATAATGATATGCGTGCAACGATACATACTGATATGCGATGTATTGCAATGCTGAGATGATCAACCGATGCATAATGATATGCGCAGCACTGAAAAGCGCATAATGATATGCGTGCAACGATGCATACTGATATGCTCGTGCTTTTATCACATGTCTAATTATCAATATTCCCCAACAGATTATGCACAGGTGAAGCATGCGTTGAGTAATAATAAATAAGTTAGAATACTTAGCTTTAGAGAAAGCTGGCGGCTGTTGGAATAGCGTGCGGGAATGATTCCCGGGTTGCCCGGTGAATGTCTATGGGTGTAGAGAGCAGCTTGGGTGTCCAAAGAAACCTAGCGGGTGGCCAAAGGAGATTGCCTCATTTCCTGCTGAATCTGCACCCAGCCTACTGTAGCCCAACCCGTTCTAGGCCCAAACGTTGATCCGTTGCTGCAGCCCAACCCGGCCCAACCCAAACGTTGACCGGGCCTGCTACTTTTGAATTTCTTTTCCCGCCCCTTTTTCACTTCTTTAGCTTTCTTGTCCGGACCTCTCTTGTCCGGGTTTCTCTCGTCCGGGGACACTCGTCCGGTGACTCTCGTCCGGTTTCTCTCTATCGTCATACCCGGAGACGAGGGCTACTAGAGAGGGAGGCAACCGGAGATGGAGACCAGCGGTGCCGGCAGACGAAGAGGAGCTCGTCGGGGGATGGAAAGCGAAGTCACCGGAGCCGAACTGACACCGGAGGAGATGACCGCACCGGAGAGGAAGCCATCGGTGACCGTACCCGGAGAGGAGAGCAAGGTCCGTCGTTGTCCACTGCAACTGATCCCAGGCGACACTGTTGCTCTTCTTCAGGCTGGGTTGCAGGTACGGAGTTGCGGGAGAAGTCCATCGGTGGCCGGAGGAGACGAGCTGCATCGGAGGCCAGAGGCAGTGACCCGCTGAGATGCAAATGCCTCGTCCTTTGACGACCCGAACTGGAGGAGCCACTGAACCCGGAGAGGAGAACGACCGGAGAGCTAGGACGATTGCACCTGAGAGGACGAAGCCGCTCGACTGCCGGAGACGACATCCGCTCGTCCGCACGGAGATGGAGGCCCATTGGCCGGAGAGGAGAGCCAGCGGGAGGATGTACCCGGCGCCAGAGTTTGTCGTACAGGCAGCCTCGCGCGGGTTGACCCGTTGACTTGGCTGCATGAGCCGCTGACCGGTTTGACCGGGCGGGGTTGACTCGCTGAGATGGCCTGCTAACCCGGATGGAAATAAAAAAACTGCTGCCAGTTTAATTGTTTGGACCTGTTGTCCGGGCAGCAGCTTGCTGGCAGAGCAACACAGCCTTTAGAACTGGTTCCCACAGACGGCGCTAATTGTTAGTGCTAAAACCCGTAGGCCTGGCAGAAACATAATAATAAAGCTGTAAAGAACACAGGCAAGTATAGTGGTTCACCGTGCCATCGGAGGGCACAGCTACGTCCACTTGGAATGCACTACGATCGGCCAATAAGCCATCAGGTTACAAGGGTGGAGTGCCTTGGATCCAAGATCAAGATCCTTAATACTAAGGGGGAAGCCTTCTATTTATAAAGAAGGAAGGCACCCTCCTTTACAACTTCTGCAATGTGGGATGTTTATTACACTATTACCTAATTCCCTACTCACGAAGCTACTTCAGGCTCCCGGTGGCACGGCTTCCGAGTGCGGCACCGGTGATGTGGAACAATGGAGATGTAGCCGGGGTGCTGGTCTATCCGATGGATGCCGGAAGTAGGACCTATGACGCCGGTTGCTTTGTCCACGAGGTCACCGAATATGCTTGGCGGTGTACCATATGTACTGTCAACAATATATATATATATATATATATATATATATATATATATTTTAATGAAAATTAATTTATATCATTTTCCTCATTTTCATGAATAAAACCATGATGCATGCATTAATGAAACATTTATTTCCATATAAGCGTAATATAAAAACCACAGCCCCACTGGTTCGGGAATTTATAAAATAACAGAAAATCTCATAGGAGAATATTCCCAAATGTCAAGTGTGTATATATATATATATATAACTGGGCCAATCCCATTGGCCGTTTAGTGAAATCAAATAAACGGAAGATAGTAACATCGTTAGAAAAATCAAAGAGCTCACAAAGCACCTGCCTTCTTTACAGTTACCCGAAGAAGGTGACTTCATCGTTTTGCAGACTGATGCAAACGATTATTACTGGGCAGGAGTAGTTTTAGTAGTCACGCCAGATACAAATCAAGAAAAGGTTTGTAAATTCCTGTCAGGCAAGTTGAATCTTGCATAATTGAATTACTCTACATGAGATAAAGAAGTTTTAGCCCTGATAAAATCCATTAAGGGTGCATAAACTTTTTTAGAAAATAAGTTTCTGGTTAGAACTGATAACAAAAGAGTAAAAATTTTTAAAAAATATAAACTCACAGATGCAGCTGATAGAGGAAGAGTTCTTAGATGACAAATATTTTTAACACAATATGATTATGATGTTGAAATGGTTGCATGAGACAAAATTTATCTGTCTGACGCTCTTACAAGGGAAATGAAAATGTTTGAAAGAAGTAAATGCTGTAATCCTAGAAGTATGAGACTAGAACAAGAGCCTGAAGAAAGAATAAGACCAAATCTTGAAGAAAGGAGGAAACTAGACATAGAAGAAAAAGACAGAACGGTACCCCAAGAAGGGAGATTAAAGGCCAAAACCATGTGGGAAAGATACAAAGAATGAGACAAAATAGTGGGACCTCTACACGAGGGACCAAGTTACCAATTCATTGTATCATACTCTCCTGCGGAATCAAGCAAAGCCTCTAAAAGAATTCAACCGGATCCAGCAGGATGGGACAATTATGAAAATAATATATCAAAAGCATCCTCACAAGATAAGACTCATTCAGAAGATGAGTAAAAACTCATGCAGCATCCCAGAACTACGAGTACAAGAGATAGGTTCCAAAGATAGCCATCCAGACCCTTTCAGACAACAAGATCAATTGATGATAGACTACCAACCTTCAAGAAAAAACAACCGGTTGTAACTGGCATAACCAGGATATTCAATCATCCAAATCTATGAGAAGCCAGTATTCAGAACCAATAAAGAATTACAATTCAATCAAAGAGTCATTGTGGATAATCTCCTGACTGCCTCTTGAGATCATAATGAAGCCATTGTGCTTCAAGCTTTAAAAACTTTAACTGAAGAACTTTCCAGCTACAGCATGAAAAAAAAGGAACAAGAACCTGAAAATGCCATTAAAGTTTCTTATCTTGAAAATCCCGAAAGTGCAAGAATTCCAATAATGGCTTTATCATAGTTGGAATGGTTTCGTTTTCATAATCTCTTAGGAGATTTTAAAAGCTCTTCAGCCAACTCTATCAATAATAGTAGGTCCCTATTATGGAAGATATATGGTTGATTTTCAAGCAGAACATCCCCAGAGATAGAAGCTGTGTGTTGACAGTAGCCGCAGAGGGGCTACAGCAGGCCCACAGACCCGCAGCAAGTGCACCAGGGCCCGGCCCAAGGCCCGGGACCGGATCACCAGCACCCTGGCTACATCTCCATTGTTCCACATCACCGGTGCCGCACTCGGAAGCAGTGCCACCGGGCGCCTGAAGTAGTTTCATGAGTAGGGAAATGTGTAGTAGTGTGGGTTTGTGTCCCACATTGGAGAAGTTGTAAAGGAGGGAGCATTCCTTCTCTATAAATAGGAGGCTTCCCCCTTAGTGTTAAGGATCTTGGTTCCAAGGCATTCCACCCTTGTAACCCGATGGCTTATTGGCCATGCCTACTGGATTCCAAGTGGACGTAGCCGTGCCCTCCGATGGCACGGTGAACCACTATACATCGTTGTGTTCCTGTTCTATCTTTATAATTATGGTTCTGCCAGGCCCCAGGGTTTGAGCAGAAACAATTGGCGCCGTCTGTAGGAACACTTACAAAAAGCTGTGTTGCTCTGCCGACAAGCTACTGCCCGGACAACAGGTCAACCAGGCTGGCAGCCCAGCAACCTGCCCAGCTAGCCTGCCCAGCTTGCCCGCCCAGCTTGCCCGCCCAGGAAAGTCAGCAGGCAACCCAGCCCGGTCAAACCCCACCCGGTCAACCGGTCCAGCAGCCGGATCGTGCGCAGTCAAGCTCGGCAGCCCAGGTCAGCGGATCAGCCGCACGGTTCGTCCGATCGGCAGGATCGCCGGACACGCACGCGAGGCTCCGTGCACGGTGATCTCTGGTGCAGCATCTCCATCTCTCCCGGACAGCAAACCCGGCCCGGCATGCAGCCCAGTCAGCATTACCCGGCCCTATTTCGCCCGGCATCCCCCGGCCAGCAAGCTTCAACCGGCCAGCACCACCCGGTCAACCCGTCCACCCGGTCACCTGCTGCCATCCACGACGGCCCGGCATGCAGCCCATGCAGCCCAGCCGGGCGTGATCAGCTCGCGCGAGCCTCGTGCACGGTGAGCTCCGGTGCAGCAGCTTCCAGCAGGGTCCGGTCCGGTTCCGTTGCAGCTCATCTCCGGGCGAGAGACAACCCCGGACGATAGAGAACCCCGGACGAGAGAGAGCCACCTGCCGTTTGAGACACCGGCTGAAGGAGAACCCCGAGCGGGAAAGGAGCCGCCGACCAAGGAGGATGCCGGCCGAGAGCGAACCCCGGCTGAGAGAGAGAGTCTCCGGCCGAGAGGGACGCCGGCCGAGAGGGGTACCGGCCAAGAAAGAAAAACAGGAAGAAGAGAGGAAAAGTGGCGGGAAAGTGAAGTTCAAAATATGGCAGTCCACCGGTCGACGTATATCCCATGCAAGATGGGCCGGGCCGGGTTCATCCAACAGCAATGGGTCAGATTCCAGTAGTCCTTCTCTTGGCACCCAGCAATCTTCTCTGGACACCCACTGCTCCAAACAGCAAAATCAAGCTGCTCTCTACACCCGTAGACATTCATCCGGGTTTCGACTCGGGAATCATTCCCGCATGTTATTCCAACACCCGGCAGCTTTCTCCAAAGCTAAGTATTCTAACTTATTTATTATTACTCAACCCATGCTTCACCTGTGCATAATCTGTTGGGAAATATTGATAATTAGACATGTGATAAAGCACGATCGCTATCATTATGCATCAGTTGATCATCTAAGCATTGCAATGCATCGCATATCAGTATGCATCGTTGCACGCATGTCATTATGCGCTTATCAGTGCTGCTCATATCATTATGCATCGGTTGATCATCTCAGCATTGCAATGCATCGCATATCAATATGCATCGTTGCACGCATGTCATTATGCGCTTATCAGTGCTGCCCATATCATTATGCATCGCATTTCAGCAGCGCTATCTCACCGGTTATGTAATATTCAACCGGCTCCATGGCTCTCACCGGTTAGGTAACATTCAACCGGCTCCATGGCAAACGCATGGGCTTTATAAACCCGGGCGAGTTTACATCTAACACATGTACTCTTGTCCAGCAGGATAAAAACCCTGCATCACACTGAACTGTGATACATTTGGGGATACATGGCGAGACTCATTATCTCAACGCCACTCCACCGGGCAGATTGTTTCTCTAACACAGAACAAGTCTCCCCGCAGGCTAACAAACCTGCACATTACCTCAACGCTTATCCAACAAAAGCTGAGAAGAACTAGCAAGTGTTAACCGGCGCTTCAACATAGCCGCAACACTCTCTGGGGTACCTGTTGGCTTATTCCAAGCACCAACAGGTCTCCCCGCAGGCTAGCAGACTTACCCCACGCTTATTCCAGCACAAGCTGGGCCGAGTCACCGGTGACCGGGTAACTGTACTGGGGGACTCGTTCCGACATGGCAGTCCACCGGTCGAGTCCTCACATCATCATCTCATACATTCATCCGGGTTTCAACCCGCTCCACATTCACGGTCATATCAGAATGCATCGCATCAATGCATCGCCACCATTATGCATCGCACTATGGTGCACGCATTCCAATGCATCACATCAATGAAACGCCGTGCTCACCGATCCGTCCGATATGGACGAACGCCCGGACGGAATCGCAGTGCTCTCCGATCCGTCCGATTGGCAGAACGCCCGGACGGAATCGCCGTGCTCACCGATCCGTCCGATGTGGCAGAACGCCCGGACGGAATCGCCGAGCTATCCGATCCGTCCGATGTGGCAGAACGCCCGGACGGAATCGCCTTGCTCACCGATCCGTCCGATATGGCAGAACGCCCGAACGGAATCGCCGTGCTCTCCGATCCGTCCGATATGGCAGAATGCCCGGACGGAATCGCCGTGCTCTCCGATCCATCCGATATGGCAGAACGCCCGGACGGAATCGCCTTGCTCACCGATCCGTCCGATATGGCAGAACGCCCGGACGGAATCGCCGTGCTCTCCGATCCGTCCGATATGGCAGAACGCCAGGACGGAATCGCCTTGCTCCCCGATCCGTCCGATGTGGCAGAACGCCCGGACGGAATCGCCGTGCTCTCCGATCCATCCGATGTGGCAGAACGCCCGGACGGAATCGCCTTGCTCACCGATCCGTTCGATATGGCAGAACGCCCGGACGGAATCGCCGTGCTCTTCGATCCGTCCGATATGGCAGAACGCCCGGACGGAATCGCCGTGCTCTCCGATCCATCCGATGTGGCAGAACGCCCGGACGGAATCGCCTTGCTCACCGATCTGTCCGATATGGCAGAACGCCCGGACGGAATCGCCGTGCTCACCGATCTGTCCGATATGGCAGAACGCCCGGACGGAATCGCCGTGCTCTCCGATCCGTCCGATATGGCAGAACGCCCGGACGGAATCGCCGTGCTCTCCGATCCGTCCGATATGGGAGAACGCCCGGATGGAATCGCCGTGCTCCCCGATCCGTCCGATGTGGCAGAACGCCCGGACGGAATCGCCGTGCTCTCCGATCCGTCCGATGTGGCAGAACGCCCGGACGGAATCGCCTTGCTCACCGATCCGTCCGATATGGCAGAACGCCCGGACGGAATCGCCGTGCTCACCGATCCGTCCAATGTGGTAGAACGCCCGGACGGAATCGCCGTGCTCTCCGATCCGTCCGATGTGGCAGAACGCCCGGACGGATCGCCTTGCTCACCGATCCGTCCGATATGGCAGAACGCCCGGACGGAATCGCCTTGCTCCCCGATCCGTCCGATATGGCAGAACGCCCGGACGGAATCGCAGTGCTCACCGATCCGTCCGATATGGCAGAACGCCCGGACGGAATGGCCGTGCTCCCCGATCCGTCCGATATGGCAGAACGCCCGGACGGAATCGCCCTGCTCTCCGATCCGTCCGATATGGCAGAACGCCCGGACGGAACCGCAGTGCTCTCCGATCCGTCCGATATGGCAGAACGCCCGGACGGAACCGCAGTGCTCTCCGATCCGTCCGATTGGCAGAACGCCCAGACGGAATCGCCGTGCTCACCGATCCGTCCGATGTGGCAGAACGCCCGGACGGAATCGCCGTGCTCTCCGATCCGTCCGATGTGGCAGAACGCCCGGACGGAATCGCCTTGCTCACCGATCCGTCCGATATGGCAGAACGCCCGGACGGAATCGCCGTGCTCTCCGATCCGTCCGATATGGCAGAACGCCCGGACGGAATCGCCGTGCTCACCGATCCGTCCGATGTGGCAGAACACCCGAACAGAATCGCCGTGCTCTCCGATCCGTCCTATGTGGCAGAACGCCCTGACGGAATCGCCTTGCTCACCGATCCGTCCGATATGGCAGAACGCCCGGACGGAATAGCCGTGCTCCGATCCGTCACCGGTTCCGCACCGCTGAGCCAGAGCCTCGGCCGTTCGCCGACCGGTCCAATCCGGCGGGCCACCCCTCCAGCGGGTCGCCCCGGATTCAGCCGACCGGTCCTATCCGGCGGGTCACCCCAGCCAGCGGGTCACCCCGGATTCAGCAGGCCCGGTCCTGTTCAGCAGCGGCTCTGCTCGGTCAGGCTTCAGGGCCGGCCGAACCCGGATCCTCCTTAGGCACCCACCGCCGCTCCAGCACCCGGCACAGACGGTACTCACCTCGGTCACACCCAATCTTCAACGCGGACTTGGGGGACTGGGCACCGTTAGGTTGGTAACCCTGCGGGTCTGCGGGACAAGAGCAAGACAGAATTAAGTCCCCATTCAAGATTGCACTTGACCGGGAACTTGGGGGACTTGTTGACAGTAGCCGCAGAGGGGCTACAGCAGGCCCACAGACCCGCAGCAAGTGCACCAGGGCCCGACCCAAGGCCCGGGACCGGATCACCAGCACCCCGGCTACATCTCCATTGTTTCACATCACCGGTGCCGCACTCGGAAGCAGTGCCACCGGGCGCCTGAAGTAGCTTCATGAGTAGGGAAATGTGTAGTAGTGTGGGTTTGTGTCCCACATTGGAGAAGTTGTAAAGGAGGGAGCCTTCCTTCTCTATAAATAGGAGGCTTCCCCCTTAGTGTTAAGGATCTTGGTTCCAAGGCATTTCACCCTTGTAACCCGATGGCTTATTGGCCATGCCTACTGGATTCCAAGTGGACGTAGCCGTGCCCTCCGATGGCACGGTGAACCACTATACATCGCTGTGTTCTTTATAGCCTTATTATTGTGCTACTGCCAGGCCTACGGGTTTGTACAGAAACACTGTGGTTATAGAAAACGGTTTTATTCATAATCTGCGGACAAAAACCAACAAAGACCTAGAAGGTCTTCCTGAGATAATTTATAATGCAGTCAAGAACGTTAGGCCAGAAGGATGCATTATAAGATTGAAGTTTATTTCAACCCCTCCAGAATGGACAACTGAAGAATGACATAAGAGTTACATTTCTCCATACCATTATGTCAGAATAATTCAGAGAAGTATAGGTAAAGATAATTCATCTCTAAACAATGGATCGCCAAACCATAGTATTCCCTGGATGAAAGCAATGGCGATAAACTTTATACAAAGGTTGGTTCGGAGAGATCAAAATACCACTCTTCTGGTTAGTGGAGAAAAAATAATGGTTACTAGTTATAATCATCCTTCTCCAAAAAATTGTGACTTTCATAAAGCCTTGGAGAAGAAAGAAATTGATGGAACCTTGGCCACTACTACGTGGATGGAGAAAATAGAGAAAGAACAGAAGCACCAAGTACTATATGACTCAGATATGGAATCTGATGAAGAAGGTGGAGACACAGACTCAGGAGCATCTTTTCATAATGAAGAAGAACACAACATCAACAACATGATGGAAGATTAGGTAAGCAGATGCTGACGACACATAAAACAAGGGTCTTTAGAGAGTGGATGCCAGCACAAAAGCAACTTTAGATAGAATATTAAATAAAGTGGTTGCCGAAGCTTAAAGACAAACACAAAAGGCTAAAATCTTATCTGCAAAGATTCCTCCTATAAAAGGAAAGAAAACCCTCATGAGAAGGCATTCGAAATCAGAAAGAAGAGCAAGAAAGGCCTAGCCAGTATTAAGTTTTCAGAAATCCTTCAGAAATTAATTGTGAGTGTTCTTAGAATAGAAACATAAATAGCTAGGTGAGTAGTGAGAGTGAGTGTTTGAAGGCACTGTATCTTACTAATCATCCAAACGTGATGTGCTAATATTTCAAGTAAGTGTATTAAATTTCATTATGAGTAGCTAAACAACTTTTAGCTGTTTACCCAAGAGTGAGGCTCTGGGTTATGTATATGTATGTATGTTTGAATAAATAAATTTCAGTTAGTGTCCCCCATGTTGAAGGCTAGTTCTAAGGTTTGGTAAGTAGTCAAGCTCTAGCAAGTAAGTAAAAAAAGAAAGTTAGGTTTACCGCTAATAGTTAACAGAAGTATGACATTGATAAAAAAAATTAGAGTTTAGGTACCACATTGATTCTTCTTAAAGTTCAGCCATCAACTGTCCTGTGCATTGTAGTTCAGGGACTGTTGGTGCTTAAAACTCTTTAACAAATAAGTCAACATAAGTACTATAATGTCACATAAAATATAAATTCAGGTACTAAACTGTCCTCTTTGAAACGTTGAGTACCAAAATGTTCAATTGGCTATACGTCAATTATTATAGGAAGATTTTTTTTTTATATATATACGTTGGGTAGACAAAATTATAAAAAGGGTATAATGGTATTAAAAAGTAATTTTTTTGGACCCTTTCATCATATACACATTAGATTAAGCAACTTTTATTTATCAAGTGAAAAAGAAATGATTGTTATTTTTTAAATGACTTTTAAATGAGATTTCTCTTTTTAATAATTTCTCTATTATGAAACGATTTACGTTTTTCAATATTTTTTTTCAGAAAATAAGTTGCAATCAGCTTCGATATTTTTTTAGGGGTTTTTATCAATAATTACAATTTTGAGTTTATGATTACTAATAACAAGTTTGTTTTTTTTTAAATTACTACCTGTTGTAGGAGAAACAATATAGATGCAAAGCGTTACTTTATTGATAGATAAGGAGGCCTTTATATAGGCATTACATCAAGTATCCCAAGTAATCAGGGATTCCCTATCTACTAAGGTAACTACTATTCTAGTCTAATTAGGTCAAGACACACAACGGAAGTTACGGTATTAACCTTCCTTGAACACTCCCCCTTGTGTCGCGTACCTAATGTGACACGGTGCATAACATGTTGCCTCGCTAAAACCTTGCCAAGCAAAACAAAACCTCTTGGGTAAAAATAAAAAGCTTGGTCGAAGGGAAAAGAGCACAACGCACCAACTACAATTGAAGATTACATGTGAGGTAGACTCCCCCTGATGTCTACAAGACAACTCCCCCTGATTGGTAACTCAATCTTGGAGTTCAGATTAATGGCGTATACAAACGCTCCTCACAAGCTTCAAAAGTAGGTGTGGCCAATGATCGAGTCATTGAATACGGCCACATTATCCTTGTATTAGACCAGCTACACTTAGCTTTACTTGGTCTTAAGGAAGAAGGTCGCTTAACAACTCAAAACTAGAGTTCGCGTTGAAAATCAGATTCACGCGCAGCATGACCTTCGTGTACTTAAATAGTCATAACTCCTTCGATACAGTAGGTATGAACGAACCGTAAAATGTTCTGGAAACTAGACACCCATATCTTTCCAGTGGTATAAAGTACACAACGTGGTTCGTTCTGAGCTGATCACAAAGCTCTGTCGAAGGTGACTGATCTGCAAATTACCGGACAGATTCGTCCTACTTTGCTAAAACAGCCATAACTCACTCAATATGATAGCTATAATCAAATGGTTGGTGTCCCTGGAAAGTAGACACATAGAGCTTTCCAACGGTACTAAGTTTACCATTTTCCGATGAGTGAGCTGTCATGTAGGTCACGGGGAAGTTGACGTACAGAACTAGGCAGAATCTGGAATTGCCTATTGATGTGTCTTTCATGATGGGATCGAATGAGCCTAAACCTTTCTCTCTTAAAAGAAAGTACCGCCATATACCATGGCATTGCGTGGGCGCGTCTAGCCATCACTTTGGCTTTATAAGTTTATAGCGAATGAGATGTCGAGTCGAGCATATTATGACAAGCACATGATTGCGCACATGATACTTAGATAGAGAGTTTCATCTCCCAAGACTTCTCGTCACATAGACGAAACGAGTCTTCTCAAGACATCGACTAATCATGGGATACATATAGGCTTTGGTTTAACGTCCATTAGTTTGCCATAAGCCGATAGATGAACAAGTTCATCACTAACGGTTCTCACATTTGAGACCAAGTATTCCCAAGATCTTTTCATTCTTAACGTTGGATTAGTGATATCTCAATCACAATTCATCCGTAATTTACACGCAAATAGGCATGATTCATTACATTTCATCTCCAATCAAGTAGTTGCTCAACCGCGTTATACAATATCCAACCAGAAGATTTGAACCCATATAGAGAACATCCTAATCTGATAGCATACGCACTTCGAGGTTTTTGCTTACTTGACTTGGGTGAAAACTGATCCGTTCATGATATTTATGTACATCTCTTTACTTAGTCCCAATAGAGATGATACAAGCTGCATGATCAGTTTTTCGGAACTACCTAACTGACAAGGTAGTGGAGTGTGATATGACTCCATTACGAGAGCATATGTCATCGTAGTCGATTCCAGGGCGTTTGTGAGAGACCTTGCGCCACAAGGTGAGTCTAGGCTCTTTTTCTCACTACGCTTTCAATCAAAGATTATCGATAGGGTTTACACTTGCGGTGTCGGCATCACCTGACCAAGGACCTATCTCTTTGTATAAACTGGATCGCATATCTTTCCGTGTAGGCCAATTCACAACGTTGGTATTTGCTTCAACGAAGTGAGTGTATTCGATATCTAACTCATAGACCACGTACTCATGTACACTAGTGTAATTCGCATTTGTAGAGATCTCTATATGGATTGGCTTCTCATTGAGGCGTCCCCCAATAATAACCTTAATCCAGAAAATCCATGAGACGAATGAGTTGTCATTGATCCGAGGATCAAGTTGTGCCATACTCGCATTCGGCGAGTGTATATCGAACAAAGTGCCCTCTCTACACTTCTTGTGAGAGTCACGGCCTAGTGACACCAGCTACCACTTTTGTGGAGTCACCATGTCACCATTTATGAATGACAATATGTCCATTGATTTGGACATCAATCCTTACAGGCATGTTGATACAAGAGTACTATTCCGATCTTTTCCTTGAAAGACCAATAGTTTGCTCTTTGCAGCATGTATATCAAATCTCGTCACTTTGATTTATGGGACTTTGGGAACATGATGAGGCACAGTGGGGACAAACCACGGCAATGCCAAGTCGTTCTACTTGAACAAACTTGTTCTTCTCTCCCCCTAACGACGGGGAGACTGGCTCATCAAAAAAAAAATGACATAAACGAGATCGCCTGTTAAGGTTTATATATAGCGGACTTTAGGTGGAAGCTGACGTCTTATTCAAAGACGTTATTCATAATCAAATAACCCATCATTGAGCGCTTGTGGTAGCGCAATATGGCACATAAAGTATGTGGACGGTATAGGGTATTGATCGTTAACACTTATACGTTAACAAGATGCATTCCGTTACAAAATGTAACATGCATGTATGCTTCCTGAAACGTTTCACTATGTTCCGGAACACCAATTGCCACCAAATTTTAACAGTAGGTAGGCACATGTGTTAGGATTCCAACGCCGCCGGCCTCATTGCCGGAACCGGTCGGAAACATACCGAACCGGTCGGAATAGTCGCCGGAGGTCAGTGAACGTTTGTGTCGAGTGGTTCATCACCTTCCAGGTGTCCAATGGCTCTGAAATTTTATGAGCAGGTAGCCATGGATGTTAGGAATCGGTGGACCAAATTTCACCTCAAGAACCGGCCTAAAAGTAGGTAAACCGGTCCTCACAATGACGAGTCCGCGAGCTAAAAAACCAGAAATTTTAGGTTTTTGCTACTTTTCAATCATTGTGAAGGTGCTTCATAACATCTAAGTGTTATGGCTTGAGTTTAACCATGAGGTATATCACCATAGTATCATTGTATCTCAAATTGAACTATGAGAAGGCATCAAAGCCATCATCTTATGTATCATTGCCTTTAGCGTAGGAGGGCGTTACTCCAAAACTTTGCTAAAGATTAAGCTTCCATATGTTGAGCATAGCTAATGAAGGATCATAAAAGGGGGATCATATGCACGTTTAAATGCATAGATGGTGCTTCCATTGACTTGGAGGAAGACTTGGGTGACGTTAATGTCATCTTTGAGCCTTGAGCATTGCTCATGACGCTACCAAATTCTTTTGGTAATCTTTGATCCCAATAGCTTCTTTGCTCAAAAGAAACGATGTCCATAGCTTTCTTGCATATATGGATCATCAAAACATGTCCAAAATTCCGGACTATGTATGGAAGAGTCTACATGAGTCGCCGATTCAAAGAATCCGAATCATAGTATACGTGAAATACATTCACAATATTGACTCATAAGTTGTGCGCATTCATTAGAAGCGATACACAAGAAATCAATTCAATTTTCACAATGAGTTTCAAGGTGATAAACGTTGGCACCAATATCTTTAAGTGGTGATCAAGGTTCGATGAAGATTAGCTACACACTCAATGTCTCTATGATACATTCATAAGAGTGTAGAGACAAGGGTTTTATGCCAAGACATATAAACCGGAATATATACTCAATTCTTATAGAGTGTGCAACATGGCGTGTAGTATCACAAGATAAAACATAGGCATGCTTAAAGGCGTACTAGATACATCCGTTAACGCTCAAAAATAGAGCAGGAAAACAACCAGAATGAGCCAACATCGATACTATAGAGACATAAATGTCTAAACCAAGTATCCAGGACCGAGGCCATGAGCTAGCTATCCGAGGCCGAAGCCAAGCTAGAATGGGAGCCAAGCCGAAACAAGGCAAGGAAGGGCCATGGTCAAGCATAGGCGCGTGCTAGGCTAGCCAAGGCCGAAGCCGAGGTGGTGCACGGGCAGGCCGAGGCCGAGCAAATGTCAAGGCATGCCAAGGCCGAAACCAAGGCGTGTCGAGGCAAAAGCAAAGGCTTTTGGGGCCGAGGCTTGATGTTGGAGTCGAGGTCATGTGAGTTGCCGATGGATAGCCTAGGCCGAAGCGAAGGCTTACCGAGGCATAAAACAAGGACCTGACGAGGCCGATGCCATGCTAAAGAGCCAAAGGCATGCCGAGGCCGAAGCCAAGACGTGCCGGAGTGAGTGCATGGGCTTATAAGGCCGAGATGGCTGCTGGCCGGGCCGTGTTCAGGCCAACGCCGAGGCCGAGGCCGGGGCGCTGCTAGGCGGGCCGTGTGCGTGCCAAGGTCCGGAGACCGAGGGGGCGGCAGCATGTGGTTGTGGCGGAGCTGTAGTCCAAGCAACGCGTAAGCTAAGCCAAGGCCGAAACCGAGGCTAGGCAAGGCGGGCTTTGGTGGGCGCAAGAGTGCCGAGGCCGAGGCCGGGCAATGCATATGCATCCGCTTATGTACGCAAGCATGTCAATTTGTTTCTTGACGAGTGAGGCCTGGCGAATCGCAGCCAAGCTGGCGAGTGGCCATGGCAAGTGAGGCCTGGCGAATCGCAGCCAAGTTGGCGAGTGGCCATGGCAAGTGAGGCCTGGCGAATCGCAGCCAAGTTGGCGAATGGCCATGGCAAGTGAGGCCTGGCGAATCGCAGCCAAGTTGGCGGATGGCCATGGCGAGCGAGGCCTGGCGGATCGCGGCCAAGTTGGCGGATGGCCATGGCGAGCGAGGCCTGGCGGATCGCGGCCAAGTTGGCGGATGGCCATGGCGAGCGAGGCCTGGCGGATCGCGGCCAAGTTGGCGGATCGCAGTCTCTCGCGAGTCACTCATTTTGTCTCTTGTGATTTTTCGAGTTAACATCACCAATTAGGTTGGTGAACTCAATCAACATGCCATGTAAATGTGTAATGCGATTCATTGCATTCACATATAGCTTTTTAGGGAATCGAACCATATATGCATCAAAATGCCAACGGTTATATCGAGATCTTGACCATAAAGAGTGTATCGACTAAGTAGCATTAGTCACACATGTGAGGTCTATGCCTGCACAAAATCAACGGATTTGTAGTCACTTTGACTATGAAATTGAAGTCATATGCTTCATATTTATTGTAAATTATCTTTTGCTGTTGAAATCCGTAATCATGAGGATATACTCTCATCTTCTTCCATGTATCTCTTGTGTACATTGACCATATGATTGCAATTTTGCAATTAGTGAACCGATAGAACCATATCAATGACATGATTCTCTCTTTGTTTCAATGGCCATTCTCTAGGCGCATTTTATGGTCAATTGTTTCTTTATATCAAAAGAACAAGAGGGAAGGAATTGAATGGTCGAGACCAAGATTCTGGTTACTCAATTCAATTTGTTGTGACAATTTCCGTCACATATCGATGTTACAGTGACAATTTCCGTCACACATCATGAGTTTGTCCCCTTTGTGACTCCCTTAGGATCGTCACAAGCATCGACAATATTATGTCGGAATCGTGATTAAATATTCACGAAGAGTTGTGGTTCACAGTGACATCACAGCCACAAGCACAACTTTGGACGGTAACATCACAGTTACCCCATAAATACTGTGATACGCAGGGGTGGGTGGGGCCCCTTTGTATCGTCCTGAAAAACACACAAGTTCCAACACATATACACAAGTTCAAGTAATTGAAATTGCGAAAGAACGGGAACTCTTATTAAATCATACATGCTAGTTCGCCAAATGAACTGCGTTTAAAAATTGCGCTTAAGGACTCGGTTATGATCCTTGTGCAATTTTGAGATGCTCTTCCATGTACGTGCAACGAAATAATCCTCGCAATTACATCGCGATGCGTCGTGCAATAAGTTTCATGGAAAAGAAAAACATATGGTTAGTCATATTCACCATATATGGAGCAGTAAAACTAATAAAAAGAATTACTGCAGTAACTGTTTTTAACCTTTATGGTAAAAACTTTTTAACCGAGGTAAGTACAATTACCGTTTTGCCCCTGGGTCGGATCAGAGGATCCGGGTTGGGCCGAACCGGGTCGGGTTGGGCTGTACCACTGGCAGACGGGTTGGGTCGATGCCGTCTGGTTGCAGGCGCAGCAAACTGAGGTGTGCGTCGGAGATGGCGCTACGCGACCCTGCTGCATAATCGATCGGCGTCCTCGTCGATCCTGCTAGGCGTCGGCGGCGTCGAGCGGCGGTGTCGATGGAGCACGCAGGTGGCGCTGCGATGGATGCAGGCCGATCGAGTCGGCGCTGGGTGGAGCGCTGGCGGCTTCAGGCTGGGCCGGCGAGCAAGACTTCTGGTGTCGGTGGCGCCAAATATCGGCTCAAGGTCGCAGCGGCGGCGCTGGGTCGAGCTGAGATCGGGAGAGAAGATGGGTGCCCAGAGAAGATTTCTGGGTGCTCTAAACATATTCCATCTCTGCCGACAAAGGGGTTGTCGGCAAAAAATAGTTTCTGATGGGAGGCTTTCTTTGCCGACAAATAGGTTGCCGGCAGAAAAGAGAATTTAGGGTTTCTGAAATTTTTTTTCAGATTGGAACCCTAGGGTTTATGAATTTTTCATGGCTATTAGACGAAGGCTAGAGCCACGTGCTGATAACGTGTTGTAGGAGAAACAATATAGATGCAAAGCGTTACTTTATTGATAGATAAGGAGGCCTTTATATAGGCATTACATCAAGTATCCCAAGTAATCAGGGATTCCCTATCTACTAAGGTAACTACTATTCTAGTCTAATTAGGTCAAGACACACAACGGAAGTTACGGTATTAACCTTCCTTGAACACTACCAACAGATTTCTATACATAACTTCGTAATTTATGAATTAACAGATTCTGTTAGTTATGCATAGAAATTTGTTAGTAGTAATTTTAAAAAACAATCTTATTATCAGTGATTATATGTTGAGAATTAAATTTGTTGGTAATTGTTGACAGTAGCCATAGAAGGGCTACATAAGCCCACAGACCCGCAGCCAGTCCATCCGGGACCGGCCTGAGGCCCGGAGCAGGATCACCAGCACCCAGACCCGAGGTCCAGCAGTTTACCTTGTGACCAGGGGCTCGGGGACCGGGGGCTCCAGTCTGCCAAGGAGGTCACCAGAACTGCCCTTTTGTGTGCGAACAGAAGGAAACCAGTCCCACATCGAAGAGTGAGGCCAGACCTCACGCCCGACCACCTGTATAAGGGCCCCAACTACCCTATTTAATAGGTAACTGATCTCTCCAACTGCTTATCATACGTGCTTTAAGTTATCTATTCATCCCAACTATATTAACTTAGGCATCAAAGAGGAGAAGACCGGCCCGCCCGGTATTCCCCTTAGTGAGTAGGTTAAGCAGGAGGAGATCACATTTAGATTCTACCAGGCCTACGGGTTTGTGCAGAAACAGTAATTTTTTATTTTTTAATAATTTCTTATTAAATTAACTTTTAACATGCAAAATTAACTAAAAACCCTAAATATACACGCGTCACTGAAGCAACAAGAGTGGGCGGTAGAGTCACGGTTCCCTAGAAAAAGGCGGTGGTCGGTTCAACACGTGTCACCTCGCCACATGCCAGATCAGAGCATCATGGTCCGCATAGCTCGAGTAATTTCCTGGTAAACTCCTTTTTCGGGTGCAACAAATTTCCAGTTTAATCGGAGACCCATCCCGAAATTAAAGCCCCATCCCATGCCCTTATTGGTAACTTTGTAAAATATCTCGGTAACTAAACCGCCTCACCGACCCTTCCGTACATATACTTCCTCCCACAAACCAAATTGACATTTTTACCCCTCTCAGATTTTTTCATGTGAACCGTCCTAAACAGAGCCCGTGCGTATATAACTATATATAAGACTCCAAAGAGTTGCTCTCCCCCTAAAGCTCACGGCTTGTACTTCACACACTGAGGTCCTCGTCGCAAATCTCCAGAACTTGATCGGAAAAACTGACCGGAGTTCCTGTTGATTTATTAAAAAGTGAGTTCGGTTTCTTATTTAAATGCTTAGGGATCTAAAGTTTGCATGGTTTTCGTGTAAAGGTGTTGAGTGGCTTCGGGATTTGTTTTTTTTCTTTTTTTGTTTGCGATCCGATTTTTCTGCAAAACTGAAATGAGTTAGCCATGATACTCAACTGTGCTTGAAATAGGCTTTCCGGGAAAATTGGGGGGATTCGTTCACGTGCTTTACTGATCGAAATTGGTTTCTTTTCCAGGTGGGGGAGTGAATCTGAAGGCAGTGACTTTTGGCAGATCCGATTTTGTGTTTATAAAAAGGGAAAGATAAGAAGATTCAGTCTTTTCTTTTCTATCAATTTGGGGATTTCTGAAGCTTATTTTTGGATCTGAGAAATGGTGGTCAAAGTATATTCGACCTGTTTGCACTGGTCGCAGCCCATTGTGCCTCACTCTACACCTTCCTCTCAGACCCTGGCCTCGGCTGTTTCGTCTCCGTCGTCTAACAGACGGAGCCGCGGCGGCGACGGTGGAGCTTTGGTGTGTCTTTACGTTCAGAAGCTGAACCGTTCGGCTCTGTTCGGGACCTCGTCGACTCGGCTCCGCCGGTCGCAGTCGTGCGAGTCTCAGAAGGCGCCGAGGACTCGAGCCATCCGACGTGGCTTCAGTGCCAGCCTGGATGCGTTCTCAGACGAAGAATTCTCGAAGAGAATTCAGGAATTGGCTCTCAGATTCCAGCTGTCCGACGACGGTGACACCGTTAGTTCCGAATCAGAAACCGCGTCTTCAGAAGCTCACGGCGTTACAGACGGAGATGACTTCGACGTTTTGAGCGACGAGAGCTCGTCGAGGATGAGGTTTCTACAGAGCAACAGTCTGTTCTCGCATGATTTGGAGCCTCCGTGGCCGTCGGATTGGCAACGGAGGGACGAGATTGTCCCGGAGGCCAGCATCGAACGGAAGGCCAACAGCGTCGACCTTCCTCTTTCGCTTCGAATCATAAAGAGGAAGCTGCAATGGCAGCAGGACGGGTACTTCAGAGACGTGGGCGAATCGGCCTATTGCTCGATGAGGAAGGCATTTTCGTCCATGGTGTTCATCATCCGAGAGCTTCATAGCTCATGTCTACAGATGCGAGAGGCTCTGTTTTACGAAGATTTACAGGGAATTCTGGGCCGAGTGCAGAAAGAGATGCAGGCTTCATTTGTGTGGCTGTTTCAGCAAGTCTTCTCTCAAACACCGACTCTAATGGTGTACGTCATGCTTTTACTCGCCAATTTCACCGTCTATTCTCTACACCACAACGCCGCACTTGCCGCTCCGCCGCCGGCTTATGCAGCGGAATCAGTTTCAATCATGGATGTTCAAGATGACCAAAGCACTACCCAATTCGATTCGTCAACGAGTAAATCGTTCTCAGTTTCGTCATCCTCCGGTGGAAAAACGACTTCCATTGGAGGAAGTAATGGCGGAGGTGGGAATGTCCCCCCCGTCGGGAGCGGTACTGAAGGCGACGGAGGGTTTGACCATTCCGAGCAGTACCGGACAATAGTCCCCGATGGGGCCTCCCAATTGTCTATGGGGACAACCAGAGAAGCAGGGTCGGTTACAGGGCAAGAGAGCAGAGAGGAGGAGATGGCCCTTTGGAATTCAGTAGTGGACGAAGCACATCAAATGCAAGGCAGAGACGAGTCTCTAGACCAAGAAACGATCCTAAGATTTGTCTCGCCGGTCACCGTACAAATGGAGAGTGATGATTATGCAGAGTACTTCAGAACCGAGATGTTCTACCAATCGGAATTGTCCAAGGAGCCCAGCAATTCTCTCCTCCTCTCCAACTACGCTCAGTTCCTCTACCAAGTCGCTCATGACTATGATAGGTATACTTCATTTCATACATTTTTAGCTTCAAACTATCCTTCTTTCATACATTTTTAGCTTCAAACTATCAAAACTTTTGTTTCCAATTCTAAAAATAAAAAATAAAAAATAAAAAATAAAAAATCTTGGGTTGGTTAGTACTTAGTACTAGTGCTAAAACTTCAACGTAGTCCTTGGTTTAGTGTCGAGGAACAAGAAAATGAAGGTCCCAAAATATAAAATAAAATGTTTGGGTTTTAGTGTTTGTTCTTGTTTGTATTGGTGATAAGTGATAGGTGCGTGTGTGGTGGTTTCTTCCTTTAATTAGCAAAAAAGCTAACGCGGATTCAAGGACTTGACTTTTCTGTGTGGTTACTTAAGTATGACTTCACTAATGGTGGATTTGTTTTGATGCTACAGAGCTGAGGAGTACTTCAAAAGGGCCGTAAGGGTAGAGCCGGCGGACGCGGAGGCCTACAATAAGTACGCCACCTTCCTCTGGAGGGCGAAGAACGACTTATGGTTGGCGGAGGAGACCTACTTGGAGGCCATTAACGTTGATCCGAGCAACTCTTACTATGCTGCTAATTACGCTCATTTTCTCTGGAACACGGGCGGCGAGGACACGTGTTTCCCTCTCGGCTCACCCGACGACGCTGAAGAAGTTTAGGAGAAAAAGAAGAGAAAAAAAAAAGCACATGGAGAATGAAAGAGATGAACCTAAAAGACCAGGGACAATCCACCACCTTTCCTTTGCTCATTTTCCCCGGGAATTGGATTTGTATTTTCACAAAAAAAAAAAAAAAAAAAAAAAGGAGAGAAGGGTATTTTTGTATACTTTGTCCTGAAATTTTGGGTGGGAGGTGGGAAAGGATATGGGGCGGCGGAGATGTGGTGGCGCTGGGAGGGGGCAGGCCCGGCCTTGGGCTCAAGCTGATAAAGCTTTTGCTTTGGGCCCCCAATTTTAAGGGTCCCAATTTCATGATACATGTATATATATATATATGCTGGTCTGATATATACAGTAAAAAAAAAATTGGGCAGTCGTTTCGGTGCAGTTCCGCTCTTTCTTCACTTCAAAGTAGATTTGAACAGTTTAAGAAATATGAAGAAGATTTTAGGCTTTTATTCAAGTTGGAGAAGTTGAAGTCTGCAGATGATGAAACATTGATAAACTTTTGTATGAATCTTGAAAAATTGTTCAAGGATGGTGATGAATCTGATAGTATTGGGGGTGAACTATTTGAGGAGTTGAGCTATTTGAAAGAGTTTATACCAAAAGAAGCACGAAGAGCAGTTGATGTGTTGAGCTATTTAAAGCAAATGGATGGTTGCTACCGAAATGCTTGGATTGCTTACAAACTTTTGTTAACTATACCTGTTACTGTTGCATGTGCTGAGAGAAGTTTTTCGAAGTTAAAGTTGATCAAATCTTATCTTCGATCAACTATGTCACAAGAAAGACTAAACAGTTTGGCTATGTTATCGATTGAAAAAGAGTTGGCGGAAAAGCTTGAGTTTTCGTGCTTAATTGACACTTTTGCTTCCAAGAATGCAAGAAGGGCAATTTTTGAGTAACATGTATTGATATTTGTAATTTTCATACTTTTTTTTCAAACATTATAGCATTTTATTATTATTGAAAGTTTTATTGCTGACATACTTACTTTTAAAGTTAAAATTTATGTAAATATATTTTTTAACAGGGCCCTAATTTTTCTCTTCGCTTCGAGCCCCGAAAATCTCAGGGCCGGCCCTGGGAGGGGGATGCACCTGAGGGCCACGTGACAGAGAATGAGACGTATGCATGGCTGCAATTGCTTTAGCTATGCACAGAGACAGCCTTTGTTTTAAATTTTAATTTTTTTTTGGTTTACAGAAAAACACATGGCAACGTGTAATTAGCTTCTGTAATTATGTGCCATCTTTAAATTAGTACAAAAACAATTGGAAAGATTAATATAAACTTTTCTAATAAAGCACGTGTTTCTCGTGCATTTTGCTTTCTAGCTATCTGGGCATTTTCCCTTGTAGATTTTGCTCTGGAAATGTCTGGTGTTTACTCGTTGATTCCCTCTTTAATAGGGGGTTTTGGTGGGCACGGTATGAACTTGCTTATCAATTTTATCTCTTAACAATAACGTTGTCAACTTCCTATCCTTGTAGCGTAAATGATTGCACACATGTAAATGATTTGTGAGATGCTTGTGAGATAAGAAGTACCATAGACGGAGATAATTAAGAGAAAATTCGATTGAACTTAAGTTCAATAGTTTTCGAACTATGAGAAGTTTGTCTATCTTCAAATATATCACATGAGTTGTTATTGTAATGGGTTGCGCGCATAAGATTTCCATGTGTTATTAGTGTAATGTTTTGCACGCGTAAGATTTCCATAATTCAAGACTCGATCAATGTAGGATTTATTTTTTTAAATGGGAGAAGGTCGAGAAACTCAGTAGAGTATCTTTAGCGGAAAGGAAACTACTCCCTGTTCACCCTGAACTTTTATGCAAACTTGATTAGCATAAGCATGATCAAAACTTAGCTGTCATTGATGATTGTAAATTTGTACCTGTATCTAATATGTTTTTGGATTAAACTCGCCCTCTTCATTTCTTTTCTTCTCTGAGAATTTTTTTTAGAAATGAGAACAAACCGACTCGTGTCTCGTTTGATTTGTGAAAACGAAAATAATTTTTTTGTCTTTCACATAAATCACATATAAAGAAAAAGAGAAAGGAATTAAAATTTCTGAAGAAGCATTCATTATGATGTTTAGTAACCTCAAGATTGGGAAAAAAGTTTATAACTAATACAATAAAGAAAAAATAAAATTGTGAGTAATAAGTACAAGATAGGAAAAGTGAAGGGAAAGTGGTTTATTTGAAATTTGGAATAACAACTCTTCACCAATTTCCCCTTGCTCTAGGAAAGTGTTTCATTTCCTTTTGTGTCTCAAACGCAGAAAACAAACAATTTTCATTTCTATATGCTTAATTTCTGTGAACAAAACGAGATTTTATTAAAAATCAAGTCATTGTTTTACTATGTTTTCAGGTTTTTATCAGCTCAGTCCCAACTAAAAATTTGGGCGGTAGCTTTAGGTGTAGTTGCTCGTGTTTATGAGTTTTTGCAAGCTTTAAAGTTTCCAATCACTGCACGGTAAGAAAAGAGGAAATAATAAAAGTGAGAAATTTGGTAATGCTGAGTAACTTTCTAAGTTCTAATTCATCATATTTCAAAATCTTGGTTCCTTCAATCATAGCCTATTGCATCATGACCAACGATCTCAGGATCCATTATTATCTTTCTACTCTAATAAACATAACAACAACAAAAAACATATAAGATACGATACTTTCTTAAATAATGAGAACAAATAAATCCTTTTTTATATACGTAATAGCATGTGTTCTCCCAGACGGACTCCCAGTTATTGGTGATCGATTGGCAGGCAATATTCTTCTCATCCTTCCCTAGTATATATTCAGTAAATTAAGTCTGTCTCTTTCCAAACTTCGCAGTTTGAGAAACGCAGAACCTTAACACCTAGTGCATAATTTTCAGTCATTCATTACTTGATTTAAGAACCAAATGAGTCTAGACATGGCATTTTGATATATCTTCAATTATAGTCTCTGGGTATATAGTCAAATTCAAATGGAAGCATCTTCGCAAATGGGACGGATCCTCAGGATTAGATTAGGCCAAGCAGAAAATGACGGTTTCTTCACGTGAAAATGGAAGGTGGTTGTGATTAATTAGTTAAGAAGACCAACCCAGATTGCTTTCTCTTACTAGTCTTTGTAATGTCTATGTTCATCTTCCCCCTTTCATGCCTTCCCATACCTTCTTCACATTGTTTCCATGAATTCTTCTCCAATCTCCATACCTGTTTCCCTCTCTTATTCATCGAACACCGTTCCGAATTAAAGCTATAAACCAAATTGGGATCCTTGGGGTTGAATCGATGTGCATGGACAATGCAGAATGGGAATTTTTAGTTACTAGTTTACTACTCCCTATGTGTAAAAATTAGATAAAGAAATCACTTTTATTTATTTATTTTAATTAACGCTGAATCATCGGACAATGAGTCACGATATAAGTCATGTCTCAAAATGCATAGAAATCAATTACAAGCCCATTTCATGTGAGTTCATAATGCGTTTGACGTTTGACGTTTGACGTTTGACGATTGACGATTGACTGTATAAGTTACTTATTTGTGAAGATAAAATTTGTCAGGATTCAAAGTTAATAAATTCTCATTGTTTTTTCTTTTTCTTCTTTATTTAGATAAAAAATCGTGACTACCACAAAATTTATTCACAATTTCATATGTGCCTTTTAGATGCTTGTACTTAATTTAGTAACCTATATATGAAAATTGTGAATGCCTTCTGACATTTCAAAAACAAAAGGGAAATTTCTCGTGTTTCTATTCTTTTTTTTTTTTTTACTATTTTAACAGATTTAAAGCATAACAAGATTACAAGAATCAGACTGAGTCACATTCTTTTTACTAGCATACTGTCATTAATCTCCCGCATACTAGCTAGCTTGATTAGGAGATAGAGCAAGTCATCTCTCCTTATCCAAATATTGCCACAGCTTCTTCCTAATTATATTGATGGTATAAAAGTTCTCCCCGTTTATCTTTGATGGTATATTTGAGAATAGTTAGAGCAGGTTATTATTATTATTATTATTTAAAAAAGAAGGATATGACTTTACAACACAGAGCTGGGCTTGTTAGCCCTAGTTTGGCTCTCTAATAATAACAATACAGGCCCAAAGCCCTATTACAATTTTTCTTGGTCTTGGACGTCTATCTTTTTCCCATGCATGCATGACATTTGTTTTGCCTAATTTTGCAGTTGGTTACTTACTAACACACAATTACAAGGAATTGCTTTTCTTGTTACTTTCAAGCCTCCGATCTAAGAAGGACAGAAAGCTTAAATACTATCAGATCGACCTCTAATAATGTAGTGGAACTCGTATAAGAGCAAATGATGCAAGCAAGAGATCGAGATCGCGCGAGGTAAAGCTCAAAAGGATTCATCAGTCGGTATGTAGTGTAGCATATAACTCTGTACGTTTAGTCTACAAAATGCAATGAATGGAGGAGTTCAGGTTGGGACAAAGATTCCCCCAACCGGCCAACCTCTCTTAACACGTCCGCCAAAAACCATCGTCAACAAAACTGTAATGAATCAGAGGCCGTTAGGAAAAGCAAGAAGAAGACACTAACAGAACTCAGAAAAGTAACAAACCCAGAAAACAACAATGATTGCAACAGAAGTTCAGCACAAAACGAAAACCACACACCATTTGTTCACCGTCACAAGTGACTCAGGAGAAAACAAGAAAAACTAAAAACGCTTATCACCACATTGGTATTTTCCTGCATGCCCAAACAGAAAACGAAAAGCTCCGCCTTCACATTTCCGAGGTGACCCCAATTAAAAATTGTTGGTTTCCTAGCTAGCTAACTACTGGCCAATTGAGAACTTTGGATCGTTCTTTGGCGATCAGTAGAAGCCAGTAGTGTTAGTACCTTGAGCGAATTGAGTAGACGAAGAAGAAACCATCTCAATCAGATCCATCTCTCTCCTTTCAATTGCAGCAGATGCTTGATGTTGATGAGCCACCAAATCAATGTCCATGTTATAGTGATGATCTTGATTCGCGGAAGATGATGATGAACTGGCTCCTACGTTTAAGAGGTATGAGAGGTAGTGATCAGCACTGATATGGGTAGGAAGGGGATTAACGGATCGTGACTCTTCTGCAGAACTCCCCATGTGAGATTCTATATTGTGAACAGCAGCGTGGAAGTTGTTGTTGGTGTACATGTTTGGTTTTGGAGTTGAAGTGGAAAACCAATCCGTAGAATCCATTGGACTTGCACCTGTAAGGCCATAGGTGGAATTGTCGATGGATAATGGCTGCTGCTGCTGATTGTGATTGTGAACAATATTGTTGTTGTTGAAGAAGTTTTGCATGAAGAGAAGTTCCTCATCATTGTAGGAGTCCTCTGCAATGTTCAATGGAGAGTGATCGCAACTAGATAAGTCCGATGGGTCTGAGAGCATATTGAAGGGTATTTTTGAAGGTTCATCCTGGGTGAGAGTGGAAGAGCTGGTAGGGGTGGTGGTGCTGATGTTGCTTGGGGTAGGGGTTACAGTGGAAGAATAGTTGTTAGGTTTGTTATTGAAATTCTTGCTTCTTATGTAGTTCTGAAGTATGGAAGGTTGAGGAGGCTTATTTGACGATGATGGTCCATTTTTGATATCTGTCTGTTTGTTCTTTCTCCTTGAATTCTGCCTCCTTTTTGTAGCATTCCAATGATTCTTGATGGCATTTTCGGTTCTTCCGGGAATGCGTTTGGCAATCTCTGCCCAACGGTTGCCAACCTCAGCATGAGCTTCCACTAATATCTTCTCTTCCTCTTCATTCCAGCTATCTTTCTGGGGAAGAAAAAAAAAACAAGAAGAAATTGGCATAAATTTAATTGATTAATCGCACTCTACAATTGAGCTTAGGGAAACTATTACTATGCAATCAATTTCTATACTTTTGTACTGTTCAACCTGACTCACAAAACCCTAGGAAAATTTGTGAAAGAACCCTAGAAAAAATTGAATTCCAAATATTTTGAGACTTGGAAGAAAGATACAAGAGGAATTGAACAATACAAACCCTATATAGTTTTACATTGTGATATTTGACCTACCCAAATGGAAAGAGAGAAAAATGTATCTAGATCTAAACATATATAGATCCTTATAATCTTCAGAATCCATATTTGAACAGTCGACTCCGCGGACTTAGAGCATAGATTTATCCTAATTGACTACGAGCTAATAATTAATTGGCTATACCAAGAATCTAAAAAAACCAAAACAAAAATTTAAGAACTAAAAAGGGATTAGTTCATAGATTTTAGGAAAACAATTGTTAGAATGAAATTTATAAGAGCATCATAATAGATTAAAAACAAACCTTGATATCGGGGCGCAAATGATTATGCCACCTTTCTCTACATTGCTTCCCGGCTCTACCTGCAAGCTTCTCAGCTATCTGTGCCCATTTCCTCACTCCATATTGCTTCACCAACCTGATCAGCTTCCTGCAATATTTGAAACAAGAACAAACAAGAATCATTTTACATCACCATTTTAGGTGTCAAATGGGTAAGACATGCATTGTGTAAATGCAATTTTACCTGTCTTCATCATCAGTCCACTGCCCTTTGATCAAAGGCACAGATGAACCCTTTTTGGCTCTCTTTCCGACCCCTTTAGATCCCACCTTCACCTGATCTTCTTTGAACACCATGTTAGGGTTTTGAATTTTCTCCGGAGGCCAAGTCAGGGCGGCCTCAAGAGGATCATAAAAAAGTTCATCCAAGCTAGTCTCTCCGAGACTACTCGGCGGCCAATTCGAACAAGCCTGTAGAGGATCACCCATTGCACCACCAAATGAGGAAAACCCATTGGAGGAGATGAGTCTCTCTTTGTTCTTTGCATTGTTCTGAGACCACAGGAACCTGTCAATGGCCGTCAGTGGAGGACCAGGCCTGAAGAGTTGTTGGTGACGCTGATGAGGAGTTTGTATGTGATTGTTTCTAAATCCATTAACACTGTGATGATGATGGTGAAGATGATCAGAAGCAGCACTATCTTCTCCTCCTTCCATGTTTGGACTGGAAGGTTCAGGGAAATTTAGAAGAGGAAAAAGGGACTAATTCAGGCTTGAATTATTTCAGGGAGGGAGGTTTTTGTGGGTTTGTTTTGTTCTTTATCTGAGAGAGAGAGAGAGACACACACACACACACACCATAACAGAGTTGGGGGAATAAGCTTGAACTAAGCCTTGTAATGAGCCACATGGAATAATAGCCGTTGATCTGGATGTTCATCCAGCGGTTCAGAATTTGTTGTGGCTGTAACTCCTGAGCTTCCTTTTTTGTACAAAAGTAGTAAGAGCTGGGGGAGAGAGATTAGTGGGTTCGTTATTAAACCTACAATTGTTAATTTAATCAATTTTTATTACACAAAATTATTTGAAATTTTGTTTAAAATTAAGAGTAATAACTTGGGCTGTTTCTTTTTTGCAGCATTGTGCTGGAATGACAGGTATATCCCTTAGATATTTTTTATTACTTTGGAAACGCAAAGTAAATTTAGGAACAAATTTTAAGTTGTAACAAGAGAAAAATGGCAGCTTATTCTTATGATCGATAAAATATGTACTATGATGCTTTCGTAACAAAAAGGATTATCAAAGTGTCAATGTAAGATGTGTAATTTGTGTTATTTATTTAGAATTATGTACCAACTTATAGAACTTAAGTCCGTAGTTAGGTGTATTTGAGTTCCATTGGTACGGTACGTATACATACCTTTCTCGGAAAACAAATAAGGGACATTTTTATACGAAGGGTATACTGGACTATTGAGACCATGATTGGAAAATACTGGATAGACAATACAAAATTGTTGTTATTGAGTTAATTATGACGTTAAATATAATTTATTAGGAAGATGAATTTTGGCAAAATAATATGCCTTTGATTGGCTACTAAATGCTATAGCAATTGTTGAGGTAATATGCTTGGAAACCAATTCCAGTTTCTGTCAATCTAAGCTACCTCTTTGTGTTTAATTTTGTTTTTCCCATTTGGTTTAGTTCTCTTTTGGCTTCTATTGGAGATTTTTTTTTCTCAATTTTTAAAAGAAATACGTGGTTCTTATCATAAAAAGAAAGAAAAAAAAAATATGTGGTTTTGCTTACGGCCTCCAAATAACGATTATTTTGACTGTGAAGGTTGACTAGTCATAAGCTCCATTCACAATCTAATCATCTTAGGACATTATTCTCTAGTCCAGAGACTGCAGTAAATATTTACTTGGACGTTACTGGAGTAGATGAAGAGATTTTAATTTATAAATTAATACAATAATGGTTAATATCCAGCTAAATGATTGATTACTCAGAAATTTAAAAGGTAAATTAGAGTAGTAATGTCTAAAGTTAAATCTGCATGTTGTCCCTAATAGGGCAGGACTGGTTGAAATTCATGGGAAAGTACCATGCATGAAAGTACTAAGATTTTAATTTATAAATTAATACAATAATGGTTAATATCCAGCTAAATGATTGATTACTCAGAAATTTAAAAGGTAAATTAGAGTAGTAATGTCTAAAGTTAAATCTGCATGTTGTCCCAAATAGGGCAGGACTGGTTGAAATTCATGGGAAAGTACCATGCATGAAAGTACTAAGATAGGTACCAGAGGAGTAATAATTAAATTGTGATTCCCACACCACATTTGATAACAATATGGCATGGGAAAGTAACAAAAAGGAAATCGTTGAGACCAAATTGATATTTTTTATGTTGTTGGGGGAATGAATAACCTTATTGGCATAAGTCATACGACTGAATTAAGCATGGTCAAACAGGAGTCGAAACTCCACTACAAACTAAAAGTTCTAAAAGCGAAATAAACGATACTAAGGTTCGAATAAAACAAAAACGTCCAAAACAAACGGACAAAAAACTATGAAAGCAAGTAACCATCATGATAGTAGAGAGGACTTCACCACAACCCTCAGGCCTAAGACCACACAGTGTACCTTTCAAGTAGAGGTAGAGCAGCCATCCCTGCTCTCATGATGGGATCCTGGTGCAATAATGTACCATCTCACGTTGCAATAGTCTCATCGCCAACCTCCGAGGCCGATTCCGGGTCTGTCAGACATCCATCTACAGAATTCCTTTCAGAGTAGTGCAAAAGGTTAACTCATGCTCAAACTAAAGAGCAAATAGGCAGGACCGAGACCCATTACACGACGACTCACCCAAAAAGGAATATTATTGATCAAAATACTGAATGCATAAAAACAGTATTATTGAAATAGAGCCAGAAGCCTTGGCCCACAACCCAAGCCCAAGCGAGAGTCATCCAAGGGAGCCCAATGCCCGAATGATGGGTATGGACTAGGGGTCATCATTAAGCCCACGGATCAAGTGGGCCGATGGAGGCCCGCAAGCCCGATGGACTTCAAGCCCGGCCCGGCCCGTCTAAAAGCCCGCTTAAGCCCGGGCCCGGTGGGTAGAGGGCCGGGCTTAGTTTAGGGGTTAGAAACTCGGCCCGGCCCGTAGGCCCGGCCCGTTAAGAGCCCGTCAAGCCCGCTCCATCAAAAGCCCGTAAAAGCCCGGCCCGTAAAGCCCGTAAAAGCCCGGCCCGTAAAGCCCTTTAAAATCCATACCTCAATAATTAAAGAATAAGTTACCCCCATATAGAGTTATTTTATATTTTTGACACATTAATATATTAATTAGATCTTTATTTTCACACACTTTAATGGATATTCACACTTCACTAGCACAATATGGATCATCTTTTTTATTAAACTCATTTATTTTATCATTTAAGTTCGTTAAAAATAATTATTATATTAATATTTTTAAGAATTTTAAATTATAGTCTAAAAATCACGAAGTAAACATATCATCGATCGAGGCTTTAACTTTGTCAGATTTAAGTGATTTTTTTACCGTCACCGTATTTCATCATAACGATCAAATTCTATTTCATAAAATTTTTCAAAATTTGACTTCTTTTATATAGTTGTTTCGAAAAGTTGTACACTTGAGTATAATCTACTAATCAAGTTATACCGCATTAGTAAGCATGTTGTCATTATAATGGCTAAATTCACAAAATGAAAATTTTGACCGTCTAATGTGATCGTTATAATTAAATATGAGTAGAGGAGAAAAATCAACTCGTTTCGTGAACGTTCGATGCTCGATCGAAACGGTCAACCATATTTTCATAAAACTTATCACACGAAAACGCTATTAGGTACCTTTAGATGACTTTGTTTCGTCGACTCTTCCAAACATTAAACTCTTAAATAAATGAGACGTAATCAGCCATGTAAAAATTTGGGAACGTTTACCTCTCGATACTATGGCTCCCCATAGAGAGATATAAGTTTAAATAAGGTTGACCGCACCGATCGGGGTTATCACTTTGTCGGATTTAAGTGATTTTTTTACCGTCACCGTATTTCATCATAACGATCAAATTCTATTTCATAAAATTTTTCAAAATTTGACTTCTTTTATATAGTTGTTTCGAAAAGTTGTACACTTGAGTATAATCTACTAATCAAGTTATACCGCATTAGTAAGCATGTTGTCATTATAATGGCTAAATTCACAAAATGAAAATTTTGACCGTCTGATGTGATCGTTATAGTTAAATATGAGTAGAGGAGAAAAACCAACTCGTTTCGTGAACGTTCGATGCTCGATCGAAACGGTCAACCATATTTTCATAAAACTTATCACACGAAAACGCTATTAGGTACCTTTAGATGATTTTGTTTCGTCGACTCTTCCAAACATTAAACTCTTAAATAAATGAGACGTAATCAGCCATGTAAAAATTTGGGAACGTTTACCTCCCGATACTATGGCTCCCCATAGAGAGATATAAGTTTAAATAAGGTTGACCGCACCGATCGGGGTTCTAATTTTGTCGGATTTAAGTGATTTTTTTACCATCACTGTATTTTATCATATTTGTTATGATTGTATTTATTATGATTGTATTTGTTATGATTGAATTTGTTATGATTGTATTTTAATATGACAACTATATATATATATAGGCGTGGGGATGAGCCTCCCGGTTATGAACCGGGTTCCAAACCCTTTTTTGAAAAATAATATCGGATATTTATTTATTTTAATTAAAGCCCGGCCCGGCCTCAAACCGCCGTGGGCCATTCGGCCCGGCCCGCAAAAGCCCGTTAAGCCCGCCGTATATTGAAGGGCTTGGATCCTAGAAATTTTTAAAAAGCCCGGCCCGGCCTGGCCCGCTATTTTTAAATTACATTGTAAAGCCCGGCCCGACCCGGCCCGCTCCAAGCCCGTTATGAATGGGCCGGACTGGGCCCGGCCCGGCCCGTTGACGACCCCTAGTATGGACCATATAGAAAAGTATGTTATGGCAGAATAGATTAATCCATTGATATTGTGGAAATATATACAGCAATAGTCTTGTACAACAAGTAGTCTCCAATAAGGTAGGAGACGATAAAGGAAAGAACTCCTAATACACATCTAATATAATTAAATGGAAAATATATACACAATTAATATTGATTTACTTTCCAACACTCCCCCTCAAGTTGGAGAGTGTATGTCAAGAACTCCCAACTTGCTCAATAGAAATCTGAACTTGTCTTTGCCTAATGCTTTTGTGAATACATCCGCAAGTTGTTGCAAAGAACCAACAAATCGAGTTCTGACGGAGCCATCTACTATCTTATCTCGAATGAAGTGACAATCCATTTCAATGTGGCGAGTTCTTTCATGGAAAACTGGATTTGCAGCTATGTGAAGAGCTGCCTGATTATCACAATGCAAAATAGCTGGTCTAGGAATAGATATATGTAAATCAGCAAATAAATACTGGAGCCAAGTAAGTTCACAACATGTACCAGCCATAGCTCTATACTCTGCCTCTGCACTTGACAATGAAACTGTCCTCTGCCTCTTAGTGCGCCATGATATCAAGGAATTGCCCAAAAAGACACAATATCCAGTTGTAGAACGACGAGTAACAGGACAGCCTGCCCAATCAGAATCACAGAATGCTTTCAAACTAAAGTCATTGTTAGAACTCAAAAGCAAACCTTGACCAGGACAAGATTTCAAATATCTGACAACTCGAAGAGCTGCTGTCATATGATGTAGGCGAGGCTCATGCATAAACCTGCTAAGGACATGAACTGAATAAGTGATGTCAGGTCTGGTGATTGTGAGATAAATGAGTCGTCCAACCAAACGTCGATACACAGCAGGATCTTTAAGCAACTCCCCCTTATTTGACAATTTTGAATCATCCATGGGAAAGTCCACAGGTTTGACACCTAAGAGACCGGTGTCCTTAATAATCTCCAATGCATACTTTCGTTGAGACAATAATATGCCCTTTTGTGAACGTGCAATCTCAATGCCAAGGAAAAACTTAAGGTCACCCAAATCCTTAATACGAAAACGAGAATGCAAAAATTTCTTGGTAGCACGAATAGAATCTAGGTTGTTCCCGGTAATGAGAATATCATCAACATAAATCAATAACACTGTAAGGGAATCACCAACCTTTTGTACGAAAAGAGAGTAATCAGCTTTAGATTGAACAAAACCGGCAGCAAGTATGGCTTCAGTGAACTTAGAGAACCATTGCCGAGAAGCTTGCTTCAGACCATAGAGTGATTTGTGGAGGCGACACACAGAATTCTCCCCCTGTCGCTGAAGACCTGGAGGAGGGGACATATATATCTCTTCATGTAAATCACCATGAAGAAAGGCATTATTGACGTCAAGCTGATGAAGGGACCAATTCTGACAAGCTGCAATGGCAAGAACACAGCGAACTGTAATCATCTTGGCAGTAGGAGAAAAAGTATCATGGTAATCAATACCTGCAGCCTGTGTAAAACCCTTCGCCACAAGGCGAGCCTTGTAACGTTCAAAAGAACCATCGGCCTTGCGCTTAATCCGATAAACCCATTTACAAGCAATTGGCCGTTTACCAGGAGGAAGAGGAACTAATGACCAAGTATTATTGGCTGTAAGGGCTGCAAGTTCCTCATGCATAGCAGTTTGCCAATTAGGATCAGAAGAGGCTTGATCATAGGAAGATGGTTCTGTATCCCTACTAAGAGCTGCGACATAGGCAAGATGTAATGGAGAATATCGCTGATATGAAATGAAATTACAAAGTGGGTAACGCGTACCTGGTGGAGGACTCGACCGAGGAGATGATAGATGGTGTGGTGGCAGAATCACCTGCGAGCACTTATAATCACGGAGACGTACATTGGGAACACGGGGTCGTGTGGAGCGGCGTAAGGCAGGAGCTGATGAATCAGAAACAGGATGATCGATTTCAGTAGGTAAGGAGTGATCAGTTTCAGGAGAGGACTGGAGAGACGGATCAGTATCAGGCGGGGATTGTGATGAGGTATCAATCTCAGCTGGAGGGACAACTGTGACCGAGCCTGATGACTCTAAAACTGGTGGGGACGATGGAGGTCCAGAAGATGAGGACGAGGGAGGTCTATGATAAATAGGTATAGTATGAGACACAATGTCGTCAAATATAGGACAAGGCAATGAAGAAGAAGAAGAAGATGGTGAAATTCCTGGAGAAGACGTGAAATGGAAGGTGTCTTCCAAAAAAGTAACATCACGGTTGATAAAAAGCTTTTTGGTTTCAAGATTGTATAGCTTATAAGCTTTCTGACCCATTGGATATCCAAGAAAAATGCATTTGTGAGCTCGTGGAGAAAATTTGGATGAAGGATTAACAGAAGTTGCAAAAGCGACACAACCGAAAACACGCATGCGAGAATAGTCAGGAGGTTTATTGTAAAGAATCTCAAAAGGGGACCTTTTATCAAGCAAAAGTGTAGGGAGTCTATTAATTGTGTATGCAGCAGTAAGAATGCATTCTCCCCAAAAATGAAGTGGTAAGTGTGATTGAAAACGAAGAGCTCGAGCAACATTTAGAAGATGTCTATGTTTGCGCTCAACTACACCATTTTGTTGAGGTGTATAAACGCAAGAAGTTTGGAAAACAACCCCTTGCTCGAGAAAAAAATCTCGCAGAGAGAGAAATTCAGCTCCGTTGTCAGAGCGAAAAGTTTGGACATTTGAATTAAATTGAGTTTTGACATAGGCGAAAAATTTACGAAGCAAATGTTGCGCCTCACTTTTATGACGCATTAGAAAAACCCATGTAAAACGAGAGAAATCATCGACAATAGTCAAAAAATAATGAGCACCACTAAGAGAAGGTGTCTTATAACGTCCCCAAATATCACAATGTATGAGGGAAAAACAACGAGATGTGGATATTGAACTAGAAGGAAAAGATTTGCGAGTTTGTTTAGCCAAAGGACAAATTTCACACTTACTTGTGGAATCAAAGTGACAATGAAGCGACTTATTGACGATATGCTGCAAACAGACAGAAGAAGGATGTCCTAATCGACGGTGCCAGAGATCAGAAGAGAGGGTGATATGACTGGTAAATGGGTGTTTATGGGGAAGAGTAGATGATAACGCCACTAAATAATATAAGTCTCCACATCGCTTTCCCACACCGATCATCATCCTCGTAGTCAAGTCCTGCAAAAAACACCAAGACGGAAAGAAAGTTACCGAACAGTGTAAATCATCTATGATTCTCCCAACAGACATAAGATTGACATGAAAAGACGGAACGCATAAAACATTCTGTAGAACAGCATTATTAATTGTAACAGATCCTTGCATGGAGATATGGGCTTTAACACCACTGGGTAAAGCAACTGACGAGTTGCACTTGCTGCGATTAGTAATCATGTCTGATGAATTAACAATATGATGGGTTGCTCCACTATCGATGATCCACTGATTATGAGGGACCGGGGACATGGCAAATTTGGAAACACAAGCCATGAAGAGAAAAAATAATAAACTGGTAGATGTGCACCGGCGGTGGGTCGGATCAGAAACTGGGTCGGATCTGAAACCGGGTCGGGGCAGAGATCCGGGTCGGTCTGGAGAACCGGGTCAGGCTGGAGAACCGGGTCGGGCTGCACAACCGGGTCGAGCAGGAGGCAGGTTCTGTCAAAAAATTCAAGCCGGATCGGATTTTTGCTGGGTTTCGGAGCAGATGCGACGCCAGAGGAGGGATTGGAGGCGACGACGCCGGAGGTTTTGGGCAGACGCCGGAGGACGACTCGATCCGAAAAAAACAGGGACGAAGTCGCAGCTGCGCCGCTCGTCTACAAGAACCGGGGTGGTGATGAAGACGACGTCGACCTGGATGTAACGGAAGCCGACGGAGAAGCAAGACGAGGCCGACGAGACTGATAGCGACGCCGCTCAGCGGCTCAGGTTCTAAAGCAGGAGCGAGGGGCCGACAAGATGTTGTCGGCAAAAAAGTGCAGAAAGCAAAGGCTCTTCTTTCCCGACGAGGCTGTTGTCGGCAAAATGTTTGGCTGATAAAACTAAACACCAGAACAAACGCAAGGAAGAGATTAACAAACCCTAACAATAGAGTTTAGTTGGAAGAAGACAAACGAACTTCACACGTCTGACAGATAACCAACGTCAGATGAAGAATTGCAGCGGAAAATAAAGAGACAAAGTCCTTTCGGATCTTTGCTCTGATACCATATAGAAAAGTATGTTATGGCAGAATAGATTAATCCATTGATATTGTGGAAATATATACAGCAATAGTCTTGTACAACAAGTAGTCTCCAATAAGGTAGGAGACGATAAAGGAAAGAACTCCTAATACACATCTAATATAATTAAATGGAAAATATATACACAATTAATATTGATTTACTTTCCAACAGACCAGACTACCATCTACCTTCCAACCCGTCGGTCATGCTCCACCGCTGCCTCCGAAACGAACAGCCACAAAACGCTAGTGACGCTGCGTCACCAGTGCCCACACAACCCACACTGCAACGAAGAAGCACCCAACCACTCCCGTCATACCACCCAGCCGAAGACCAGCATCCAAGCCCTAAGCAATCCCACATCAAACTCCCCTCCTGCCCATAGTAGAGCCACCACTGCCACCACGAATGATGAACCCACCATAAAACGAGACGGGAAAATGGAGCCAAACCCATCTTGAGATCTCAACCCATCAATCCAAAGAAACCAAAGGGGAATAATACAACTCCCATCCGACAGCAACCATCAGGCAGCAAAGGCAAACGACCAAGCCGCGACGGCCACCGTCGGACGAGGACGAAACCAGAAGGAGGACGTGCGCTCTCTAGGGAAAGGGAGAGCGGCTAGGGTTTTTTGCCTAATGACCTCTTGCATAAACTCTAATTTTGACTGAGGTGACCAAATTGACATTTATAATTGCCAATAAGAATAGTTATATATATATTAGGCTTGCTAGCTATAGTTTCATACAGAAATGGTTCCTTAATTTTGATATATATACATGTCTTGATATATAGCTACAAGGCGCATTAGGTATTGTCATGTATATTATACATGCAGTTGGGTAAGAGGCTCCCATGCATAATTATTTAGCAATGCCACCAGGGAAGTTCGGTTTCATCAATATGATCTGCATCAGCATGCTTCTCTAGCTAGCCCTCCTCACCCCACTGTGTGTCCCATGCATGAGTTTTTTACCAACTAATATTCTGTCCCATGAGTTCTTCCAGATGTTATGTAAACACATCACTCCAATAGAACTGGAAACTGGATCCAACAGCATCAATGGAAACAGAAATTGGTTAACTAGCTAGCGACGACCTGAAGAAGGGCACATCTTTCTTGTTTGCTGGGACAAGATTAGTGATCAATTATATATATATGCTGCATGACTTGCTTCCTTCCTGGCATTGCATGTACCATCAACTCCAGTGTATTGTAATTAGCATCGGTATGTGCTGAGCTCTTGAGTTTGATTGATGAATTGAAAGGCATCGTCCAGTAAACCATCCTCGCTCCCTTGATCTTCACCTCGAACTATGAGAAGTTTGTTTATCTTCAAATATATCACGTGTTGTTAGTGTAATGGTTTGCGCGCATAAGATTTTCATGTGTTGTCAGTGTAATGTTTTGCACGTACGCAATTTCCTTTTTAAAATGGGAGAAGGTCGAGAAACTCAATAGAACATCTTTAGTGGAAAGGAAACTACTCCATGTCCACCCTAAACTTTTATGCAAACTTGATAAGTATATATAAGCATGATCAAAACTTAGCTGTCATTGATGATTGTAGATTTATAGTTGTATCTAAGATGTTTTTGGATTAAACTCACCTTTTTATTTCTATTCTTCTCTGGGAAATTTTTTGAGAAATGAGAACAAGCCTGACTCATGTCTCATCTGATTTGTAAAAACAAAAATAATTCTTTTGTTTTTCACATAAATTACATATATAAAAAATAAACATAACGGAATTGAAATTTCTCAAGAAGTATTCGTTCTTATGCTTAGTAACCTCAAGATTGGGAAAAAAGTTTGTAATTAATACCATAAAAAAAAAAAATGTTGTGAGTAATATGTACATGATAGGAAAAGTGAAGGGAAAGTGGTTCTTTTGAAATTTGGAAGAACAACTCTCCCCCTATCCCCTTGCTCCAAGAAAGTGTTTCATTTTCTTTTGTGTCCCAAACACAGAAAACAAATAATTTTCATTTCTATATGCTTGTTTTATGTGAACCAAACGAGACTTTATTGAAAATCAGGTCACTATGAACACTAAAAACATGGATTATGGAGACAGTTGTCTACACATGAATGAAAAAGAAATATATCTGGACCCAATATGATCAATACGCAAGAATGACCATTTGATTAGAAATGCTTGATACTGTCTTATTAACAAAATTTTGCTACAAGTGTTACATTCTTGTTGAAATTAACAAGGCTCGAAACTGAATATATATGTTCCTATCTGCTTGCACTATAATGAACGAATAAGCAACATATATTGTTTATTTAACAAGTAACCGTATAGAGCTGCAAATTCCTACTCCATCAACTGTATTGATGGCTTGATATATGTTTGCAGAGGAAGAAAAGGTTTGGCCTTCTTCAGCCAAAAGCAAAGACATTAACAAAGTTTCCAGTTCCTGAGAACTGTTTTGTGCAGCCTCTTTTGTCTTAGCATGAGACCATATATCACCACCGTCTACGGCACTGGTTCCCTTCATCTTCATCCTAATATATTCGTTCTGAATTAAGACATTTTGGCCCTTGCGAAGAATATTCCAGCAAATAAACCTGTAGAGCAATCACTATGTGAGAAATTTAAAACAATACAATAGTATTCATTGCCTTAAGAGTTTAATATGTTGATTACCAAATAGTATGCTGAAGAGGTTTGGTAGACTGAGAGGCACCCTGAACAGGACTAAACCAGCAAGAGAGATGGGAATTTTGTTTAAGGAACCCACCAGACTGTAAAGCAGAAGCACATCAGAAGGACGTTCCTATATATCTACTCATGACTCGTGAGAAGTTAATTTTTGAACTTGATCAATGACAGAGTAAATTACCTATAGGTGGTTGGGCCAGTTTGATGTAGAAACCACATGGAAGTGAAACTAATGGCAAGTCCAAGTAACCCACTGGCTGTTGCAATAACCCAAAACATTGGCAATTTAACTACATCCCTGCATTTTGATACCAAAATTTAAGTAATGATAAGCTAAATGTGCTATTGAAAAGAAAAGAAAAAACTTATGATTAAATTTTCAACTTATGCTTACGCGTCAATCACGTATTCCCATTCCCCAAGCAAAACAATCAAGAAGGCAGCAAAAGGTAGAGATAGCAAATTATTCAACAAGACCATCGAAACTTCATTCAGAGATCCAGATGTTGTATACTTCTTTGCTTCATCCATGACTCGCCGTAGAGTAAGCTATCACAAAGAGAAAAGTCTTGCTTACAGAACTCCGAAGACACCAAAACTAAACTGATCTTTAGAAAATAATAATTACTGCTTACTGAGTAGCTTGCTGTTAGTATGCAATTTGAAAATTGCCAAGCATATCCTACAGCATCAAAGGAGATATCTGTAATGCCACTGCTGATAGCAGAGATAATCTGAAATACATAAGGAAAAGAGGTCCTCATCAGAACTCGACTAAGAATATACAAGTATATACATTTCATCTTTATGGAAGAATTACATGATCTTAAGTGATCTGGCAGTTTTCTGTGAAATGATAAGTAAAGCGCTGATTACCATAAGAAACATTGCAGTCCACACTTTCTGATTCTGGTGTTTCCGGAACATATATAATTCTCCCAATGCTGTTAAAATATTTGTCACATTCTTCAGAATGGTCACCATTGCAATATTTACGTATTTCAAACTGAAAGAAAAAAGTCGAACCATAATACAGTAAGCTTTACTTATACGTTAGAATATCTTTTACTGATATAGGATATACAACATCAACGGAACATATACTGTGGATCTTATCAGAAATTTTCTACTTCAGATTTTGTTATTTAATTTTTTTTTTTTTAATTCCAAGCCTAACAGAAATAGAAAACCTAAATGTAAAAGAATGAAGCACACCACTTACCTATACATGCCTGATACAAGCATGCCGATGAAGATTACATTCACAGGGATCCAGACCCTAACCAGTTTCCAATTGAGCTTTTCCACAGTAACAACTCCAGAGAATCCCAAGAACACAACAATTACAGTACTTATCAAATTCTGCAGAAACAATATGGAACCAGATTCCATTATGGGCTGGCCAAGTTTGTAGATTTGCATAATGATCATATAAAAGAGATAACTCTCAAGTCTCAACTATCAGCCTACCTAGATACTACACATAACAGAAGGACGTGTAACAAAGATGGTACATAATACTAAAATCTAATAATAAGACACATTTCACATGACTCAGTGTGGTTGAAAAGGAACCAAGTGAGTGGTAAAGAAGGTGACATACTTGATAGAACATCAAAGATACTCCTGCATTGAAGTTGTAACCAGATAGAACAACTTTATTCAGCAATATCATGCTGCATGATGAAATGCAATATGCTGTCCCAGACAACAGAGGTCCAGATTTCTTTGCTGACCCATGTCCATGCTTTTCATTTCCGTCACTTGAACTAAACGAGATGGTGTCACCACGACCAGCTCGATTTCCTCTGAACAACCTGCTTGAAGAACCACAAAGCTTGCATATCATGCCCCTTTCACACTAGTACAATCCTTAGTCATGTAATTACTTTACCATCGATTATTTCATCACAGTGGAGCTTATGTAAAACATGCTTTAATAACCACAAAGCTTGCCAATGGATATTCCCCTTTCACTATATAACTACATTCATGTTGGACAAATTTATCAACTAAAAATACATGAGAAAGGAATCCTCATTTTTGTCAAGCTTGAACTTATAAAACGAAAGGTAACAGCTAGCAACCGGCAATTTGGTCACAGTTATGGCTTAGAAATGAGAATTTATGTACTTGAGGAATTCACATTGAACTTTTTTTTTGCTGAATTACATGACAAAAGAAATCCCGATTTTTCTGAAACTTGTAAAAATAGAACAGAGAACAATAGCTGATGATGGACTTTACCTGTCACTGAGAGTCATATTTCTTCGTTCTGCAAGAATATTATGTACTCCATTTGGTGAGCCAACTTCTGGGTCCTCAATTTCATGGCCTTTAACTCCCTCTAACTTGTAATCAGACGACATATCACGAAACCTGCAAAACCACACACCCAGTTGTAAACCTAAACTCCTAATTTCCCTCCACGTCTATGTCAAATTCATACTCTTACCAATCAAATCCTCGCAAGCTTACTATTTCACTTCCCAGAAAAATACACAGCACAGTTCACAGTGAATATAATGAATACGAAAACTTCAGCTTAGCCGAAACCCGAGAATCAGTTTATAAATCAAAATATCAAACCAGAAAAGGGGAAGATCGAACGCTTCTAGACGGGTGTCGAGATTCATGCAAGAAACGTGAGTACAGAAAATTGTATCTTTTTCGAAAACACGCAAAGGGGTAAAGAGTAAGCTGAAGAAGAAGGAGTGGATCTGAGGCATGTGAGAAGGAGAGTGGGAATTAAGAAATGGCGGACCTGATGGTTGATAGGGCGAGAGATCAGGTGTCAGAACACCGCCGTGGAAATTGAATAATGGAGGAGGAACACTTCTCGAGGACTCCAAAGTCAAACCCATTGCCTCAACTCTCAGCTCTCTATCTCTCTCTCTATGTGATCTGTCCTCTGTTGCTTTCTAGCTGGGGTTCTGTTTCACTGAAACCGAAAGCGAAGATTGAAGGATGTGTTCGGTTTGTATGGAGGATCAAATTTGGGAACTGGATTGGGGATTTGGTGAGAATTTCAAACGGTTTGCTTTTTGCGCGGAAATTATGGGACCAATTGGGCTTGGACTACGTAGGTGTCTGAGTTTGGGCCTCATTTCCTGTTCGAGAAAGAATGCATATCTGAATAGACTGAGAATTGAAATGTTCAGCAACTTAAGTACGCCGTAGCATAAGAAGCTGCAGGTGGGTTTGGATAACAAAGCATAAGAAGCGCAAGTTTAAATAACCTATTTGCTTCACTTCAGCAACGCACGTGTTAGAACTTAATATATGAATTCTGTAGATTCTATATCAGATTACAAGTGCTCTATGATCCTGAATCATCTATATGACAGATTATAAGAACTTACTTTGATTCTCCATTCGATTGAAATCCAGTCTTCTCCTTGTTCCACCAGAATGCATCGATTGGTTTATGGTCACCAGTTTTGTATGCGATTGTGTACAAGCAGGGACAGAATCCAATATATATAGGCTATGTTAAATGAATGAGATCAGAACTTCCATAAAGTAACTGCTCAAAGATAACTACCTCTATCTTAAATTCAATAACTGTATTACCTGATCTTAAGTTCAATTTCAAATTCAAACTTGATCACAACTGTGTTATACTTGTGTTTCAAACGTGTTGCTATCAAAAGCTACACCTCATTATATACTGCAGTTTTACACTGCAGTTCTACATTGCAGTTCATAGTCAAGAACAATGTCTTGTTCAATGAGACTTCTAACAATCTCCCCCAGAACAAGACATAATTCTAAAATATATAATGACTATACAATCACAAGTGTGCACAATAACACTACAGATTCTGTCAATTATGGTTTAGAATAAGAAGATCAGTAAGCTATGTCAATTGGAAATTTGACAGCATACTGAAATCACTATATTGCAAACTATAATCACATGAATCTTATACAGTAAATATGCTTCTATACTTTATAATCGATATCATGTATAAGCATATTAAAAACTTTAAAATTTCTAACTATATCACTCAAAACCATCATCTGCAGATTTATCTTAGTAAAAAGACCTGTATTTGCAAAACTTTATATCACAGATGAATTGAGTATATGAAATCAATAATTAAGGTACTGATCACTGTAAGTCATGAGATAAATAAGTAATGGTCTTATATTGATACAAGAAATACAACTACATCATTTCAATGCTTAACGTATCTGACATTCCCATATTTTTCACATGTTTCTGAAATTCTGAAACTGGTAAAGCTTTAGTTAAGGGGCCTGCAAGTTGCTCCTTTGTTCCTATCTTCACAACTGTAATCTCCAAATTCTCTACTGCTTCTCTGACTGAGTAATACTTCACATCAATATTCTGACAACCTGAAGATCTCTTATTGTTCTTGGAAAAGAACACTGCTGATGAATTGTCACAATAGATCTTCATTGGTCTTTCTATTGACTTCACGATTTTCAATTTGGTAATGAAATTTCTCAACCATAAGGCTTTTCCTGTAGCATGAAAAACGGCTATGTATTCTACCTGAAACGTTGAGGTTGCAGTAATGGACTGTTTTCCTACTTTCCATGAAATTGCTCCTCCTGCTAAAGTGAAAATGTAACCTGAAGTGGATTTTAAATCATCCATATCAGATTTGTATGATGCATCAGAATAGGCTTTTACTTCTAAATCTTCATCTTCAATTTTCTTAAACACCAGCATGTAATCTTTGGTCCTTTTCAAATATCTCAGAACCTTTTTTCCAGCCACCCAATGTCCATGACCTGCATTTGATTGATACCTTGACAACATATTAACTGCAAAGGCAATATCTGGTCTTGTACAGACTTGTGCATACATCAAGCTCCCTACTAGTCTTGCATATGGCATGTTCTGCATATTCTTTTCTTCTAACTCATTCTTGGGACACATACCTTTATGCAATCTGTCTCCTTTGGACATAGGACAATCTCCACCTTTGCAGGTCTGCATATTAAATCTGTGCAAAATCTTCTCTATGTAATTTCTTTGAGATAATCCCAAAACACAGTCTTTTTTGTTTCTGCTGATTTCAATTCCAAGCACATAGTGAGCCTCCCCCATATCCTTCATGTCAAACTGCTCCTTTAGAAACCCTTTTGTATCTTTCAACAAATCAACACTGCTGCTTGCAAGCAAAATGTCATCTACATATAAAACTAGTATAATGAAATTGCTTCCACTGGTTTTAAGATATATACATTCATCAAGTTTATTTTCCAGAAATCCATAGCTAGTGATAACTTTGTCAAACTTTAGATACCACTGCCTAGAGGCTTGTTTAAGTCCATATATGGATTTCTGAAGCTTGCATACTTTATTTTCACCTGCAGTGAATCCTTCAGGTTGCAGCATGTATATTTCTTCATGTAACTCACCATTTAGAAATGATGTTTTGACATCCATTTGATGCAATTCTAAATTCAGATGAGCTACTAAGGCCATGATCACTCTCAGTGCATCTTTTGTTGACACTGGTGAGAATGTTTCATTGTAGTCAACTCCCTCTTTCTGATTATAACCCTTTGCCACCAGTCTTGCCTTGTGTCTTTCAATTCTTCCATTTGAATCTCTCTTGGTTTTAAAAACCCATTTGCACCCTATAGGCTTTTGATTTTCCGGTTTATCCACCAACATCCAGACTCCATTTTTGTTCATACTGCTAAGTTCATCTTCCATAGCTAACTGCCATTGTGCACCATATTGAGACTGCAAAGCTTGCTTCACTGTGACTGGATCATCTTCCTCTTCAAAATCTCCATTTTCACAGACATTATAAACAACATAATCATCTGGAATTGCATGTTTTCTTTCTCTGCCTGACCTTCTCAAAACCACTGGTTCAGCTTCAACTTGATTTTCTTGCATTTGAACATCATTCTGGACAACATTTTGATTCATAGATGCAACTTCTTCTATATTTTCATTCTGATCAGCATGAACATCAGCATTTTGATTTATTACCAAATTTTCTGGATTTATTTCCAAATTTTCAGAATTTGTAACTTCTGAAACTGAATTTGGATAAACAAACCATTCTTCTAACGGTATTGTTTCTTTATTTTCCAGATCATCATGTACAGTGACTGAATTTTCAACCAATTCATCAAAGAATGTGGCTCTATGAGATTCCATGATTCTAGTCCCTTTTCCTGGACAGTAGAATCTATATCCTTTGGATTTTTCACAATATCCAATGAAATAGGAACTCACAGTTCTTGAGTCAAGTTTTCCACTGTCTGCATCATAAATCCTTGCTTCTGTTTTACATCCCCAGACATGTAAATGTTTTAAACTGGGTTTGTAACCACACCACAACTCAAAAGGAGTTTTGATCACTGCTTTAGATGGTGTTCTGTTGCAGATGTAGTTGGCTGTTTTGAGTGCTTCTCCCCATAGAAATTTTGGTAAACCAGACCTCAGCAACATGCTTCTGACCATACTCATTAATGTTCTATTTCTTCTCTCACAAACACCATTCTGTTGAGGATTGTAAAGAGTTGAATATTGTGCAATGATGCCACAGTTTTGTAAGTGCAATGCAAAAGGTCCCATCTGCTGTCCCTTTTCTGTATATCTTCCATAAAATTCACCTCCTCTATCTGATCTAACAGTCTTAATGAGTTTACATGTCTGTCTTTCTATTTGAAAGACCTTAAACATGTCCAAAGCTTGGGATTTTTCAGAAAGAAGGTAAACAAAACAAAACCTTGAAAAATCATCAATGAAAGTAATGAAATAATAGTTTCCACAGATAGTTTTGACAGGAAAGGGACCACAAATATCTATATGAATTAATTCCAGCAACTCATTACTTCTCTTTGCAGTAAATTTTCTCAAATTTGTCATTTTTCCTTTCAAACAATCAACACAGGTTTCAAAATCATCAAAATTCAGACTAGGTAGAATTTCTTGTTTCACCAAATCCCTCAATCTTTCCTTCGAAATGTGTCCTAATCTTTTATGCCACAGAAAAGATGAAGGTTCCTGTGAAAATTTTCTTTTCTTTGAAGAGTTTTTGTTTATTGAAAAGACATCTGTGCTGCAGTTTGAGAATACTGAATGATCTTTTAAAGAAACAAAATCACAATTCACTAACCAATAACCATCTACTATTGAAGCATCACCAAAACACTTTGAATTATAATTTTATTATCACTAGCAAACTGATATCCAGGTTTTGATACAAACTTAGAACCTGATATTAGGTTCTTCTTTATTTCAGGAATACAATAGACATTGTCTAACATAAGTACATAATTATTCCTAAACACAAGTTTGACAACTCCTACAGCTCTCACAGCCATTTGTTGTCCATTTGCAGTACACACCTTTGTTTCTTCTTCATTTGGGATTGTTATCCTTGACAAACCCTTCAGAGAATTAACAATATGAATAGGTGAGCCAGTATCAAACCACCATGAATTTTCTGAAATCAGTTTGTGTGAATTAAAAGCAAAAATTGATTTTGTCAAAAAATTACCTTTCTTTTCTAGCCAAGCTTTGAATCCCTCACAGTCCCTTTTGAAATGACCACTCTTCTTACAAAAGAAGCACTTCATGTGGCCAGGTTTCTTTCCTTGAGTGTTGTTAGATTTTACTGCAGTTTTAGTTCCAGAGGTGCTGCCCTTGGACTTCTTCTTGAATTTAGGCTTGTCAACCATATTCACATCTTTTGCTACTTCTTTGCCTTTCTCTTTCTTCTTGCATTCTTCCTCCACTTCAACACAGAATGAGATCAGTTCATCCACATCCCACTTTTCTTTCTGAGTTTTGTACAATGTCTTCAGTTGGTCATAGGCTTCTGGTAGTGAATTCAGTAACATGTGCACAAGAAAAGGCTCCTCAATTGACATGTTCAGGTCCCTTAGTTTTCCAGCAACATCAGAACCTTTCATTATATACTCCCTCACACTTCCTTTTCCATCATACTGCATCCTTATCAACCTGTTCATCAAGGTACCTGTTTCAGCCTTGTCAGATCTTTTGTATTTCTCAGCGACTGAATTGAAGAAGGTCTTTGCCAAATCAGAATCAGGAACACTGCCTCTCACAGTCTGTGTCATGCTCTTCTTGATGCATATAAGAGCCATCTTGTTGTGCTTATACCACCTGTCATAGCTTTCCTTCCTTTCCTTGCTAGGATTAGATGGCAATGGTTCAGGTGGATCTTCAATCAGAACATGGTCATAATCCAAAATCCCCAAGTTCAATTCAATGTCACTTTTCCATTTTTGGAAATTTGATCCATGAAGCAATTCAACCTGTGAAATACTCATAGGAAAGTGCATACCTGTAGTATATGATCAGTAAGATACTTTCCTGACATTTTATCAGAATATTCTTAATGTCCCTGAATGAAATTTTCATTTCAACTTAACTGTAATATATTTCTATATACTGTAAACTTCATTATATTCAAGATTTAGACTTCCTTTGTGGAGTACGAATCTCATATAACTATATCATATGTTTACTTAACAGAAATATCAAGCAAGATAATCTTACATTCATATATAAGATAAATTTCTTTGGAAACTTATATTATATTGACGGAAGTAATCTGTTTAAACTGCAGTGTATGAATTCTTAATTCATTGTGTAACTAAGCCACTTTGACAGCATGAAGTATATACAATGATCTATTCATATCTTCATGTTCTTAATGATACATGATCTGAATTTATTCTATTCATTATAATACCAAAGTATGTATGATTTTATGATGCAAGTTATACAAACAGTTTAAGAATAGCAGATGCATCATTAAACAGATTACAAATTTCTACTGGAAGGAATGGATAATCAGAGTATAAACGTTATGCGGAATTTATTGATCTACTGCAGTTCCAGGATCTTTTATTCACTTTGGATACATCATATATAGCAACTTGAATCTGAATATAGTTGCTCTGATACCAATTGTTAGAACTTAATATATGAATTCTGTAGATTCTATATCAGATTACAAGTGCTCTATGATCCTGAATCATCTATATGACAGATTATAAGAACTTACTTTGATTCTCCATTCGATTGAAATCCAGTCTTCTCCTTGTTCCACCAGAATGCATCGATTGGTTTATGGTCACCAGTTTTGTATGCGATTGTGTACAAGCAGGGACAGAATCCAATATATATAGGCTATGTTAAATGAATGAGATCAGAACTTCCATAAAGTAACTGCTCAAAGATAACTACCTCTATCTTAAATTCAATAACTGTATTACCTGATCTTAAGTTCAATTTCAAATTCAAACTTGATCACAACTGTGTTATACTTGTGTTTCAAACGTGTTGCTATCAAAAGCTACACCTCATTATATACTGCAGTTTTACACTGCAGTTCTACATTGCAGTTCATAGTCAAGAACAATGTCTTGTTCAATGAGACTTCTAACAATGCACGTACGTACCCATTACCTAATAACAAACCTTCAATAAAATTTTGTACATGGGTGATGGGTGGGCTTGGTGTAAGTTTAAAGTTTAAACGCTTACCAAGCCGGCCAGACCTTCACGTTTGAACATGATTCAAATGCTAAGAAATTTACATACACAACCTCGTATCTAGATCCGCCCCTGGACGTGTATATGGTTGAAACATCTTACTTTTTTTTTTTTTTTGACAAAGATACTTGCATCAAGGGAGAATGAAAAAAAAATCATAAACCGTTTATAAGCAGTAAGAACCCAACTAACATTTGGGTCCAGCGCCGATTATCACCTGAGAAAAGTCATTTCACCTTGTAAGTTTGCAGGAATATGATAGTCTGCTCTCTCATAATGACCTAGACTATGAAAACTGATACTTTTATTCTCAATGTCATATGAGCTTGTGAGGGATTCTTTTTTGATTGAGTAAGAACTAGGCTAAAATTAACTCAATAACTTGATTATTGAGAAGATTTTGTATGCGATTCAGATCATAAAAAACAGAAGAGGCTTAACAGCTTGAAAACATGGCGTAAGAACTAGAAATACACTGTGGTGAGAGAGAAATTGGGGATTTTTGAGTTTCTGGAATTCTGGAATAGATTGAGGGTTGAGGGTGGCTTTTTGAGAGAATATGGCTGGGAACATGAATTCATACTTGAAGGCAAGAAAGCTTGAAGACGCATGAAATTAAAGGTTGTTTCTAGCTTTTATGGGTTTGGATCGATGATGCCCTGATGCCTCCTCCCTTTTGCGTTGGCCAAGCTCTGGATTTTATGGACCATTGGAGAATGCTAGTTTCTAAATAAAACTATTCTCCTTTGATAGATGATTTATGCCCTAAAATCGGGGAAAATAGAGTTTTCTTAAGAGTTGGAGTTTTGGGAGAAAACAAAGTCTTTGCAGCAATGAGCCAGATTTTCTGCAGAGAATGCTGCAGTGCCATAAATTACGGGACAAGATAGACAAGAGTTCTAGAGAGTTGTGGTCTCATTGTTTGAGGAAGAAGAGAATCACTCATAACTGGTTACAAATCTTCATCCTAAGCGGCTACCTGGAAGAAGCAATATATCTCAAGGATTTTAGGCTAATCTCTGTATATAAGGTTATTGCGGGGGAGAGGAGATCTCACTGTAGGGGAGAAGAAACGGATGCTTGGCTATTGCGAGGAAGAGTGGTGTCTGGCTAAAACTGAGAAAGAGAAGATTTAATAGTTTGGGCTTTTCTAAAAGTGATATTGGGCTTTGGGTTTTGAAAGAGAAATGAAGGTTAGCTCAATCTCATATTCTTATGCATGTTCACAACTTCATTCATCAATCTAACTCGTTGGGTTTGGATTTCAAAGACCGAAATTATCGACAATATTAAATCGACGAATGAGCATGTGCGTTTCCGTAACCTTCCACACCACACCCAGATCTGCAAGCCCTAAAAATGCATGAATGTGGCTTGAGTCCACATCTAGGACGTGTTTGCTTGGCGTAATTATAGTCGAGTAATAAACATAAAATCTTTATAAAATTATAGAATTTACATAATTACGTGACTGTGCATGATTTTTGTTGCGTGACAGTATAGTAACTAATTACATAATTTTTTGGATATCAACAGAGCTCCACGCGCAGGATCCCATAGATATTCAACAACCTACTTATAAGATACTTAAGATGTAAACGGTTTCAGTATGACATACAATATTTCTTTACACACATGATACTAGCAGCCAAGTTATCAACTATTCTAGAATGTTGGGGCCCGTACTGGTGGGGGTTCCACTTTGAGGCAAGTGTTTAATTACCACGCTTATTGCCAATCCTCATTAGCTGGAAATAGATTACCTAGGTACATCCTACATACAATGCATGACTGATCTTTTGTGCATTCCAACGTGTTCTGTTAAAAATGTATACTCCAATTCTGAAGGCTTCTCTTAATTAACTGTTCAGTAACTTCGGACGAAATTAGATAGCTAAAGTGGTATAGAGCACTATTAATTAGAAAATAAATTGTTAAATCTTAGATTCAAATTATGACATGGATAGATGTGAAATCCTTAGATCATCTTAAAATATATATATATATATATATATATATATAATAAAAAACTGCTCAGTAACTTCAAACTAGCAGTATCATCAATCTAATATTAACTTGCTTATATAATGTATGCTTTACTCTTTGTGTCCTGTATTTGATTCCTCTGTCGGGTAAATAGTGATAACATATGATGATAAGGCTGGTTGCATGTGAGTACGGAGGAGTCTTTATAATGCGATTCCGTAGCAGTACAATACATTGACTTATGTGTTATGTATTTGTCTATTTGATTTTTTGTTGTTGTCCTAAATTCAATATTAATTGTTCAACTTTACTAAAAGCAATACAAGTATGTATATATATATATATATATATATATAATTATCATATTCACCATTGTAACTCTGTGCAATCCTCATTAGAGCGATTATTTAGTTTCTGATAACACATTATCATTCATCGTAAAAATTATATATAATAACTTGATTTATGCATAAAACTAAATAGTTATCTTAAAAATATAAATAAAGATCTTTATTACAAAAAAATCATATGGAAACAGCTATACTATGATGTCGTTGGGTACACAAGCACCTGCTAATCAGTTAAGATAGTTTTCCATCTAATATCAATATCATCAAGAGTAAAATCTCATAAAACTTCCCATGATAGAATCATCAACTTATAGGAATGAACCAAAATTGAAGAAGAAAATGAACTAGTTCAATATTCACAAAGGGGAAGAGCTAGCATTATTCCACATAATGCACAGTAAACATGATGATCGATCAAAACTATATATCGACATAACCTTGCTATTTCAATTTTCAAGCTACCGTAATATGGAATAGACAATCAAACATGCACCAAATTCCCATATATAGATTGAGATCCTTGTGCTCGCTCAATGAAGGCAATCGGAGCTAGGCCGTGACAGGATTCCAGTCTACACCAATCGAAAACCTGTGCAAATCACCATCAAAGCCATCCATCACAAAAATTCACATCTCCTTTTGACACAAAATTTAAAACTAGGAAAACCAAATAGGCAAATTCCATAATATGAAAGTCTCACACTCTAATAATCTCAAACAGTATACACAATCACAAAGCAGGGGAGCACAGCCCTCGGGTTAAACACCAACAGCTCCTCCTCATCCACCCTAATCTGGGTCCCACCCCCACTCCTCCCCACCACCGAGTCGAACCCGCCACCGTCCTTGTCCACGTCGATATCCGAGTCGCACCCGACCCGACCCGCCACGACGCGGCAGACCAGCATGGCCCGCTTCACGTTCATGAACTTGAACTCCTCCTCGATCTCCTCCGGGATCGCCACGTGTGCCCTGGAGCTGCTGGACAGCGTGGAGATTCCGTCCAACTTGGCCGAGAACCCTGACTTGATGATCCCGCAAACACTGCAGTACTGCTGGTTGCATATCCCGGAGCTCCCTCCGATTCCCAAGTCACAGAGGAAAGTCGAGCAGTGAAACCTCAGCAGCTCATTCCCGTCGGCAACACACCTCTCGTCTCTTCTGACGGCGCTGTTTCTCGCAGCTTTGGACTTGACCAACTCTCTGTATTCCTCAAACCTCGCAAGTATCTTGACGCTGTTGTGGATCTTCAGAATGCGGTGGATCACTGGGGTTCTCTTCGTGTCGGACCAGCCTGTTTTGAATATGATCTGGACTATGTTCTTACCGGTGTCGCCGTTGTGGAGCTCCGACACGGCGTGCTTGACTGCTTGGTGGTGGTCGAGGGCTTGTGGCTTATGGAAAATCTCGCCGCAAGTTGTGCAGGGGAAGATATCGTTTCGGAGAGGGAAGAAGTGGTGGCCGCCGGAGAATATGTCGGAGTCATCGGAGTGTTTTGGCGGAGGGGAGGCTTTGATATGGTCGGGGAGGACTAGGGAGTGGCTGGAGGAGCGAGGCGGCGTGGAGAGGTGGTGGGTTTGGATTTTGGAGGACTTGAAGAGTTTCTTGAGAAATGACCAAGACGAGGAAATAGCCTTCTGGGGTTTTAGAGAGGGTTTGGAGAGGAGTGAAGAGAGTCTGCGTTTGTGGCGATCGGTGGTGGAGGCGGGGGCGGCGGCGGTGGTGATAGTGAAGCAGCTGAGGTGGAAGAGGAGGAGGAAGAAAGAGAGGAACCTGTTGAAGAATGATGACATGGTGGCCATTAGTGAGAGAGAGAGAGAGAGAGAGCTACTCGATCAAGCTAGGAGGTTAGGCATGAAGGAGACGAAGTGATTGAGGGAGAGCGATGATTGGGGAAATGGGAATGATGAAAGAAGAAGAGAATAGATGATGAAGAAAGCTGGATGGGACATGGAAGAAGAAGAATAAAGGTGAAAGAAAGAGGGCTAAGACTTAAAAAGAGTAGGTGGAAGGCAACTTCATGGTATTCTTTATCTGCGATCCATCTCTCCTCTCCTCTCCTCTCCTCTCCTCTCTGCGTATTATTGTGATTCTCTCTCTCTCTCTCCTTCCTTATACTAGACGAGGAAGAGATAGAATTGAAGAGGGAGAGTTCCACGATATTTTGGAAAATGGGAAGATTTGGAAATGTGACGACTACTCTATGAAATCTCTATTAGTAGTATCATACTTAAAATTCAGTATGATACTGCTAATAGAGATTATATATACACTGAGTTTTATGACAAAATCTTAATTAAGCGTTTTAAAATTTGTTACGTAATGAATTACAGAAATGGACCGATTCACAGAATAGTTGCATATTGTGAAACAATATCAATGTTTGATCACTTGATGAGATTAGGTAACAATTTTATATGATGTCCTAGCTGATTAATATGAAGCACACAATAGAATTATCGGATGCATTACCTATTTTGCACTCTTAATTACCTATTTCCCTTTCTATATGCACACCAGATATATTCTCTTTCTCTTTCTCTAACGATCAATTTGGCTTCGATGGATTTTGTTGTCGAATTTTCTTCTATTCAACAAAATAATAAAATGAAATAATAAATAACTAGGCATAAAGATTTGATCCAGTTTTTCATACCTTAGGCACTTCTAATGTGAATAATAATGGATCCGACAACAATAAATCTTCGATTAGGGCAACTGAGATTGGCATGTGGGGTTCCTGAAGCCATAATTAAGCTGAAGATGATAATCATGATCTAAATGCAGTACCACCGGAATCACTGATGAATTTTATTAATTATGTGAAAATTAAAGAATGAATTAACTTCAAAACACTGCTAGATCGATGTGGTTCCTCACGTGAAAGGTTCCCTCATTAAGCGGCCAAATCCATTTCATTAATCATTTTCCAGAATTTCGATTCAAATAAAACCAACATCCCAAGCATTTCTTAATTTGTGAAAACTGGTTAAAGCTAGGGTTTAATAGTTAACATGCATGCATTGCCTGGTCTCAAGCAGAATCCAAAGCTAGCCTTTTATTTATGAACTTATCTAATTTGTCTGAAATGATACGAACATATTCAGACCACGTCCATATATAGTTTTTGTCCACTTATATATATATATATATATATATATATATATATATATATATAAAAGTATAGATGATCTACTCATACAAAGATGTAAGTGAGAATTGAGAATGACAAAATTCCACATACTTAGCTAGGATGATGGACTATCCTGCTGCTATTCACATATATGTAAGTGAAACCAATAAGTTCGAGGGGAATTGGATTTAGTGCTTCACACTTCACAGAATCGATTGTTGTTGCTAGTGGCAATGCATTTGGAGACAGCTAGCTGGCTTTGCCTGTGAATGCGATTTACATTTTAATAAGGAATCAGATTCTACCTCCATATACATATTTTAACAAAGATTTACTTGTTTACTAGTACTGCATGTCTTTCCCAAAATTGGATGCAGCTCATGTGATGAAAATGTCCCCTCTATATATTCTAACTTAAAATACTAATGGTATTCCATGTTATAATGAACAAAAACGTTTAATTGGTATTAGAAAAAAAAAAAAAGGATAAAATGTTTTTATTTTTATTTTCTTAAAAAATAGTGGCCGGTTAGGGTAGATACCATTGCGGGGCGAGAGCAACTTAGATATGCATGCATCACCCATTCACAAATGATATTTTCCACAAAGTGGGTTTCTAATTCATATTTTTCGAACAACATCCGTCCCACTTTTAAACAGCTAAGCAAACATATTTTAAACGTATCTTCTCATATATTATTTCTATTTTACGGTATAAATTTATATTAAAGTGAGGGGTGCTAATATGCTATATTTGTTCTATCTTGAATGAATGATTATGTGTTATGTGTTTCAATTAACATCATTTCACATAATCTGATTTATTATAACGTATCTGATTATATTAATATTTTCTTTTAAGTGAGATTTATCTCATTTTGCCAAGTGCACAAATCGAGTGAAACATTCACTTATCTAGTCCTTATTTAACTTATTTTCCAATATGCAAACGATTGTGTTCGGTCCACACATCACATCAAGCTAGGCTAGAGTCAGTCTTTGTGAAAAGGTTTAGATTAGTACAACTTTAATCCCTAGCCATAAAATTGAAGGAAATAAAAGGAAAAGCAATTGATGTGAGATTTACTTCTTCTCATGAGATATTGGGATAGCATTATTTCAACGTGGGCTCAGGCCCGTTTCATTTTTAATGATATGGCCCACTTAGTGAATAGGTCCGAGTACTAGTGTGCTCGTTTTCTTTCTTGGTAGGCCAATACAATCCAAGATCTTTAACACACGAATATTATAAGGAGATTTGTCTCCCGGTCATTATATTATGAAGGAAATGACCAAATTTACAATGCTGATTTGTGAATTCTCAAGGGCATGTTTGGAAACGTAAATAAGTTAATCCTCCTTTTTCAGTGTACTACGCAGGTTGTTTTACTCTCGCTCTCCCAAGTTTTTAACAAAAAGAGCACGTTTCTACGATTTGTTAGTGGACGGGAGCTTCGCTAGTTATTCTAAACTTCTTTTGAAAGATATTGCTAGTGAAGTACTGTTTAGCATTTGTGATACATTCAAAATACATACTATCATAAGGTTCGTGGAGCTTATAACGACCGAACATATTATCTTAAATTTAAGGTTGATATTATTATACTCTAGCCCTATAGTACTCACGTTTATTTAAGGACAAAATTCAATTTAATAGCCTCAATTTTTGGATAAAACTGAATTTTGTCCTTTACTTAATTATTGAGACTAACTTAGATTGTGCTAAATAAGAAGTCCAGTTTGATTAACACCATATTTGGTGTCACTAAGTACAAAAATAAATGAGTTTACATAACGCTTAATTTTCATTTTGGCATAACTAGATTGTAATATGGTGGGTATTCAGATTGGTGATACTTATATGACACTTTGCTTCTAAACCGTAAATTAAGAAAACAACTCTCTAATCATGTGTAACACCAAACATGAGATAATTTAATGCAACTCACATGAATTCAAGACCATCTTACTAATTTAAGAGATCTAACGCAGTCATAAATAACAAACACGAGTTTTATAATTTGTTACTTTTTGAATCTATCAACGATGGTATCTTCAACGGCCTTCTAGGCCCAGAGACTAATCCGCGCCGGGAGAATATGTCAAAACGCTTTATTCTCCCTGATCACCAAGAATAAATTGATATTTAAACTTTAATTAGCGTCGGCGGAATTCGAATCTGGGTATGAGGGATTCTCACACTAAGTCTCTTACCAACTCGACTACCTGTAATGGTTTATAATTTATTACTTTGGACTAATTAGGATCGCAGAGTTAATGTGTTTTGACTTTGACTAAAAAATTGACTTCATAAATGGACAGTAAAAGTGCAAATCGAAAAAGAAGCTCAAGCTATATTGTGCTCCTTTTTTTTGTAGCAAAAGCCTCTCTTTGTGACTGAATTTGTTCATCCTTTTAGCTTTTTGACTGTTCGCCACTATCTCACTAGCCCAGGAGAAAGCTGCCGACACAACATAACCCTACGCATCAGTGTCACTAGGAAAAGGCTAGTTGTTAATTATGCATGCTTTGCTATAAACTAGTTTATCCTCCACCAATGAGAGACTGATTGAAGGATTTAAGCTAAGCCCTCTTTATCTTTATGAGGTTTGGTGCTTAATTACATCACTGGATGGTGGCCTGTCATCAAGGTTCTAAAACTCCCCGCCTAGCTCCGCCTAGGCGCCGCCTAGGCTGTAGGCGGAGCTCGACCGCCCCGATTTTAGGCTTCAGGCGTCCATCAGGCGGCTCCAGGCGGTCCCAGGCGGTCCCAGGCGGTCCAGGCGGCGAGGCGGTCCAGGAGGGCGAGGCGGGTCAAGGCGCTGGGCCGAGGCGCTGGACCGGGTCGGGTTGGGTCTGAAACCTAAAAAAAAAGTCCGAAAATTAAAACCTAATTCTTCAGTTTCTCTCCTTCAATCCTTCCGCCTTCGCCTCTACTCGTTCTCTCCTTCGACTGACTGCGACTTCGCCCTCTTCTGAGTCTTCTCACGTCTGCCTCTCGGCCCTCTCTCTCAATCTTAGGCGAAGAAGATGGTGTTGAGATGGATTTTGAGTTTGAGTCTGACACCGAAGGAATATTAGAGGGATATGGAGAAGAAGAAGATGTGGATTCTTAGGTTTGCAAGTTATTTTGGTTTTATTTGGGATTATTTGCTATGTTGAATTACTATGTTGAGACTTGAGACTATTGTTATGTTGAATTGCTATGTTGAGACTATTTGCAATGTTTGTAAATTTAGTAATTTACAGGTTGGGTTGATTTTTTCCAAATTATTCATATTAAACTTCTAAATTATTCGTATTAAACTATTTTTAAATATAATATTTTTTAATTAAAAGTGAAAAATGTAAAACGCCTAGTCCCCGCCTAGTCCCCGCCTAGTCCGTCCAGGCGCTAGGCTATGGGTCACCGCCCGCCTAGCGCCTAGCGCCTTTTAGAACCTTGCCTGTCATACCAATTTTGTCGATTTATAGCTAAAATTATAGGTAAGTTTCGAAGATTAAACGGATATATCATTTTGGCCAATAAAAAGAGATTACTTGTACATTACGTTCTAAAAAAACAAAAAAACAAAAGAGATTACTTGTACATTTAAAAAACAAAACAAAACAAAAACTTTCTTTCGATTGCCATCTATTGAAATATATATGACATTACATGTTTGAGTATGAGATACTCTAAATAATAATTTATCACTGTAAAAATTAAACAAGTTACACATAATGGCATATTGTGTTTTGAGATATTAGAGATTCGTTCTTTATAGTTTAAGTTCGTTGTACGTTGGGGTATAATCTCAAAGTCGAAATGTTTTCCAAAGCAGTTTATTAGTCTCTAGAATGAAGATTTCACCCCCAGCACTGCTCTCCGATCAAGTTCCTCATTGGATCCCTCATCTATTGAAAATGCTGCCCTAACCAATTAACAGAGAAGGAGATCTCCCTCATATCATCTAGATCGATCAGAACTGGTTAGGGTGGCAGAGGTTGAGGGCCAGTTCTATTTGTTTTTGTTTAGGATGTTGCCCCACTAAGCTTTTGGTTCTATACTTCTATATATTGAATCTTGTAGAGCCATGTTAGTCGACATTATTGCTACTACTAGCACAGGAACCTTGAGCGTCTGGAATAGCTGTGGACATGCGCAGGTTTAGGCATTATGCTGTGCAAGGTATGAAGGGTATGATGTAAGTGACCCACGTTGTTGGGTCAGTTCATTAGCTTAATAATGTGTAATTGCTATTCTACTTCTAGAGGAAGGACGCAATAATTTTGTCTATTTAATGTTGTCAGAAGGAAATCATTCACGATTCACGTATAGGGCTATCTAGTAGTATCAGACTCTATCAGTACAAAACGTTGACTCAAAACCAATCCAACTATGTATGTGGTGGTTTAAAGAGATATATAAATGATTAAATATATATTTTTTTAAATTAAAAGTCAAGAAATTTATTATTTAATAAACAGTATAAAGATAATATATCTATATAGGGCCGACTGTAAGAGTTATATTTTATGACTCACCAACTTATACTAGACTAAAGAGTCAAAAATACACCTACATTTTCTCTCGATAAAACACAGTGAAATTCAGTGTCAGAATACTTAGCAGTAAGATTAAAAGGAAACAACCAAGCACGCTAACACTGTGACTAGATTCAAAATCAATCAAATTTAACAGGAGAAGACAAAGCCTCCTTTCCCACGAAGTTACCTGTCTCCATATCAACGACATCAGAAATCTTCAAAACATCGCCTTTATTACCAGACTCATAAGATGGAACATCCATCTCAGAGTCAGTTTCAAAGGTTTCTTCTTAAACCACATTTTTTTGTTTCTTAGTCTTCAATATCAGTCAAAGACTCTTTTGGCTTGTTCTTATTACCTTTGGGACGACCAGTTTTTCTAGTCTTATGTTTCACCACTACCAGACTCTTTTCCTCTGTCTCTGAAGCTGACTGGATATACTTTTTCCAAGGGGGACTCCATTCGAACATTGCCTTTCATTTGAGTAGATTAATCAATGGAGGTTCCTTTGCTACAGCTACAAAGGTAAAAGCAGATCTCTCATCAACACTGCTTATTGGAATCTCAGAGTGCAAAACAGTAGACTTCCAAGAGAACAATACCGGCATATCCTTTATCATCTATGAATGTTGAAAATCAAAGTTTGCTCCCAACACAGAGACTTCTACACATGCCTCCATTCCCTCAGAAGGAATAACAATTGCCGCTGCCAAAACTAAATTCCCACTCTCATGTGCAGGGGACACCACAGTCTCAATAATGCTCAGATTAGCAAAACCCGAATTGGGATCAACCTCCGACACAACCTCACGTTCTGTTATCAATAGTCGGTCACATCCCGTAGCATCATGCAAAAATAGTCCACATGTATGGCACTTCTCATAAAACAAGTCAATATCAATTGACACTGAGGGAGAGAAATCAAATTGCATTTTCGTGCGAATTCTTTGACGCACATCAAACTCCAATTTGATTCGTTGGACCCGTTCCCTCCTGGTCAAGGCTGCCTGATCAACCCCGATGACAAAACCCAGAGAATTGCCAATTGCTAACAAGGCAAGGCGATTGCGCAGCCGGAGTGGAATGTCCCTAATCGTCACCCACGCCTCCAACAAGAACAGAGGCACCAATTCTGCTGGGCTCGCACCATCATACTCATTCAGAATCAGCATAGTGTTTTCGTAAAAACACGGACCTCCATTCAACAGTCTCTTTCGATCAGCCACCTGATCGAATTGAAAGATGAATCGATCTCCAACTTCATGAACAAACAAACCTTTTCGTAATCTCCAGATGGTTGGAATGGTTCCCATGAATCCTGAAAATCTATGATGCTGACCCACAAGCCGACCAACTAGGTAAAAATGTTTGTCTACCAGAGCATCCTGATCGGCGACGCCAAGGCAGACGCGAGGTGAATCGGACCAGTTCGACGTACGCCCTTCCTGACGCAACGATACAGGACGAGAAGCAGACATCGCGATAGAGACACAAATTGATAACCTTGGAATCGATCGTAATCCGAAAAACCCCAACTTTGGTTCCTTTAGCACTGCTGCGGTGGTCACATAGAGAGGCTGAAATAGGTGAAGCTGGTGAAAAGGCACCCCAACAACCAGATGAACGAGCACTGGAGAGAGGGATCATGACGATTTGGAAGGTTTGGTCGACAAAACACGACCTCGGCCACTGTAGCGGCGGAGGGGTTTCTCGATAAGGTTTCGTGAGAGCAAGAGCGGCGCTAGTTTTTATTTTTATTTATTTTTTATTTTTTTAAAACAGATCAACTGGCTGATGACTTGTATTTCACTTAAAAGAAAATGATTAAATATTTGTTACTCCCTATACTTTACCTCTTAAAACAGTATTGTCCAAATTCTCAAAATTAAACAAGTTAGTCCTTATACTCTCTAAGTTTCAACATATAGGTCCAAAATGATTACTTTACCTCTATTTTTTATTTCTTTTTTTTCCTTCCCAATTTTTCCTTCAAAATTAAATCTCTTCCTTTGAACCGAAAGTGGCTATAAAAGATGAAAAATGATATGATTCTATCTCAGATAATAATAGAAGTAGAAGAAAAAAAATTAAAAAACATAAAGAAAAATTTTTAAGAGAGGAATTTTTAAATAAAATAAAATGAAATGTATGAGGTAAAATAGTCACATTGGACCCATATGTTGAAATTTATATAGTATAAGGAATAAATATTTAATTTTATAATTTTGGAAAACACTGTTTTAGAAGGCAAAATAAAGGGAGTAACAACTATTTTACCCATATAAAAATATATAGTTAGAATCACAACATGTTGTAGTAAACTCTATTTCTGGTAATGCTCGATGGTCGATATTGTATGTCGATGGCTCTTTAAAGAGTATATGCATTGTTTGGTTTCCTATTTACCATAAGAGCAAATGCAGCCCACTCACGTGAGACTAGGGCTGGGGCCGGGCCGGGCCGAGTCCAAAATTTCCAAAGCTCGACCTAAAACCCGACCCCATCGGTCCGAGTTGAGTCGGGCTTTTTCCAAGACGAGGACCGACCCGAGCTCGACGGGCCGAGCCGGGCTTTCGGGTTTTTTTCGGGCTTGGAGGAGAGGCGATCGGAGCAACCGGGGGATGAGCAGGCCCAAGTGTTGACAGTAGCCGCAGAGGGGCTACAGCAGGCCCACAGACCCGTAGCAAGCGCACCAGCACCCGGCCCAAGGCCCGGGACCGGATCACCAGCACCCGGCCTCGGGGTCCAGCACTCTATCCTACCTCCAGGGACCCTGGGACCGGGGGCGCCTGCCTGCCAAAGAGGGCACCAGAATGTACAAACAGAAGGGAACCAGTCCCACATCGAAGGGTGAGGCCAGCCCTCACCCCCAACCACCTATATAAGGGCCCCAACTACCCTCTTTAATAGGTAACTTATCTCTCTCACCGCTTACATACGTGCTCAAGTTATATATACTCCAACTATACTAACTTAGGCATCGGAGAGGAGAAGGCCGGCCCGCCCGGTATTCCCCTTAGTAAGCAGGTTTGCGGGAGATCAAGTTGGATTCATCTGTATCTATCAGGCCCCCGGGTTTAGGCAGAAACAATTGGCGCCGTCTGTAAGCAACACCGTTGGAAGAGAATTCGGAAATGAGTCAAGAGAAAGGTACCACTGAGGAGGGACGTGTTGCATTAGTGCAGACGCTCACCTCCACCCCGGCCGTCACGCGGGAGCCGCGTGGCGACCGGGGCAACGACCAAGAAGGAGGGAGCTGTGGGGGACCGTCCGGCATGCCGGGGCCCCACCAAGACAGCTCACGCGGGAAAGACCCGGCAGGGGATGAAGACAGTCCAGAACACTGGGGGTTCTCCTTGACGTTCTCAGATGATCCGAGCGATCGATCTGAGAGCCCGGACCGGGACCCTACTTACAGCCCCGGCCATAGCAGTATGGCGGAAGAGATACGGGCAATGGCCGCAGAGGTCAATCGTCTAAGAGAGGAGAGCGACAGGGACAAAGCTAAGTCCAACGCCCGGTACGAAGAGATGGAAGTGGTGAATGCTGCCCTAGTAGCCGCCCTGGAGAGGGGACAGCAGCGTAGTGACGCCATGGCCGAGGTGCAAGTGGCACTCCCACCGGTCCAACCTCAACACACCGAGGCAGGGCAGTCTTCGGGCGGTCGGCCCGGTGATCCCGTGCGAGAAAAGTCGCCCGCAGGCACAGGCCCGCCGAAGAGCCCGCCAACCTCCCGCCAGCTCCGCGCTTCGTCTGTGGATGAAGTTGAGACTCCGACCGCACGGGCGCTGCAGATATTAGCCAACACCGTGTCGGACTTAAAGGCCCAAATGGAGGCCAACGAGAGAAGAGACGCGCGGCTGATGGAGGGCGCCCGGTTTAATGAGCGCATTGGCCCTTTCTCGCACCGGGTCATAGAGTCAGGGAGATCTGGCAACCAGAAGTCCCTCAAACTCACCTATTCAGGGTCCGGTTGCCCGTATCAGCACCTGGACAGTTTCCGGTCCCAAACCTGCGCCAAGGGCTACTCCGATGCAGTCTGCTGCAACATCTCCCAGGAGACTTTGTCTGGAGAAGCGCTCAGCTGGTTCTACGAGCTTCCAGCGAACTCGATCGAGGCGTTCGAGCAGTTAGCCGACCGATTCGTAGGCCGCTTCATTCTCCGAGTCGAGGGAGCCCGGACGTCGACCATCCTCTTCAACTGCATACAAGCCCCCGGAGAGGAGCTGAGAACCTTTGTCAACTGCTGGCAAATGGCTACGGCCGGGGTTCGGAACCTGGACAAAGGCATCGCTGAGATGGCGTTTAAGCAGGGGCTCCGAGCGGGTAAGTTTTCCTACGCCGTCCGGGTAGAGCTCCCGCAGGGGTATGACGAGTTGATGGCTATGGCCATCCGGCATGCCCAGGCCGATCATGAGACCTATGGGCACCACCTACTGAAGAGGAAGCGGGATGAGCAGCAGGAAGACCATCCCCGGGAAGAGAACCCTCCGCCCAGCCGGGAAGCCAAGCACAGTCAGCGGACCGAGAACCGCACCGCTCGACCCAGCCGGAACGCCAACAACAGAAACTGGCCACAGCGGCAGCAGAGGCCCTATTTTGATAAACCCCAGAACGAGCACAAGCCGGCGCCGTACCGCCAAGAGCGCCCCTGGCAATCATGCCAGCACCACCGGCCGGTCAAGAAGTCTTCACCGCTCTCACCACTTCCTACGAGGATATTTTACTTGAGAACGGGAGCGTCATTCCCCCACCGCCCAAGAGAAAGTACCCGAAGGGGAAGCTTACGACGGCACAGACGGGCAAGTACTGCTCTTATCATGATGAGGCTACTCATCGAACAAATCAGTGCTGCGCTCTCAAGACAGCGGTGCAGGGTTTGATCGATAACGGCCAGCTCCAGCGGTACGTAGGGGAAAGAAGAACAGACCCCGACCGGGAACGTGACCAGGCCTGGTAAACCCGCTAGCTCTGAGCGGTTAGTTTGACATGTCTCCGGTTCAACCGTTGTAAAAACAAATATATGCAAACTACTTTTGAGAAAATTTCACCGGCTCCGCCAGTTCAAATATATTCATAATCAAGCAAGTATACAAGCAGTAACCGTTCCGGAAAGATTACAAGGAGAAGAGCAAGGAAAATCCTAAGGGGCCGCGTCTCCACCCTCAGCGGGCAATTCGCTAGCCTCTCCTGCGACAGCCTCGTTGTCGACCTCTGCTTCAGCTCTGACTCCGATAGACTTGGTACCGTTGGTAAAAGAACCCAAGTCCGAGCGAACCCCTTCTTCCGGCTGCCCCTCTACCGGCTGCAGATGGATGACCGACTGCTCATGAGCGTCTCCTTCAGCAGCAGCATCCGGCATCAGGGAAGTGTCCAGCCACCCCTTAGCCGCCCATTCCGTGTACGCATCCGAGATGCCCTCTTCCCTGGCCTTCTCCAGGAAATCCAGGAATTGCTCGCTCTCTTGGTATCGGAGAGCGAACCGTTCATATTGTTCCGGGTCATCTTCCCCGGCAGCAGCGGCGGCAGCGGTGGCTCCCATCTGGAGCTCATCTACCTTGGCTTCCAGCTCGGCCCTCTCCTTCTCCAGGCTCCGGTTCTGCTCCTCCAGCTTCTTGGCCCTCTCCTCCGATCTGGCCTTCTCCCGATCCGAGCGGGACTTCTCCACCTCTAGGCGCTGTCGGGCCTCCGATAAAGCAGCTATCTGTCTCTTCAGCTCCGACAGTTCCTCGCTCACGTCCGGTTGGTACAGACTGTACAGCAGCTGCACAACAACAGAAACAGTTAATCGGGCAGTAAGACACACAACCTACAAGCAGTATAGTGGCACCAGTTAGTGCTTACTCGGAGAACGGATTCCTTGCATTTTGGGCGGTTCCCGCCCTCCAGGGCCCCAGCAACCCCAGGTCTATCCAGACCATGCCCGGCCAAGTCCGCCGCCACTTGCCGGATGAGTGCACTGTCCGAGTCTCCCCTCAGTGCCTCCGCAGGCGCAGGACTACTCTGCCGGGCAGTGGCAGCCTTCTCCCCAGCAGAGTTGGATTGTCCACCGCTGGTTGCCCTGAACCGTTTGGCCAGGTTCTCCCGTGACGACCCGCCAGTAAGCGTCACCAGCGCGAAGGAAGGAATGTCCCCGCCTTTCTGTTTCTCTCCCCGGCCTTCCGGAGAAGAAGATCGTACGTCTATCCGGGCGACACGAGCCACGAGCGGCACAGACACCGGCCGGTTGGGGATCCTGCTCACCCCACCGGGAATCCTCACTGGCCCCCCGGTAGTCTTGCCCTTTCCAGGCACCGCATGGGGCGCAGCAGGATGGGTCTTCACCCGCCTCAGGATGTAGCCGCCGTCATCAACATCCATGGCCCTCGGCTCCGGGTGAGTCGTGAGCCGGCCGGACTCCTCGTCTACCGATGTCCGCGAGATGGTCTCGCCTTTCTCCTTCAGCTTGTTAAGGAGGTCTTCCCCGTCCATTGAGAGAGTGGTTTCGGGCTTGATGACCGCCCGAGAAGATGCACCTGCAAGGAAAGCGAACAGTTAGCATTTTGCCAGAACTAGCACAAAGTATCACCGCTAAAGGGCCTGCTACGCACCGGGACCCCGCCCGAGTTGGCAGTATTCCAGCACTTCTCGCCGGATAAAGTTGAAGGAACTCCGTTCCAGATTGTCCCAACATCCGAGTATGGTCGAGATCCTCTCATGCTCCAGATCGGATAGCTCGAACGACTGGTCGCCAATGGGTTGGAAGGCGCCAGGAACCCGGTACATTTTACTCCTCTTCTACCACCTCCCGCCCACCATCACCACCTTCTTTCTCCAGCTGTTGTCTACCCATGTAGGCATATTGGTGATGATTGGTTGATGGTTCCGGGCGTTGAAGGACAGGCAACCCCGAGACCCTTGCTTCCTTGAGTACGACAGCCTATACAAGGACCGGAACTCGTTTACCGTTGGCATACTCATCCCGGAAAACTCGTACAGGCAGCAGAGGCTCAGTAGTCGCCTCCACTGGAGCCCAGGAAGCTGCGCGGGCGACACTTGCAGCGCACTGAGCATATACTGCACGAAATTTGGCAGCGGGAGCGAGAGTCCATGCCGGAACTGGTCCTGATGCACGGCAACCCAACCTGCCTCCGGGTTGCAGGCTGACTCTCCAGGATTCAGGGGCCGCAGCAGAACCTCATCCGGGATACCCCACGTTTCCCGGAACGCTGCAATCTCTCCAGGGGTCATGCTACCCTCCGGTTCATCACACACCACAGCATCCTTCCCTCTGCCAATGGTGTAGCTCACGGCCGGAGCACCCGCAAGGCGCACCCCGTGCGGTATTTCAGTCTCCGAGGATTCAGCCCCGGAAGACGAAGACAAAGACGGAGACGAAGCCCTGCTCCCGGAGCAGTCAGCGACTTCGGTCTCCGGGGATTCCGAACCGAGCCAGTCCTCCAGCCTCTCCGCATCATCCACGATGGGACCCCTGGCAGCCGATTCGAAAGCCCGGTCAGAACTTGAAGAAGACATCTTAACCTAGGGGAAGAAAACAAAACCCTAGCGCTCGTCAGCAACAGGCTACAACATCGCCTTCTACGGCCTCTCCCCAAGTTTGCCGCAGAGCAGTTCAGTCAGCAACAGAGATCCCTCCCCCCTCCCCCCCCCCCCCCCCCCCCCCACCCCGCTGCAAAACAACAAAACCAAAACAAGAACAACACCGGGGCAAAGAAATCAACAAACTTACCGATTAATATGCTCAACCGAGGACAGTCCGCCCTGCGAAAGCAGCGAGCAATGGTAGGAAGAGAGTAGGGAGCGCTCGAGAAAACGGATCTCGTGGGGCAAAAGGCTTAGAATTTTCGTCGGATTTCTCTCTTTTTCTTAGTTTCTCTAAAGCAAGAAGCAACAGCAGAAAGAAGAGCAGAAGAGGCCTTTTTATAGAGGGGACCGGTGCCCTAGGCAATTGAAATCCCTCCAAAAACAAGTAATCAGAGCAACTCAAACGCCTGCAAATCCAGGCCCTTCATCTCAAGACCGCCCCCTGTTGGCACGTGTCCCAGCATTGGTAAACCGCCCATGCCATCATAACTGACGGGACTGATGGGCTTCCTCCTTAAATGCATGTCAGCCACCTGTCCCACACGCTGGCGACAGGAAGGTAGGAGCAGGAACCGAGGAGTCAGGCCCTCCCACACTTCCCCAGGTTCCACGGTTGCATGCCATCTTTGCTGCAAGTCAACCGGTCATGATTTTCCAACCGGCTTGAAGACCTCTGACCGGTTGTGATCCTTCAACCGCTTCGAGAGCATCCATCCGGGTACGAGCCATCTGCCCGGCACCATGGCAGTTTACGGTTATGATCATTCAACCGGCTGCATGACTTCTTCATTGTATATCTTGAAGATCTCTCACCGGTTGTGATTTTCCAAACCGCTTCGAGAGCGTCTATCCGGGTATGAGCCATCTGCCCAGCACCATCTTCGTAGCATATTACTGGGGGACCTCGTCTCGATATGGCATGTCGCCCGGTCGAGATCCGCCTGGTCCGTAGCAGTTCACGGTTAGGTATCATTCAACTGGCTGCACGCCATCCTACTGGAGACCTCATCTCGATATGGCATGTCGCCCGGTCGAGGTCCACCCAGCTACATCTCACTTGGGGGACTCGTCTCGATATGGCAGAACGTCCGGTCGAGATCCGCCCACCGGTTACGACGCATCCAACCGGCTCGAGAGCATATTCCGGGAACAGGATCCACCCGGCCCCATGGCATTTCACTGGGGGACTCGTCTCGATATAGCAGGACGCCCGGTCGAGTCCCGCCCGGCACCATGGCTTGACCCCGGTCATGAGAACATTCGACCGGCATGGGCTTTATACACCCGGGTGAGTTTACATCTAACCCATGTACTCTTGTCCAGCAGGATAAAAATCCTGCATCGCATTGAACCGCGATCAACGTGGGGCTGCACGGCGAGCCTTGTCACCTCAACGCCACCCCCCCTACCTCAACGCTTATTCAACACAAGCTAAGAAGAACTAGCAAGTGTTCACCGGTGCTTTAAACAACCCGCAACACCGGGGTAATCTCCCCACAGCCTAGCAATATGGGACTCGTCTCGATATGGCAGAACGCCCGGTCGAGGTCCCATGAACTACGCTCCGTTCCGCTTTGGCAGATCGCCCGGTAGAGGCTCAGTGAACTCCGCTCCGTTTCGATTTGGCAGATCGCCCGGTTGTGACCCAGTGAAGCTCCGCTTCGTACCGATAGGGCAGAGCGCCCGGTCGGAATCTCATGCACAAATCTCCTGCATGGCGGATTTCAACGCCCCATCATCATCCCATGCACAAATCTCCTGCATGGCGGATTTCAACGCCCCATCATCATCCCATGCACAAATCTCTTGCATGGCGGATTTCAACGCCCCATTATCATTCCATGCACACGTCTATTGCATGGCATGATGGCATCATCTCATACACTCTCCGGGTTCCACCCCACTCCATGCTCATAGCACCACAACACTTGAGCACAGTACTACTTATATTACAAACGCACTTATAAGCTGTTACTTACCATCGGTAACAGGTACTCACCTCGGTCACGCCCAATCTTCAACGCGGACTTGGGGGACTGGGCACGGTTAGGTTGGTAACCCTGCGGGTCTGCGGGACAAGAGCAAGACAGATTTAAGTCCCCATTCAAGATTGCACTTGACCGGAAACTTGGGGGACTTGTTGACCGTAGCCGCAGAGGGGCTACAACAGGCCCACAGACCCGCAGCAAGCGCACCAGCACCCGGCCTCGGGGTCCAGCACTCTATCCTACCTCCAGGGACCCTGGGACCGGGGGCGCCTGCCTGCCAAAGAGGGCACCAGAATGTACAAACAGAAGGGAACCAGTCCCACATCGAAGGGTGAGGCCAGCCCTCACCCCCAACCACCTATATAAGGGCCCCAACTACCCTCTTTAATAGGTAACTTATCTCTCTTACCGCTTACATACGTGCTCAAGTTATATATACTCCAACTATACTAACTTAGGCATCGGAGAGGAGAAGGCCGGCCCACCCGGTATTCCCCTTAGTAAGCAGGTTTGCGGGAGATCAAGTTGGATTCATCTGTATCTACCAGGCCCCCGGGTTTAGGCAGAAACACCAAGCAAGGAAGAGGAGCGGGGGAAGGGGGGCGTCGCTCGGGTCGGATCGACGAAGATCTGGGGTTGGCTGGGGTGTTGTGCGACTGTGCGAGGAGGAGGAAATCGGTGATGCAGTCGGAGTAGAGGCGAGGTCGTCGTCGGGCTCGAGGCGAGGAGAGGAAAAGGGGGTTCGAGAGAAAGAGGAGAACGGGTGGAGAGAGAGGGACCAGACGGGGGTTGAGATATGGTTCAGTAGCTGGGTCTGGGCTAAGGGGCTGAAATGGTTTTGGGTAGCAGGGTTTCAGGCCGGGCGTCTCAGAAAAAACATGGCCCGAGTTCGGACTGGGATTAGCACTTTCGGGCAGGTCCTTCATCGGGCCGGTCTCTTAAAAAATTGGACTTGACTCGGACTGAACTTTTTCGGGTTTTCGGGCCGGACTTTCGGTCCTCTCGGCCCAAACGCCCAGCCCTACGTGAGACAACCAAAAGGCAAGCCTTCACTGCTCACACTCTCACTTGATCTATAGGTGCTCGGGTCTACTAACTTCAACCCACCTATCCCAAAATTTCGACGAAATTTTTCATTTTTGTTCACTTGCTTACATATCTGTTATTTACTAATTGAATTTCGTCTAATTTTTTCAATCTATCGCGAAATATCGAGAAATTTCTTGAAAATGTCCGACATCTCTCGATATTCGTTTAAATTAGTTACATTGCCATGTCATCCTTTTAAGTTAACAAGGGGATTCCACTAAACAAATCATCTTTGAGGCCAGCAAGCATCGAACCTGGGTTGGACCATTTACTCTTTAACACCTTAACCATCCCAGCTACGCTCACAAGTCACAAGTTAATATATTTAGCATCTTTAACAATTATAATTGTCACCAATCTGAAAACAAATTTACAACTCTTTTTTTTTACTTACTTTTCCATTTACCTGCAAATTCAAATTAAATAAACAAAATAATTTTTCATACTATCACACTCAGTTTTACTACTTGTTGCACCTTTTATGATTCACTGTCTACTTTTATTGAATCATTCATTAGATATTTAAAGTATATTTTAAGAATTTTTAAAGATTCATATTTAGTGTTGGACCTTAAATTATACTACAACTCACTATAGATTAATGTTCATACCGAGTTGTCTCATGAAAAATAGTAGATAATGGAGCAAACAAACATCTCTCAAAGTTTTATTTAAGATTTCCATGTATATATTCAGATTTCTATGAATTTTCTCAATTATTACTGAAATCGATATTTCCATTGAAATTTCTATTTTTTGGTCCGTTAATATTTTCACATTCGTCAATATTTAAGTCCTTCGTTTCCACGTGCATGCATATGATTGAAGAGAAACAACCCAATTTTTTGTTTAATTGAATTATAATTTTTTTTTTATAGTTATTCGTTTTTATGGCTTGCATTCTTTGGGTGCATCAAAAAGTGAGAAGTTGGAGGATAAGACTCTTCCTTTTGCCTATTGCCGGTTTGGATGCATTTGCATTAAATGTGAAATTTATTGGGTTTTTTTAGCCTGAAATACAAATCCATACACAAATAAATACGAAGAGTAAGTTCAACATATTCCATATAATAGAGATTTTACTTAATATTGGGGATTTTGGGCTCCAACAGATTCTCCATCTCATTCCCTAAAATGAGGATTTGGATGAGAGAGAATATATTCATCCCTATACTTGTATAGAGATAAAGAAAAATTTGCAGAATGAAAAATTAATGAACAAATCAATTTGACACAAAAAACTAAAAATAATCATTAATGGGAGATAATATATTCATCCCTATAGTTTGAATTTTATTTAAAATAAATAAGTTATTATTATAGAATAAGTTAAAAGTAATCATTAATTATAATTTAATATTTATTATTGTGTTATAAATGTCAGAATCTGTAAAATATAGAATCTGTTAGAGTTGGAGCAAAAATTTATAGAGAAAATGAGTTTTGTTTTCCTATTTTAGAGAAATTTTTGGAAAACTTGTTGGATTTGCCCTAAGACTGAAATTTCTTATATGCACAGCCGTGTATGTAGATGATGCAATCTTAACTATCTATATGTGGGTCAACCATTAATCTAGAGAAAAGTGACAAATGTATCAGCCACGTACTATGCATGACCAATCATGTGTTTGTTTTCTAAATTGGGCTCCAAAACAACTCGTGTTCAATTGTAACAAAATATCTAAAACACCACTTTGCATAAGCATTGATTATGAGACGTCTGTCATACCTGAAAATAATTTATTTTGACTAAGCGAATTAAGGGCTAACTCCTCGCCTCTAGAGAAATGTTATCTAATCTTATACATTTACTTAAAATATCTACACAACAATGTACTAAATTTTTTTTTTTATTGTTGTTATTGTTGTGAATCATGAACAATCTCCTACAAATTAACAATCTTATACAATAACAAGTTCATACAAATTAAAAAGAAGAACAGAAAAAAAAAAAAAAACTCCCATTTATTTGTCCCTTCTGAACCAAGCAGTAAACAGTGCGGAATTCGAACCTAGTCTGCTTCGTGAGGTGACAAAGTGATAGATTGATGACAGAAGTAGAGTGATCATGCGAAACAAAAACAGAGAGGGTGAACTCTGTTAAAACAGAAATAGAAGAATAAAAAATACAATGGAGATAAACCCTTGAGCACGTAAACTCTACTAAAGGGATTACCATAATTAATATGTTAGACCACAATTCAACAAAAGCACACTCATCTATCTCAAACATCTTTAACTAAAATGTCGCATATTTGATAGTTTTGTTGCGTATTGTTGGAGTAAAATCAGATTGATAGTGCACTGTCACTGTATGACAGTGTCTCGATTTCAAAGGAACAGTAGACAAGTCTGATATCAGTGAGCTTTGGAAATGGGAAGTGTTAGAGGCCTAGTCCTTTTATCGGAGAGAGTAGTACTTTGAAAGCCCATCATCACAATAGATCATCAACACCCAAGACAATATTGAGGTTGTAATTTGAGCTTAAGCTATACCTACACAGCCCAGCCCAGCCCAAGTTCTTACCCGCCACCTCCCAAGTCTTAACCTCACCTCTACAATCCATTCATCTTCCGTGCAACCGCCACGTGCACAAACCACAGCCAGTCCACATAAATATCCCTCTATAAAATCTTACCCACCAGCAAAACTCTGAAGCTGCTCTCCGCAGCACTCAACTGTCACTAACAAAACCATGAACGCCAGAGCCGTTCTCTACTCCTTTTCTCCCAAACCCGACATCTCTGTCCCCAAGAGAACTCCCAGCTCCGGTTTCAGACCCGTCAGCCTGGTTCGGGTCCACAATCGGGGACAGTACTGCTGTGTCGTGCGTGTGTCGGGTGGAGGTGAGAGGAGAGGTGGGAAGGTGTTTGCGGATGTTAAGTCGGAGACGTATGAGTTGTCGGAGCCGGTGAAGGAGGAGTTGGAGATTGTAGTGAATGAGGTGTCGTGGTTGGAGCAGTTTCCGAAACGATGGGTTATTGTAATTTTGTGCTTCTCTGCTTTTCTTCTTTGCAACATGGACAGAGTAAGCTTTCAAGTTGTCGAGCTTTGCAACATGAACATACTGAGCATGTAGAACATTGTCTCCATAGCGTTTATGATATCATATTTTCACGCTTCAATTAGTATGAATAAAAAATAATAATGTCCCAACTGCTTAGGATAATAAATGTCAACGTATCATAATTGACTATTTCATGATGTCAGACCAAAAAAAAAAGAAAAAAAGAAAAAGAGATGCTAAACGCTTAGAAATAGGTTTGCAGTTTCAATAGGTTTGTTGAGAACGTAACTTCTTATGTTGGGAGTTCTAAACATAGTGTAGCAGTATACGATTGAGCTTGGTTTTGTTTTGGCAGGTAAATATGAGCATTGCTATACTTCCAATGTCAGCGGAGTACCATTGGAACTCAGCAACTGTGGGTTTGATACAGTCTTCTTTTTTCTGGGGCTACCTACTCACTCAGGTTACACGCACTTGAATCTCCTAATTGGATTGTGATTTCACTTGTATAGGCTCTCGGATCATACTTGTATGTGAAATAGAAAGCTGACAGTGTGACACATTCATTGTGGTCATTATGAAAATGAAAATTTCACAATCAAATGACATTAGTTTCTGATAATGTAATTAATCACGTGAGATTGTAATTGCGGCAGATTGCTGGTGGGATTTTAGCAGATACAATAGGTGGGAAGCAGGTTTTGGCATTTGGAGTTATTTGGTGGTCTGTGGCTACTGCTCTCACTCCTGTTGCTGCTAAACTTGGATTGCCGTTCCTACTTGTTGTTCGCGCTTTCATGGGGATTGGTGAGGTTAGATTTCTAATTTTTTGGATGTATAAGTTGGTAATAGATTATGGGACTATATATAGGCTTTACAGTTACAGTCTGGTAATTCAACATATGCAAGAGGAGAAGACTTCTGTGGATAGTCTTATTTAATAGATTCTAACTCAATGTGGGATTACTTTGGTCTGCTTCTCTTTTTCAGGGTGTTGCTATGCCTGCAATGAATAATATTCTGTCAAAATGGATTCCAGTATCTGAGAGAAGTAGAGCCTTGGCTCTGGTTTACAGTGGGATGTACATTGGTTCAGTCACTGGCTTTGCATTTTCACCATTTTTAATTCATCAGTTTGGATGGCCATCAGTTTTTTATTCGTTTGGCTCTCTGGGGACAGTCTGGTTTGCTGTTTGGATAAGTAAGGTATAATTTGCTGACAAATAGTAATCGATTTTCTTATTTACTTATGTTTCATGAACATATTATATATGTATAAATTATCCTTCAATTTGTTTGGTGGGTGGTTTGTAGGCATACAGTTCACCTGCTGAGGATCCTGAGCTGAGACCTGAAGAGAAGAAGCTAATTCTTGCGGGTAATGTTTCCAAGGAACGTGTAAAGGTGATTCCTTGGGGACAAATTTTGTCCAAAGCACCTGTTTGGGCCCTGATAGTTTCTCACTTCTGTCACAACTGGGGAACATTTATTCTTCTAACATGGATGCCGACATACTATAACCAAGTAAGCCTGCATCTTTTACGATTAAAAAAGATTCAGTACGAGACTTATTAGCAATGGGTTTAAGCTTATCACTGCATGTGTGGCAGTGTATCAAACCTGAATTGCTTGTTTTATGCTGATTTTATAATCCCACCATTAGGTGCTGAAGTTCAATCTTACAGAATCGGGGCTTTTCTGCGTCTTGCCCTGGCTTACAATGGCATTCTCTGCAAACCTTGGAGGGTGGATAGCAGACACACTTGTCAGTAGGGGTGTATCAGTGACGAGGGTTCGTAAGGTACCAGTCACATCTAATGTTACTGACACGCAATGGCTGTTTTTAAGTTGAGAACATGAGAACATTACATGAGAACATTTTCTGTAGACAAGATCATATTTTCTGTGGGCAAAAATTCACTGGCTATGTCTGCCTTGAACTTAACTGATAATTGCTGAACTTATTGCCACATTGTGCAACTAGTTGGTTTGCTAACCTAGTTATTTGGCTTTACATTGTAGATTATGCAGACAATTGGGTTTCTTGGCCCTGCTTTCTTCCTCACTCAGTTGAGCCATATCAATTCTCCTGCAATGGCTGTTCTATGTATGGCATGCAGTCAGGTCTGACTTCACCTCTTGGTGAAGTTTCTTCTTACATCTGTTCATTCTGTAATTTTGTTACATGATTTAACTGATTTCCCATTATTTTGTTTAAATAGGGAACTGATGCCTTCTCACAATCCGGTCTATATTCAAACCATCAAGATATTGCTCCACGATATTCTGTGAGTATCAGTTTGAGTTATTGCTCTGTATTGCATATGCTGATTTCTTCTTTGTATAAGAAGCATAAGATCAAACATCTTACTAACTATAAAGGAAAAGAAAGGTTCTGATTATCTTCTTCTAACTATTCCTCAGGGAGTATTGCTTGGTCTTTCCAATACTGCTGGAGTTCTGGCAGGTGTCTTAGGAACAGCATCAACTGGTTACATTTTGCAACATGGTTAGTACCCATCTACTGCAATTTTTAGTAGATAGAACCATAGAACTGAAGACTGACTCTAACTTTCAAAATTCTCCTGTGGAAAATTACTTGAGACATAATATCACAACTGTGTCACTCTTCTCAAGCATTAACACACACAGGACACTTAGCATTTCCTCCTCACCCATTAACACAAGCATCACAGTACACTATTATTTGGCAGGCTGAACAGTTACTAGCTAGCAAGTTTTTATTTTCATGCATAAGTTCATACCAACTTGGCCTTAATTTCTTTTGCCAAGAGGACTTCATATCAAGTTGTAATCTTTTGGCAACAAGCTGATCTTTATACATTGCTATTACACATTGACAAATTTTCAGGTTCTTGGGATGATGTATTCAAGGTTTCAGTAGGCCTTTATCTGTTTGGAACTGTTGTCTGGAATGTTTTCTCAACCGGCGAGAAGATCATAGATTAGTACATGGATAGTTTGATCCTATCGAAACACCCGGCACTTCAATCCGTAACTTATATAAGAATTACTGGAGGAGAGAAGCAGGCAAATGCCAAGAAATTCAATTGGGAAGGAAAGTGTTATCTGTTTATTGATATTCTTGGTCTTCACAAAAATTGTTAAACGATTTCAAAGCATGGAGCTCGAAATTGGAAAGGTGAAGTTCTTGCAAGAGGCTTGCTGCTGGGTTTAAGGTTTCATAGGTTGGTTGCATTTCAACCATATAAATCAAGGATCGATACATAGTAAAATGACCCCAACACAGCATGTAAATGTTAATATTGAATACACGCTAACACTTTGAATTTGTGATACTACCTATATGTTTAAGTAATTCTCATTAAAACTAGCTTTTGACTGCTAAGAGAGCATCATACGTAAGCTGTGCTAATCCTACGACATCAAACAACTTGATGCTGCTCTTGCCCTTCTTTCGTTTTTGAAAAGGTAAGTGAATCCAGAATTCGAGATTATGGTGGTGAGAATATTACATGTATAGTGAACACCGTAAAAATCACGAGTCCAAGAGCAAAATAATGTAAACATCAAGTGATAAAAAGGTGTGAGCAAACCATGCATTCTATTATTCTATATGCTGAGAGATGTGACAGTAGCACAAAATTAATGTAGCAAAAGCATGGTGACTTTCATAGTTTTTCTTTAGTGATACTAGTATTTTTTTTTTTTTGGCCGAAGCAGATAAGGGCGCAGACAGAGCCCTACTCCGTATTTGAATTTATTGAAAAAAGAAGAAGAAAGTAACATAAGAGGGGACCAAACCAAGCCTCCCTACAAAACCAACAACAGTAAACAATTTATCGTAACCGAAATTGAGGAATAATTGGTCACTAGTACAATGCGATAGAATAAAAGATAGAGGAGTATTCCACCACACTATATCAGGAGAAGACATATCATAATTCGCCAAAGCGTCAACTACCTTATTTCCTTCACGATAAATATGAGACACACAGAAATTCATTTGAGAGATCTGGTGCAGGCAATTGAGCCAGCTGATACGAAGTTTCCACGAGACCAACCAAGGACACTTGATGAAGTTCAAAACAAGAGTAGAGTTAGAGGCTTTCATTCACTTGATTTCGCACAGGAGAGGCCTTGATGCTGAGAAGACTGTCGATCGGCGACAAAATTAATGGAGACCCAAAGCTTGGGGGGGTGCGAGATCTAATTCGAATTCACACGAGTCGGGCTCGACTCAAAGAAGATTTTGGTTGGATAGGGGAGCTACCAGGAGATCTTGAAATTCTGTGTGTTCATCCTTCTGCTCTTGGCCGGCACCAGAGCGCTCTTCAGTGATGGATAAGTACGTGAGGGTCAGCGTAGAGTTTAGAGACAAGGTGAGGAAGCCTGTAATATTCTGATTTTTTTAAGTTGGTCAAATTCTAATGTTCTTTTAAGAAATAGAAAGTAGAGGTCGTTACGAGTTCCTCATATTTTTCGGAGAATTATTTGAGTTCCCGAGCTATTTTTAACGATTTTCGAAAGTTTTATTGGAAGATAATTATGTGACGACGTGGCGAGCTTTGATTGGAAGAGAGGTTAACACGTGGCAGTGGGGGTAAAGACCAGTTGGCTGCTGACCTTGTTGATGATATCAGCATCAGCATTAGTCATGTGCCATGTGTCACATGGTAGGAATGAATATTGGCTTTGTGTGGTGCTGACATGTGGCACGAAGCCAACCAATGGCTGAGTGAAAAGTGACATTAATTTTCCTAGATCAGCCCCCCCCCCTCAATTCTGTATGTACCTCTCATCTCCTTCTACTTTCTCCCTCTACAATATTATTATTTTATTAGATTTGCGATGAAACTTCCGCGGATCATTACTTTTAATCCGTAACTCCGATTCTGAATCCGCGAGTGGCTACGGATTCGTATCGACGCGATTTTTCTATCCATGGTGATTGGAATTAGATCCAAAGGTGATTTATAGAAGACTCGTTCTAGGTTGCTCGATTTACGATTTGGGCGTCGATTCGGTTCGTCGAGGTGAGTGGTTTATGTAATGTGTTTCAAATATTCTTATATACTCTTAAAATAGTTGAAAAAACATGTTTTGATCTATTTATGAAATACGTATGTTTCTGCCTAAACCCGGAGGTCTAGTAGATACTTGATGAATCCACCTCTATCTCCTGCAATCCTGCTCACTAAGGGGAATACCGGGCGGGCCGGTCTTCTCCTCTCCGATGCCTAAGTTAGTATAGTTGGAATATATATAACCAAGACACGTATGTAAGCGGGGAGAGAGACGAGTTACCTCATAAAGAAGGTAGTTGGGGCCCATATATAGGTGGTTGGGGGTAAGGACTGGCCTTACTCTTCGATGTGGGACTGGTTCCCTTCTGCTTATACTTTCTGAAGCCCTCTTAGGCAGGCTGGCGCCCCCGGCCCCTGGGCTCCTGGAGGCAGATAGAGTGCCAGGCCCCGAGGCCGGGTGCTGGTGATCTGGTCCCGACCCTTGGGCCGGGCCCTGGTGCGCTTGTTGCGGGTCTGCGGGCCCGCTGTAGCCTCTCTGCGGCTACTGTCAACAAGTCCCCCAAGTTCCCGGTCAAGTGCAATCTTGAATGGGGACTTAACTGTCTTACTCTTGCCCTGCAGACCCGCAGGGTTACCAACCTACCGGTGCCCAGTCCCCCAAGTCCGCGTTGAAGATTGGGCGTGACCGAGGTGAGTAGCGTCGTTGATGGTAAGTAACATAAGTATGTTTGTAATATCGGTAGCACTGGTCGCGGATGCCCGGATGCAATGCCATTTCGGCGAGTCCCCTAGTTAGAATGCTTCAAAGCTCGTCGGTTCTCGGGAGCTCGACCGGGCGTTCTGCCATATCGAGGCGAGTCCCGGAAACGAGATGCGGCTGGGTGGACCTCGACCGGTACCCGGACGCTATGCCTTTTCGGCGAGTCCCCCAGTTAGAATGCTTCAAAGCTCGTCGGTTCTCGGGAGCTCGACCGGGCGTTCTGCCATATCGAGGCGAGTCCCGGAAACGAGATGCGGCTGGGTGGACCTCGACCGGTACCCGGACGCTATGCCTTTTCGGCGAGTCCCCCAGTTAGAATGCTTCAAAGTTCCTTTGATTCTCGGGAGCTCGACCGGGCGTTCTGCCATATCGAGACGAGTCCCGGAAACGCTAGCCTACGGGAGGGCCTGTTGGTGCGTGGAATAGGCCAACAGACATCCCGGAGAGTGTTACGGCCGTACTGAGGCGCTGGTTAACACTTGCTAGTTCTTCTCAGCTTTTGTTGGTTAAGCGTTGAGGTAACGTGCAGGTTTGTTAGCTTGCGGGGAGACTTGTTCTGTGTTAGAGAAACAATCTGCCCAGTGGAGTGGCGTTGAGATAACGAGTCTCGCCATGTATCCCCAAATGTATCACAGTTCAGTGTGATGCAGGGTTTTTATCCTGCTGGACAAGAGTACATGGGTTAGATGTAAGCTCGCCCGGGTTTATAAAGCCCATGCGTTTAGAAGCCTTTATTGTTGGCTCGTTCCTGGCCATAGGCGAAGGAAAGTGACAATCGGTAGAATGCCGTGGAGTGGGTTAAATGTTTCAGAGCCGGTGGAGTGTCATAGTGCTGGGTGGATCTCGACCGGGCGACATGCCATATCGAGACGAGTCCCCCAGTGATATGCAACAAAGATGGCGTTTAAAAAAGGGGGGGGGGGGTGCATACCTGGGCAAATGCTCTCGAAGTCGTTGGAAAAGAATCACAAGCGGTGAGAGGCCTTGAAGATATACAAGGAAAAAAAGACCATGCAGCCGGTTGAATGACCATACTCGTGAACCGCCCTGGTGTCGGATTGAGCCGGAGTTGACTTTCTGGGGAAACGAGGGGAATGGACGCCCCGTTATTCGCTCCTTCTCCCTAAATGCTGCTGATAAGTGGGACAGGTGGCGGACATGCGATAAAGGGGAAAACCCATCAGTCCCATCAGTTATGCTAGATGGGATCCCTTATCCATGCTGGGACACGTGTCGACAGGGAACGGTCTGAGATGGAGGGAATCCACGGCTGGGGTTTTGTTGCCTTTCTTGTTGCCCTATTTATTGTTCATTCTGCTCGCCCCCTTCCACAGTTTGCCTAGACCCTTTGCCTTCTACTCTCCTCGTCCGCCTTGCTGCAGATCTGACTTATTTTGTGTTAGGATTATGGCGTCTGGGAGACCTGCGCATCACGGCGGCGACGGCCGTGGGCCCAGAAGGCACGAGCTGCTGAATGGCGACAAGACGATTCTTTGTGACGAACCAATTAGGAGCATGGATGAGGGAGAGATCAAGGAGTTTCGAGCGAAGTGGGACATCGATTCTTCTGTTAAACTTCGAGGGCTGCGTCCCGGAGAGCTGGCCTGTAACCCGGAACCGGGCTGGGCTGCTGTTTTCGACGATCAGTTCCGACACGGACTATCGCTGCCGCTACCGGAATTTGTTCAGTATATGCTGAGCTCGCTAAATCTTTCCCCGGCCCAGCTTCCGAGCAATCAGTGGAGGCAGTTGCTTGGGCTTGGGTGCCTATTCAGCCTGAGCCACATGAACTGGCCCACGGTTAATGAGTTTCGGGCGCTGCACAAGATTTCTTACTGCCGAAAGGCCCAATGCAGCGGCTGTGTGAACTTTGCCACGCGGGAGCATGCTGCTGCTATCACGCACCTGCCGTCATCGGTTTCAGATACGTGGAGGAAGTCGGTGGTGCTGGCCGGCGGTAGGTGGCAGCGTAACTGGAGGGGCCATCAGGTGCCCAGGGCCTATCAGCCGATCGGGGATCAGTCGTACTGGCTGGGGGAGTTGGAGAAGCAACGGATATACCGGCTGTTCCATGGCTGGGACCATCTGAGTCGGAGCTCCTACAATTTCATCCGATGGAACGTGCTGGAGATATGCGAGATGGGGAGAAAACCTGGTAAGGTGCCTTGCATAATTTCATCCTTTTGCGTTGCTGCTTGTGTTTTGACTGCTGGACTTATCGGTTGCAGCTAACCCTCCCCGGCTCGCGCTTAAAGTTGAGGAGACTATCGAACCGGATGAGGAGCTTGTAGTCTCGAGACTGGCGGAGACGGGGGAGGTGGCCGCGAAGACCGTTATTGATACGGCTAGCAAGAGACGCGGGGAACATGATAAGGCAGTGCCGCTTGTGTTTCCGGATTCTTACTATGGAAGGCTTCCGAGCGGTGGGAATACCTCCCCGCTACGTATTCGGGAAGGGCGGTCTGTAAGACCTCCTGGTCCAGGACCCGTGGCGCGACCGATGGCCGTTCGGACCTCGCGGGAGAGAGAAACGGCAGAAGCGGCCGGTGACCGCCGAGGCGGCCATGGTGAAACTCCGGCCAAGAGGGCGAGAACCCTTGACGCTGGGGCGTCCGGCTCGGCTGGGCCAGCTGAGCGGGCGGTGGCTCCCGTCGTGGAGGCGGTTGATCGAAGGGCTCGGGTGCTGGAAGCCGCTTGCGGCTCTGCTGATGAAACTGGCAGGTTCGTGGTTGCTACCCTCGAAGCCCTGGGACTCGACCGAGACAACCCTGAGACTGGTCGATCGGGTGAGAACAGGATGAAGCCCGTGGAACTAGCTGTTCGGGTAAGTGTTCTTGTGCTTCCGCTTCTCTTGGAGTGGTACGAGATAATGTTCGTTGATTTATGCCTCGCAGCTGGTTCATAGCCTTTGTGCCACCGAGCCCAGAGGGGAGGTTGCTGCTGTTTTGGAGGAGCAGGTGGAGGAGCTGAGCGTGCGGGCGGACGTGGCCGAAGCCAAGCTTGCAGAGGAAAGAGAGAAAGTTGGTCGGTTGGGCACCGAGCTCGTGCGAGAGAAAGAGCTAACCGGTCGGTTGTGTCGTGACCTGCAGCAAGAACGGGAAAAGGTCGATCGACAAGCTGCTTCGCGGGAAGGGCGGGTCGCAGAGCTGGAGACGAGGGTTTCGGAACTGCAGACCCAGGCTGCCGCCCGGGAAGGGAGAATTGCAGAGTTGGAGGCGAAGGTTTTGGAGCTGCAGAACCAGGTCACAGTGGCCGCCCAAGGAAGGGAGAAGCTGTCGGAATCCCAGCTTGCCGAAGTAGCTGATAAGGCTGTCGACGACTTCCGGGAGTCGGTCGAATTTGAAGAGATGCTGGACGCGGCCCGGGAGAAGGGCATCACCGACGCTTATCTGGAGTGGAAGGAGAAAGGATGGCTTGATGCTAAGCAGATGGAGGCTGATATAGCCTTGACTGAGATGGTGGAACAGGAGCAGGCTCTAAAAAGCGACGGGCCGGGGATTGGAGGTTCCGGGGGGCGGTAGCTAGCTGTTTACCTTGTAAATGCATATCCTGCAACTATTGTAGTTTATTTGTATTTATTGGAACTACGTATTGCAACATTAATGTCAAACACACCGTTGTTGTTCTGTGACCGCTACTACCTAGGGTAGAACCGTAGGTGCCGAATATTCCATGGCCGGGTGGAATAGATGCCGTCGTTGTCTATAATGTGGAATGTTGCCGGTCCGACGGCCGCAGTGATCTGGTAGGGCCCTTCCCATGTTGGTTCTAGGGCCAACGGTTTTTTCTGGATCTTTCTCATGACCCAGTCCCCAACCTGGAGGTTTCTCTCCCGGACCCTTCTATCATAATACCGGGCGATCCGCTGCTTGTAGGTTTGGTTGCGCATATGTGCCTGGTCGATGAGGTCCAGGTTGAGTAATAGCCCCTCGACATTTGTCTCGGCGTCGTAGTTCTCTACCCTGCCACTGGGTATGCCAGTCTCTACCGGGAGTACCGCTTCGCTCCCGAATGCCATGCAGAACGGGGTCTCTGCTGTTGCCTCTGCTGCTGTTGTCCGGATGGCCCATAGCACTGCGGGGAGTTCCTCGGCCCAACACCCTTTCTTAGCCTCCAGCTTCTTTTTCAGGAGGGTCTTGATAATCTTATTGACCTCTTCTACCTGGCCGTTGGTCTGTGGGTCTTGAAAAAAAAAATTGGTGATCAACGCTGCATATATGTTACGGGATCCATTTAACCACCCTTGAGATTGATTAAAACTGCATGCATGTGGTGGATCGATTTTAAGTTATTTTGATTCTATTAGCTTTTATGGCTGATGCTATTACTAACCTTGTTGTTGGGTCGCGAGAGTACGTTTCAAAGAATTGAAGACTTCAAAAATTTAACGAGTTGCTCTAAAGTTAATTTAACGTACTCCATGCATAATTTTTCGTTTTTAATTTGTTCTCATGCTAGACCCCCAAACAGAATTATTAAGTAAAAGGATCAAGAGTGCATTTGCCTAGCTATACACATTAAAGTCTTATTGATAGGTAAATATATATATATATGAAAACCCATACCAAAAACTGGTACGGAATACACTAACGTGACAAAGACATCAGTCTTCCCCAATTTAGATGATCAGCAAAGTTTGCTCAACCTCATCCACCTTTCCCACCCAAAAACAAACAACAAAATCAAAACGTATACAAAAGTAAAAACAAATTTCAATGACGAACTTTGAAGAAATTAATCTTTTTAAAAAACAACTAAGCTGAAGTGGCAACCAGACCCGGTTCATCGAGCCCTCGGGTCTGCATGTACACCTTCAGCCCATACTTCATGAAGAGAGTAAGAGACATCTTCTGCACCACCCGGTGGCCGGGAACCGGCGAGAGGCGGTACCGCAGAAGCACCGCCGAAGCCACCGACTTCATTTGCAGGTAAGCAAGGTCCTTCCCCAAACAAGTCCTCGGTCCAGCATTAAACGCAACAAACTTGTAACCATCCTTTGGTGGTTCGAAACGGGTCCGGTCCGAGGACAACCACCGGTCCGGTTTGAACTCCATGCAATCCTCTCCCCAAATAGTCTTCATCCTCCCCACAGAATATATCGAGTACGTAACGGTCGAGCCGGACGGCACGAACGTCCCGTCGGGCAAAATGTCGTCGTTGACAACGTACTTGAAATCCAACGGTACGGACGGGTACAACCTTAGAGTTTCGGCCAGCGCCGCTTTTAGGTAAACCAACTTATCCGCCTCGTCGAACACCAACGGCTCCTCCACCCAAAGCTTCGGGTCGCTGCCACGTGTCTCCCTCAGAACAGTGGTGATCTCATTAATGATCTTGTCTTCGATTTCGGGGTTGTTCATGACGAGCCAGAAGAACCAGCTGAGGGCCACCGACGACGTGTCGCGGCCGGCGAGGACGAAGTTGAGGGCGATGCGCTGGAGGACGGAGCTAGGGAAAGGGTTGCCTTCGACGTCGCGTTTGTTCATGAAGCGGGATATTAGGTCGTCGGAGGGACGAGCTTTACGGGCGGCGACGGCTTCGTCCATGTAGTTTCCGACGATGGCGAGGCTCCTCTTGAGCTGTTTCTCGGCTCCGAGGTCGAAGGCGTTTTGGAGTTTCCACAGGAATGAAGGGTAGAGGAGACGTTGGAGTGTTGCTTCTGTGGCGTTGTCGAAGGCCTTGGAAAATGGGTTGTCGGGTAAGTCCGGTGACAGTGTTTCTGGGTCTTTGCCTGTGATAAAATTAATGATATCAGAATCAGGTCAGGTACGTGATACTAGTCGAAAATATTTATAACAGTAGTGATAGGGGGCTTATTAAGGCCTAAGATTTTTGGCCTTAATTTTATGTGGTATGCCATCTAATAAATACACATCATTAATTTTAAAAGCCTTGTTATGTCATATTTGGATTAAAATACAATTTTATCCTTGCAAATACAATGACTCTAAATTATTTTTTCTTTATTCAAAAATAAAAATAGTTTTAAGGAAAGAAAAATATTTTCATAATGATCTAATTAATAGTCATTGTAAATTAAGCAACAATTATACCAAATTATGTTTTCTTCTAGATGATTTTGTTACTTTTTTTGGGTTGATTGCTTGAACCCAATTTATTTCTTGACACAATTGCGATATTTAATATTAAGACATTAATCCTTCTTTGTGATTCAAATTTAATGTTTTTTTTACTCTTAACCGAAATTTAGATTTAGAATTATATATATATTCTTCGAATTAAAAAAAATAAAGTAGAAAAAAAAATATATTTTTATCGAATTTTTTAGATGAATTATATATATATGAAGTTTATTTGGATAGAAGTATAGTATTTTGAAATTTTTTTTCTTTGAAATGCTACTTTTCTTCTTCTTCGAGATAGTATATGTGTGTGTATATGTATGTGTATATATATGTGTATGTATATTCACTTAGATTTATATTTTCAAACAATTATAATTATAAAAATTATTTCTCATTATAGTTTGTGTTTAAATTTAAAAATGAGTGTAATAAAAAAATATTTTTCTTTCCTTAAAACTATTTTTATTTTTAAATAAAAAAAATTTAAAGTCATTGGATTTGCTAGGATAAGATTGTATTTTAACCCAAATATGACATGACAAGACTTTTAAAATTGATGATGTGTCTTGATTAGATGGCATGCCACATATGATTAAGGCAAAAAATCTTAAGCCTTAATAAGGCCCCAAAATATTTTTCTATTTATAAATCAGGTTACAAATCATAAATTTAAACATACATATAATTGAAAGACTTCAAAATTCTCGAACTCAACTGTTTCCACAAAAGTTTTAAAGTTAGAAAATTGTAAAAATCTTGCATAGAAGATATTCAACATCCATCAATTGTAGCAAAACTCATAAAAATAATGTTTTATAAGTGATGAAGTTATGACAAGAGACATTAACAAATGTTAGACAAGTGTGACATAAATTAATCAAACTTATGAATAACGACTTTTATATTTCTCATTCCTTTCTCGTAGTTTTGATTTCTATATATGACATGCAAAATTGCTGATGCAGGAAGTGAACCGAGTTAATCAAACTCAAAGAAGCTTAACCAACTGGCAAGTACGTATAAATTAAGAAAATGAACAAAAGAGTACAACAAGCGGGGATAGCTCAGTTGGGAGAGCGTCAGACTGAAGATCTGAAGGTCAGGTGTTCGATCCACCTTCACCGCATAAATTTATTTTACCTTCACCGCATAAATTTATTTTGTTATAAATAACATAATTTTTTAAAAGGCATCATATATTTTTTTTCTTTTTGTTTATTATATTCTATTTTCAATAACATCTCAAATTTCTGTATGATTAACATCTTACCGAATGTGAGTCCGCAAATGTTATCGAACGTCAACCGGAGCAGCAGGTCCTGCAAGTCCACCGCAATATGATCCTTGGAAGCCTTGTCCAAAATGCACCAAAGCCGATTACGAATAGTTCTATTCACCCACCTCGCCATGGCCTGCCTCAGCGTCCTCGTCGTAAACTCCAGCGCCGCCGTCTTCCTCTGTATCAGCCACGTCTCCCCATCACTGTTAAATATCCCCTCCCCCAAAAGATCATGAAACGCCGCTTGCCACGACGGCCCTTTAGGGTAGTTGTCGAACCGCGTCTTTAAAATGTGCTCGATGTTCTTGGGGTGACATGTCACCGTGAACAGCCCTTGCTTGCGAGCCAAGAAAGGGAGGGCGATGGTGCAAGTCTGGTACGTGGACGAGCCCCCGGTGGCGCGTAGGTTACTGGCGATCCAGTCGTGAATTCGGTTGCGGTTTGTGAAAAGAACCGGAAGGCTTCCAACGACTGGCCAGACTTTGGGGCCGGTGAGCTTTCGGGCTAGGAGATAGAACCAGAAGAAATATACAGAGCTAGCAGCTGCTACGGTAAAGAAGAGGGTTAGTTCCATCTCTGTGTGGTTTTAATTACTGGACGAGTATTGAGAGAGAAAGATGATGCATATATGTATATAAAGCTTGAGAAAGTTGTAGCAGGAGTAGTTGGGAAACTTGGTCATCCATGTCGCTGATAAGTTGATAAGAAACTGTATCTGGAAGCGCATACACGAAAACTTTTGGCCGAAATTCAGTTTAACTGTGTGATTTTGGCAATTCTAAAGTAGGTGGAAGAACTTTGCTTTAGTTAGTGTTAATCTATTAGCTAGAGTGGAAGATATTAATTTTGTTATTACTTATAGGTAGAGTTTCAACTATCTCTCAATTTTCTTTTGGAGGCACTGTGGCAGCTAGCCTATTAAGCAATGCCACCCGATAGTATTTTTCTTTTAGGGTTTGTTAAATTCACCATCCATCGTTTTCAAATTGCATGCATGTAATGTAATGGCAGGGGATGTACACTAATAAATCAGTCGGTTCAAATCAATGTCGACGGATTTTCAGTATGTCGATCACTGTCCAATTGTTAGACATAAGAGAGCAAACTCATTATGATATACTTTATGTTGGTTTCCTTGCCGATATATTGGTTCATCATTGTTACAGTTTGCTGTGATTTCAATACAAAAACATGCAATAGAAGAAATAAGAAGAAGATGATGAGTGAGACGAACTTCTTTTCCGTAGCGTTTATTAAAAACTTGATCTCAATGTGAAAAATGTTAAACGACAATAAATGTGGACTGTGGATCACTATTGTACTGAAATTGTTCCAACTTAACCATTTTTAAGGTGTTGGGTTTTAATCACAAAAGGTCTCGGTACAATTTGGTATTATCCATCCGCTTATAAGTTGTATTTTATTTATCACTTTTCCAATATGAGATCTCTCCTCTTCAACACTCCCCTCACGTGCAATCTAATTTTTTGAAGGATGCACGTGTAATTCATTCGGTCCAATTCCAACATCGAGAATTAGTATGTGCGGATTTGGTCCAATTTTCGATGTGGAAATTGGTATATGGGATCCAAGGCCTACTGTGGACATTTGGTATAAAAAAAATCGAAATTTCTCCGATGATAATTCGATGAACCCAAATTTAGGCTTATTATGTTTGGGGAAACCCCATACGATTAGGGAAGCAATTAGAGAGGGACCCGCTCTGATATCATGTTAAACGGCGAAAAACGAGGCATGTGGATCACCATTGTACCGATATTGTCCCAACTTAACCACTTTTAAGGTGTTGGGTTTTAATCAAGTCTCGGTACAATTAGGTATTATTCATCCACTTATAAATTGTATTTTATTTGTTAATTTTCCGACGTGAGATTCTCTCATCTTCAACAAAAAAGATGAACTATTACGTACGTACGTCGGTAATAAATCTTAACTATAACTTTTCAGGTAAGTTAAATTAACTAGAATTATTGACTTAATAAACTCTGCAAGCCTCAATGCAATTAACTTGCAAGAATCGTATCCATTTTTTTCCATGGTTGTTAGGACCAGAAAGATGCATATATGCCTGCATTTTGCGTGTTCACCTTAATTCTCATCAATCATGCACATGCTTGTTCATTTCGATTCTATCTTTCTACAAATACTCAAAATGTTTACTTTCTTTGATGCTTATCAACATATAAATATACACAAAAGTAGTTAGTTTTCTTAGCATTCTTGCAGGTTTAGCTATGTTTAACACTAAAGAATTAAGTTACCTTATTTGGGCAGGTATGAATTGCTTACCCAATATGGGAAAATGGCTTTGTTCAAGGGAACTGGAAAAACATTTTTATAAGAAGAATAAGTGAGAGGAAGTTGAATTGACTCTATTTCAAGGGGAAAACCTTAAGAAGAGCAGACTTGGGATAGAAGAAATGGACAATTTGTACCAACCCCTTTTTCGCTTTCTTATGGTAATACATTCATGAACACCAACCCCTTTGTGTTAGTCGAATATGTAGTTGTCCAAAATCCAGTTTAACCTCACGCTTTCTAACTGCCTTGTGTGGTAAAATTTGAGTCAAGTAATTAAAGAACTAGGGGATAAAGAAGCTAAAGTTTATCCTCCTAGCTCATAACTAGCTGCGTACTTCTGGATCGGTATGAAGTATGAAGAAAACATATGATTTATATATAGAGAGAACCCCTTATTTTTGTTTGGTACCAGCTCTTTTTATGTTTCTTAATGTCTAGGACTAAATTCAGCTCACCATCTTGTATTTTTAGAGTTTCATCAGTTCAGTCTCTAATTATTTTTAACTTATTTAAAAATATGATAATTTACTATATATAAGAAGTTCTCACGAGAATGTGTTTTCAAACATAATTAGATATTGTATTATAATACATAATTAAAGTATTTCACGAGCTTCGAGAGATTATTTTATAGGCCTAAAAGATCTCTACGATAAGAAGCTCGGTGAGTCAAAAGAGGAGGAGGAAATCGCAGTCCTAAATTAATTTGTTCTTGCACCAAGCTAAAGGTAGACACCACTTGGCTACTAATTGCACCAGGTTATGGTCATGCCACGTGTCTTACTCACAGCCATGTCCAGTAAGGATGAGGCCCTCATCTAACAAAATAGTTGTCCTCCTGTTGTAGAATTTACCAACACCAAAAGAAAAATTGGAGAAAATGAAGATAAGACACTTGTGGAGAGCTTGTGCTATAAACACTTCCATTCAATCCAAGCACCCAACTATAGAGCCATCCAAAGGCTCAAATTCACTTAGCAACACCAGCCAGTAGGACTGGTATATTATCCTACTCACTTGGCCTTCCTCCTCTTATTTCACTCATACTATTCCAACTTCCCCATACCATTTTCCTTTGCTAGATCATCACTAACCCTAAAATGGCTTCCTTTACAATGGTCTTTGCCCCCATGGTAACCACCAGAGTAAACACCCGAGTGTACGCCGCGACTGCAGCCAAGGGTGCTGGAGGAAGCAAAGAAGAGAAGGGTTTTATTGATTGGCTAGGTGGAGTTATTGCCAAGGAGGACCAGCTGCTCGAGGTTGATCCCATACTCAAGAAGGTTGAGGGCAAGAGTACTGGTGGAACCACCAGCAGCCGCAAGCAGAACACGGTGGTGGTGCCGCCGAAGAAGAAAGGTGGGTTTAACCTTGGAGGCCTTTTCGCCAAAGAATGATTGGTTTTCATTCTCAGCAGCTGGGGGTTTCAGGCAGTACTCTCTGTATCTATATTTGCATTGTTTACTCATTGAGCATTTTGGATCATTAAGCTGTGTTTCCTTCTTCAAATTTCCACATGTAAGGAACTTAATTATAATTCATTTTGATGATCTGATACATGATAATTAATATGATATATTCCAAGATAATTTGATGCCAAATTGGTTCTGAACTGTGAGCTTGTATGAGCAAATTTTATGACTAAGACAGAAAATATATACTCCAATCTTTGTGTTCTGTTTAGCAATGTAAGAAACGTCTGTATTGAAGATGACCTCTGTATTTAGAGGACACAAGCCTTCTTAATTTGTTGTCTAAACCTGATCCTAATTGATAGTCAGAAGATCTCCTTTGAAGGATCCACACCAGTCTCACCCTGTCTGCAACTAATTCTTGATTGTTTTAACCCAGTCTATTATTAGCTCTTATCTCATATCCTAAGGATCTAAATTAGCCAAAAACTAGAAGAAGGAAGCACTTGATCAAACATATTGCATTGTCGAAAAAAAGATCCTTGGCTTATCAAATTATCTATCGAGGAAATGAAACGATTTTACAAAAGATAGAACCAAAGCTGCATGCTTTCATCAAGCAATACGTACATTTAGACCTTTTAGGACACCACATTACTAATTAAATGCACATATAGATTCCTTACTTAGTACATGAACCAACGCAAACTGTCAAGCTTCCAGTTTTACAAACTAGGAGTCGATGTAACAGTAACAGCAGTTTGAAAATCAGAATCCCAAGATTTCTAAAACTTTAAGAAGAAACCTGTGACGCAATAGGAGTAGCTCTTGAAAAAGTAGAAGTAGAGTTGAAGAACTCAATGCAGTCTTCTATGGCTTCTTCTCTGTGAGAATCACCCGCAGGCACGTATGGCATTGACCTTCTGGATGAAGAATCATTTCGTGAAGGCCTCGCCCTTGCCGACCCCATACCCAAGCATACGGTTCTCGCCACCTTGTCGGCAAAATGTTTGAGTAACCTCATAGGCAAGAATCCCGACCATGTAGAAAGCTTGAACCTAAAGTCGACAAACCTTGTGTTTTGGGCAATTCTCTTACTGGAAGTTTGTTTGGACAAGAGGACTGCTTTCTTGTACCTGTTGCTCACCTGGGTGTCGACTCTTGTTGCCATAGTCTTATTGAAACTTGAATGAAAGAGAACCAGAGTCTGCAATTCGAATTGAACAAAGAGCTAGCAGGGTAGAAATTTATAGCTAGTGTGTAAAGCACAAAGGTATAAGAGTGTCAAAAGGATATGCCAAAAGGAGGATTGGGACGGTGAGGAATATCTCGAGCAGTATTCAAAAATGAACTTTAGCTAATTGGCTTTCCCACTAATGCCAATCCGTCCTTGTTATAGCAGTTTCTTGCATGTAGAGCAAGCATAAAAAAGTGATCCTTCCAATGAACAAAATACAAAACACAATTAGAGAGGAAGAAACCTGAAAAGAAATGATATTGACACAATATCAACTAGTACAAATAATCAGTAACAGATGAATCTCTGCACAAATGCCTGCAAATATTCACTGTATCATAGGGTGGGACGTCTAATACTACCTTCAACAACTACCCGTCTTATCTTGTTGGCGATGATTGAGAGACCCGTTGTGATCTATAGGGATGATAGAGAGAGAGCGAGATATGCGCCTCATCCGACCTCAAACTTTCACCTGATAGTTGTATACGGCATATATACAGAGCAGATGTTCATGTATGCTAAGAAACTCAGTTTTACTAAGGTTGATCCAATATCAAGTAATAAACATAAGCATCTAATCCCTAAAAAGACCACTCCTTAAAGTGTTAGTTTCCTCAGTCTGTTCACTTATAAATCTATCTACACCACCTTCAAATATGTATTCAACTACTAGTTGCAAATCCAATTCAGGATTCAAACTAAATCTTCATGATTATGAGGTTCTCGTCCACTCCAGAAAGATTTGTAAGACTGTGGTCTATACATTTCTCCAACAAACATTTTCTTTATCAAGCCCACAACTGCTTAAATATGAGGCCAGTGTGAAAAAAAAGAAAAAAAATCCACATAGTTCTATTGATCGAGAAAAAGCAAAGGGTGAAAAAAAGGATCTTATCAAAGTGTAAGGAAAAGCACACAAGGCATCACCCTGTTAGTGGCATTGGTTTTCCATGTTTGTTCTTTAGACCTCCAAAGTAAACTATCCATTGAAAGGTAAAAGGGCGAATGAGTGGAAGAGGAGTACCAGAGCCTCGGGTACACATTAGAACTCAAAACTGATACCTCACGGACTGAACAATAAGCTAAGACAAAATCAAATCTGTACCAGTAAAAACTTTGAAGGAACATATAGAAAGCATACCAACACAAGCAATAACTCTCTAGATATTAACTTTTCATCACGCAAAAAACTATGAACAAAAACCACCCAACTGCAAAATCACTGATTCTACAGAGCAGCCAGCACAAGGAAACTAGTCCATAAACTGTGAGAAGCAAACTAGATGCCTCCAAAGGTTAGGTGTTAGATAAATCTTCAATCAACCAACTTGAACTCAGTAAGCTAACAACAAACTCATACAACTCCACAGTACGACACAAAATATATCCTTCCATATGTCCACAAAAGTTTCCACAATCCACACTCATACAATAGCAAGTCTTTAGCATTTCAGGAAAAAAAAAATCAGCTGAGAAACTCTTCAAGATCACCAAAGATGTAATTACAGAAATCATTTATCAGCATCTTTGCCAATGCCTAGGACAACTTGATAGATTTGGAAGTGGGAATTTTTCTTGTGTGAGCTAAATCTATATCAAAATTGTTACAGGCAGAATTTTTGTACAGACATTTGCAAACTCAGATAAGATACACTCAGGGAAAGAAACTCACTGTTTATTAATTATTATTCATGATAAGCAAAACCTCTCCATCATGCCCAATGATGGAATCCAAGAACTCCCTTACTCTTCCACTATTTTCAAAAGCCTGAGGAGCAACAAGATCACTATCCAAATCATACCAAACCCCATCAATCTTCCTCAAAGTAACCCAATGCCTACCTTTCCATAACCCCACAAACCTTTTAACCGGAACATTAAGCAGAATACCCATCAAAGTATCTTCAGCCCCATCTAGATCAATCGTATTGGCCCCCTTGCGACGATCATGCCAAACCACATTCTTCCCCTTATCTTCCACAGCCGCAATTAGCACATTTATATCATAATTTCCAGTAAGTGCATTGTGATGGGGTTTAAAGAGCGCAGACAAGGGTGTCCATGTTTCCTTGTTGGGTTCTTCAACACCAAGATTTTCAGCAATCTCATTCAATCTTGGTCGAGTAAACGCATCTTTTTGCTGTTTTTCACAACATTGTTTATAATCAGTAAACCCAATTGAAACTAATTCATTATACTAAAACCTATTAGTGGGTTGTCTAGTAGAACATTTGTTCTGAGCAACTTAGCAAAGTTATGGAGAAATTAACATGAAAAATGAGATGAGTTTTACAGAGGGTTACCTGGAAGAGATTGTTGAGCGCGTGTAAGAGACAAAACTGAAGCTTCTGGCGCTCGTGGTAGATTTGGGTGCTGCTCTCGCTGGCCATCTATAACTACACAATTCCAGTTGTTCAGGGCTAAGAGAAACTGATTTTGTGGAAGCAAAGCGATATTCGGATTATTCAACTACTCAATGAACAAGAAAATGATAAATCAGAACGAAAAGAATACAAAAGATTTGGGCTTTGGCTGAATGGTTGTACAGGAAGTGAAAACGAAGAGGACACAGAACCCTGTTAAAAGTCGTCCTTTTCAGGTCGTCTGGACACATCACTTCAGGACCAAAAATATAAGAAATTAACCCAAAAAAAAATTAAAAAAATAAAAAATAAAATCTAAGTTTGTCAAAGCTGTCGACTTGTCCTGCCGCCATGGTTCAATCAAATCAGAGCTCCAACTCCTCCACCGTTGTGCGCCAATGCGGTGGAGGAGGTCTTTAAATAGGTAAAAAGACAGAATAAAAAAAAAGAGCGAATTGAGAGAGGTTTATTCATTCTCATTTTTCTTTGTGCTCCATTAACACTGGGCAATCATAGTTATACAGAATAATAATAATAATCCAGGATTGATATGCCAAACTGTTTAGTTGGTAAAGCAAAGTTTTATCAGTATTGATCAGTTTGTATACAAATGTTTAACTGTGAGTACAATTACTAAGCTAACTGTTGACACCATAAGAAAACTATGCAGGAGCCGGTTGTTAAAAATGGACTGCACTAGAGTGCGGAAAGAAGCCTGAATGGTTCTATGCACAGTCACGTCTTCCTGCTTGATAGTGTTCTTTTCGCCTACAGCGCATGGTACCATAACTATTCCATTGATGGTAATCTCTACCTCTATTATGCAAGTATCATTCCTCACCAACCCTTTGTCTGCTGCTGTGAAATTTTCCAGTGTAACGAATTCATCCCAACCCCAAAAGTCGAAGGCAACGAAGCGATGATGATCAGTTTTCAACAGATGCTTTGAATGAATCTGATCTACAATGCACACAGTATAGTCGGTAGATATTGTTATACCTTCAAGAAGAGGTTCAGCCCATTCCAGATATATACTAATATGAGTACCAAGTCCATTGTTGAATCCCCCAGGACAGAGCTGTATTATCCAGTTGGTGAATGACTCTTCAAAGTACTCATCATCAGCAGACAGCAATGCTAGAAAAATTCTGAATCTTCCAAACATGCTTGTAAGTTTCAGAGGTCGAAAAATTCTTGAATGGTACATTCTAGTTTAACACTTCACCATGAGCCTCAGTTCTGTGCAAAGATTTACATCTTTTCAAATCAGAGCGATTTTCTGAAGGTGTTGCTAAAGCTACTAATGATAAGATAACCACAGTTTTACCTTTTGGAATGGGACCTCGGTGTCCAGGGTTGAACTTTGCTATAATTGAAACCAAAATCGATCGTTCTTTCAATGATTCTGCAGATCTGCATAGGCATACAAACAAAGACATAGAAACCACTGTTTAAATGCACCAGGCTACAACAGCATCAATACCTCTAAGTTCCTCTGGCTAGATATGAGAACTGCATCTTCCAAGCTAGGTAATGCAACAAGATATTGTATTTCCATGTGATGGATTTATAATATAACACATCCAAAGGTAAAAACTGTGGATCATCAACTCATAATTCTATAACTAGCAGCTTATGAACTTAGCTAGAATTAGTCCATGGCAGTGGATGTTCCAAGTTATATAGATAACGACGTAAACATTTTCAAAATGCTAGCTATCAGATATAGGAAATGACAATGGGTGCTCAAATGGCAAATAATAGGTAACTTGTAGAATACATCCAAAAGGTGCAGAACTCTGACATTTCAACTAAGAAAATTATGTCAAGCATTCAAATCAATTTTATCATGAATCTCTCAACAACACCATAAAAGCCTGATCTACTATATCCTTAGACAGTAAACCAGCTATCAATTTCACAGTACGTGCATCTGCTGAGAAACCGCACTCCACCATTTCTTGAAGAAGTCCCGTAGCCCATAATGACTCATTGTTTTTTAACAACCCTCGGATAATGATGTTATAGGTCAAACCATCTGGAGAGCAGCCTTTCTCTCCCATTTCTCTCAGCAACTTTTCTGCTCCACTTAATAAGCCCCCTTTACAAAATCCATGAATCATTATATTGTATGTCCGCACATCAGGCTGTACTCCTTTCAATGACAAACCAGAGAAAACCTCTGTTGCAGATTCCATTTTCCCAGCTTTCAATAAACCTTCTATGAGGATATTGTAAGATACGATAGCCAGTTCGAACTCCTTGTCCTCCATCTCTCTAAGCAATTCTTTTGCCTTAGAAAGTTGTTGGTTGCTACACAGGCCATCAAGTATAATATTATATGTTTGAACATTTGGACGTAGGCCACAACCTTGCATTTCAGAGAACAATTTGTCTGCCTTTTCTATTCTCCCTGATTTGTAAAAACCATCAATAAGAGTGTTATAAGTAACGATATTAGGAACAAGTCCTCTAAGAGGCATTTCCTCAAAAATCTGGTAAGCCTTATCGATCTTTTTCTGATTGCAATATCCGTTAATCAATATGGTACAACTCTGAATGTCAACCACGGAGCCCTTGCTCAGTATTAGATCAAACACTTGTTTCGCCTTGTCCATTTCTCCTCGCAAACAGTAACCATTTATGAGGGAGTTATATGTAACGGTATCAGGTTCAATTCCTCTTTTAATCATCATTTGAACCACACTTCTGGCTTCAACGACCATCCCCTTCTTACAATGTGCATCGACCAGGATGTTGAAGGTGAAGACATTTGGAGATATACCTTTACTCACCATTTCGTTCAACAACCTCATAGCTTCTTCCCACCGTCCTAGGTTACAGACTCCCTCAATCAAAGAGGTGTAAGTAATAATGTCAGGAGCAATACCTCTACCAACCATTTCTGAGAAGAGGTTGAATGCTTCGTCAACTAGTGTATCCTTCCCCAGGCTGTCAATGATGGTGTTATAGGCAAATATGTTAGGCTGGCATTCTCTTTCATCCATTTTCTGAAGTAATTGGATAGCCGCTTTGCTGTTTCTGATAGCGCAAAACCCCTTTATGAGTGTGCTGAAAGTAACCACATTGGGCTGACAATGACCTTCCTCCACCATTTTGCTGAAAAGCATCGCTGCATCAGCCACTCGGTTCTTGAGAACAAAGTCGTGGATGAGAGTGGTGAAGGTGGTGACATCAGGTTGAAGCCCCAATTTGAAGAAGTGGCCCAAGAAAGACAAGGCACACCCCATTTGGTTCAAATGACAGTAACAATTGATGGTTATGTTGAGAGTATAGTCATTAGGTGAGATTCCACCGATAATCATTTGTGTATTCAAAGAGATAACAGCAGAAAAGTGTTCGAATTTGACAAGTTGATTCAATATCTGAGTGAAACGGACAACAGACGGCAGAGGACGCCTCTTAAGCATTTCATGTAACAACATCAAGGCATAGTCGAGATAACAGACTCTGGACTTAGAGGTCAGGGGTGTTCGTGGCGGATTCAGTACCCGGCGAACAGTCAATACTGGGGGCGGAGGATGCGTGCTCCTCGCGTGTCTTCTGTGTGTGCTTAGGCGTGCCAGCACCTTTGGAGTGGTGCGACTCGATTGCGTGCGACCCCTGGCGAGTCTTCTCGTCTGCTCCCAATTGACTCTGTCTTCCTGATCAAGCAACTGTTTCGCGGACGCTGACTAAGCCGGCGTACAGGGCTCGAACAAGACCTGAATAGAACTCTCTAACAGGATTTTCTTCCCAACCCCTTGGAGGATTGAGGATCTTACTCTAATCCGGAGAAGCAAAGCAGAGCTTATACCAAGACCACGGGTGTGTCACCTGAGTGACGACTCGATTGCTACCAGAGTAGCGGACTGACTCGATTGGCTCAGCAACCGCTCGACACGAATACGAGACATAGTCAATCGCAGGTGGAGGCAAATTACGTGAGTCGCTCAGCAACCGCTCGACACGAATGTGAGATTGGATCGATCGCAGGTGGAGGCAAATTGCGTGAGTTGCTCCGGAGAGGCTTTGGCAAGTTAGCGGTGCGCTAGAACTTGTGTGTGTTTGTGTTTGGTTGAGAACCCTTCTCTAGTCGTAAAAGAGTTGTATTTATATGGTTCCCGAAACCCTAGTGCATGAGGATCCAGCCTGGCGGATTCCGAGTTTCATTAAGACTGTCTTTCCTTATTCTACCTCCAATCTAATCAATTAAGAATCAATTGAGATCAGTCTTTCTCTTTGCTTAGGAAACTTCTTCCCCGTCAAATATCGTCTGGATCCGTACTCAATTAAAGCCGGGGTAAACCAAATCGAGTCCAATACGAATCAATTACTGATTCGACAAAGAAATCTTCTCCAACGGATTGCTACCGCAACAATCCCTAATTATCCTAATCAGTATTTACACCTCATTTTATTAAAGAAATTCGTATATTGCGTAATCGGATTACTACAAAATAACCCCGATCTGATTAGGTAATAAATCAATATTCTCTCTCCAAGTAATCTTTCCTGAATGAGGCGGCAGAACATGAATATCGGGTTCGGTTTAAACCTAAACCCCTCTGGGCTTCGGGGTAAAAGCCCAATTGAAGTGAATTCCAATTGTGGCCCAAACATTGCCCCCCAGTCTCCGATATTGAGAGTTTCAACGAAATAGAAGAGAGACTGAGCCCCAAACGCCGGCCCATCCGCAACATTTAAATATTTGGACTATTGCACCGTTTCCTCACCAATCATGACTTCCCAATTCGAAACGGTATCACTGTTCACCTAAACCCTTGATTGCTGCAAAACCCAGCGCTTCACAACTCGAGAACCCCTTTCGGATTCCTATAAATCAAGTTGAGACCCTTGGTTTCTCCTTCAGACCACTTTTCTTCCTCTTCCTTAGCCTGAAATCAGAAGAAACCCAGATTTGAACCTAATGGCCTCCTCAAAAAACTTCGTTATTCGCTACCCCGTAGCGAATCAAGCTAAGACTCAACTCCTCCCTCTTATCAAATGCTCCGGGGATGATGACCGGACCGATCTTAGCCTTCCCCAGGAGGAACGTGCCACCTTAGGTCCCTATGTGGTGGGCTATAACGCTGATGATAACGATGGAGCCAATCAGATACTCGACAGCCCGGCACGCCCGCTGCCGGCGCTTTTCCGTTCTGAAGAACCAGCGGAATACCCAAATTTTCAAACCAACCACCACCAAGCCGCCGTAAACCATTCCGCCTGGCCTCTGGTCAAGCCCTATATGACAGCCTGGTATGCAGAACGGCTCCCTCTCGACAGAGAAATTTGGAGGAAGGCTGGGGTCGCTGATGTGATCAAACTTTGCTTCAGCCTCAGCCCAAAAGGAGGCAACAGGTGCGCCCTTGTTCCGCTGATCAGCCTTTGGAACCCCACGGTCAATGCCTTTGAGTTCAAATTCGGTCATGCCTCCGTGACATTGCTAGACCTCTATGCCGGCTTCGGGTTCCCAATCGGCCCCCAAGCCTTTGATGAGAGCTACTACCTCGAGAGGATAGTGCCCCGAAGCGCTATTAATACGATCGAGGTCGGTGGGTTCGAGAAGTGGAAGGACGATACCTCCAAGCTGGATTCTGCGCTCAGCGGAAAAGCCTTTCTGTCTTTCTGGCTCAACAAGTTTGTGTTCTGCTCCAACACCAACAAGATGACCAAGCTTTATCACCGTATGGCGGAGGTAATTTATGCCGGCCAAGAAATTGGCCTTGCCCAATAAGTTCTAGCACACCTTTACCGCTGTCTGCACCAGATATCCGCCGTGCCAATGAATTGTGCTCAATCTGGTCCACTCTGGATCCTAGATATTTGGTACCAAATGCACTTTCCCCAACTCACTCCAGCCATGAAGGGGACTCCTAGCAAGTTGTGGGGCAAGAATATGTCGGCTGCGCCCCCAGTCCTGACCTCAGCTACGCTGTCTGCCTCAACATCTTTTTCAACACATCCGCCAGGGAATTTTTTGCAGAGGCACAGCGGCTGATCCATTTGAAGTATCCACGCGGACTAGTCCGGGGGTTCCTTCCCTCCAGTGAACAAGTCTCTAAAGGTCGATGGATTTTCATTCACTGCGTCTCCATGGCGGACTTGCCATTCCTCTGTAGTGACAAGAAATATCCAAGCCACGAGGTCTACGCGCCTCACTTCTTTGCACGGCAGTTCGGCCTTACTCAAATCCTGCCATATCCGCCACTGAAAAGTGTAAATCTTTTTTCGGCGTGACGGAATAGCAAAAAGTTCCCACCAGCGTCCGGTGCTAGCGATAGACCATGCCTGGAGCTTCTCAATTTGCGAAACCCGGAATGCTACCCATACCTAAAGGCCTCTACGGATGCTACTGGTTCATATCAGATATGGTGGGCACGCCTGCGAGGTCCGCTCTTTAAACAACCATCCATCTTCTACTTCCAGAGGTTCTTTCGGAATCAGGGCGGGCACCTTACCCCAGCTGATCAAGAGGTGCTAAAGGGCGGTCCGCTGTATGTTGACCTGCCCCCAAGAAAGGTAATATGCCCTGCTTTCCTACTACTGTTTTGGTTTGCCAGAAAACCTCACGTAACTCTTAATTGTTTAATGAAACAAGCATCCGGACAAACCTCGATGGATAGAGGAAAACGCAAAGCAGTATGTGGGGCTCATCCGACCCCGAAGAAGAGCAGAACTATCGTTGAGGCGGATAAAGAATCTGATGAGGAGGAGAACGCACCTGTAAGTGAATTCAACTTCTCCCTAGCCCCCTTGCTTCTTTAGATATCAGTTCAATCAATACCTACGTGACGTAGATATCCCAACTCTATCCCTCCTTGCAGACACCTCGGAGGAGGCGCTCCTCTTCTGCTGCAGCCGCCAGCCGAGGCCCCACGGTGATCGAGATTTCCTCTGGTGAGTCCTCTGACCCCTCTGAAGAATCTACAAGTTCTTCTAGATTCGATGAGGACTATCTGGACCTCTATCAAAATCTTCACGAGATTTGCGGCGATAGTTTTCCTCAACCTGTTCCTCTGCGTTATCTTGATGTAGGTACTTCCTCTAATCTAGCACTAGCAGTTAGTCAGAGTTCTACTCAACCAATCCTGACACTCCCTGTCGCTACAGAAACTGGACCAGAGGTGGAGGAAAACCCTGATGACACTATGGCGGAGGCCCCGGCAGCCGAGCCTCTACAATTGACAACTGGTGCACCCGGTAGCTCTTCCACTCCAAATCCGCTGGCCTCAAGCTCAACTCATGAAGTGGAGCAAGAAGAAGAAGAAGGAGAAGAAACAAACCAATGCGTCGAGCAGCTAGCAGCTGGTGAGCCTTCCTCCCCTGCACCTGATCTCTCAATAGCAGAAGAGGAAGCCATTGCCGGTGTGGAATCCCTGACCGATATTGCCCCCCGGGTTGAACAACTTCCAACTCCTGCGGATGACCCAGCTGACCTTGATCAGCAAAGGCAACAAGGGGTTCCTCTGGACCAACCAGAAGCAAACCCTCACCCAGAGATTATTGAGGTATATACTACCTCTGCTTTGAATTGTCACCTCCCTTGGTTAGAACTGCTCCTAACCCTCCTTTATTATAAGCAGGTGGAAGATGATAGTGTGGCCACCATCAGTGCCACCCCACTGGTGGCGGACCCCGGCCCGATGGAATCAGCTATGGAACCGATCCCCCTGCCACAGAATGAAGCCATCATGGGCCTGGTCATTACCCCATCCGCACAATCCTCCGTGACCCCTGGCGGATCTGGTTCTGAACTTCAGGATAAATCTGCTTCCTCCTCCCGTCTGGCCGAAGACCTCTTTCCCCGGCCACACAGCCCTGAAGAGGAACCTATAGAAGTGCAGGAAGCATGGGGATTCCTAGAGTGTCTGGGGGAGAAGGATCCTGCTGACACCCAGGTGGCGGACGAGCTCGTCTCCGCCCTTGACGTTCTTAAGGGCCAACTCCAACAGCTGCCCCCTGAGCTCCAGATTGAAGCCAACGCTGCCCTTCTTTGCCTTCCAGCAGAACTAAAAAGTCTGCAAGAACGTCTAGTTGCCCGGTCCCCCCAGCATGCCCAGCTCCAGGAAGCTGGCGTGGCCTTCGCCAACGCCGCCCGTGCCTATCAAGATTTAGTCGTTGCGGCTGGCAACGACACGGAGGCGGTCGAAATAGCCAAACTTGAGGATATGAAGGCGACCATAGAGCATAAAATCTTCCTCCTCCGCCAGAAACAAGCCACTCGCGCGGATCAATTAAACCAACAAAAGCTTTTGGCAACCAAACTACAGGAGGAAGAGCGTCAGGCCAAGAAAGCCAATGTAGAACTGGACCGCTCGATCAGCAAGACCAAGGCTAAAATCAAGAGATTGGGCCTGCAACTGTACGAATTTAGGCCCAACTCATAATGGAAACTGGCTTGACAAATATATATATATGTATTCCGTCTATTTTATTGACAACCAAGCCCAATTTGGTTTGGTTCAAACACCAAACCCTGCGCAACTGTTTTGTCATTACTGTCGTAATTGCAGAACCGTTTCCCAAAAATTTGAAATTCAAAAGCCAAAACGGTTCCAACACCCAACTGCCTAATAACTGCACCGCTCCAGCTCAGCCCTTGGATTGCCCCCCAACGAGGCTATAAAAGCGAAACCCCTTCGCCAAAACTGAGAACTCCCAAGTTGCATTAGAATGTTGTTCTTTATTCCATCCCTTAGGTTCTCTTATCAACCGCTATGGCTTCCTCAATCCCTTCCACCAGATCTAGTTCAGATGTTCCTTTGAACACCCTCGGATCATAACACCCCATGTTAAATAAATCCCGAACCATAACATCCCATGTTATGTCCCGGGCGGATGTGATCATAGATTGGTAGCTGCTGATTCAGCACCCCACTATTCGCATCAGCCGGAGGCCTAGCGTGGATGCAGGTTCGGGTACCTTTCTCATGCCTCAGGGGACCATCAGTCTTCGCCTGAATCGAGGTCATGCCGGTGTGAGGATGGTCAGGCCTCAATAGACCAGTTGTCTTCTTCGATATGAAGGAAATTCTGTCTCAGTCATCCTTTTCCGGAGCTGAGACCGACCAGACAACAGCGGAGATGGATAGCGCCGGTCTATTGGGCCCCTGGAGAAACGAGAGACTGTAGGCAGCGGATGCCTATCCGCCACTCTGCTTCGGCGCCAAGACAGTCTCTGCCAAACAATCTTCATGCTCTATCTACCATGCTCTCGAGATCTCCGTCTTCGACCCCTGCTCGGAAAGAGTCTAGACCGAAGGATCGGCGGAAATCCCCCACATACAGAGATGGTATCAGAGCTAGTTCGTGGATATATAATTGGTTTCTTTGCGTGTATTTAAGTCCCGCCTTTGTAATAGCCACGGCCGCAAAGCCCCTTTACTTTGTAAATGGACACAAAACTTGCATCGAAAGCCCTATTATCAAAGGCGAAAATTAGGGCACACCCCAAGCGGATGTTCCTGAAAATTCTAATTCAAGAGGCAACAGGGCTTAACCCTAAAGAGAATTCAGAAAATTGTCAAAAATTTCAAAAATCCGCCACCAAAGATGAGCGCGGCGCGGATACTGCCCTTATGTTGCCCCCCTAGTTTACTGGGCTGCGCGGATGTGTGAAGACAAAGCAAAGCCGAGTAAACTAGATAACAAAATAATTGGCTTCCCCTGAATGGGCTGTGATTGAATAAACGGGTAGAAGCCCATCCGCCATGAAGCAAATCTGGCTCCCTAGAATCAAAGAACAGGCTCAGCTTCAGGCGGCCCCAACGGATGCGTGGGAAAAGTAAACTGTGATTAATGCAGGATTTGACAGTCACCGAACCGTGGTGGAAGCCCGAGAAGTCGCGAGTCAAACCCCCCTTTATTACGTACCGGTTCCCAATTGAACAGGCGATCGAAACGGATGGTTTCATAAACATGGGCAAACCACAGCAATAAAGTCCCGGTAACCCCTAACCGTTGGATTCCCCCCGAGATGTAGTATAAAAGGAACCCCTGGTTGCAGCGAAAACCTCATCAGATTTGCCAACTTAGAGCAAAAATGGCAACCCTAGTATGGTTCGCAAATAGCTCAACCCTCTGGTTACCACAAGCCTTTCCACCAGATAAGCTGAAATTCCGGCTAAAAACCCCAGTAACCTCAGTCACCCAGCGTTAAACAAACCCTAACCCGGTCACCTAGCGTTACACACCTTGAACCTGCGCTTCGAGGTGTGTAGCCCATACCCGGCCAGTCTTGGCTGTTCCCCATGCCGGGTATCACTAGTGATCCGGTTAGGTGCCATCATCAACGGAGGAAGAGGTCCCGCTCCTTCATTGACACGTTCATTCACCTACCTCTCAGCCAACTCAACTGCTCTTTCCTTCAGCTGAACTTGGTGAAAGTGTCCGTCCGTTGGTGATGGTTGAGTTAAAGCGGTGGAGACCCGCCCCTTGGAGTCGTCTCTAGCGGATCCAGAACAGTCGCGAGAAATCCGCCAGCAACAAAGACTTAGAGAGATGTAGACATGGTTTCAGAGCTAGCTAGTAGCTCTTTTTATATTTTCTTTTCCCTGTAATACCCTTGGCCGCAAAGCCTGGATATAAATAAAGCAAGCTGCAATTTCAATACATATTGTTCGTTCGCAAAAATGGAATGGTATTGATGATAAAAAGTTCAAGAACATAAACACCCCGAAACGGATGTCGAAGTAAAACAGGGAAAAGCACAAAACCCTAACAGTTTTGCAATGAAAGACTAGAAAAACCCAAAAGTCGGCAGAAACACCCCTAGCGGATGTGCCGCTTTAACTTGTTGCCCCCCGAGTGTGCTGGACTAAGAAGAATTCTGACCAGAATCCTCATCCGCCGGGGGAACTTCAAACTCCCAGACACTTGGAAAGTACTTCTTAAGATATCGCCCATTGATGGGGTTTCTGTGTACTTCCCCATCCAAGTCTCTGAGCTGGTACGCTCCCTTGCCCACAATACTATCAATGACAAATGGACCCTCCCAGCGAGCACTCCATTTACCACGACCCGGTTCGTCAAGGGGCAAAGCTACCTTCCAGACCAAGTCTCCTTCGCCATAGGACTTACCCTTGGTCCGCTTATCATATGCCTTGGCGATCCGCTGCTTCTCGAGGATAATGCTTTCCAAGGCTTCTAGCCGCTTCTCGTCAATGACCTCATGTTCCTGGAACATGGCCTGCACATAGTCATCACCAAGCAGTCGGTGTTGCTCACGAACTCTCAAAGAAGCTACATTGATCTCCAATGGCAGAACAACATCATGGCCGTACATCAACGCATAAGGAGTAGTGCCCGTAGGAGTCCTTTTGGAAGTCCGATAGGCCCAAAGTGTGTTGTCAAGTTGAGTGTGCCATGATCTTGGGTTATCCGCGAGCATCTTCTTCATGATGGATATGATAACCTTGTTAATAGCTTCTGCTTGACCATTGGATTGAGCATAATAGGGAGAGGAATGTAGGAACTGGATACCATAATCCGCTAGCCAGGCTTGGGTTTTCTCAGCCATAAAGGCTGCCCCCCGGTCCGCCACTATGCATTCTGGAATGCCATACCGGCAGATGATATTTTGAAACACAAAGCGGATGACGGTGTCTGCATCACAGTTCCTGGTTGGTATAGCTTCCACCCACTTCGTAAAGAAATCAGTTCCCAGTAAAAGAAACTTGTGCTGCAAGATGAATGTGGGTGAATCTCTCCGACAAAATCCAATGCCCAACCTCTGGCGGGCCAAGGCTTGATGATAGGTTGCAAAGGGATGTTTGGAATCCGCTGAACTGGTCCATGCCTTTGGCAATCCTGACAACCCTGAGCAAAACTATGGCATTCCTTCAACACAGATGGCCAATGGTATCCGTATCTTCGAATAAGCCACCTCATCTTGGGTCTGGACTGATGCGAACCACAGACCCCTAAGTGTACCTCCCTCATAATCCGCTTGGCCTCGACGCCAAAGATACACCTTAATAGGACTCCATCCTCCCCCCTTCGGAATAGGTCTTCTCCCCTGAGAAGGTAATTAGTCGCAAGGTGTCTGATTTTTCTCTCAGACGGTGCAGATGGGTCCTTTAAATATGCTATGATTGGTATCCGTCAGTCAGTATCGATGGGCTCGACTGTAGCGACCAACCACTCTCCGCGGTCCTCCCGGCGGATAGTAAAGGACGGTAGAGTCCTGCGCTCCACCTGAAGGATTCTCTCCTTCACTCCCTGGGCTAAACTGATTCCTGTGGCCAATTGTGCCAACTCGTTAGCTGCAGAGTTCAATTCCCTGGGAACATAGTCCAAGGAATCGTCTATGAAACGATCCAGCAGCTCAATAGCCCGCTCGTAGTAGTGCACCAGATGGAAAGATACACACTTGTAGACCCCCAGAAGTTAATTAATAACTAGCATTGAGTCTCCAAGTACTTCGATTTCTTGTGCCCCCTGGTCGATCAATAATTCCAATCCAATGAGTAGGGCCTCATACTCTGCCTGGTTGTTGGTGCACGTCCATTCCAGCTGAAAAGAATAGTGATATTTGGTACCCGCTGGATTCTAGATACAAATCCCGGCGCCCGCCAACTTACTGGTACTGCTACCGTCGAAGTATAAAATCCAAGGCTGGTATCGAATCATATCAACAAACTTTGGCGGCTCTATAAATTCCTCCTCAATAGGATGGTGTAACAGGAAATCCGCGATGGCCTGACCCGTCATAGCCTTGAGTGGCGCGTATTGCAAGGAAAACTCTGAAAGGGCTAACACCCACTTGCCAATCCTACCCCTTAGGATAGGTTTCGTTAGCATATACTTCACCAAGTCCGTTTGTGCCACCACTATCGTTGGGAATGAAAGCATATAATGGCGGAGCTTAATACCAGCAAAGTACAGGGCCAAACATAACCTCTCGATTGGTGAATACCTGATTTCTGCATCCAATAGTGTCTGACTAATGTAGGAAACTGCATATTCAATCTTCTTTCCATCCGCTAGGGTCTCATCCTGGGCTAGCAGTCCTGTAATAGAAATATCAGATGTGGAAATATATAACTTGAGAGGAATACCGGGCGTAGGCGGCCGAAGGACGGGCGGACTAGCCAAATATTCCTTGATCCTGTCAAAAGCAGCTTGGTGCTCAGGACCCCACTTAAAGACTTCTCCTGGTTTGAGCTTGAGCAGAGGAGAGAAAGGCGCAACCTTGCCTGCTGAGTTGGATATAAATCTTCTGAGGAAATTGATCTTTCCCAACAAGCTTTATAATTCCTTCTTGTTCCTTGGTGCTGGTGCGTCTAACACAGCTTGTACCTTATTGCCAGCCACCTCGATGCCTCTCTCATGCACCACAAACCCTAGAAAGTCACCAGCACAAACCCCAAAGACACATTTAGCTGGATTCATCTTAAGCTGGTGCTTTCTCATGATAGTGAACACCCCTCGCAGATGATCAACGTGGTCTTCCTTCTTCTTTGACTTTACCACCACGTCATCAATGTAGACCTCCAGGATGTCCCCCAATATCTTGCTGAAGATAACGTTCATTGCACGTTGGTATGTAGCTCCTGCATTGGTTAAGCCGAATGGCATACTCAGATATTCAAATGCTCCAGTAAACCCAGGGCAGCGGAAGGCTGTTTTGGAGATGTCCGGCTCGTATATAGAAGTCTGGTGATAGCCTGCCGTTCCATCCATAAAAGATAGCAACTCATGCCCCGCCACTGCATCCACCAACATATCCGCTATAGGCATAGGGTAAACGTCCTTAGGTGATGCAGCGTTCAAATCCCTGTAGTCCACACATACTCGAATCTTGCCATTCTTCTTCCTCACAGGAACAATGTTGGATAACCATTCCGGATACAGAGTCGGTCTGATTATCCCAGCTTCAACCATGCTTTGAACTTCTTGCTTGACCGCCATTGCAGTTTCAGCATTCATCCGCCGTTGCTCTTGTTTAACTGGCCTGCATCCCTCCTTGATGGGGATGCGGTGGCAAGCCAAATCCTTTGATAGACCCGGCATATCTTGGTATTTTTCTGCAAAGCAGTCCTTAAACTCCTGCAGCAACCCTATCAGTTGCTGCTTCAGATCTGGTTCAAGGTACTGACTAATCCCCACCTCCATGGGCTCATCCTCTGTTCCCAGGTTGACCTTTTCTACGGGATCACGTACCTTGGGTGGAGTATCATCTAGCGCTGCTGGAGCAGGTTGAATTACTTCCACCCCTGTAAAAGTCTCAATATCTTCCTCCTCAATGCACTCGACCAGTGCAACCTCCTCCCAGACCATTTGCTCCAATCTATAGATAGCCAATCGTTGCATTAAGAGAGCAAAAGCCTCTGACTCCTCTTGTGAGAGGGCGTCACTCATTGGATACATTGGGAAGAAGCTCAATGGAAACTGGCCGGCTGTAATCTGTCATAGCCTGGGCAATTCCCCATTGAGACAATTCGTTCTGGGTCACCCCAATTGGATGCCCCTTATGATCGACCCCCTCAATTCTGAGAGGCCTCATATTCCTATTGTAATAGCTGGCCTCCAACTGGACGGCCGCTACAGAATAAGGACGCTCATCCGCCTTGATGAGCACTGGTAAATCCGCGACTGGATCCCACATGATCATCTCTTGATGGAGAGACGAGGGAACTACTAATGCTTTGTGGATCCAATCCCTCCCTAGGATCATATGATAGGGAGCGTTTGCCTCTGCAACGAAGAATGCTTGGTAAGCCTCGGATGGTCCTATCTTTACCCTGAGCATGACCACCCCAGCAGTAGGAGTAACATTCCCCGAAAATCCTTTCACCTTGGAAACAGACTGAATAAGCTTCTGCTTCGGAATCTTGAGCTGCTCCATGGTGGTTGTGGTAATGATATTCACCGCGGCCCCGGTGTCTATTAAAACCTTGCGGACCCTAATCCCTTCAACCTCTGCCATGACATACAAAGGCTTCATATGTTGGGACATGTTGAATGTGGGCTTGGCGAACATCACACACTGTTTCAAAAAGTCTCCAGCCCCTTCAGGATATTCGTGGCTGGAACGAAAAACCCCAGGCTCGGATTCTGCTTCACTCTCATCCTCAGGTTCCTGTACTGAGTAAACAGGATTGGGTGATTCCTCACTGTCAATAAAGTGAGCAGTGGGCACAGGCTCTGGCAGAGCATAAGCCGATGAGAGTATGAAAGCCATGTTGCAATGATGAACCATGGCTTCATCTTCAGGCTGCTCTTCATCCATCGACACCTCCTCCTCATCCGCCACTTCTGGTTCTTCCTCGTAGTCGACCATTTCATCCTCCTTGTCGAGGTCTGCGTCTCCTACCTCAGAATCAGCCTTCGCGCTGGAGGCGACTGAGGATGGCCTAGTTGGCACACTCATCTGCAGCTTTTTAGCTGCATACTCTACAAAGTTAGTAGGCGCTTTCGGTTCCTTCGGCCTGACCTGAGATATGGTAGTGGGTGGCCTGCTCGATTCTGCCAAAGCTACACTGGATTCCTTGAGAGCATTCTCCCTCATAGGAACCCCCACGTTAATTGTGTTGGCAGCCAATGATGTGCTGCTCTCCTTAGGGACCCACCTCATAACGGTGGAACCCTTGCTGGTGTCAATCACCATCATATCCTCCTGAGCCTCTGATATCCCCTACTTTCCGGCAGCTTCTGGTTGCGTCCTCTTTGGGGGCGACTGCCTGGCCTTTGAACGCTCAGGAGAGAACTCCAGCTTGCGCCTTGGCCTGGACTGAGGTGCTCCAGTGGATCTAGGCAGATCTGCCACCCTGTCGTGTACATTCCTCCGAGATACCGGTGGAGCCTCTGAGTGTCGATGTCGTCTGGAATCCACGTAGGACTTAGTTCTTACTCTGTAGCGCCTATGGACTTGCTCCACCTGCTCCACAGGTACTGACAGCTCATCCTCAGTTACCCTTCCCGAAGCCAGATCCGCCAAGGTCCTCTTCGCCTTCCCAAAGCGTCTCCTTTCGTTCCGGGTGGTCACTGCAGCAAGCTCAATCGCCTTGCCGTCTCGCTGGGTGTACCATCTGTCCGCCTTCGGATCATTCCTAGAGACTGGCGGAATATAAACTTCCACAGATGACTCTGGATCCGCAGCCTTGTGCGAACCCCCAGCAGTAGCTGACTTCACCCCGGACGGTCCTGGATCCTGCCTGGGCCTTGTCCTGCTATCATAACTGTCCTCGGACCCATGATGGTACTTCATCCGCTTGTAACTCTCCCGGCCTGACTTCTCGGGAGGCGGATGCTCTAACTTAGCCTTCTCGAAGGCTCTCTTCTCAGCCTTCTCCTCTGCCACCTTCAAAGCCGCCTGAAACTCATCATAAGTAATCGGCTGCCCTGTATTCAACCTACAGGTGAGGCAGAGCTTAGAACGAGGGACCAAAACCATGTTCTCTTCTTCCACAGCCCCAATCCAAAACTCTGGGCCGGGACTAGCCTTGCTCTCAGAAAACTCCAATTTGCCATCGTTCAGCCACTCCTGCAGCTGATCCTTCAAACCTACACAATGAGAAGTATAGTGGTCAAATGAACGATGGAAAATACATGCATATCCGCCATCCCCACTATTGGGATGGCATTGGTAGAACTCCTGAATTTCCGGTGCCTCTTGGTGCATCATAGCTTCCCAAATCTCTTCCGCCCTGCTTGCGTCGTACGTGTACTCCTGAAACTTGGAAAACTACTTCCCAGGCTGCTGTGTTGGACCTGAACCGATGCTGATTTCAATCGCATTGATCTGCGGGCCGTTCTTGGCCGTTACCCATTTAGGCTCCGTGGGATTCTCCAACTGCAGGGTGTTGTCGTTAATCCAAATCTGCAGCTGCTCCTTTAGCTTCACACAATCCTTGGTGTTGTGATTGTTCATATTGTGGTAACTGCAGTATGTCTTTCCCACCATGTAATCAGGTTTGGGGATAAATCCGCCATCATGGTGTAGACGCCTCAGGTTGAATAGCTCCTGCAGAATCTCCGGAGCCTTGTGGGCGTTGTAGGTATACTCCTGAAAAGCTGATTTGGTTGGAAGCGGGGCTATTAACTTCACAGTTTCCCTGACCGGTTTCGCTATTTTGGACTGTAAAGGCTTCTGATCGGTCCGCTCAATAACCGCCACCTCGTGCTCCAACTCCTCATCATCAACCCAAGTTAGGATTGGTCTAGGCACAGCATCCGCCTGGATAGTTGCCACAGTCTTAGCAGTAGTCGGAAGTGGAGTTTTGGGCTTCAGAGTTCCCGGATAGTAGGACATAGGAGTCCCCTTCCTTCTTTCGTTCCTTTCCTTGGACCGATCCACATAGTGCTGCTCCTGACCCAGACGATTAGTCAGATCCGCCATAGTGGTCACATGAACCTGCCTGAAACCCTGGCGGATCTCATCTACCAGGCCATCGATCGCCATCCTTACTGCATGCTCCTCTGGAATTTCCATCTCGCAGCGGGTTAGTTCCAGCTTGAACCTTCTTAAATAGTCAGTGGCAGATTCGTCAGGCCTTTGTTCAGTTTCTGCCAGGTCCTTGACCCCGATCTTCGCTTCCACAATACCAAACATGGTTCTGAAAAGAACCTCCATGGTTTTCCAGTCTGGAATTGATCCCGGTTTCAAGCGTTTATACCAGATAGCTGCTTCCCTTGCCAGGGATGTAGGAAAGAGCTTTAACTTCATGATTGGGTCCTCAGCATACTGACCCGATTCATTGGTGAAACGCATGATGTGTGTCTCAGCATCCTCCGACGTCTGGCCGGTGAACGGAGTAAAACGGATTGGCTTAAACCCAGCAGGGAACGGGATCGCGTTGACCTCTTGAGTTAATGGGTTCTCGTACGTCTTGTCGACGTCGGGCAACCCCTGCAGTTCCCTGAGCTTGTCAGCGAAAATTCTGCCAATATCATCCAAAGTTAGCTGAGCCACAACATTCGCTGGTGGCTCCAACGGATTGTTATCAGCCTGCCCCGCAGGAGGGACAGGACCTCCATTCTGATTGACAGCAGCCCCGGTATTTGGTCCGCCAGTTCCGCCACGACCAGTCGTTCGTCCTCGCCTATCCTTTGGCTGGTTAGTATTCGCATTTGCACGGTCAGACCCCTCAGATTGGTCGAACCGATCAAACAGCTGCCCCATCAAGGTATTCATGCTTTCGAGCGTGGCGTTGGTAGCCGCCAACTGCTCCTGTTGCTGTCGCCAGCAGATATCAGAGTTCTTGACATGGGCAGTCAAGTTATCTCCCAGCCGGCTCTGCTGTCCAGCGAGATACTTGAAATTGGCAGTGAACCCCCTCTGCTCCGTCTCCATTCGCTTAACGGATTCATTTAGATTCACGACCACATTATTGGCCTTTTTCAGAGCTTCATCTGTCCGACAAGATTTGTCGATCAGCATCCTTAGAGTATCCGTCACCTCTGTGGGAGATGCGGTTTCCCCAGTAAATTGCGCCATAGGAGACACAGGTGAATCCGCAGACTCATCCGCGAACCCCTCATCCAAAAAACCAAATGAAGCTGCCCGGTTGGTAAGGCCCAGAGTGCCGTTATCATCCTGAGAAGCAGCCTCCTTCTCAACTATTTCCCCCACCGTCGCGACAACTGGTGCGGCGGAAAACAGGGTTGGATTTTTCCTATCTCGCACGACCTTGAGGGCTGCAGCAATAGTTAGCTTCGGCTTCAGTTAATCCCCTACAATCAGCTGTACCATGTTTGATCAGCTCCTTGTGGGAATTCTTTAAACAGTTCATGGTTATCCTCTTGTAAGGATGACCCTTTGTAGATCCCGCAATCTTGACACTATGTCCCACTGGGCGTGCCAAAATGTTCGTGGCGGATTCAGCACCCGGCGGACAGTCAGCACTGGGGGCGGAGGATGCGTGCTCCTCGCGTGTCTTCTGTGTGTGCTTAGGCGTGCCAGCACCTTTGGAGTGGTGCGACTCGATTGCGTGCGACCCCTGGCGAGTCTTCTCGTCTGCTCCCAATTGACTCTGACTTCCTGATCAAGCAACTGTTCCGCAGGCGCTGACTAAGCCGGCGTACAGGGCTCGAACAAGACCTGAATAGAACTCTCTAACAGGATTTTCTTCCCAACCCCTTGGAGGATTGAGGATCTTACTCTGATCCGGAGAAGCAAAGCAGAGCTTATACCAAGACCACGGGTGTGTCACCTGAGTGACGACTCGATTGCTACCAGAGTAGCGGACTGACTCGATTGGCTCAACAACCGCTCGACACGAATACGAGACGTAGTCAATCGCAGGTGGAGGCAAATTGCGTGAGTCGCTCAGCAACCGCTCGAACACGAATGCGAGATTGGATCGATCGCAGGTGGAGGCAAATTGCGTGAGTTGCTCCGGAGAGGGATTTGCCGATTCAACAACAGACGCTGTTGCTCGCTTTCTGGTGTTGAGATTAGTTTGGGTATCCTTAATTTTAGGAATTCAGTTCGTTTTCCGAGTCTCCAAACAAGTGTGGTTTCGGACTGTAGGATTTTGTTTCTAACTAGGGTTTCAAAATTGGGACTTTTCTGAATTGGGTTGTTGATTCTGGTTCTGGTAACCTAATATGTGGCAACCCAACCAACCCAAACCTCATAAAACAACGCGGCCCAACACGAATGTTTAGGAAATTTTTAACAAACTACATACGACACGTCGTTTAAAATCGGAACGGATAGTTGTAGTGGATAACAAAGCTGCTTTCCCATCATCACTCAGAGTCTCTCACTCAACTCAACTCTGCTCAACAATGGCGACCTCTTCTTCTTCTTCATCACTCTCCTTCTTCACCTCCTCCATCTTCCTCACCACCTCCTCCTCCCGCAAACCCCTATCCGCCGCCGCCTCCACCGCCACCCTCCGCCCCAAATCCCCCAAACCCCTAACCCTAACCGCCGAGCTCGCCACCCTCCCCGTCCTCTCCTTCACCGGCGACAAGGTCGGCGAGACCTTCCTCGACCTCAAGTCCGCCCTCCCCGACACCGCCCGCGCCGTCGTCCACCGCGCCATCATCCACGACCTCCAGAACAAACGCCGCGGCACCGCCTCCACCCTCACCCGAGCCGAGGTCCGCGGCGGCGGCAGAAAACCCTACCCGCAGAAGAAAACGGGTCGGGCCAGGCAAGGTTCGACCCGGACTCCGCTCCGACCCGGCGGAGGAGTCGTCTTCGGGCCGAAACCTAGGGATTGGAGCATCAAGATTAACCGCAAGGAGAAAAGGCTGGCGATTTCGACGGCAGTGGCGAGCGCGGCGTCGGCGGAGAACACGATTGTGGTGGAGGATTTTAGCGATGAGTTTGAGAAGCTGGAGAAGCCAAAGACGACGGAGTTTATTGCGGCGATGAAGAGGTGGGGGTTGGACCCGAAGGAGAAGACGACGTTTTTGATGCTGGAGCTTGCGGATAAGGTGAAGCTTTCCAGTAGGAATATTGGCACTTTGAAGATGTTGACTCCCAGGACTTTGAATTTGTTTGATATTTTGAATGCTGATAAGTTGATTCTGACGCCGGAGACGGTGGATTATTTGAATGGGAGGTATGGGGTTGATTTTGAGGGTGAGGATGAGGATGAGGATGATGCAGAGGATGAAGAACAAGGTAGTGAAGGTTGAGTCTTTTTTCGTCTATGTTGTTTATTATGAATGTGCTTTGATGTGTGGTTTACTTGAAATTCATTTCGGTGGTTCGGTACGACTGAAATGTGCATATTTGTGCTTGTAGGTTAAGTTATGCAACCATTATGGATGTTAATGTATGCAATTTGTTTTATAAGCATTTCTGCATTTAGTTTTCTATCTGGGTCTAGTATGTTTGCTGCATTGTTTTATCAGTGAGATTGTGCAAATATATATAGAGCAATGAAATCTTATGTTTGTTCTAAGAAGGTCATGCAATTCGTGCACGCAGTCTTCCACGTGCTTGTTAGAATAAGCTATGTAATTCGGTTTCAGTTTTCCTCCATTGATATCAGTTTTTGCAAGGCAAATAGCATAACTTTACATGGTCTGTATTGAGTATTGACTATGTTTTACCGGGGAATTTCTCATTGTGCTTGTTTACTTATGGAACTCATATTAGTTCAATCATGTCAGTATGGACCTGCAGGAATGATTAGTAATAGAAAACCATGGCTGACAGTAGTTTGCAGTTAATATTGGCTGCCAAAAAAGTAGAATTTGATGAAAAGCTTATGGAAGCAGCTGTGGCTCCTGTGTGTTTCTTGTTATGTTACAAGAAAGCTGGTGCTATCTGCAAGTTTGTACATGAGCAGTTGTGTAAGATGGTCTTTCAGGAGTTTTCAGTTTGTTGATCTGTTTTTCTTCTCTCACTCTCTGTTACAGGAACTGTGGAGGAGGAGACTTCTGATGCAGCAGAGTGATGGCACAGAATAAAGTGTTCATTTCCTACTGCTTTTTAATTGACCTAGGATTCATTTCAATTTATCCCGGTAAGGGTCTGTGCCTTTTTGAGTAACAACCATTTCAGCTCGGATCGACTAAATTGCAGGCTGGTTTGGTAAACTGAGTGTGCATCATTTTTGTTTGTAAAAATTTGCAAATTAGATCAATACAAGTGTATTTACTTGGAACATCATCCGATGTTGTATCGTTTAGTCAGTTATTCGGACTAATATCTATTGGCTGCAACTCATCCGCCTTGCACTATCTTTCTTGAATTTAGATATTACATGCTTCTGTCATCTTTTGCTTGTGAGTTATTATTTTGTCATCAAAATTTGGACCTGTTTATGTGCCCTATATTTCATATTTCATATTGTTCAAGAAGGGTGATTTCGAAGGTAAAACTTCAAAAGAATCATTAAGTACGCCTACTTAATAAGTTTAAGGTCCTTGATGCGGTTCCAGGGAGCACAGATACTATGTGATTAATAGAAAGTCTTTGACTTGATCACCTTCTCTTTTACGGTATTTTTATGAGAGACAAACTGCAACTAACGGACTAAAGAATTACAGTTTACAACACACAGGACAGGGAGTCCTCTAGGGCCTAACAATTACAGTTTAAAAATGATCTTGTTTCTTGGCCGAAGAGCCGCCAAAGAAACAGCCAGCGGAGCATAATTCCGCTTTTGTTGTGCTCTTCTATGCTTAACTCTAGTGTGACCAGATCCTAGATCTTGATCTTTTTACAGTTGTTAGTCTGCTCTTGTTCAGAAGTATATATCTAATACTATTATCACGTCTTCCTAAATCAGGATGTCCTGAAATGTAAGATGGAAAGCTTGCAAGACATGCAGACTGCTGGCTTTCCTGTACCCTAATTTATTGGAGGCAGATCCAAGGATGTCAGCGGCAATACTGCATTCCGACCATGACGAATGCCTGACACAGATCCATGAATGGCTTGCCGGTAAGTCAATTGTGATGGCATTCGGATCAACCTACAACACTCCACAATGAAATAGAAGATTAGCATCAGGTATGGCACACTGTGCCAGGCACCAGGAACAATAAGTGAAAGCAATGAAGCTAGTGCAAGTAGACCGGCAAATCTCACGGTAATGCGGGAAACATGGGTGTAGCTAGGAAATCTTTTTGTGGCCCAAAGAGACGAGCAATACGAAATTAAGCTAACAATGAAAACCATGATGGTTGTGTGATGTGTTCCAAATGGTGAAGACGTCTGGGTCTCTGTAAACCTGATTTGCACAAAGGACACGAACGTGGTGACGATGAAAACAAAAATGACATGAGTGGGAGGAGGAGGGGGGGGGGGGGGGGGGGGGGGGGCGGCTGCAGGCCCTTGTCGATTGATGATGACCAGAAAGTTGAATGAGAGTTGGGTTCTAGGATGGGAGGCAGACATTGTGCAATATGCAATGTGCAATGAAGTGAACTAAGATATTGTCGTGTATATATAGCACTTAGAGGTGGTAAAAGGTGGTGAGAAGGAGAGGGTGAGGTCCTGAGTCGCTGAGTGCGTCATCTTTAATCGTATGAACATGGTACATATACGCTGTATGAAATATCCTGGTGGTTTCCATTAAACTAAGTCAATATGTTAAGTCAGGGCCAAACCTCCGGCAGGTAGGTTGTGAGAAATTGAGGATGCAACTAGATTTTTTTTTTGTACGCTGTAGTACAAATTCTTACCTGTTTGAAATTTTGGTATTCAATCATCTTGGCACAAACACAATTATCAAGGAGTTATTCTATGATAAATAAATGATAAGTAAATTGTAGTTTTATTGATTGATAAGAAAACATTTATATATGCATCACATCATTTATTATGGTAAATTAGGGATTCTTGACGAGTCGTCTAAACAACACGCAAATAATAACCCTACAAGAAACGTTAGTAGTATAGCAATAAGTAGAGATCGTTCTAGCCGGGGATTAAGGATACCTGAAATATGAAAATGTTAGAATAAAACACACATATATACATACAAAATCGTCACACTTTGAGGGAGAGAAGGGATCAAAAGCAAAGCTGCCCTAGACCGAAAAGGATACGAAATAAACCTATTTATATTATGTACAAATTTGGTCGACATTTTTCACACAAGCAAATACCACAAAAACTCTTTAACTTATAGACTCGCATGCAAGAAAGTAAGGAACAAGTATCGACATGTTTTAGATTCAATTTTAGTTCTGACTACAACCTAGTTGTAAGACTTCTCAAGTTCTTAAGATCGACTTTTTGAGTATGGATACTAGAATATATGTTAATTCTTATGAGACTTAACAATTAATCGTAATAGTCTAAATCAGAGACATGCAAAACAAGTAAGGTTGTCAATGATAGGAGTACAAAGTGCTACGATATTAATATGTTTATACCCTCGTTTATGCTTTGTTTAACCCTTATTTATCTAAGATCGAGTCATAATATAGATTAGTGTATATTTGGTAGAGTTTGGCAAAAATGTGCTTAAAAGCTGGAAATTTACAGAAAATTAACAAAGTGCTGAAAATCGAAGTCATATTATGTTTCGTTGATTCTATAAAGCTTTCATGTTGCTTTTGATGGGTTTTTCTTCTCTTATGAGCAGTACACACATATATGATCGAGCAATGGAAAGAGTTTGAGTGATTGGAGCTAAAGAAAATGTCGGAAATTGCAATGCAAATTCGGATACAATAGGTTCTAGGAATTTCCTGGGCAAATCACTCAACTTCCCGATTTTTCCCAAAACAGCTCATTTGGAACTAGAAGACGTGTCATATATGCCCGGAAAGATCTCTGAGTCTAGTTTCCACAAAAATTAGAATAGTATCAATAGTTATTTTCTGGAGGAAGTTATGCCCGATCGAAGATACAAAGGTCAAATCTGCCGAGAAGAAAGGAAATTTTGGCATAGCCCCTGCTGATAGGCTGCAATGCCAGCTTTGGCGATTTGTAGCCTTGCCGCAGCGCAGGCGCGCAGCCAAGGACATCCATGCCGCCGAGACCTATTGGACACGGGCATGACGTGTCCGACTCGTATCCAAGATCAAACATGACGTATCCGAAAGCGTATCTGAGACGTGTCTGGTGGAAGCTTGACCTATGATGAGCCGTGTCGGATACGGGCACCTCGTATCCGATACTGGCATATGTCCTCCGCGCGCCTGCACGACGCCCATGCCTATCGCCATCGATGCCTGCTCACCGTTGCTGCTTGCTAGCCTCGCCAGCCTGCGCTAGCCCTACCACGCACATGTGCACATGCCTGCGCACGTATCCGGAAGATGCCGAGAAGTTATGCGTGCACGCGCGTGCGTGCGTGCCTGCCGCCCTGCTGCCGAGAAGAAACCTTCCTGCCGAGAGAACTTCCGAGCAATTTCCTAGCCATTCCTCGCCTTTCTTTGTGGCTGCATGTGGCTGCAATTAATCCTAAGGATGCAAGGACAAGCTGCAGGTATCTGAAGACCAAGAAAAGTCAACGCAGCAACATGAAAACCAAAGCCAACAAGGAAACCTAGGTGAAGAAGGAAAGCATGTTTTCGGGTGGACTAGGGAAAGCTATGTCCGGATTTTGGACTTTAAAACCATCAAGCCAATGGCTGCCGATCCAATAGAGGAGCCCATGAAGAAACGCAGCCAGTCCAAGAAGGAATCGTATGGAAGATTCTTGAAGAAAATAGGAGTGCACAACAAGATACCTAAACCTACTCGGTTAAGATTTTGATTTCCGTATTAGTGTCAGTTTTGCCCTAGTTTTTCCCTATATATAGATGCCGAACCCTATGCAAAAACTTGTCACATCTCAAGCATAAACACTTCGCCAAAGCTCTACCAAGTCTCACAAGCACCACATACCAAATACATAGCCATAACCCGATTCCACCACATCCACAAACCGTGCCATTATTCCAACCTTCTGCCAAGCTGCCTTCCACCATACTTCGAGGATTCTTCCAAGGTTCTAAAAGTGTGATCTATCCTTCTATGGCTCTTGTATTTAAATTGGTTAGTAATCTAAGGGTGTGATTAAAAAACCGAAACATTAGTTTTGTTTGACAAGCATATAAATCTAGATGTTAGGTTTCATATAACCCGAGTGTTAATAAATAAAGCTATATGCCTAGCGGTTTCTTTGATTTGTTTTATTCACTTAGGGTATAACCTTAGCTAAAAATTGCATGTTAAATAAGATGATTGACAACCTTGCTTGTTTGCGTGTCTTCGATTATAGACTTTTGTGCTTAAATGTTAATTCTTAACCGGATTAGCATAAACTTTAGGATCTATAACGAGAGTTGGTCCTAAAAACGTTAGAAGTCTCACAACTAGGTACATAGCGAGAGCTCTTGTGTGAAAGATGTCGACCAAACTTGTACATAGTAGCTTTTAGATTTAAATTTCATGCCTTAGTTTTAGGGGCAGCCTTATGGCTACCGAACCTCATCACTAAACCCCCCATAAATTCGTGTGTTAATATGTATATATGTGTGAATATTTATCTAACATTCTCATATTTCAGGTACCCTCAATCCCCGGCTTAGAACGATCCCTACTTACTTATACTACTAACGTTCTTTTGTAGGGTTATCATTGCTTGCGTGCCTAAGGCATTCGATCAGTCAATCATCTTATTTTAACTTGCAAGTTATCTAAAGTATTATACCCTAAGTGAGCAAAACAAATCAAAGCAACCTTTTGAGTATTTAGCTATATTTGTTATTATTCCGGTTTGATGAAACCTAACATCTAGATTTACATGCTTTAAGCCAATACTAGTGTTTCGGTTTTTAAGTCCCAATCCTTAGATTTCTAACCAATTTCAAACCTTAAACATGCAAGATACCTACTAAATTATAAATTCAGAAAAACTAAATTATAAACATCAAACCGAGTTTATACAAAGTTTCAATGAAAACCAAGTAACGAAATAAATTCATACAAGTCACACAAACTAATTTAAATACAAAAGCCATAGAGGGAATGGATCACACTTTAGAAACCTTAGAAGACTCCTCGAAGCGTGGTGGACAGCTACACGGCAGAAAATTTAGAACAATGACATGGAATTTGGATGGTGGTGGTGTGATGACTCTGACCTGACCTGGCTAGAGAAGCTAGCAGGTAGGCAGGTCACGCATCCCACATCGCCCGGGGAAGAGTGAATAATGTGCTTATATGTGCAGAGTTAGCTCAATACATAGAGACGCGCTTTGGGGGTTCAATGGCTTCGGAGAGGATGAGAACTTCGAAATTAACCTTACTGAGTCTAGAGTAATCCTAGGATGGGTGACCTACTAGGAAGTTACTCATGAGCTCCCAAAAACAAAACCGTAAGGGCCAGAGAGGAGAGTGTCCAAAGCGGACAATATCTCAAGTGTATGGGCTGAGCTGTTACAGGTGGAATCGGGTTATGGCTATGTATTTGGGTGTTTTGGTGCTTGTGAGACTTGGTAGAGCTTTTGCTAAGTGTTTATGCTTGAGATGCGATAACTTTTTCTGAAGAAAAACTGTCTCTATTTATAGGAGAGGCTGCATGAATCGGCTGAGGAAATTGTCTCTATTTAAAAGAGTTTTCCTTGCCGATTTTGGTTTGGATTTCCTTTTCTTGTTCTTCTAGGATTTCTTTGCTGATTCACTCTTGATATATTTCAGATTCTTGTTCTCTTATTCCTTTGAAGATTCGGTGAGGCTTCTCTTAGTTAAACTCAGACAGGTTTTCCTCAATGCAGCCGGCAATGCTTCTTTTAATCCTAACCGGCTTAGGTTTTCCTTCTTCTCCTAGGATTGCTTCTCCTAATGGCTGCAGGTCTTGGACTTAGTCTTTACACGCTTTCAGCTCTTCCTAGCAGCTCTAGAACACGTCCTGGATTGATGCAGCCACCTTGCAGTATCTCGGGAAATCACCCGGAAGCATTACAAGCTTCTCGGCAGAAGGATTGATCGAATGCCAAAGGCACTCAAGCAATGATAACCCTACAAAAGATGGTTAGTAGTATGAGCAAGTAGGGATCATTCTAAGCCAGGGATTAAGGGTACCTGAAACATGAGAATGTTAGACAAATATTCACACACACATATATACATATTCACACGTCACAAACATAGGGGGATTGGATGTTGGTTCGGCAGCAAGGCTGCCCCTATAACTAAGGTACGACAATAAATCCTAAAACTATTATTTACAAGTTTGGTCGACATCTTTCACACAAACAATTACCACAAAGACTCTTTAACAAGTAAACATGTATGCAAGAAAGTAAGAAACAAGTATTTAGCATGGTTAAGATCCAGATTAGTTTAGATTTACAACTAGAGCTCTCGCTATGTACCTAGTTGTAAAACTTCTAAATTTTTTAGGACCAACTCTCGTTATAAATCCTAAAGTTTATGCTAATCCGGTTAAGAATTAACATTTAAGCACAAAAGTCTATAATCGAAGACACGCAAACAAGCAAGATTATCAATCATCTTATTTAACATGCAAGTTTTAGCTAACGTTATACCCTACGCGAGCACAACAAATCAAAGCAACCGCTAGACATATAACTTTATCCATTATAACTCGGGTTAGATGAAACCTAACATCTAGATTTACATTCTTGTCAAACAAAACTAATGTTTCGGTTTTTAAGTCACACCCTTAGATTACTAACCAATTTAAAGTCTTAAACATGCATCTAATACCACTGTCCTAATTATCTAACACACGAAATTTACAAGTTAAAATCGAAAAACCAACTTATAAACTACAATCATGCAATCGGTTTATACAAGAGTTTAACAAAAACCAAGAATTGAATCGAGTTCATACAATACACATAAAAAATATCAAATACAAGACCCATAGAGGGATGGATCACACTTTTAGAACTTTGGAAGAATCCTCAAAGTATGGTGGGAGGCATGGCAGCAAGTAGAACTTATGGTACGAAACTTTGGAAGGTGGTGGAATCGGGTTATGGCTATGTATTTGGTATGTGATGCTTGTGAGACTTGGTAGAGCTTTGGCTAAGTGTTTATGTTTGAGATGTGACGCTTTTCTATATAGGGTTCGGCCTCTATATATAGGAGAAGGTTGAGCTTTTCTTTGTTCAAAACGGGATAGAAATCTTTGTTAAATAATGTTTCCCAATCTGAGTTGGAATAGGTTTTTCTCTCCCTTTTTGAACAAGAAAACTTTGTTTGGCCGGCCTAGGGTTCTTTGCACATGTCTAGGGCACACTTGAGAAGCTTATTGAACATTGCATAGTACTTGGAAATAGCTTGGAAACCGGTTTGAAGCAATGCAGCCGTCAGAACTTTCCATCGGCAGAAACTGGGCTGCTCTCGGGTGCAGACATTGCCAGTATCGGATACTGGCAAGGCATCCTGGCAAGATACGTGCGGTTGCGAACACAGTTGTTTCACATGGGTGAGCAGTTTCTCTTGTAAGTGTCGGATACAGAGGCACCTTCCTAGCAATAGCTGTAAGATACGGGTAGTAGCGGTAAACAAGCTGACTCGTATTTATGTACTCTTCAGCAGGGGTTTGAATGCAACGGTAAGGTATGTGTTCAGCGGTAGCGGTAAAAACACGTCTCGGCAACTGTATCAGGCACTTCTTTTCAGTAGTGGTAACGGGAAGTTGGTAGCAACGATAGCGAAACAGAAGCGGTACCAATAAACTGGTGTGCTGTGCCTTGGCATGAGCAAGATGTCTGGATAGTAGCGCATGCGGTATCGGTTACTTGTGCAACATCGGTAAAGTACCATGACAACGGTAGTCAACACAGCGGTAAGACATGATTCGGTAGCGGTAGATAAAGAAATCCACGCAGTTGCATTGTAGCAGTAAAACACTCACCGGTAAGACACTTAGAGGTAAATGCTCAACAGTAAGTACTCGTTACTTGCTTTCTTCTAGGCAAATTTGACCTTGTTGTTTTCAATCGAGCATAACTTCCTCCAGAAAATAACTATTGATGCGATTCTAATTTCTATGAAAACTAGACTCAGAGATTTTTCCAGGCATATATGGCACATCTTCTAGTTCCAAATGAGCTGTTCTGGGGAAAATCGGGAATTTAAGTGATATGCCTAGGAAATTCCTGGAACCTATTGTATCCGAATTTGCGTGGCAATTTCTGGGATATCTTTTAGCTCTAATCACTCGAACTCTTTCCATTTCTCGATCATATATATGTGTATTACTCATAAGAGAAGAAAAACTCATCAAAAGCAACATAAAAGCTTTACATAATCAATGAAACATATAATGACTTCGATTTTCAGCACTTTGTTAATTTTCTGTAAATTTCCAGCTTTTAAGCACATTTTTGCCAAACTCTACCAAATACTTACCATTCTATAATATGACTCGATCTTAGATAAATAAGGGCTAAACAAAGCATAAACGAAGACATAAACATATTAATATCGTATCACTTTGTGCTTCTCTATGCAGATGCAAGGTGTGTTCCAGGCGCGCGCGCTGGCACACGGTCTTGTCGGCAGCATCAGGATACACGTGTGTGCAACGCAAGGTTGCCACAAGGCAATGTGCAAGCATGCATAGTCTCCGGTAGGTCAAGGCATCATGACAGTAGGCTACAACGAGGCTACATGTTCACAGATTGGGTGCCTGTATTGGATACGTGGTGCCAATATCCGATACGTGGTGTCATAGGTCAAAACCTCGGCGGACAAGCCTAGGATACGCCATCGGATACGTCTGGGCTTGTCTAGGATACAAGTCGGACACGTGATGCTCGTGTTTGATACGTCTCGGCGGCTTGGTGCCTTCGCTGCGTTGCTGCGCAATGTGCGCGCGCACATGCTTGCTAAGTATCCGATACTTGGTTTCGTCTCGGTAGATTTGACCTTTGTGTCTTTAATCCAGCATAACTTTCTCCAAAAAATAGCTATCGATGCAATTCTAAATTCTGTGGAAACTATACTCAGAGATCTTTCTATGCATGTATGGCACGCCATCTAGTTCTAAATGCGTTGTTCTGGTGAAATTCTGGAAGTTGAGTGATGTGCCCAGGAAATTCATGAAACTTACTATATCCGAATTTGCATAGCAATTTCCGGCAGCTTCTTTAGCTCCAATTACTCTAACTCTTTCTATTGCTCGATCATATATGTGTGTACTGCTCATAAGAGGAGAAAAACCCATCAAAAGCAACATAGAAGCTATACAGAATCAACGAAACATATAATGACTTCGATTTTCTGCACTTTGTCGATTTTCTGTAAATTTCCAACTTTTAAATACATTTTTGCAAAACTCTACCAAATATTCGCTATTCTATATTATGACTCGATCTTAGATAAATAAGAGCTAAGCAAAACATAAACGAGGACATAAATATACTAATTTCATAGTACTTTGTGCTCTTATTAATTCTCTATCTACTAAACATATTACACCACGTAAGTTACGGAACTAACATTCCTTGAACACTCCCCCTTGTGTCGCGAACCTAATGGTGCATAGACTGTTGCCTAGTTAAAACCTTGCCAGCAAGACAAAAACCTCTTGGGTAAAAATAAAAGCATAGTCTAAGGAAAAAGAGTACAACGCACCAACTATAAATGCGTAAGACATGCATAAGCAGACTCCCCTTGAAGTCTACATGAGAACTCCCCCTGATGAATAAATCAGTCTTTGAGTTCGGACAAGCGACACATACCAATGCGTTTAACATGCTTAACAAATGTAGATTTTGGTAGAGACTTGGTGAAGAGATCAGCGACATTATTTTCTGAGCTGACTTGCTTCACTTAGATATTTAAAGTCTCTTGCTGCTGCTGATTGTAGAAGAACTTAGGCGAAATGAAACATTTTTGCTCTGCTCCGACATTATATTTTTGTTTTGCTATTGGTGTTTAGATAATGAATTTTATAATTTTCCAATTGAAGTTGGTGGAGGGAGCGAATGATGTAGTTGATTTTTGTTTGGTATCCGTCAGGTACTAATATGCATTTCCGAAAGTAAAGGGAGTTTGTATTTTGTTTGTTTTATGTTTTAGTCTGAAATTCGGTTCGCTTTATTCTTAGGAATTTGACTTTCAATCCAATTGAAGAACTAAGCTATCTTCGTGGCTTTTCTATTTCAGATCATCATAGGCGTCTCTGTACTACGAGATTGGATCTAAATTTACACCATGATCAGTTTAATCGGAAATCTGATTTCAGAACTGATAGTCATTGGTATATCTATGTCTCGCCTGTCACTAAATATCAATGGTGGCCCTTAATGAAATTTGTGCATTCCAGACTCACTTTTCATTGGGTACTGTAACGTATGAGTTTGCTTGCTTTCTTTTTATCTGTTGTTCCATATGTAAGTACAAGGACACTAAACATTGTGCCTTGCATTGCTTCAATAGTACTAATCAAGGGGTAAAATATCGGATATTGAGGAAATATCGGCGTTCAAAATACGGATATTTCGACGGAAATATCGATAAAATATCGATCAATTAGAAATTTTGACGAAAACGACGAAAACTATAAGAAATACATGGAAATTTGTATTGAAACTTTCTAATGTTGTTTTATGCTATGTTATCGATCATATGTGAGAAGAAAATATTAATAAACTCAAATACATATAATGTTATATGAATTACTATGTGAATAGAGCTGATATTTATTGAAATATGATTTAATATATATAATTTATGCTTGAAACCTAAAATGAGGCTAGACCATCACACCCTTTAACATTATTTGTACATAATATTTCACAAAAGCAACTACATGAAGTTTTTTTTAAAACCATATAGAAATTGATATTATATAGTTGTTGACCCATTGCCACTAGCCATTATATAGTCGTTGAATCGCTACATAAAAAAAAAAAGCTCGCTTATTAGAACATCATAGAAAAATCATGTCAATAAAATTGTAATTACATACATTATCATGTAAAATGATTACACATTACTATTTTAATTATATGTTACAAAAATATACATTATAGTAAAATATATAGTGTAAGACACATTACTATTAAGCATGCATGAGTAAGACACTTATTAAGAAATCAAAACAGAAGTATGATAAAATTAGCTCTTGAAGGTAAGTTAGAAATTAAAATTAGGTGTTGAAAATTATGTGTTTTAAATTGTTGAAAATTAGTTTTTGAAGGTAAGATAAATTGTTTTTGGAAAATATCGGAAATTTCGCTGAAATGTCGGAAATATCGGCGAAATATTGGAAATATCAGAAAATATAGAGAAATTTCGACGAGAAGCTGAAAGAATTAAATCGAAATATCGATTTTTAACGGAAAAACGAAAATATCGGTTAAATATCGCCGATAATATCGATTTTTAATTCCTTGGTACTAATGAATATGATGACTGATTTTTGGTGAAACTAAAGCTCTTTGCTTTGTTAAGTAAACTCTTAGAAAGCCATTTCAAAATTCATGTATAGTTTACAGTGGATTAATTAGAGGAGATTTTTGGGTCAGTTCTAAATATTGGATCTCTATAAGCTATAGATTGGCGATAAAGGATATAGGTTTTGGTAGTTTATGAAATCTAAGATGCATATGACCTTTTTTCCTGCCTTTTTTTTTTAGACGAGTTGGAGAGTTATCAAATCCACTTTGGTTTTCTTTTTCTTGGTGTAAATTTTCAAAATATAGCAAGGAGTTGGCTCTAATCCTTGGTTAATTGATTTCACATAGATTTGTTCTAACCTGATGATCTCTTCTTCTTTTTAGGAGGAAGAGTCAAGCGTACAGCTAATGTTAATGTAGTTTTTACTCAATGAAAAGCAAAACATGGAGTTGAAAACCAAGATTGGTAGGATCCAATATCTACAAAATTAAGGGCTGGCCTTGGTTCTTTGGTTCTTTGTTTTAAGGTATCACAATTGATAAGCGAATAAGATACTCATGAATCTTCTGTGCATGAAGTCTAATTAGTGATGCAGTGAAGAAATAGTGTCAGAAATGAAACGTTTTTGCTCTGCTCCTAATACTAGAGATTTCACTAAAAGTGTGTCTTTAGTGTGTGGATAACGGTATGAGGATATATGAATAATTTTCTCTCCACATTGGTTTAGATAGGCATTAATAAATTTGACTGTAAAATTGATAAATTGAGATCTAAATATAGTCTTTCATTGTTCATTCTTTCATTTAGTTTTGGAGTCCGAATTCTATATAATTTTTTTTCAAGCAACTTTTGAAAATTGTTTATCAGTTGTCATTATTAGCTTCTGGTGTGTTACAGAACTTCTAAGTTTTTATGTTACTGTTTTGTTCTGAATATTTTCATTCGTTTGAAATATTGGCATTATGTTACAGTTTAAATATTATGGTAGGCATTAAGTGAAGTATTGGTTAAGTGGCTTCGTCATCAAGTTCTCATCCACCAGCCGACGAAAATCAGGTAAATTTTCAAGTCATAACTTTAATATTTTAAAGAAAAGTCATTATTTTTTTAATGCATTTATGATTGACAATAGGGACACACACCTGTACATAGACAAGAGGCGGAAAGGCAACGTAGAAATGCTAGACAAAGAGAAAGGCGGCAGTCGTTAAATTCCGCAGAACGAGTAGAGAGTTCAACCCAAAGGCGTGTTAGTATCAAATGCGTTGAAACATGGAAAGTGCAATTGTAACACTGAAAATTAATTGGTAGCAAGAAAGGGTAACTTACTTATTAGCCTTCTTGATCTATGTATTGTGTATCATATAGGACATAATTGAATAACAAAAACGTATCAAAAAAATTAATCAACATAACTATTTCTAATTTATTTCATTTTTTATGTTAATGCACCAACGTTTCAGTAATGGATTATAGATAGATTATAAATGAGGAATATATGTACAAGTATCTCAAGGTATAGTCATAGACGATAGTACAAAAGTTCAAGAGAAATAAAGAAAAAAAACTCATTATAACATACTTGCATGTGTAACAAAAGAATTTTGAAAAAGTGTGTTAATAATATCACCCATTACACAAAATAATTTAGAAGCTCATATTTGAGTAATTTTACTTTAAATTCAAAAAAAACCCGAAATTGCTTCTAACTAGCTTACTGCAATATTGATTATTTTAAAACAGGGTTAGGTTTCAATCCCGTTCATAAAAATTGTATGCCCGATGATACTGTTGTCGTACAAGCACATGGTAGAGGAAGAGGCAGAGGTAGAGCCCGAGGTCGTGGGCGAGGACGTGGACGTGGACCTCATAATTGTGCTAGAAATTATAATGAGGCAATTGGAGTCCCAAAGTATCATTTGCCAGCACCAAGAACGTGTCCACATTGCCAGGCCCGCCTATTCCATCACGAAAGCAACAATATGTGTTGTAAAAATGGGAGAACTGTACTTCCTCAACTTCAAGCTCCTCCATAAATGGTTGAACTTTTTGTGGCTCAAACTCAACAAGGCGCCCATTTTAGGCACCATATTCGTGCTTATAACCACGTATTTTCGTTCACCTCAATGAGTGTGCATGTCGATCAAACTCTAGCAACCGGTGGTAGTACATTCACTTTTCGTGCTTAAGGATCGATATATCACAAAATATGAAGTCTTTTATCAAATGGAGATAGCAGACCAAGATTTCTCCAATTGTATATATACGATACGGAGCATGAAATAGAAAATCGTATGTTAAAGAATGAAGCATTGCATAAAGATGTGGTTGAAACCATACAACGTATATTGAATCGACACAATCCATTTGTGCAGACATTTCATCACCTAGCTCAACGCCAAGATCTTGAAAATTGCAGACTCATCATTAGAGAGCAACCTGCAAACCTACGTCAGTATAGTTTGCCTTCTGTGTCTCAGGTTGCTACAGTGATAGTGGGTGCAGATGATGCAGAAAATCTTAGAGGACATGATATTGTTGTACAAACAAGGGATGGTCAACTTATGAATGTCCAAGATTGTGCAGGCTACTATGATCCTTTACAATATCCATTGTTATTGCCTTACGACACATATGGATGGGATGTGAATAGTGTGAACAATAACGGTAGAAATTTAACGTGTTTTGACTATTATGCCTATATTTTACAGGTTAGTAAACAAATTCTTATCCTCTTATCCTGAATAAAAATATATGATATATTCAATATAATCGGGTTAATTGGTATATCCCTCTAGATTCAGCCACATCAAGAATCACTTATACTGCAAGGAGGTTGCCTATTGCAACAGTATGTCGTTGATAATTATGTCAAGATTGAAACACAAAAGCTTAGATAGGTTCGTAGGAATCAAAATGACCTGCATCGTGAGCTGTATGATGGACTGTGTGACTCGCTAAATGCCGGTGTAGACAATGCAGGTATGATCTTTATTATTATACCAACAAACATAAATTTTAATTTATGTATATTTCAAAAATAACGATTTACCTAACATAATATTACCAAAATAGGTAACATTGGTCGCAGAATAATTTTACCATTCTCGTTTATTGGTAGTCCACGTGATATGAACCAAAGATATCAAGATGCAATGTCTTTGGTCACTACCAGAAAAAGTCTTTTCCCGACGAAATAAAAAAAAACGGCCGACGAATTAAAATTTTCGTCGGTACTTCCAACGAATAGTCGACGATTTTATTTTTCGTCGGTGGAAAAACAAAATCGTCGGCCATAGTTTAACCATAGCCGACGATACTGTTTTTTCGTTGGTATAAACAAAAAACGTCAGATATATTCATATTTCAGTCGACGATTTAGATTTTCGTCTGCCTTTCTCTGAAACATTAGCCGACGAAAACTTTTGAAATTTTGGCCGACGAAATTGACATTTTCTCGTCGGTCATAACTATATTGAAAAATACATATTTTATTTTAGACAGAAAACGACAAAAGAATAGCCGACGAGTACGAGTATATCTCTCGTCGGCTATGATTTAAAACAAAAAAAAACAAAAAATGACCAGATTCCATTTTCTATCACTAACGATAAACCATTGCTTCATCCTTCAAACAGAAAAAAGTCGTGAAATAAGATATGACCAAAATGATAAAATACGATTACGGTTGAAAAATGACAAGATTCCGATAAAATCTGAGTGTCGAAAAATGCGGTCAAAGGTTTTATTCCTTCGTTTCCCTAATGGTAGCGTTGCCTTCAGTAAATATTTTGAGGAAAATTTTTATACGATTAGTTGCATCTCATCGATTTGAAACTATTATCTGTTGAAGGTCAGGCAAGAAAACATCATTTAGACAGTCCAATTACCATTTCTAAGCGTTTAGAAGTTTGACTTACCCGGTTAACCGTTCCGATCGAGCCTTTAACGTTGTCAGCTGAAGTTGGATTTTTTTTCATACATGTATTTAATCTTAACGGTGATATCTGACGGTTGGAATAGATTTTCTAAACTTTTAGATTCAAAATCAGAACATATGCACTAATGTTCCTTAACTTGTTTATCAAGTGTTTAAGTGAATGTATAGTTTCAAATAGTTACTATACGTAGACTCTTCAAATGCAAAAATGTTGTGAGATAAGATATGACCGAAATAATGAAATACGTGTACGGATGAAAAATAATAAGGTTCTGATAAAATCTGTGTGCCGAATGTTGAGGTTAACTGTTTTTTACTTTCGTTTTCCTATAGGTAGCCTGATGTTCGTTAAATCAATTTTGTAAAATTTTTATATGATTAGTTGCGCCTCATTGATTTGAAACTATTATCTGTTGAAGGTCAGGCAAAAAAACGTCATTTAGACAATCCAATTACCATTTCTAAGCGTTTAGAGGTTTGACTTACCCGGTTGACCGTTCCGATCGAGCCTTTAACGTTGTCAGCTGAAGTTGGATTTTTTTTCCATACATGTATTTAATCTTAACGGTGATATCTGACGGTTGGAATAGATTTTCTAAACTTTTAGATTCAAAATCAGAACATATGCACTAATGTTCCTTAACTTGTTTACTAAGTGTTTAAGTGAATGTATAGTTCTAAATAGTTACTATACGTAGACTCTTCAAATGCAAAAATGTTGTGAAATAAGATATGACCGAAATAATGAAATACGTCTACGGTTGAAAAATGACAAGGTTCTGATAAAATCTGTGTGCCGAATGTTGCGGTTAACTGTTTTTTACTTTTTTACTTTCGTTAAATCAATTTTGTAAAATTTTTATATGATTAGTTGCGTCTCATTGATTTGAAACTATTATCTGTTGAAGGTCAGGCCAGAAACCGTCGTTTAACTAGACTAATTTCCGTTTTTAAGCGTTTAGAGGTTTGACTTAGTGGTTTGACCTATAGTTTAGCCGACGAAAATTATATTTCGTCGACTAAACTCTTGCGATCCGCGCCTTTTTATTGTCCGCCGTTGGATGGTTTAGATCCGACGGCTGTTGATCTTCTAAAGTATAGCCGACGACATTCAAAGAATAGCCGACGAAATCTTTTAAATCGTCGGCTATTCTCTTGCGATCCGCGCCTTTTTATTGTCCGCCGTTGGATGGCTCAGATTCGACGGCTGTTGATCTTCCAAAGTATAGCCGACGACATTCAAAGAATAGCCGACGAAATCTTTTAAATCGTCGGCTATTCTCTTTGCTATAAAAGCTGAAAGTCGCTTGCAGCCCGACTTTTTCTCTCCTTTTCTCTCCTCCTCCTCCTCCTCCGGCCTCCTCCTCCTCCTTCCCCTCCTCCTCCGGCCTCCTCCTCCTCCTTCTCCTCCTCCGCTAGGTATTTTTTTTTTGTAATTTATTTTAATTGTATAATTTAGATATTTAAGTGTATGTGTGTTAAATTGTTATATATATTGGTTATATATATAAATTGTTAGATTAATTATAGGGGTTTTTACCCAAAACTACAATTTTGGGTACATAATTACCAATAGCAAGGTCTTCTTTTTAAATTACCATTAACAAGGTTCCATCCAAAACTAACAGAATCAGTTAAGTCTTAAATTACACAATTACCCTCACTAAGCCTAATGCTACTGATCCTCAGAATTCAACCTAATACTACTGACCCTCAGTGAGCCTAATGCTACTGATCCTCAGAACTCAACCTAATATACTGACCCTCAGTAGCTCCGCCGTCTTAATACTACTGACCCTCAGTAGCTCCGCCGTCCCCCGCCGCGCTTCAATACTACTGACCCTCAGTAGCTCCGCCGTCTTAATACTATTGACCCTCAGTAGCTCCGCCGCGCTTCAATAATATTGACCCTCAGTAGCTCCGCCGTCTTAATACTATTGACCCTCAGTAGCTCCGCCGCGCTTCAATAATATTGACCCTCAGTATCTCAACCATAACCAACACAAGCAAAAATCCCACAACAATCAATTCCAACACACAACAATCAAAACAACACACAACAATCAACACACAACAATCAATCAAGAGAGAGAGAACACACAACAATCAATCAAGAGAGAGAGAGAGAGGGAGGCAGAGAGGGAGAAACAGAGACAGAGACAGAGGGAGGCAGAGAGGGAGAGACAGAGAGAGAGAGACAGAGAGGGAGAGGCAGAGAGGGAGAGGAGTCCGCCGTCGCGCCTCGGTCCCCCTCCTGGCTCCGCCTTCGCGCCTCGGTCACCCTGTCTCCGCCGTCGCGCCTCGATCCCCCTGGCTCGGCCTCCGTTGCGTCGTCGTCGTCGTCACCCTCCTGGCTCCGCCTTCGCGCCTCGGTCCCCCTGTCTCCGCCGTCGCGCCTCGGTCCCCCTGGCTCGGCCTCCGCTGCCTCGCTCGTCGTCGACGTCGTCCGCCTCCGTGCCTCGCTCGTCGTCGTCGTCCGCCTCCGCCTAGCACCTCGCCGTCGTCGTCCGCCTCTGCCTCAATCCTCGTCGTCGTTGTCGTCGTCCGCCTCCGCCTCGCTCCTCGTCGTCGTCGTCCACCTCGCGCCTCCGCCTCTGCCCTCGCGCCGCCTTCACTGCCTTGCTCGCTGCCTTGGGCCTCCGGCCTCGCTCCTCCGCCTCGCCCCTCCGCCGTCGCGATCGGGAAGGAGAAGAGCTCCAGATCGGGAAGGAGAAGAGGAGAGGAGCAGATTGAGATCTGACTTCTTTTTTTTTTTTTTTTTTTAATATATATATATAGATGGCAATGTTGTAATTTTTAGATTGTCAGGGTTAATTATGTCATTTAACATTGGACGGATTAAAAGTCTGTTAGTGTTAAATCCTGCTAGTGGTATAAAAAAATCAGACCTTGTAATTGGTAATTATGAGTACAAAATTGTAGTTATTGGTAATTATCTATTAATTATATATATAAATTTGTAGATTAATTATATAAATTGTTATATATTTGTTAATATATACACATATTTGTATATATATATATATATATATATATATGTTAATGTATATTTTAATTGTTATATATAAATTGTTAAATTAATTATATATATAAATTGGTAGCCTAATTATATAAATGGTTATATTTATGTTAATATATAAATGGTTATTTGTATGTATATATATGTTAATGATGAAATATAGTTATATTTGTATATAAATGGTTATATTTATGTTAATAGTTAGTATTATTTAAAATTAGTTAGATTATAAATATTAATTTGTTAGTATGTTTTAAAATATGTTAGTATTATTGGTTATTGTTCAAGGAAGGTTAACTCCGTAACTTCCGTGGTGTGTCTTGTCCTAATAAGACTTGTAGTCTAGATACTCTATTAGATAGGGAATCCCTGTTCGCCAGGGATACTTGATGTAATGCCTATATAAAGGCCTCCTTATCAATGAATAAACACAGAGAGATTTATCAATCTATTTCTCCTACAACACGTTATCAGCACGTTGCTCTAGCCTCCCGTCTAATAAGCCCTAGAAACCCTAATTCCGAATTTTTTTTTCGAAACCCTAACTTACCGTCGGCCGCCGATTCTTCTCTTCGGCACCGTCGGCCTCTTCTCAGCAGCATCTGCGCTGTTCGCCTGCCGCACTGTACCCTCGAGTACTGCTCCTCCTCTGCCTCTAGGCAGACAACCCGCTCGCCAGCAGCTCTCCCTTGCGTGCTACTTTTTGCACGCATCTGCCAGAAGATCAAAATTGCTCGCAAGCCAAGCAAGCGATCCGCGAACCCTTATTCGTGGTTGAGAAGAAATCAAGAAAAATCGAAGAAAACAAGCTTCCCCAAGAGTCAAGTTTCGTTTGATCAAGCTTCTCTTGAAGAGGTAAATATTTTTATAAACGTTCCCGCTTATGAAAATTTCAATAGTTGGGTTTTGTTTTCTCTTCCGGGACCTTTCCGTGTCCCTGCTTCTTCATCCCGATTCTATCGCTTCTCGGGACGGCATACGGGGATTTAGTCACCCCGGTGCCAACGTTTATTGGGGTAACTGTGATGTTACCGGCCACCGTTATGCTTGTGACTGTGATGTCACTGTGAACCATAACGTATTATTCTTTTTTGGAAAGAAAACAAAGGGAAGATATCGATTGTGACTTGAAGTCACGTTAAGCATCGATTTATGTGACCATGATATATCTTGGCACTGTTCTAAAAGAACAATCAAACTTGATTAGTATTCAAATATACTAACGTCTCCCTGTTTGTGTTCTGTAGATGGCTGACACTCAGCGTCCAGAATTTGACATCTTGGATGTCCAAGGCAAGGAATACAAGAGGTGGGTCTCAGATGTTGAGAACACTTTCATTGGTAAAAGATTTACTGCCACCATCAACCCTCCTGAGGATGAAAGCTTACACGCTTCTCCTGAACAGAAAGCACAAGCCCTGATGTTTCTCAGGCGCCATATCCATCCAACGCTCAAGAAGCAATACCTGAGGAAAACTGATCCCAAAGAGCTATGGGATATCCTCAAGGACCGCTTCGACAATGTGCATGATGCACAACTCCCAGACCTCATGTCTGATTGGGAGCAAATCCGCTTACTGGATTTTGATTCCGTCCAGGAATATCATCAGACTATGCTAAACTTGCAATCTGATTTGAGCTTTTGTGGGGTCGAAAAGACCGATGATGATATGATGGAGAAGACTTTCACGACGTTCCCAGAATCTGCGTCCATGTTGTCGCATCAGTACCGCGATCTCCGTGAGAAAGGCACTATCAAAACCTTCAGCGATTTGATGAATGTGCTTCAAAGAAAGGAGAGGTACCATGAGTTGATTCTTACCACCAATAAGAGGCCTCGAGGACCGAAATTCATTGCGGAATCTCATCAAGCCCGTGGTAAAGCTTTTAAGCAGAAGCATCAACCTCATGAACGTCAAGCACTGCCACCACGTACGCCAAGAGCAATACGTGGCGGACGAGGAGGGAGAAGAGGCGTCGGCCGCGGCCGACCGCTTTCTTGGACAAGGGATGATGGCAGAGCCGCCGCTCCCAGAGGGAGGAACAGTTTTGGTTCCGGTCCCAGGCGTGGTGGCCATCCGCCGAACAATGCTTCGGCTCCTTGCTTCAAATGTGGTTCTAAGAATCATCTCCAACGCGATTGCATAGCAAGCAGAGATATTCAAGCCGCTTACAAGAAACACAAACAATACATAGAACAAGAAGCACACTATGTAGGAGACTTTGAGGAAGAAGTATACGATGAGGAAAATACGAACTTCGCCATCGATGACTTCCAACCTACCAAGAAACGTAGGACTCAGGAGTATGATACTCCAGATTATGAATAAGTATTTGACCCAGGTCATGAGATACATGTTCAAGTTTGATTCTGATTGTTATTTTGACAGAATAGTCAATAAATCACGACTTTGTTCGATAAGTCGTTCTATTTAGAACAACCTTGATGTATTTTTGAGTTGTCATCAATAAAATCTATCTTATTCTACGAATGATTTGAGATTTTTACATCCCTGAAAGCAAAATTGGTTCAATGCGTCCAATTCTCAATGACATAATCATTTTGAGTTCACCAAAATTCTGGTGATGTTAACTCATATCCGAAAAATCACAAAGACAAAAGGAGAGATCCGCGACACGCCATCCGCGATCCGCGATACGCCATCCGCGATACGCGATACGCCATCCGCGAGCCACGATACGCGAGCCGCGATACGCGATACGCCATCCGCGAGCCGCGATGCACGATCCGCGATCCGAGATCCGCGATCCGTGATCCGCGATCCGCTATCCGCCAACTTGGTCGCGATCCGCCAGGCCTCGCTCGCCATGTCTATTCGCCAACTGATCTGAGATCCGCGATTCGCCAACTTGGCTGCGATCCGCTATGCCTCGCTCGCCAAAGCCTAAGCGCTTGGCCGCGACTCGCTAGGCCTCACTCGCCATGGCCATTCGCCAGCTTGGCTCAGCACCGAATCCGGTTTTTGAAACCAACAATCGATAGCCTATCGAACAAATGCAACTTTTGCATCAATGGCTCGGCAACGAAGTGTCTTCGGACTCGTCATGCTTCGGATTTAGCTCAACCGTCGCATCGCATTGCCTCAATGCCTGACCGACTCTCACCACTCGCCTTGCTTCGGCTCGGCCTCTGGGTAGCTTTGGCCTTACCACAGCTTCGGCTTTGGCTTGGCCCCGGCCTTTGCCTTGGCCTCGGCCTTGGCTCGGCCACGCCACCTACGACGGTGTCCGGTCTCAATCTCTGAACTAGGCTATGATTATTAATGGTGATACTCGGTGATTAAAATGCGGCTTATATCTTTCTCTCAAGTTTTGTCGTTGCCATGGCTATGTTATTGGCCTTAATGCACTTCATTTTGTGATGATATATTGTTTCAGTACACTTACTTTAAAGTGTTCGCCAAAGTCTAAAGTAGACTATTGATTCAAGTTACATTGTTTTTGTAGATGTATCAAGGCGAGATTGAGTGTTTGTTGGATTGTGCAACAACTCACACGATTCTGAGGAATCGGCAATTGTTTTCGGATTTTACGCCAAGAGAATCGTCGTTATCTACGATGACAGGAACTGGACCCGTAATTAAGGGTCGTGGCACTGCTCAATTCTTACTGCCAAATGGCACTGAGATTCGGGTAGAGGACGCCCTATATGCGCCTAAGGCGCCAAGAACCTTGCTAGCTTTCAAGGATGTGCGTGACAATGACTATCACCTCAGCACTTATGTTGAAGATGGAACTGAATATCTGTTGATCACCTCCACTCAATCTATGCGCACTCGCATTGTGGAGAAGTGTAAGCGAGTTCGCAATGGCATGTATTTCACAACCATTCGAGCCAACGAATCTCATGTTGTTATATTATGTGATTCTGATGCTTATAAGCTTTGGCATGATAGACTCGGTCATCCGGATCGTGATCTGATGATCCGTATTTTGAAATGCTCCCACGGTCATCCATTTTTCCGATCACAAAAGCACAGAGGGCGCCTCGGCCTCGGTTCGGCCGTGCCGTCGATAGCCGCCTCTCGCTTCCAAGGAGAGGTTCGGCCCCCTCCTGCTTCTCATGCTTCTGTAGCGATGTCTAATGCTCATCGTTCGTTTTGTAAAGCTTGTTCACTAGCAAAACTTCAAGCAAGACCATCTTTTGCTATTGATAATACACAGAATATTCCGTTTCTACAACGAATACAAGGTGATATTTGTGGACCTATAACACCAGAATGCGGACCATTTCGATATTTCATGGTTCTGGTTGATGCATCAACGCTTTGGTCACACGTAGCGTTGTTGTCCACGAGGAATGCTGCATTCGCTAAACTCCTAGCTCAGATTATTAAGCTTCGGGCTCACCACCCGGACAATCCGATTAAGTCCATCAGACTGGATAATGCTGGAGAGTTTACCTCAAAGTGTTTTGATGACTATTGCATGTCAGTTGGGATTGAAGTTGAACATCCCGTACCCCACGTTCATTCTCAGAACGGTCTTGCAGAAGCCGCTATCAAGAGACTACAGCTTGTAGCTAGGTCTCTTGTCATGGCCACAAACTTGCCAGTTTCGGCATGGGGATATGCAATATTACATGCAGCTATGCTTATTCGTCTACGACCCACAGATAGCCAACCATTTAGTGCGTACCAGTTGGTAACTGGTTACGAGCCTGATATTTCGCATCTGCGTACTTTTGGTTGTGCCGTATATGTGCCTATCACGCCTCCACTGCGTACCAAGATGGGTCCACAACGACGATCAGCTATTTATGTTGGATATGAAGCACCAACTATTGTCCGCTATATAGAGCCTATGACAGGTGATCTGTTTACTGCAAGATTTGCAGATTGTCACTTTGATGAGACATCCTTCCCGCCGTTAGGGGGAGATGGGGCCGCATCCGTCCCAAATGAACGTCAGGAATTGACGTGGTTCTCTCCCACTATGTCTCATTATGATCCCCGTACGTCTCAGTGTGAGACTGAAATACAACGCATATTAGAACTACAAAAGGTGGCGGATACGATGCCCGACTCCTTTACTGATATTGCGAAAGTGACAAGATCAACCATACCTGCTGCGAATGTACCTGCAAGGCTTAACATTCCTCGCCATGCGCGAGCACGCGCCGCCGGTCTCGGACCCGCAGCCCTAGGTGCCATCGGCAGCCTAGGCTCGGCACCTCCAAGTGGAGAGCCGGCGTCGACTTCGGATCCTCCTAGAAAGAGGGGGAGACCAATCGGTTCCAAAGACAATGTACCTAGAAAGAGGGCATGTGTCCAGGCACAAAGCGATCCGTTCATCATTGATACTGTGACGCCGTCACACGAGATTGTCTCCGACTATACCTATGTCCAAGAATCAACTCTGAATCATCTGGGGGACGCCTCAGACTCACTGTTGATGTTGGAGAACAAGGAAATCTCACTAAACTACTTATGCATGCACAATCTGATGGAAAGAAATTCCATGTATATCGATGATGCATTCGCCTACGCCGTTGCTCAAGAAGTTATTGACGACGACGATATGGAACCCCGCACTGTTGATGAATGTCAACGTAGGGCGGATTGGCCGAAGTGGGAAGAAGCAATCCAGGCTGAACTAGACTCTCTAAAGAAAAGGCAAGTTTTCGGACCGGTTGTGCCTACACCGCCGAACGTGAAGCCTGTTGGACATAAATGGGTCTTTGTCAGAAAGCGCAATGAGAATGGCGAAGTCCAGCGATATAAAGCTCGACTCGTGGCGCAAGGTTTTTCTCAACGCCCTGGAATTGATTATGAGGAGACGTATTCTCCTGTCATGGATACTATTACCTTCCGATACTTAATAAGTTTGGTAGTCTCAGAGAGACTCAATATGCAGCTTATGGATGTTGTAACTGCGTATCTTTATGGGGACCTAGATACGGAGATGTACATGAAAGTGCCAGAAGGACTTTCGTTACCCAAGTCAAGTGAGCAAAAACCACGAAGTTCATTTGCTATCAGGTTGAGACGATCAGCTATATGGACTCCGACAATCTGGTAGGATGTGGTACACACGGTTAAGTGATTACTTGATTGGGAAAGGATACAAGAATGATGAGTTGTGCCCTTGTGTGTTCATAAAGAGAACAAGTTCAGGATTTGCCATTATAGCCGTCTATGTCGATGATATGAACATCATTGGAACTCTGAATGAGATCAATGAGACCGCTAGCTATTTGAAATCCGAATTCGAGATGAAAGATCTGGGAAGGACTCGGTTTTGCCTAGGCTTAGAACTAGAGCACCGAAGTGGTGGAATTTTTATACACCAGTCTGCATATGTCCGAAAGATGCTCAGGCGATTTAACATGGACAAAGTTATGCATCCTACAGGCACTCCCATGGTCGTTAGAAGTGTGGATATCAACAAAGATCCCTTTCGTCCGAAAGAAGATGACGAAGAGGTCTTGGGAGCTGAATATCCATATCTTAGTGCAATTGGAGCTTTGTTATACTTAGCACAATGTACTAGACCAGACATCGCTTTCTCTGTGAACTTGTTAGCTAGATTTAGCTCTGCGCCAACACAACGTCATTGAGTTGGAATCAAGAACATCTTCCGATACCTTAAAGGAACCCTTGACATGGGCTTGTACTATCGATACACTCATCAGGATTCGACACCTAGTCGATCTCTTGCATCTAACAGCACAAACCATGGCTCGGATTGCCATCCGCCAGCCATATCCGCCAAGACTGGCTTTGGTTCATCCATCCGCCATCTTGCAGACATATCCGCCAACTTATCCGGACCCGCGGATGTTAAGTCGTGGTCCCGATACGATTTTGGCGATACCCCCTCCTACTCAGATACACCAAATGATGTGATGGTAGGATTTGCTGATGCTGGATATTTGTCAGATCCACACAAAGGACGTTCCCAAACATGTTATGTTTTTACCATTGGGAATACGGCGATATCTTGGAGATCAACCAAGCAAACCCTTGTTGCTACCTCCTCGAACCATGCTGAGATTATTGCACTACATGAAGCAGTCAAAGAATGTATTTGGCTTCGCTCAGTTATATCTCACATTCGAGAGTCTAGTGGACTTGAGTCTACTATGATGGGACCAACTTGCATATTTGAAGATAATGCAGCATGCATTGAGCAGATGAAGTTGGGATACATTAAGGGTGACAATACTAAACACATTTCGCCTAAGTTCTTCTACAATCAGCAGCATCAAGAGACTTTGAATATCCAGGTGAAGCAAGTCAGCTCAGAAGAAAATGCAGCGGATCTGTTCACCAAGTCTCTACCTAAATCTACATTTATGAAGCATGTAAAGCGCATTGGAATGTGTCGCTTATCCGAACTCAAAGACTGATTGACTATCAGGGGGAGTTCTCATCTAGACTTCAGGGGGAGCCTAGTTATGCATGTCTCACATACTTGTAGTTGGTGCGTTGTACTCTTTTTCCTTAGACCATGCTTTTATTTTTGCCCAAGAGGTTTTTGTTTGCTGGCAAAGGTTTTAACGAGGCAACGGTTCATGCACCATTGAGGACGCGACACAAGGGGGAGTGTTCAAGGAAGGTTAACTCCGTAACTTCCGTGGTGTGTCTTGTCCTAATAAGACTTGTAGTCTAGATACTCTATTAGATAGGGAATCCCTGTTCGCCAGGGATACTTGATGTAATGCCTATATAAAGGCCTCCTTATCAATGAATAAACACAGAGAGATTTATCAATCTATTTCTCCTACAACAGTTATTATATTAATTAGAATTTGTTATTTAATGTAATATAATTTAATATTAATTAAAGTATTAATTTATTTGTTTCCAAATGGCCGATGCATTTAGACAGCTATTCGGAGGCCGTCGTTCCAGATCTAGGGGTTCTGGAAGTTCTGGCGGATCCGGAGACTCCGAGAGGACCCCTAGCCAGCCTGAGAGGACCACCAGCCAGCCTCAGATGATCGATTCATCCCAGCCGCGGAGGAGTGTGAGCAACCGGCACCAGACCCTTTTATCGGCAGGGCGGCCGTCGAGCAGTTCATGTCCCCCTCTCCGGCCAGATCCTCCGAGATGTAGTACGCAGCTATTTCAGGACGACATAGCTCCAGACGTTCATCAGGTCCGTATGCCTGAAGTTCATCGGGAGCCGATGACGAGTCCTGCGCCGTCTGCTGCTGAATCTACTGAGGGGCCTACTCTCCCTAATCAGCTATACCTGCCATACAACATTCCTACCATACCCGAGGTCGACGAGCGTGGTGTGCCCATATGGCCTGCTAGGCCTCAGTACGTGAGTGTTGCAGAGGCATACCATTATGAGCCATTTGAGAGACCTGAGCTCCTGATTTCAGCGAGATTAAAAGGAAAGTCGACAGAAGGGTCATCGAGTTCAGGTAACATTTGATTTCATTAATTAAATGTTTTATTAAAATTAACGCACTAATATTTAATTTTATTAACCAATCGTCGTTTATGTGATAGGGACCGCCGCTAGCAGTTCAAGCAGGAATACGAGAGGTGTCATATGTTTTGATACGCTTAGGAAAAGTGTTGAGACCAGCGGGAGGATCCAGATCAACGAACCCCCTAATCAGGATGTTCAGGGGAAAAAACGCCGCGATTACGCGGGTTGCGTGGGAGCACTAATTAGGGATAGAGTCCCTATGTTGTGGACACGGTGGGCTGATGTGCCAGAAGAGATCAAGAGGGAGGTCAACAACGCGGCGTCGGTGAGTAATTTAAAAAACTTAATTTCTTTATCGTAATATTTAATAATTTTTGGTACTGTTATAATTTTAAAACTAATAAAATATTATCTTTCAGGCATACTTCGAGATTGCCGAACACAAGCAGGCTTGGGCGTACGCGATGCAGAACTCGAGGTACGTTAGGAATTCCTCATCTTATAATTTGAAATATTTTATGATATTAATAATATTTCTAATGCACTTTTGTTTTTTCCGTAGGTTCAAAGAGTGGAAGAACGAGCTCCGTACCCACTTTACCGAATACGACAAATATGGTCGTATGGGTACTCCAAGAGAGTTCATGTTCAGGGAGTACGAGTGGCGTTGGTTGAAGACAGTAGACTTCAACAACCCAGTTATGCAGGTAAATACTAAACTTAACTATAAATGTTTATTTTGTTAATATTTTAATTATTAGTTTAATTATTTTATAATTATTACACTAATATTTTTTGATGCATTTTTCTAATATTTTATTATTTGTTTGAAGGAACAGTCTCGGCAGAACTCTGCGAACTGCCGCCGTAACACAACCCCCCATCATGGTGGTTCTAGGCCATTTTCACAATATCAGGAGGAGGCGCTTAGAGATCATCCTTTAAACAACCCGTATGTAGAGACGTTCAAGAAGGCTTATCCATTAGCGACAGAAGAGCTTGTAAGTCGTTGATTACGATTTTAAAATTTTAATTATTAATTTTACTTAATTATATATTTGTTAGAATATTAATTTTTTTTTTCCCGTTCAATTAGGAGAGGGTGAACCGGGCCGAAGAAGAAGTGTTGCAGGCAATAGTTCGGGAGACACAGCTGAACATTTCAGAGGAAGATATGCAAGAAGCCCTGAGCCAGGTCGACTGATCGAATGTCCAAACTGCAGCGAGGATATTCGACGCAGCCTTCCCAAAATGGTCAAACGACTACTACTGCCGGGGTTTGGGAAGTTCTGGAATAGGGGTCCTGAAGACCACTAAGGGAGCTCAAAAGAGGGGAGGCGGGGACACCCAACAGATGAAGGGGGAAATGCAGAGATTGGCAGAAGAAAATGCAAGATTGGCGGCCCAGTTCCAGAGATCACAGGAGCAACAACGCAGAACACAGCAGTATCAGATGGAAATGGAGCGTTGGCATGCTGAATGCGAGAGAATTCGGCTACAGAACTACGCCGGCCAACAAAACTGGTGGTATGTTATGTTCGCGGCACAACAACAAGGCCTTGAACCCCCGCCCCCGTTTGAGCAGTTAGATGAACCTCGAATGTCGAGAGCTCCCGAGTTCATTCAGCAGGATGACGAGCATGATGGACAGCAGGATGGTGGCCAGGATGGAACAAATTAAATAATTAATGAAAAACGTGTTTCTTGTTGGATTGTCATTGTGAATTGCAGGTTGCTTGGAATGGTAATTTATAAATTAATTTAATTTTTTTCCCCAAAATGTAAGAACAGCCGACGATATTGACATTATTTCGTCGGCTATCACTGATATAGCCGACGATTTTTACCAAATTTCGTCGGCTATAACTGTTATAACCGACGAAAATGACATTATTTCGTCGGTGGTCTATGTTAAATAGTGACGGTTTCGTCGCCTATAACTAATTAATGCCTCTTAAAATATTAATATATTCCGACGAAATCTGCATGTCGTCGGCTATATTTCAGAACAAATAACCGACGAAACAGAAGAGATCGTCGGCTATATTTTACGATATTGTCGGCCATATGTGAAAATATCAGACGAATTTCGTCGGGCATTATGCCAAGGTTTGGTCGACGAAATGTATTTTCGTCGGTGATAACTTTGGAATGGCCGACGATTTCGTTATTGTCGTCGGGTATATTTTTACCGACACCGTTTTATCGACGAAGAATAGCCGACGAAATTTTCGTCGATAGAAGGAATACCCGACGAAAATTTTGAATAGTAGACGAAATTTTTTTCGTCGGCTATTCTGTCCGATCTGGTAGTGGGTCCAGAAATATGGGAAACTAGATATTTTTCTCACAATGACATGCAACCCGAATTGGGAAGAGATAAAAGCAGAGTTATTACCGGGTTAAGTGGCACAAGATCGTCCGGATTTATGTTCCCGAATTTTTCGTGCCAAATTTGAAGAACTAATTAAAGCACCAAAAAAGGGGTGGTGGGCAATGTTGTTGCATATGTTTATGTCATTGAATTTCAAAAGCGTGGTCTTCCACATGTTCATATGCTCCTCATTCTAAATGACGATGATAAGCTGAATAACCCTGATGATTATGACAAAATTGTTCAAGCCGAAATACCAAGTCAAGATGAAGAGCCGACATTATATGAAGCAGTATTAGGACACATGATACATGGACCATGTGGAGTACATAAGAGAAATGCCCCATGTATGAAGCGTGGGAGTTGTAAACGGAGTTATCCAAAGCCGTTTTCAGCCAACACATTTCAAGGGAATGACTCTTATCCAATTTACCGTAGGCGAGAAAATCAATCAAATGCTGTTGAGGGGGTTCTTTTGATTAAGCATGACTAGGCCAAAATCAACCCGAAAGCATGATTAATGGGAGGACTTTATTCGTAATTCAGACCATCTTGAAATCGAAAGGAGCTTGACAGCATGAGCATGGTGTGGGAGCTAGAAACACACTGCGGTGATGAGAACTGCGGGGTTGGTTTTCTGGGTTTCTGTTTTTGGGAAGAGCTGCGGGGCTTGAAGACAGTTGTTCTGGACATATGGTTTTCTGGGCATGAGGCTTGAAGGCATGGAGGTTTGAGATGATAAGAGGCTGCTTACAAGGGGTTTCTAGGGTTTGAGAAAGGAATTTGGGGATTTTGCTTGAATGGCATGAATGCTTGAAGGCTTGAAGGGGATGAAGGAAGTGTTGTTGGATGGTTGCTGGGTAGGTGCTGGGTCCTTTGTATAGGCGCAGAGTTGAGGCTTTTGGGAAGAGACTCAAAGCACCCATGTTTCTGGGTAAAACCATTTTGCCTCAATGCATGAATCATGCCCCGAAATCCGGAAAGGAAGCTTGCTTGAGAGGTGGGATTTAGGAAAAGATGGCTTGCTTGGGTTGATTCCCTAGACAGACGAAGAGTGTTGCAGGGGAGAGGTCTGTGTCATCCATGGAGGAAGGAACCAAGCTGCTGGGTAAAAGGGGTGAGATGCAGGAAACGGGAAGAAGAAGAACTGTTAGGGAGGAGAGAAGGAAATCGGGCTTCCTTATGGGCTTTGTGCTTTTGGGCTCGGGTTTTAAAGGGAAAAGAATGGCTGGCCCAATTCTCATGCATGTTCACCATTTCATTCATCGATCCAATTCGTTGGGCTTGGATTTCGGGCCCAAGACCGAAATCACCGACGATATTAAATCGACGAATGAGCATGTGCGTTTCCGTAACTTCCACACCACACCCAAAACTGCAAGCCCCAAGAACGCGTGCATGTGGCTTGGGCTCACATTAAAAGTGTGTTTGCTTGGCGTGCTATAGCCGAGTAATGAACATAAAATCCTTATAAAACTATAGGATTTTATATAGTTACGTGACTATGCGTGGTCTTTGTCGCGTGATAGCATAGTAACAAATTACGCGATTTTTCAGGTATCAACAAATGCATAAGATGATCCTAATGTAAACCAAGAAGTATGACCCTTGGCTGCTCACAAAGTATGACTGTCATGTCAATGTCGAAGTCTGTTGCAGCATTAAGAGCGTTAAATATTTGTACAAGTATGTCTACAAAGGCCCTGATAGAGTGACATTTGGAGTTTGACCAAAAGCTGATGATGATGAGATAAGAAACTTTGCTGATTCTAGATGGGTGTTAGCACCAGAAGCTATATGGAAGATATTCAAATTCGTGATGAATCGTATGTATCCTTCAGTAGAACGGTTGCAAATTCATCTTCCAAATAGACATAGTGTTACCTTTAATGTAAACGAAAGGGTGACAAATGTGTTCGCAAATGATAGGAACTCGATGACCACGCTAACCGAATTTTTTACAAAGAATGATGCACTTCATGAAAGTGAGCGCCGATACTTATATCGAGAGTTCCCGGAATAATTTAGATGGGATGGCAATAATAAAAGATGGGAAGAAAGGCAGACTAATCAAAAGGTAATCGGTAGAATATATAGAGTTTCTCCTTCCGAAGGAGAAAGTTATACTTACGTGTTCTTCTTAACCATGTTAGAGGGCCTACGTCGTATGAGCATTTGAGAACAATAAATAGAATTGTGCAACCAACATTTAAGAAGGCAGCCGAACAATAAGGTTTGTTAGAAAATGACGATAGCATCCAGCAATGTTTACAAGAGTCCTCAACCATACGTATGCCTTTATCTTTAAGAAGATTGTTTGTCACCATCTTGGTTTATTGTGGGCCTCATGGGATACGAAGTTAATGGGATGAATTTTATTAATTCATGATAGACAATTTTGCCTCTACTAGTATAACAGAAAACACATGCATCACAAACATGCTTTTACGAGACTTCAACGGACTGCTGTTGCAACATGGTAAAAATGTTCTTGATTATGATTTGCCTAAAATGACTGAAGATCATGGTGAAGATGCGATACTGCGTAGGATGATACAAGATGAAGTTTCAGTTATCATTCCTCAACAAGACCGCGATGTAATTCATCATTTGAATGAGGATCAAGCTTTTACGTACCAAACTATAATATCTGCTATTGAGTGTCATGAGACTGTCATATTTTTCGTCGATGGTCCAGGAGGGACGGGAAAAACATAATTATATCTTGCATTATTGGCAACATTGAGAAGCAACAGTCATATTGTATTGTCAACTGTGAAGTCCGGAATAACAACAACATTATTGCCGGGTGGGAGAACAACACACTCCAGGTTTAAAATTCTACTTAATCCTGATGTATCATCTTATTGCTCTATTAGTAAACAAACTGATTTAGCCAAGTTGATACAGAGATCATCAGCGGTTATTTGTGATGAGGCACCAATGATGCATAGATTTTCCTTAGAAGCTCTTGATCGAATTTTTTAATTTATAACCGGAGATGAGCACCCATTTGGAGGTAAAATTGTTATATTTGAGGGAGACTTCCGCCAAGTTCTTCTTGTTGTCCGTAAGGAAACACGGTCTCATATGGTTCAAGCCAGTTTAGTTAAGGCATCATTTTGGAAAGATGTTAAGATTCTTCGTTTGCGACAGAATATGTGATCCATCAATGATCCACATTTCTTTGAGTTTTTGCTTAATGTTGGTAATGGAGAACAACCATTTGTTATTGAAGACATGATTCAATTACCGTCATGTATGACCATACCATGGGAGGGTGAAGAATCAATCAACCAGTTGGTCGATCAAGTTTTTCCTAATTTAGAAGCTCATGCAAATGATGAATCTTACATATATGGTTGACAAGGGAATAATTACTCCAAAGAATGATGATGTTGACGTACTTAATGAGATGATTGTAAAGCGACTTCCGGGACCGGGGTGCATTTTGTACTCTTTCGACTCAGTTGAGGATGACAATAGAAATTTGTACCAACAAGAATTATTAAATTCAATTTCTCCTTCTGGTATGCCCCTGCATCAGTTAACTACAAAACAAGGTACCCCTGTTTTGCTTTTAAGAAATATTGACCCAAAAATGGGTTTGTGCAATAGTACGAGATTGACTTGTCGAGGATCATACAACAACCTAATTGATGCAGAGATTTTAAGTGGTCAATTTGCCGGAACTAGAGTGTTCTTACCTAGAATCTCCATAAAGAGCGGCGATAATTCTGGACTCCCTTTTGAGATGATAAGAAAGTAATTCCCTATGAAGTTGTGTTTTGCACTTACTATAAACAAATCCCAAGGGCAAACAATACCAAATGTTGGCATCTACCTTCTGGATCATGTATTCAGTCATAGACAATTATACATGGCTTTATCACGAGGAGTTTCAGAAGTACTACCAAAGTGTTGGTCAAAAAAGGCTCATTAGTTGGCGAGGAAGGGGTGTTTATAAAAAATGTTGTGTACAAAGAGATCTTGCTGCCTTCAAATTAGAGTGAACCAATAAGGTATGTTCAATGTTTAATGTTTATTTGTAGGCGTAACCTTTAATGAGTTTTACTTATATATTTTACTCACGTTTACATTTTCAAGACTATAGGTGTCATGAAGAGATGATTGATTTTTTAGTCCAGGTTACTTCTCTTTACAAACTCAATGTCAATTGTATAATAGCATGTTTGTTTACGACTTTGTAAATGAGGCCTATACTCATGGTTTAGAAGAATGTGATTCATAGTCTGGAAGAGCGACAATATCCTTCTAATTTTCTAATAGTAGGGATAGGAGTTGGACTTCATGTTTTGAATAGTCTAATGTATGTAATTGGTAATAGTTTTCTATATGCTTTATATATCAAGATCATAATATATTTATAGTGTTTTATTACAATTCTTTGATAACTCAAAATTGATAATGAACACGCGTGAGCGCGGCTCTTCCGCACGCGCATACAGTAAGGCTAGTTAGCATTAAACCAAGACCAATTTAGTTTCTCATTGAATATGACACGTCGTTTAGAGTCGGAAGGGATAGTGGTAGTGGATAACAAAGCTCTCCCATCATCACTCACAGTCTCACTCAACTCAACTCAACTCAGCTCAACAATGGCGACCTCTTCTTCTTCATCACTGTTCGCGTCAGATTTCGCATCTAACGAACAGTCAACACGTGGGAGTGGCGGACGTCGATCTCAGTCCTGTTGTGGTGTGCGCGAGCGTGCCAGTACCTTTGGGTTAGGTACAACCTTGACGCGGACAACCTCTGGCGAGCGGATGACCTCTGGCGAGCGTGTTCGTCTGCTCCCTATACCTGACTTCTCGATCAAGCAACTGTTACGCGGGCGTTGACTAGGCCGGCGTAAAAGGCTCGAATAAGACCTAATAACAATCTACTAGGATTTTCCACTCAACCTATTGCAGATTGAGAAATCTTACTTCGATCCTGAAATGCAAAGCAGAGCTATTAATCAAGACCGCGGAAAGGGTTTGTGATGAATGTCTAAGCACACACACAATAATAACCATACAAAAGATCGTTAGTAGTATAGAATAAGTATAGATCGTTCTAGCCGGGGATTAAGGGTACCTGAAACATGAGAATGTTAGACAATTTATTCACAAATATACATATTCACACGTCACACACGGAGGGTATTTTGAATGAGGTTCGGCAGCCATAGGGCTGCCCCTAACAACTAGACACGAAATTTAAATACCTAAATTACTATTTATAAGTTTAGTCGACATCTTTCACACAAAGCATTCAACACTTAACTCTTTAATAAATAAGACTCACACAAAAGAAAGTAAAGAACAAGTAATTAGCATGCTTTTAGACTCAAACAAGTTTCGACCAACAACTAGAACGTTTCTGATTTTTACCTAGTTGAGAGACTTTTCTAATGTTTTAAGATCAAGCTATTCGCAAAATGACCCTAAAAGTTATGGTATCGTTATACAACTCGTAACATTGAAGCTCTAAAGTCTATAGTCGAATACAAGCAAACAAGTAAGGTCGTCAATCTTCTTATTTAACATGCAAGTCCTAAGGTGTTTCTGCACAAACCCGTAGGCCTAGTGGAAACTGATGAATCTAGATGTGATCTCCTCCTGCGAACCTGCTAACTAAGGGGTATACTGGGCGGGCCGGTCTTCTCCTCTTCGATGCCTAAGTTAGTACAGTTGGGATGAATAGATAACTTAAACAAGAATGATAAGCAGTTGGAGAGATCAGTTACCTATTAAAGAGGGTAGTTGAGGCCCTTATATAGGTGGTCGAGCGTGAGGTCTGGTCTTACTCTTCGATGTGGGACTGGTTTCCTTCTGTTCGTACACAAAAGGACAGCTCTGGTGGCCTGTTCGGCAGGCTGGCGTCCCCGGGCCCCGGGCCCCTAGTCACAAGGTAGACTGCTGGACCTCGGGTCAGGGTGCTGGTGATCCTGCTCCGGGCCTCAGTCCGGCCCCGGACGTACTGGCTGCGGGTCTGTGGGCCTATGTAGCCCCTCTGTGGCTACTGTCAACAAGTCCCCCAAGTTCCCGGTCAAGTGCAATCTTGAATGGAGACTTAATATGTCTCGCTCATGTCCCGCAGACCCACAGGGTTACCGACCCAACGGTGCCCAGTCCCCCAAGTCCGCATTGAAGATTGGGCGTGACCGGGCGTTCGGGCAGAGATGACGTGGTGATGTGAGTACCTATTAATGATGACGTGTGACAGTTATGAGTATGTTTGCAATACTAATGGTATTGTGCTCAAGTGTTGTCGTGCCATGAGTATGGAACGGGGTGAAACCCGGACGAGTGCATGGGATGATGATGTGGCGTTGAAGTCCGCCATGCAATGAATATGGTGCGGGTTGAAACCCGGACGAGTGCATGGGATGACGATGTGAGGACTCGACCGGTGGACTGCCATGTCGGGACGAGTCCCCCAAGTTCCCAAGGTAAAATTGCTGCCAACGGTGAGGCAGGCCGGGGAGTAGCCCGGTGGTTCGGCCCCGCTTGTGCTGGAATAAGCGTGGGGTAATGTACATGGTTGCTAGCCTGCGGGGAGGCCTGTTGGAGCGTGGAATAAGCCAACAGGTACCCCGGTGGGGTGTTGCGGCCATGTTGAAGTACCGGTTAACACCTGCTAGTTCTTCTCAGCTTGTGTTGGAATAAGCGTGAGGTAATGTGCAGGGTTTCTAGCCTGTGGGGAGACTTGTTCTGTGTTAGAGAAACAATCTGTCCGGTGGGGTGGCGTGGAGATAACAAGTCTCGCCATGGATCCCCATATTTATCACAGTTCAGTGTGATGCAGGGTTTTTAGCCTGCTAGAAGAGTTTGCATGTGTTAGATGTAAACTCTCCCGGGTTTATAAAACCCATGTGTTTGAAGCCTTGAGTTGTTGCTGGCTTATCCTTGCCCGCAAGGGCGAAGGAGAGTGACTAAACTGGTGGAATGCCATGGAGCCGGTTGAATGGTAAATAACCGGTGGAATGCCATGGAGCCGGTTGAATACTACATAACCGGTGGTGTGCCTTTCCTTGATTTGAGGTTGACTCTTGGGGAAGTGGGGGGGGGGGGGGGGGGGGGGGCTGGACGCCTCGGTTCTCGCTCCTACCTCCCCTAACTGCCGCTTGTAGGCGGGACAGGTGGCTGACATGCAATGAAGGAGAGAGCCCATCAGTCCCATCAGTTATGATGGTGTGGGAACTTTATCGATGCTGGGACACGTGTCAGTAGGGAGCGGTCTGAGATGGAGGGAATCTGCGGCTGGGGTTGCCTCTCCTTTTTGATTGCCCTAATTATCAACAAGGTGTAGTTTTGCCGCCTATAAGATGCTTCGCACCCCCCCCCCCCCCCCCCCCCCCCCCCCCTCCTCTCTTCCTGTCGTATTTTGTTGAAGCTTGGCCGTCTGTCGTCTGTCTGTGTTGTTATCTTGCTACACAACTAACTGGGCGTAGGGTAAATTTTGTTCTTAGGTTTTATGGAATCTGGGAGGTCAGCCAATCCTGTCGGTGCCGGCCGTGCGTCGACGGGAGGGTCCGTGAGGTACCAGCTGTTGGATGGCGACAAGGTGATTTTTTGTGACGAGCCGACCAGAAGCATGACTGCTGGCGAGATAAGAGATTTTCAGGCGAAGTGGGGCATTGACTCCTCCGTTAAGCTCTGGGGCCTGCATCCCGGGGAACTGGCCTGCAACCCGGAGGAGGGTTGGGTTGCCGTTTTTGAGGATCAATTTTGGCACGGGCTATCTCTGCCGCTGCCGAAGTTTGTCCAGTACGTGCTGAGCCTGATAAATGTCTCCCCCGCCCAGCTTCCTAGCAACCAGTGGAGGCAGTTGCTTGGTCTCGGGTGCTTATTCAGTCTTAGCAACATGGACTGGCCCACGATAAATGAGTTCCGGGCGCTGTATAAGATTCTCTACTGCAAAAAGGCCCAGGCCTCCAGCTGTGTCAATTTTGCCGCGCGGGACTTCGATCCTCCCATCACTCACCTGCCGTCGTCGGTTTCGAATGTATGGAGGAGACAGGTTGTGATGGTCGGGGATAGGTGGCAACGTAATTCGAAGAGCTTTCGGGTGCCCGGGGCTTATCAAGCTATCGGGGATCAGTCGTACCGGTTGGTCGACTTGGAGAGGCAACGGATAGCCCGGCTTTTTGTTTGCTGGGACAGTCTGGGCCGGAGCTCTTACAATTTCATCCGGTGGAATGTGTTGGAGATATGCGAGATGGGAAAGAAACCTGGTAAAGTGCCTTGCACTGTTGTTTTGTGCGGTCGTATTTTATTCTAACCGCTCAGTTTTTTGATTTGCAGCTAATGCCCCCCGACTCGCTGTTCGGAGCGAGGAGACCGTCGAGGCGGATGACGAACTTGTGGCCCAGAGGTTGATGGAGATGGGGGAGATGACCTTGAAAACCGTTGTAGATCCGGACACCCTAGAGAGCACGGTGCATAGTGATCCTGTGTCGCTCATGTTTTCGGATTCCCACTACGGTCGGCGGCCGGGCGGTGAGGAGAATGCCCCACTCTAACCGGTTTAAATCCTAAACATGCATTTATACCATTGTCCTAATTATCTAAAAGTACGAATCTTACAAGTTTTATATTACAAAATAGCATGAAAAATTCATTGTTGCCGAAACTTAAACTTACAACTTACAACTCTTTAACATACAAATTATAAAACCAAATTCCAAAACGGTTCATACATAGACATATAATCCATAACCAAAAATACATGAAAGTTTCATAGACAAAACTAGTCATAACTACATAAAAATTACAAAACCGAAAGTGGGGAGTGGATCACACTTTTAGAGACACCTTTGATGACTTCTACTCTTGTTGATCCGGCGGAAGATGGCTTGGAGGCTGCACGGGCAGTAGGTACAAGTCTCGGCAGAAACTTGGTGAGATGGTGGTGGATGATGTGATTCGGCTAGGGTTTCTATGTAGGATCTGTGGAGAAATTTTAGTAGAGCTTTTGCTTTGTGTTTTGGGTTAAAATGTGACAAATTCATTCTGAAATTTCGTTGACTTTATATAGGGAAGAGTCTAGGGTTTTCGCCGGAAACACAAGGAATGATAATTCCTTGTCCAAGTCGGTTTAGGTTTCCTTGTTGGCAAAGTAATGCTATCATTCCTTGTCCAAGTCGGTTTAGGTTTCCTTGTTGGCAAAGTAATGCTTCTCTTGGACTTCTTCTTCTTATTTTGGACTTCAATCGGCTGCATAGGGCTAGTATGGACATGTCCAACAAGTCTTTAGGTCCATAATATCCGATCCATGCTCCCAAAAATCCAAAGGAGAGTTATCCTGATGCAACCGGGAAAGTTCAGTTTTCTCGGCAGAATGACCTTGCTTCAGTAAATCCAGCATAACTTCCTCCTCACAACTCCGATTGATGCGATTCCAAGTCCCAGATAAACTAGACTTGTAGGGCTTTCCAACGATGTATGGCACAGTTTCTGGATCTAAGCGATGCGTCACCAGAAATTCCGGAAGTCATGACACAGTCCCAGGAAAATCCTAGTAGTCCCTGGATCGTTTTGCTCAAACTGCCAAGTTACAGTCATCTTTTGGGCGACTTCCCGAACTTCGATTGATCTAAAATTTTAATACAACACACTTTAGCTTGCCAAAAAAATGCATACAAAATTTCATCAAATTTGGAAAAGGATAAGTCACTTTAGCATGAGTCTCAGAATCACGAAAAAGACAAATTTTGCATTATTTCTTCAGATTTCTATACTTAGTCATTTTCCGGAAAATTAAGCACATATTTCTAAAACTCTACCGAAACGACACTAAACTAAATTATGACTCTATCTTACTCTAAATAGACTAACAAAGCACAAATAAGGGATAATAACACATTAATATCATCGCACATTGTGCTCCTATCAGTTTGCGTCCAACCTATTGCAGATTGGGTTATGGTTTTGTTACCGGAGTAACGACTCGATTTGCCACAAGGTGTGACAACTAGACACGATAAGTCTTAGCGATGCTTCGACACAAATGCAAGGCACTTTTGACAACCGCGGCAAGCGTACAGCGACCGATGTGGGTGTAGGGTTGCGGGCAAGGTTGGAACGGTGGTTGTTTGCAGTTTGTGGAAGGCAGTTCGCGTAAGATTGCTCCGGAGAGGCTTGCAAGATTTGCGAGGCGCAAAAGCTTGTGTGTTTGTAAGATGGTTGTGAACCTTTTCTTTGTTGTTCAAGAGTTTTTTATATACAGAATCCAAAATATCAATACTTGCATATCAAGCATAATGGATTCTGAGATTAAGTAGGATTTGATTACCTTAAACCACCTCCAATTCGGATTCCTAGAAGAACTCCAAATCTAATCCTAGAAGGAATACAATCTAAAATATATCAGATTACCCGCTAAGGGATAACCTCTTGGGCCTCGATGCATGATCTCGGGTAAATGTCAATTTAGGTCCAAACATTGCCCCCCAGCCTTTGAAATTGAGAGCCCAATGAAATTGATAAAGGTTAGAAAGCCCAGTCCATACCCATTTAAAATTCTGAAACATCGCGTCGTTCCCTCTAGCCAGTACAACTTTACCAAATTGAGCTCAGAGAACTGTTCTTTAAAACCCTCGACCGCTGCCAATCGTACCATTCCAGAAATTCACATAACCCCTTTCAGATTCTATAAAACCCCAATCGAGAATCATCAATCTGCAATCCAAATTCCAAACATCTCACCATTTCTGGCCATGGCATCTGAGATTCACTATTCCCAAGCCTTCCAAGGAAAGAAAAGGATTATCAATACCACCATCGAGGTTGGGAGCCCCTACCAGACTTCTCTCACCCCACCTGACGATTACGGCCGTACTGGGTTGGGTCCAAAGCAACGAGAATTTAACCAGCACTCCCTAATTTCTTATGTTGACCACTCACGACCGCCTGCAGTCGCCTTCCGCGATCAAAGTGTCAAATGTGGGGATTGACAAACATCCAACCACTTCGAGGTTCCAATAACTCCCGGTTCATGGCCTTTGCCGGCCCCAATAATGATAGAATGGTATTGGGAAAGGCGAAAACTAGACATACGCAGATGGCGAACCGCCGGGATTGATGAAGCCCTTGACCTCAGCTTCGCTCTCAACCCAAAAGGAGGAAACCGATGTGCACTTATGCCCTTGGTATGTTTCTGGAATCCCTCCGCCAATGTATTTGATTTTAAATTTGGTCAAGCTAGTATTACCCTGCTAGACATGCATGCTGGATCGATTAGGATTCCCTCTAGGTAGAAAACCCTTCGATTGGGATGATTATCCTCAGTCTGATGTACCGTCGACCATCCTTCCAACAGCTCATACTGCGAGCTATCAATCCTGGTTAACAGAATTCAAAAACAGAAAAGATGATATAGGCTAAACAAATTTGTATTCTACTCATCCGCCACTAAGATGACCAAGACATACAGAAGAATGGCAGAAATCCTGTATGTCCGCAATGAAATTAGCCTTGCCCCAATTGTCCTGGCACATCTGTATAGGTGCCTCCATTCTTTGTCCATGAACCTCTTATCCTACAAAGTCTCCGGACCCCTTTGGATCTTAGAAATTTGGTCCAACATGTATTTCTCAGGGTTAGCCTCTGAATCCAAACCAATAGGTGACAACAGAGTGGTAGGGGCAGGCTATGCTAGCTAACCGCCTAAGTATGGTCAAGGCTATGCAGCTTGTTTTGACGTGATTTTTAACACAGACGCTCAAGGCTTCTATTCGGAGGCACAGATGCTCCTTAATCGGACAGTCGCGCCCCAGTCCCGGCGTCGGTGGAATATAAATATTTAACGTCGGAGTCGAGGCGTGAGAGGAAAAATAAAATTAAAACAAATACATACAAAATATTTTACAGAAATGTTGAAAATAAAACATTTGTAATAACAAAATAAATTACAAGGAAAAATAACGTCTTGTGTTCTATCTCACTCGACTCTTCCTCAACGTCACAGTTAGTCTTCTCGAAGATGTGTCATACCGCACGTTCCTGAACAAAAAATCTCTAGGGGTGAGTTTACGCTCAGTAGGGCTAAACCTATTAAGGTTAATCTTAACTATGTTACACTAACACGTTATAAATTAAAAACATAAGCATTAATAATAATTCAATGCATGAATGCAAATGAAGTTCTTCCACTCAGTTACTGGACATTACACCATATATAAAAAACAATAGAGCCTACACGTCCCATACCGTGTATTTTACCCACCTTGGGTGACTCTAACGTTTCAGACACATGATCTAATAGCCGACAACTTCTCGATGTATGTGCCTCTTTTGCTAGTCGTCTTGTGAACCTCATGGTCCCCAGTCCCGAAACCCGAAAAGATCGTTTTCTCGACTACTGCGTCGAATTGGCATACTTTCCCCACATTTGTGCACGGTGGGCTGATCATAGCTACTGGATGTCCCCACGAGGAAACTCAACTACGCAAAAGACATTATTTCCTCTCAATCTCATTCTTATTCTCATCCCCTACCATGGATTTGAGGATGGTGACTATGGATTCATAGCTACTCGTCGTACCTCTCGATGCATTATGTATGCCAATTGAGTAACAATACTCGTATTATAAAATACGACACATGCTTTTATGAAAAGCAGTAACATCAATCATATATATATATATATATATATATATATATATATAACTTATCAATTACACATGTTTTTATCGAAAGCAATAACATTCAAGAGTTATCAAATAAGATCGCACAAATCACTGATCTCAAATATAATTATAATTATCAATTTAAAATGAGGTTCCCCGAGAGACCCTACCTGAAATCCGAGTTAGTTCCGATGCTAAACGAAATAGTAACTCAGTGTCACGTATTCTGAAATCCTTATCCTTCTGCTTCTGGAAATTGTAAGTATGCATTCATTCCTTGTATCGAACCTCCGTTCAAATAGAGCTGACCAATCACTTCAAAATTGTATAATTAAGTCCTTGATAATTACTAAGGACACCCAAGTCTTCTTATTCCCTGATCCTTTCGTGCTTCTCAATTTCACACCTTTAATTACTTATAACCCGGTCCTTTGTAATACCTCTCTTGTCATCATATCTAAATTATGCCGCAAGTCTGCAATCATTTATCCAACTCCATATCTACTATGGACACCCAATTTCGAATGAACCTTCACCCCCCATTTCAATTACATATCCCAAAGTGGAAGTCCTTCTCTACTTGAAGTCTGATCTCTAATGTAACAGCGTGACACGCGTCGTAGAGATATTGTCCGCTTTGGGAATCACCCCGCATGGTTTTGCTTCGGGAGCTGTCTGCCTGCTAGCTTCCCAGTAGGTCACCCATCTTGGGATTGCTACGAGGCGAGCAAGTTTAACTTCTGAGTTCCCATCCCCTCCGAAGTCATTGAGCTCCCAAAACGCGTCTCTACATATTGTGCTAACCCTGCACATATAAGCATCGCATCCACTCTCCCTCGGGCGATGTGGGATTTGTGACCTACCTATCTGCTAGCTTCCTAGCCAGGTCAGGTCTGGGTCCACACAATCCACCCTAAGGCCGGGTCATCACAATCCACCCCCCTTAAGGTCCGACGTCCACGTCGGCACACTTCCGGTCGAGGACAGGCTCTGATACCATTTGTAACAGCCCGGCACGCGCCGTAGAGATATTGTCCGCTTTGGGAATCACCCCGCACGGTTTTGCTTCAGGAGCTGTCTGCCTGCTAGCTTCCCAGTAGGTCACTCATCCTAAGATTGTTACGAGGCGAGCAAGCTTAACTTCAGAGTTCCCATCCCCTCCGAAGCCACTGAACTCCCAAAACGCGTCTCTTCATATTGTGCTAACCCTGCACATATAAGCATCGCATCCACTCTCCCTCGGGCGATGTAGGATTTGTGACCTACCTACCTGCTAGGTTCCTAACCAGGTCAGGTCTGGGTCCACACAATCCACCCTAAGACCGGGTCATCACATCTAAACTATCAAATATTACTCCAAGTGTGCAGTATAATATCTCCATTTCACATTTAATTGATCATCACCTCCGCACTACATGTCTCTCACTCTTTATCCTTTTCAACTATCTCTATGGCCTAATTTGATCGGAAGTCATCTCTCCATGTCTACCAATGCAACTTAGCCAAATTAATAAGCAACCAAACCATGTGTAAACCATTACTGTAATTCCTAACTCCCGAGCAACCAACTTAACCTTCAATTACCAAACCACTCCAATTTACTTTGGACACCCCGATTGCCTTGATAAATATATCATTCCTCCAAACCCATTCTCACTTCCCCATTTCTCTTTAATCAACTTCCAGGAACAAAATCAACCATAATTGTTCCCTCCATTTAACAAAGAAACCAACTACATAAACACAGCACCACCAGGTCACCATTACACCAAACAAGAATGGAAGAATATATATATAAACACACACCGTTTCCATAATCCCCGAACATCCAACTAAACCTTAAATTGCCCAACTTCTCCAATTTCTGGAAATTCAAGCCTCTGAAATCATTGGTAGCTAAGAATGATCATCACTCCCCCGATATTTTAACAATTAATACTAACTTCACAATTATAACCCATGAACATATAGAAACATGTATACTGCTCTTCCTTTCTACGTGCTCTGATTTCCACTCTTCTGTAATTTCAGAATTTCCAAATGTCAATTCAGTTTTCAGAGAATAGCTTCATATCAACAATGAACCAAAACAACCAAAAACCACCACCAACACAGTAACCCGCAGCAGCAGCAGCAAAAGTAGTAAAACCCCAAAACCCAAAATGTAAATTTGCTCAAATCACAACTTCAAGCTTGTAAAGATATCAATATATATTCCAGGGGTAGAAATCAAATCAATATTAAGTCGAAGAGCCCAGCATCACCACCACAGCCGGTGGTCGACGACTGCTAAAATCCCAACTTCCCCAAAACTCAACCAAACTCAAACCCAAGCATAACAACATCTAGAGCTCGACAAGAGAATTAAGTCTGATACCTGAATTGAAATCCCAAGCCGCCAGACAAGAACAGAGAACCACCCAAAATCCCAGAGCTTCAATTAATCGAATCCCCCTCCAAGTTGTTCATCTGGGCAAACCAACAACACAGAAACATCCATGATGACGAGACGAAGCTTCCCAACGCCGGTGACACGCCTTGAATTGATCGGAATCGGAAACCCGAACGGAAGAGTCGCCCCCTTTTCTCCTTCTTCTTTCCCTCTCTAGCGCTTGTCTCTGAAAACCAAAGCCACAGACAGAACCAGGACGTCAAGACGAAGCTGTAGTCACCAATTCCTCCTCGAGAGACGGCCGGACGACAGAGGAAGGAGCTGAGCTCCGGCGCGCGCAGAACGCGACCTCAGCCCGACTTTGGGTCTGGGTTTTTATTCTGTTTTGTTTCGAAATAGAGCCAAACCAACTTTTATATATATATATATACCATAAATTCGACGGCCCAGATCTTGTGATGTAGGGGATCCAATGGTCACGATTATGCTGACTCAAAAATCTATTTTTAATTAATCTTTGGATAATACAAACTTCCAAAAATCATTAAAAATAGTTCCGATGTTCAAACGATGCTCCGTAAAAACCCACGAACTCGTAATGACGTCTACTTTAAACTTACGGGTCGAAAGTTAAAAATAGACAAAGTAAAAATTTAATGAAATTTCAAAAGCTATAAGAAATGTAAATATAACAGAAATTGGTATCAAAATAATTCGAAAATAATTTTCTTAAATAACATAGAAAATCGAATTCCAGGATATTACACGGACGCACCTCAAGGCCCTAAAAAGTGGCTTTCTTCCTTCCGTCGACTAGTGTGAAGAAGGAAAACAGTTATTTCTACAATGCATATCCATGGCGGATCTCCCTCTTTTCTCCTCAGACAAAGGCGAGCAAGGCGTTGAAGTATATGCCCCCCAACTGTTCACCTGAAAATTTGGGCTAACGCAGCAGCTGCCTTACCCATCAGTCCAAAGCCTGAACCTGTTCTCTGCTTGGTGGCCTAGTAGAAACACTCATGTAGATGAAGATGCCCAGATTATATCTGCCTTGCGACCTGCCACCTTTCCGCCCTTGGAACAATGTCCAGAATTGGAAATCTCGGACATTGCCACCGAGGAATACCAAATCTGGTGGGGAAAACTCCGAGGAGATATGTTCAAGAAGGAATCCCTTCATTACTTCAGGACCCTGTTCGCCAACCAGCGTCAATATCTCACTACTGAGGATGCCAGGGTACTTGACGGAGCTCCCCTATACCCTGAGATGGAGATAGAGACCACACAGGTATTTATTTGTTGTGCCTTGATCCGCCCCGTTCATTTTGCAAGTGGAAACACCACTAACTGATTTTCTTTGCCGCAGACCTCCAAGAAGTCCCTCCCCAGAAGAAGAAGCAGATCCGGAAGATAACGAACCAGTAAGTTGTTTATACCGATTTATCCTTGCTACTGTAATGCTAATTCTCTTGTATAGACCAATACGTTAAATCTGATGTAGTTGATAAAATTTATCAAGCATGGACTAATTCTAAGAAAGAGTAGGAGATCAGCCTCAACTTCTGCTGCCGCTCCAATTGTTATATCCTCAGGTGAGTCCTCCGCCAGTGACTCCGAACTTGCTGAAATTGAGCGAGTCATTGAGCAAATTCAGAACGAATCTCGATGGACTCGCAAAAATGTTGTTCTCGACGTTCACCCCCTAAGATTTCTTCCCGCTGATACTGGTACTCCTAGCCTCCCCAGGCAAACTTTGGTTAAGCCCATGAGCTGTATCCAGGCCGCCCATCTGATCATCTCAACTCCCCCTGCAGAGCAAACCGTTGAGGGAACAACAACCTCTCAAGCTTCAGAACCTATGGCGGACGCCAGACAGAATCCCCCAAGTCCTGAGGGAGTTAACTTGGGAGAAGCAGAAATAGAAGCGGATGAAGATCCCTCCACCCCCATCCGGGTTTGCGCGGATCCTGGACCAGATCCCAACTCACAAGATGTCCCAGACCTCCAAAGACAACCCTCAATGGGACCTGTAGCGGATGCCTCTCCTATCACAGAGGTACCCTTTTAGCTTTTCCAGTTTCTCAAAGTGTTCATAATATTGGCCAAACCTCACCACTGTTTCCCTTACAAGCAAATGAAATTTCTAGCTTGACTAGGAATGATGAGGCTTCTGGTGAGCAGACGCCAACTGCCACCTTGGTTGGCCCGAGTGTTCAAATTGAGGTGCCAACTCTAACAAGTTCAACCTCACATCCCCCAAAGGCAAACCTATCCCTCCCAGAACTAGAAGAGGATCCACTCCTCAAGTTCCCAACCCCTAGGAGAGATCCTCCTGAAGTAATGGAAGCCTAGGCACTTATGCAAAACCTGGGAGACCCTGCTGATGTTGATGTGGCAGCCAAGTTCTTTTCTTCCATCCAGACCTTAAAGGGCCAGGTTGACCACTTGCTGGCTGAGTTCCAAATAAAAGCGAAAGAAATCCTGGAGACCCTCCCCCAGTGCTTGAAGTCAATGCAAGATGGCCTGGGAAAACTCCCAACGCATCGAGCCGAAATTCAGGACTCGGCCGCAACTCATGCCAGTGCCGTAAACCACTACTCAGCCATGGTGTCAATCGTCAAAGAAGAGAGTGGGTCCGAGCTTGCTTATCTAAAGAAATAGAGAGAGCTACTTGACCAGCGGATAGCTGCCATTGAGGCCCGTCAACAAGAACAACTCCAGCAAGCGAGCGAGCAAAGGGTGCTCCTATCAACTCTCCAGGAGGAAATCCAGAGGAAACAGTCTGAAGAAGGAAAGCTTGCCAACTACGTCGATCATATGAAGGCTAGGATTAGGAGACTAGCACTAGAATTATATGAAATTAAGACCCTGCCCCCCAAGTAATTGGGCTTTATGTAACAAAATATTTGATCTTAATTTATTTATCTAGGATCAGTAATCCAGCCCGTATGGTAACTTAGATTTATCCGGCCCAAAAACCTTTTTCTTAGTACCGTTTCGTTGATCCGACAATCAACGCCCCGATTAATGGTCTTAACTGCAAATGTCAGTTCCAAAGATTTGAATTTACACATTCAAATCTCGTGACCGTCCCTATCGACGAACGGTTGAAAGCGATAATTTCTCAATAAATTCGATTTGACCAAGTGAGAAACCCTAATCCATCCCAGCCATTGGATTTCATACGTGGTCCGCTATATAATGAAACCCCTATGCCAAGAGAAAATCATTCCTACAGCTTCCATCACGTTGTTTGCTCTTTCCTTTAGTTTCTCCACCAAGCCCTTATGGCTACCACAATCCTTTCCTCCGGATTACACTCAGATCTTCTTATGAACACCCCTAAGTCGTGTAATCCGGTATTAGTAAAATCTTAAGTCGCATAATCTGGTATTATGCCCTTGGAGAACGTGGTCTTGGATAGAATCCCCAAAACTAATCTGGGGCTTTCCACGTTTTCCCTTGGTATAATGCTGGATAGTGACTTAGGCGTCATCTGCCATCATGACGGTCCTTTTCCTTCTGGTGCTCCTTAGAGTCCGGTTGAAAAGTGTGAGTGACTTCCGGATGGTGTTTCCATCTGAACCAGGTTTGGGAGGAGAAATATCGCATCTGAACTGCTCCAACCTGGTGGATGGAAATTCCTTACCCTTTTGTTCTTCTGCCAACCGACCAAGCCTCCCTCTTGATTCTAGGGGTTAATGAAGGAAAATGGTGGATGAAGAATCGTACGAAGGGTGAGGAGATGACGAACAAAGCAGGAGATTGGAGGAGGTGTGAGCCCACCTCTTAGGTTCAAAGAATCTGTGAAACAGATGTCCTTGTCATTATCCGAACCTCCCCTCCAAATCGATCAAAAACCTCCCAAGTGTAGACATAGGATTTATATTTCTATACTTGTGAAGCTTCTGACCGCAAAGTCATTGTTGGAATAAAACTTCAGAAATTTGCAAAAAAACATATGTATTGTTTTCCTCTTAATTGGAATTGTATGCAAATCCTTGAATAAAAACCGTTGAAGACCACAGATATTGATCCTAAAGCAAAAGAAAGATGAACCTCTATCAGATTCAAATTAAATTATGGGGTGCCTATTTTTGGCGGACACAAACATAAGCCTATTGCCCCATGTTGCCCCCCTAGTGTCCCTAGGCTGAGGCGTAAATGCTAGCCAAAGACAAGGGAACTAAGGAAAATCGCCTCCGCTGGCGAGCAACCTAAGTAGAAAAGAGGTTAGAAAGAGGGTTGCCCCCCAGTTTCAACCATGGCGAGTGGGTCCTCGAATTCCCAAACACTGGGAAAGGGATTGCACATTAATCTCCAAAGACAGATCTGCATCATGGCCATACATCAAGGCATATGGAGTAGTGCCTGTAGGAGTCCTCTTGGATGTACAATATGCCCATAAAGTGTTGCCTAGTTCAGTATGCCATGTCCTTGGATTATCCTCGAGCATCCGCTTGATAATGGAGATAATGACCTTATTGTTGGCCTCGGCCTGGCCATTGGATTGAGCATAATAGGGAGAAGAATGTAGGAATTGGATGCCATAGTCTTGAAGAAACCCTTGAGTCTTCTCTGCCATAAACGCTGCCCCCCTGTCCGCCACGATACATTCCATAATACCATATCTGCAAATAATATTCTGAAAAATAAAGCGAATGACCGTATCGGCGTCACAATTCCGGACATGAATTGCCTCAACCCACTTAGTGAAGAAGACTGTACCAATTAACAGATACTTGTGTTGGAGGGACGAATTGGGATGAATTTCTCCAACAAAGTCAAGTGCCCAGCCTCTGGCGGGCCAAGGCTTGATAATAGGTTGCATGGGAATGTTGGGGATGCGTTGAACTGGCCCATGGATCTGACAATCAATACAACCTTGGGCGAAACTGATACAATCCTTGAGAATAGATGGCCAAAAATACCCATATCGACGAATCAGCTACCTCATCTCTGATCCACTCTTATGTGAACCACAAACTCCTAGGTGTACCTCACGCATGAGCCGTTTGGCTTCCGTTTCATAGACACACCTAAGATCAACCCCATCTTCACCCCGGCGAAGTAATTCATCGCCCTTGAGTAGATAATTTGTAGCAAGGTACCGAATCTGCCTTTCAGATGGTGCAGTGGGATTCTGTAAGTAGTGGATGATTGGTTGTCACCAGTCAGAATCAATAAGCTCAACTGTGGCAACCAACCACTCGCCTCGTTGTTCTCGTCGAGCAGCAAAGGATGGTAATGTTCTTCTTTTCACCTTCAAGATCCTCTCTTTGACTCCATTGGCTAAACTAATGTCTGTGGCTAACTGTGCCAACTCATTAGCTGCAAAGTTCAGCTCACGAGGAACATAATCGAGCACCACATCAGCAAATTGATCTAACAATTCTGGTGCTCGTTCCCAATAATGTATCAGATGGAAGGAAAGACACTGATATTCCCCGGTAAGCTGTTTGATGATTAATAAGGAATCACCATAGACTCCAATCTCCTTAGCATCCATGTCCAACAATAATTCCAAACCAATGATGAGCGCCTCATACTCTGCCTGGTTGTTGGTGCAATTCCATTCAAGTTAAAAGGAGTATGAGTGCTGGGTTCCAGATAGGCTTTGGATACAAATACCTGCACCCGCCAAGGTGTTACTACTGCTGCCGTCAAAGTATAATATCCAGGTCTCGGTTCGAATCATGTTGATAAATGGAATAGGATTTGGAATCGCCTCCTCGAGAGGGTGATGGAGTAAGAAATCAGCGACTGCCTGACCCGTCATGGCCTTCAAAGGAGCATATTGTAGGGAAAACTCGGAGAGAGCCAAGATCCATTTACCAATCCTACCTCTTAAGATAGGACGAGTAAGCATATACTTCACCAGATCGGTCTGAGCTACCACAATAGTGGTAAAAGATAACATATAATGACGGAGTTTAACTCCAGCAAAGTATAGCGCTAGGCACACCATTCAACTGGCGAGTACCTAGTTTTTGCATCCAACAACGTTCTGCTAAGGTAAGAAACCACATATTCGACTTTCTTTCCCTTACTAGTTGTCTCATCTTGGGCTAACAACCCTGCAATAGAACTGTTAGAAGCAGAAATATACAACGTCAAAGGGATTCCTGGTTGCGGTGGGCGTAATACTGGTGGACTCGCCAGATACTCCTTAATTTTATCAAACGCCGCCTGATGTTCAGGACCCCATGAGTAGGTATCTCCCTTCTTAAGTTTCAACAGAGAGGATAAAGGAGCAACCTTGTCGGCTGAGTTGGATATGAAGCTTCGAAGGAAGTTAATCTTGCCTAACAAACTCTGAAGTTCCTTCTTATTCCTAGGAGCAGGAGCATCCAACACAGCCTGCGCTTTATCTCCAGACACCTCAATGCCCCTTTTATGCACTACGAACCCCAAGAAATCTCCTGCACGAACCCCAAATATGCATTTTGCTGGATTCATCTTAAGTTGGTGCTTCCTCATTCTGGTAAAAATATTTCGAAGGTGGGTAATGTGTTCCTCCTTGTGTTTTGACTTGACCACCACATCATCAATATAAACTTCCAGAATACCTCCTAAGATATCATGGAGAATTAGATTCATAGCACGTTGATACGTCGCCCCGGCATTGGTTAAACCAAATGGCATGCTAAGGTATTCAAACGCGCCTGTGAAACCAGGACAACGAAAGGCAGTCTTATGGATGTCAGGCTCATAAATGGAGATTTGATGATAACCAACCGTCCCATCCATGAAAGACAACATCTCATGTCTGGCTACTGCATCAACCAACACATCCGTTATTGGCATAGGGTAAATATCCTTTGGTGAGGCAGCATTGAGATCTCTATAATCCACACACACCATAATCTTGCCATTCTTCTTCCTTATCGGAACCACATTCGCCAGCCATTATGCGTATTGTGCTGGCCTAATAATTCTGACATCCAACATGCTTTGAACCGCTTTCTTGACCGCCAACATAGTGTTAGCATTCATCCGCCACTGCTCTTGTCTGACTGGTTTGCATCCTTCCTTGATAAGGAGGCGATGGTAGACCAACGCTTTTGACAAACCTGGCATATCTTGATATTTTCTGCAAAGCAGTCTTTGAATTCACGCAGCAACTCAATTAGTTGCTGCCTCAACTCTGGTTCTAGATACTGGCTGATCCCAACTTCCATAGGCTCCTCAACGGTGCCTAAGTTAACCTTTTCAACTGGATCACGTACCTTAGGTGGAGTATCGTCTAGTGCTACCGGGTCCAGTTGTATAGCCTTCACCTCTTCTGTAACTATAGTTTCATCTTTCTCGATACACTCAACTAGAGCGACCGTATCCGAAGCTAATTGCTCCTCTCTAAAGATAGTCAAGCGCTGCATCAGAGAAGCAAAGGCTTCTGTCTCCTCAACTGTGAGGTTGTGGCTCATGGATATTATTTGGTTGGAAGTCGATAGAGACCGGCCTGGAAGATTCTACTTTGGCCTGCGTCAATCCCCACCGTGCGAGATCAGTTGAGGTCACCTCAATTGGATGTCCTTTGTTGTCAACCCCATCGATTTGGAGAGGTCTCAGAACACTGTAATAGTAGTCAGCCTCGAGCGAGCAAGCTGCTACTGAAAAAGGACGTTCGTCCGCCTTGATCAATACTGGCCTATTAGACTCAGGATCCCACATGATCATCTCTTGATGTAATAAAGAAGGGAAAGAAAACGTCTTGTGAATCCAATCACGCCCTAAGATCATGCTATAGGGGACAGTGGTCTCTGCTACAAAGAGACCATGATAAGCATCAGAGGGTCCAAGCTTGATCTTGACCATTAAGAGACCGTTAGTCTGGGTGTCCGCGCCAGCGAATCCCCTGACCTTCATGGTAGTGCTTATGATCTTGTCCTTAGGAATTTGGAGCCTCTCCATGGTGCTGAGAGTAATGACACTCACCGCAGCTCCTGTATCGATGAGAATTTTATTCACCGGAAAGCCCGCCACCTCTGCTGCTACATAGAGAGGTTTGAGATGCTGAGACATGGTAAAAGCAGGCTTAGAAAACACCATGTTCAGATGATGAAGGTCTGCCAAATCCTCTGGAGGTTTGCTGATAGACTGTTCCTTGCTAAGCCCCGCTGCCTCCTCCAAAAGGTTCTGTATATGGCAGATTGGCTCGCCGTCCTCCTCTCCTTGGATGAAATGGGAAGTAGGCATGGGCTCTGACAAGGCATATGCATAAGACAAGATGAAAGCCATATTACAATCCAAGATGGTCTCATCCTTGTCCAAAAACTCGTCATCGTCCAGCATTTCGTCATCCGCCTCAGGTAACTCGTCATCCGCCATGGGGCTTGAAGGTTAAACGTTGGCCGTATCCTCCGCTCTCTTCGTAGGGAGCTCTGTTCCTAGCCTTTTTGCTACATATTGGGGCAAAGACAAGCTGTGAGGAAGTTCTGAAGATTTTGAACGAGTCAAAATCACAACGGGCTTAGCAGGCTCTGTCTTGGCTTGCTTAGATTCCTGGACAACTGTTTGCCCTCCAGGAACCTCTGTTGCATCTTTAACAGAAATGGCCTTCGTTTCTTTTGGTTTCCACTACAGAGAAGTAGAAACCTTCTGTCCCTTAGGTTCGGGTTGGTGGGAATCAACTGACCGAACGGGATATCGCTCCGGAGAGCAAACTAATTTCCTTCTCGGTGCACTCCTAGGTGCATCGTGTGTTTGAGCCACCTCCGAAAGCCTCTCATGAACACTCCTTCTACGAGGGGGCGAAACCTCATTATTTCGTACATACGTTTTAGCCCTATAGCGCTTATAAGTCTCGCGTATGTGTTCAACCGGCATTGAGAGCTGGTCCGGGGTTACCTTACCCTGATTCAGAGGGTCCAGAGTTCGTTTTGCCTTACCGTACCGTTTCTGCGTATTCCTGGTTGGAGGAGGAGATACCTCTATAGCTTTACCATTCTGCTGGCGATATCACCTATCAGGCTTAAGTTCTGATTTCGACGCCGGTGGAATATACGGTTTGGCAATAGAACCTGATCCTGGAGCCTTTGAAGGAGCATAAACAGGTATTGGCATAGTTCCAGAAGATTCTGGATCGTGTCTAGATCTAACCTTGCTAGCGTAAATTTCTTGCTCCCGGTGATGGTATTTTGCTTGCTTGGGATCGTCAGATCTGGACCGTTCAGGTGCCGGATGGTTGTGCTGAACTGTTTCCAAGGCCCTCTGCGTTGCCTCTTTGAGGGCAAGCATCAGTTCGTCAGGCGTGATGGGCACCCGACACCCTACCTTACAAGTAAGACAAAGTTGGGATCTTGGCACCAGCACCATCTCGTCTTCGCCTAACAGATTTGCCTTCTTATTAGTCCGCGGCGCTCCATTCGGTCTATCCTCCTCGATGGCGTTGACCCAAAATTGAGGAGCAGACGCCACCGCATCATCAACAAACCTCACGGTTCCATCATTTAACCATTCTTGGATTTGATCCTTCAACTCTATGCACCCGGAAGTGCAATGATTATTTGAACGGTGAAAAGCACAGTAGGATCTGCCTTGGATCATCTCTCGTTGTGGCAGGCGGATGTGATCAGGAGTTGTCATCCCCTCCTGGACCAAGAATCCCCAGATCTCTGACGCTTTGCGTGCATCATAGGTATAATTCACAAACTTGGATACCAGTTTGCAAACTTCTAACTCCTGGTATAAGTTGGGAACCAGGGTTACCATGTTCACACCCGGGAACGGCTTGGTCTCAGTCCAAGTGGGTTCCTTGACAGCTTCCATATTCATGACGCCATCGTTAATCCATGTTTGGATTTGATCCTTTAGCTTAACACAATCTTTGGTGTAATGATTGGTCATGTTGTGAAAACTACAGTACTTCTTACCCGTCATATAGTCTGGCTTGGGAATAAAACCTCTTTCATGTTAAAGCCGTCCTTGTTTGAACAGCTCACTTAAAATCTCAGGGGCTTGGAGCGCATTATATGTATATTTCTCAAAGGCAGATTTAGTTGGTAGAGAAGACACAATCATAATGGGCTCCTTCATCATTCTTGCATTCTTCGATTGTAGTGGCTGGCGACTAACCACCTCTACAACCACTATTTCCTCTTCTTCGTCGTCTTCAACCCAAGTTACGGTTGGAGATGACTCGGCCTGTATAGCCGCCACTGTCTTGGAGATGGGAGGGATGCCCGTCTTAGGTTTCAAAGTACCTGGATGATAAGACAATGGGACACCTTTCTCCCTTTCTCTTTGATTCCTCACACGATCAACAAAATGTTGTTGTTTGGCTAACCTATTAGTCAAGTCAGCCATATTCGCCATAAAAACTTGTTGGAAGTGAGCTTGGATCTCCACATTGAGTCCTACAATTGCCATGTCCACGATGGTTTCTTCCGAAAGATAATCTTTGCACTTGACCAACTGTAGCTTGAAACGCTTCAAATAAGACATGGCGGATTCATCAGGTTGCTGCACAGTTTCAGCTAGGACTCTTACAGTGACCTTAGCCTCGACAACCCCAAACATGGTCCTAAAGAGGACTTCCATAGTTTTCCAATCCGGAACTGTTTCTGGCGCTAGATCCTTATACCAGGCCAACGTCGATCTAGTTAGTGAAGTTCCAAACAGCCGCAACTTGAGAATAGCACTTTGGGCATAAGGGCCACACTCTTTATTGAAGCGAGTAATATAAGTCTCAGCATCCTTTGAAGATTCTCCAGAGAATGGGGTAAAGCGGACCTGTTTGAAGTTAGCTAGCCATGGGAGACCATTCACCTCTCGGGGAAGTGGATTGGAATAAGTTATGTTGGCATCCGGTAAACCATGCATAACTCTCATCTTTTCCTCAAACATCTTATCCGCCTCAACACGAGTAAGAAAACGGACTTCGTCTCCTTCGGGCTCCTCTTCTTCTTCGTCAAATGGAGGATTAACTACCCGTCCACCCTTCTTCTGCCGTCTTGAGGATCCAGAAACGTTGAGCCCTCTGATACGTGGCTTTGACGCCCTCAAATGAACTTTTTCTATTTCTCTCTCCACTTGCCAGGGTGGAGGCGGCACTTTGGTTTCCCGGTTTTCATAATCCAACCTCTGCTGGAACAGTAGTGACAACTATTCGACAGCGACTGAGGCTTTGTTCACCTGCACCTGCTTCTTCTTCATTTGTGCACTGAACTCAGCTTGCTGCTCCTTCATCTGAGCGTTGAGGTTTTTGGTGTAAGTAGCCACCTGGTTAGCAGCCTTAGTTTGCTGGTTCACCAGCCAATTGATATCTGATGAATGGCTGACTTGCTCTGTCTTCAGTTCTTTCAGAGTAGCTTCAATCCTCTGAAGAGTATCATCTGTTGATGCATATTTGGCTTGCACCATGCATAAAGATTCCTGCAACTCCTTAGGTGTTGGTTCTTTGAGAGGTGGACCCTCGTTTACCTCGGTAATCTCTGGAACCGCCGAAGTAACAGCCGCCTCGTTGTCCAAGATGTTGGTAGTATCCTGCTGGGTATCAACACCTATTGGGTTCTCAGGATTCTCCTCATTACCACCGAGGACCCCTGTCAGATCCTCAATGATGGGCATGCTGTCCCCGAACTTGGCTCGTACTTCTGGTTCGGACAAACCCCTACATGCAGCTGAGTTGTGTTGCTTGTACAACTGATGTTCGGGTTTGTTACACGGAGGCATCGCTCGTGCGTATGGATTTGGATCCGCTATTGACACTGGTCCCATTGGGCGTGCCAAAATGTTCGCGTCGGATTTCGCACCTGATGAACAGTCAACACGTGGGGGTAGCGGACGTCAATCTCAGTCCTGTTGTGGTGTGCGCGAGCGTGCCAGTATCTTTGAGCTAGATACAACCTTGGTGCGGACGACCTCTGGCGAGCGTGTTCGTCTGCTCCCTATACCTAACTTCTCGATCAAGCAACTGTTACACGGGCGTTGACTAGGCCGGCGTAAAAGGCTCAAACAAGACCTAATAACAACCTACTAGGATTTTCCACTCAACCTATTGCAAATTGAGAAATCTTACTCCGATCCTGAGATGCAAAGCAGAGTTATTAATCAAGACCGCAGAAAGGGTTTGCGTCCAACCTATTGCAGATTGGGTTATGGTTTTGTTACCGGAGTAACGACTCGATTTGCCACAAGGTATGACGACTAGACACGATAAGTCTTAGCGATGCTTCGACATGAATGCAAGGCACTTTCAACAACCGCGGCAAGCGTACAGCGACCGATGTAGGTGTAGGGTTGCGGACAAGGTTGGAACGGTGGTTATTTGCAGTTTGTGGAAGGCAGTTCGCATAAGATTGCTCCGGAGAGGCTTGCAAGATTTGCGAAACGCAAAAGCTTGTGTGTTTGTAAGATGGATGTGAACCCTTTCTTCGTTGTTCAAGAGTTTTTTATATAGAGAATCCAAAATCTCAATACTTGCATATCAAGCATAATGGATTCTGAGATTAAGTAGGATTTGATTACCTTAAGCCACCTCCAATTCGGATTCCTAGAAGAACTCCAAATCTATTCCTAGAAGGAATACAATCTAAAATATATCAGATTACCCGCTAAGGGATAACCTTTTGGGCCTCGATCCATGATCTCGGGTAAATGTCAATTTAGACCCAAACAATCACTCTCCTTCTTCACCTCCTCCATCTTCCTCAATCCTAACCTCCTCCTCCTGCGAACCCCTCTCTGCCGTCGCCGCCACCCTCAGCCCCAAATCCCCCAAACCCCTAACAACCATTTCAGCTCGGATCGACTAAATTGCAGGCTGGTTTGGTAATCTGAAAATTAGATCAATACAAGCGTATTTACTTGAACATCATCTGGTGTTGTGTCTTTTAGTTAGTTATTCTGAGTAATATCTATTGGCTGCAATTTCTCAGCAATTCATCCGTTAACTGGTAACTTTCTTGAATCTAGATATTATATGCATCTGTGCTTTTGCTTGTGATATATTTTTTATTATCAAAACCTTCTTTGGAACTGTTTCTGTGCGCCCTATTTCATATTGTTCACAACAAGACGGATGATTTAAAAGGTAAAAGTATCAATGAGTAGTTATATAAGTTTATGGTCCTTCATACGGTACCATCGAGTGAACGCAGATATTATGTGAGTAAAAATTGTGACTTTGTTGTCTTCTCTGTTACGCTCTTTTAATGGAGAAACAAACTGCAGCTAACAAAAGAAACAATTACAATTTACAACACAGAGAGGACAAAATCTAAGTCCAAAATCTAAGTCCAACAACATTCAATCATTAAGAATGATCCAGAAAACAGCCAGCGGAGCACAATTCCCCTTGTTATCCAGTTCTATGCTAAAACTCTAATATGACTTTCTATTATATCCTGAATCCTGATCTTTGACATAGTTGTTACTCTGCTGTTGTTCGAAACTTTATGCCTACTATTGTTAATACATCTTACTATGAATTAGGATGTCCTGAAATATAAGATGGAAAACTTGGAAAGATATGCTTCCCTATACGCTAATTTATCGTAGGCAAATCCATGAATGTCAGCGGCAATACTGCACACTTCCGACCATGAAGTTTGCCAGACACAAATCCATTAATGGCTTGCCAAGTCAATTGCCATGGTCTTTGGAGCAACTGACGAAACTCCCCAATGAAATGGAAGATTAGCATCAGATATGGCACATTGTGCCAAGAGTCAGGAATAAGAAGTGAAAGCAACGAAGCTACTGCAAGTAGACCAGAAGATCTCATGGTAACGTGAAACACATAGGCCTGACTAGGAAATCTTTTTATGGCCCAAAGAGACGAGCAGTACAAAATTACGCTAGCTTGTTAAAGTTAATGCTTTCCTGGGTGATCTAGCAGTTAGACTGAAAAGCTGATATGCTTTCCAGCAACTTCCTACTGTTCATTCCACTGAGATTTTCTGTTAGATATTTGTAGTATCAAATTACTATAAATTGTCAAGTTGATCTCTAGCTTAACTAGCTTAGATATTTTGTAGGTTACTTTGTATCCCTATAAAAGGAAAGAGTTTTCATTGTAATCTTTAAGAATTTTAGATCAAAGAAAAGACTGCATAAGTTCAGTTCATCAACTCTTCTTCAAACACTATTCACCAAGTGAACAGTGTGATTTACTTCACTCGCCACGAGTAATTGGTCGCCACTCGCCACGTCGAACTGGTTTCTGATCACACTCGCCAGTGTGAAAGTAGAAGTATTGTGAATTCTAACATGGATTCCAACATGGTATCAGAGCTCTGTTGATCAATATCAACTGGGGTGTACCATCTGTTGATTTAGAAACAAAAAAAACAAACACAAGTCTTTATTTTTCTGTTACTGGGATGGCTACATCAGGAAGTAGTTCAGAAAACAGAGTTCCGATCTTCAATGGAGAGAACTTTGATTTCTGGATAATCAAGATGGAGACTATGTTCATCTCATGAGATCTATGGAGTCTCGTAGAAGAAGGATACAGAAGACCAGGTGCAGCAGAAGATGTGACAATTACACAAATGGCAGAACTGAAATCGAATATCAAGAAGGATGCTAGAGCACTCAACATCTTGCAGACTTCGGTCACAGATGAGATTTTTCCCAGAATCTCAAATGAGAAAACAGCCAAAGCAGCATGGGATGCACTCAGCCTTGAGAATAGAGGATCTGTAAAAGTCAGAGCTGTCAAGGTACAATCTATTAGAAGAGTTTTGAGTATACAAAAATGAATGATATTGAGTTGTTAGGTGATTATAGCACTAGGCTGATTGATACTGTTAATCAGATGAGAACCTACAATGAACCATTAGATGAGACGAGAGTAGTTCAAAAAATCATAATGAGCCGGAATAGGAAATATGATGCTATAGTCAGTATTATAGAGGAGACTAGGGATTTGAAAACTCTAGGAGTTCAGGATCTGATGGGAACATTAAAGGCTTTTGATCATAGGTTGACAAGTCATGATAAAGAAACTGAAAAAGCCTTCCAAACACTCAACCTTAACTCAAATAGGAGTGAGCCATCTAGTTCAAATTCTAAGCAGAAAAAGAACTGGAAAGGTAAAGGAAAGAAGTGGGAGGGAAAAACAAATCAGCGAATGAAGAGCAACAATGAGGAGAGTAGCAACTCAGGGAATAATAAATGCACTGTCTGTAATAAGCTTCATGCAGGCGAGTGCTGGTTCAAAGAGAAACCTAAATGGTCAAACTGTGAAAAGTTTGGTCATGTCAGGAAGGATTGTAACTACAAGGAAAATCAACAGGCGAACAGCATAGAGGCGAGTGACACAAACATGTTCTGTGTTACTCATGCTGCAAGTGTTGCAGTAGAGGAGAATGCGTGGCTTGTTGATAGTGCTTGCAGTAATCATATGATGGCGAATGCCAACCTTTTACATGATATTGACCACAACAGTATTACAAGAGTGAAGATGGAAAATGGAATGTTGGTAGATACAAAAGGCAAATGAAGCATTGCTGTTGAAACCAAGTCTGGAAAAATGTACATCAGAGATGTGATGTTGGTTCCAACTCTGGATTCCAATCTGCTAAGTGTTGGTCAGCTCATTGAGCACAAGTATCACCTGCATTTTGGTGATGACACTTGCAAGATATATCAGAAAGGAAGCAGCAAGAACCTGATGGTAGAAATCCAGATGAAGAGGAACAGAAGTTTTCCTCTGACTCTCAAATATGCATATGAGAGTGCAAGAAGAATGGAGCTAAAGGATGATCCCTGGCTCTGGCACAAGTGACTTGGACATTTGAATTTCCAGAGTCTCAAGTTGCTGCATCAAAAGGAAATGGTGCAGGGACTGCCAAAAATAATGATGTAAATGAAGTGTGTGAAGGATGTGCATTGGGGAAGCAACAAACACTCCCATTCCCAAAAGGGAAAGCCTGGAGAGCAAAAGTACCTCTGGAGCTGGTACATTCTGATGTTTGTGGTCCAATGAGAACCACAACTGATGGAGGAAACAGATACTTTCTGACCTTCATAGATGATTTCACAAGAATGACTTGGGTTTATTTCCTAAGGCAAAAGTCTGATGTGTTCGCCGTGTTCAGAAAGTTTCAAGCAACGGTGGAGAGACAATCTGGCCTCAAGCTGAAGAAGTTAAGAACAGATAGAGGTGGCGAGTACACATCAAATGAATTCAAGAAGTTTTGTGAAGACATTGGGCTGGAAAGACAGTTCACTGTTAGCTACACACCTCAGCAGAATGGTGTAGCTGAAAGAAAAAATAGAACAATCATTGAGATGGCTAAGTCCATGCTCCATGATAAATCAGTACCTCAAGAATATTGGGGAGAAGCAGTTAATACTGCTGTGTATTTGATGAACAGACATCCAACAGTTGCTGTTCAAGGAAAGACTCCGTTTGAAGCATGGAGTGGCAGGAAGCCAAGTGTAAATCACTTGAGGGTGTTTGGTTCAATTTGTTATGCACATATCCTAGAGGAGCTGAGATATAAACTGGATGAAACCAGTGAGAAGTGTGTATTCATGGGATACAGCTCTCAATCAAAGGGCTATAGGCTCTACAATCTGCAGAAGAAGAAAATGATAGTCTGCAAATATGTTCTCTTCAGTGAGAATTCATCTTGGGATTGGAACCAAGGTTCAGTCCAAAAGAAAGGAGGAAAAGAAGTAAATGTTCAAAATGAACAAGAGGATCCAAAAATTCCAGCAACTCACTCGCCAGCGACACATACGCCAGCGACTCACCCGCCAGCGACACACTCGCCAGCGACTCACTCGCCAGCGACACATTCGCCAACGACACATTCGTCCGCGACTCACTCGCCAGCGACACATACGCCAGCGACTCACCCGCCAGCGACACACTCGCCAGCGACTCACCCGCCAGCGACACACTCGCCAGCACCTCACTCGCCAGGATCTTCAGAAGCTCAATCAATACCAAGCTCTCCACCAGTAAGGATGAGAAGCTTGAATGAAGTGTATGAAAGCTGCAATGCATGCTTGTTCGAGCCAGAAAGATTTGAAGAAGCAGTGAAGGAAAATGAATGGAGGTCTGCAATGCAAGAGGAGATTAATGTGATTGTGAAGAACAACACATGGGAGCTAGTTGACAAACCAGACAACAAGGATGTCATAGGTTTGAAGTGGATATACAAAACCAAGCTGAACTCAGATGGTTCTGTGCAAAGAAACAAAGTAAGATTGGTGGCGAAGGGATACTCGCAGATACCTGGAGTGGATTTCAATGAGACCTTTGCACCAGTGGCAAGGCATGAGACCATAAGAGGTCTGATTTCCATTGCTGCACAAAAGGGTTGGTATCTACACCAACTTGATGTCAAATCGGCATTTCTAAATGGAGTGCTGAAAGAAGAAGTGTTTGTGGAACAACCACAAGGTTTCATCATTAAAGGCAAAGAGCAGAAAGTTTACAAGCTGAAGAAAGCTCTATATGGCCTGAAACAAGCCCCAAGACCTTGGTATGGTGAGATCGATTCCTATTTCACAGAAATGAGTTTTCAAAGGAGTGAAAATGAACCTGTCCTTTACACAAAGACTGAAGGTGAATCAAACATACTTATTGTCTCCTTATATGTTGATGATTTGGTATTTACTGGAAGCTGTGAAAAAATGATTTCAAATTTCAAGTCTGATATGATGATGAAATATGAAATGAGTGATTTGAGAATCCTGCATTACTTTCTGGGAATTGAAATAATTCAAGCAGTGGAGGGAATCTTCATTACCTAGAAGAGATATGCAAAGACTATACTAGAGAAGTTTAAAATGCTAGGTTGCAATCCAGTTGTAATTCCTCTAGTGGTCAGTGAGAAATTCTCCAAGGAAGATGGAAGTGGTTTTGCTGATGAGAATTTATACAGAAGCTTAGTGGGAAGTTTACTATACTTGACTGCAACATGACCAGATATTATGTATGCAGCAAGCTTGATGTCCAGATTTATGCACAACCCCACCAAGATACACTATGGAGCAGCAAAGAGAATCCTGAGATACATCCAAGGAACAATGGACTTTGGAATCCTGTATGAGAGGAATGTAGAACCAAAACTCTTTGGGTTCTGTGACAGTGACTGGGGAGGCAGTGTAGATGACTTGAAGAGCACATCTGGATATACTTTCACACTAGGAACATGAGTGTTCTCCTAGGCTTCAAAGAAACAGAAATCAGTGGCATTGTCCACAGCTGAAGCTGAGTATGTCGCAGCTTCAATCGCCACTTCACAAGCAATATGGCTAAGAAGAGTCATAGAAGACTTTGGTGAGAAAAACAGAACAGCAACAACTATTCTCAGTGATAACAAGTCTGCAATCGCCATGAGCAAGAACCCTGTCTATCACAGTAGGGCCAAGCACATCGCCTTGAAGTTTCATTACATCAGGGATGTAGTAGAAGAGAATGAGATTGATCTGGTGTACTGCAATACAGATGACCAAGTTGCTGATATCTTCACCAAGACACTCGCCAGAGATAGGTTTGAATACCTCAGAGGCCTGCTCGGAATGATAAGGCAAAGCATTAAGGGGGAGTGTTGAAGTTAATGCTTTCTTGAGAAGATTAGGAATCTATCTGAAAAGCTAATATGCTTTCCAGCAGCTGCTTCACTGTTCATTCCACTGAGATTTTTCAGCTAGATATTTGTAGTATCATATTACTATAATTTGTCAAGTTGATCTCTAGCTAAACTAGGTTAGATATTTTTGTAGGTTACTTTGCTCCCTATAAAAGGGAAGTGTTTCTCTGTAATCTCTAAGAATTTTAGATCAAAGAAAAGACTGCATAAGTTCAGTTCATCTACTCTTCTTCAAACACTATTCACCAAGTGAACATTGTCATATACTTCACTCGCCACGAGTAATTGGTCGCCACTCGCCACGTCAAACTGGTTTCTGATCACACTCGCCAGTACGAAAGTAGAAGTATTGTGAATTCTAACATGTATTCCAACATAGCTAAGAAAACCACGATGATTGGGTGATGTGTTTCAAATGGTGAAGAGGTCTGAGGTTCTGCGAACTTGATTTGAACGAAGGAGAGGAATACGGTGATGATGAAAACAAATAGCGCATGACTGGAAGGTGAAGTGGGAGGAGGAGAAGGAGGGGGAGGAGGAGGAGGTGGAGGAGCAGCCGCAGCAGGGCATTGCCGATGGATGATGACCAGAATGTTGAATGAGAGCTGTGATCGAGGATGGGAGGGAGACATAGTTCAGTATGCTGATTGCTGAACTAAGATATTGTCATGTATATAAAGGAAATGCCGCCGCCGAGCTTCTGTACGTGGGAGGTTGTTTCCTGGTGTTTTCAGACTGCTTGAAAGAAGCAGTGATTCTTGAATTATTGAAAAAGACAAAAAGTGTTTTGTCGGCAATTTACTTGTCATAAAGTACATAGAATCATAATCATTTGAAGTCAACATCAGCCTGACAGGCAGCTAGTACCTTCTGACAATTACTGATAGGGACAGTTGAATGTTCCATTGTGAGTTATGATTTTTTTTTTTTTTTTGCTGATTTTTCTGAGTTGGGAGATCAGGAAATAGCTAGGATCGGTTCTTAATGGATTACCACGGCTTTCATTTGATTGACATCTGATTATAAATTAAAATAAAATCTTAATATTGTTCTTCTACTTTCAGGAAATAGTTTTGAGTTGATGGTGTATCTGGAATTGATCTGTTTTCATTCTGATGTAGCAGAAGGATGAACTCAGTTTTATGGTCAAACAATTTGGTAGGGCGATTTATACATGACGAAACAGTGGATGCGATCTAGGAACATAATTTATCTGGTTTTATTACATGGATGAACTCTGGATGATATAAGAGCTTGTGTTGAAGTCGAAGGTGATGAGCAATGAATAGCCCTAACATTTACTATTGGATGCTAGCTACTCTCTTGTTTTGTTTTGGAGTTGACAGTTTATTATAGTCTCATCTTCCTGTAAGCTGAGACTTCTGAAATGAAAAGGATATACATGGCTGCATACATTTTCCTGGTCCTGACATTCATACATCCTAAACTGTTGGAGACAAATCTATGATAGTAAGTGGCAACAGTCTAGAAATCTGGCCATTAAGCGTGCTCGATATACATCAGATTCGGAGCAATCGAAAACTCTTCCACATGAAACAGAAGATGAACATTATGTATGCCAGGACATAGCAAGAATTAGGGATCAGAAGTTGGAGCAGCGAAGCAAGTGCAAGTAAACCAGACATTCTATTTGCAATGTCAAACATACCAGGAACAATGAGAAACCTTTTCTTGACCCAAAGGGATAAGCAGTATATAACTATACCGGCAATAAAAACCATTATAGTTGTCAGATGTTGACATGCGGAGGAGATGACTGTCTGGGAACTTGATTTGGAGCAAGGAAACGAGTATAGAATAGATAAATGCAAGTATGGCATGAGTGGAGGTTGAAGACCAGATCTTAAACAGTAAAACCCAAAGCTTCAGCCAAAAGAACATTATCTTGTGCTTAAACCTTCTATATCTATTATTATTGCTACATCTTCTTAGTTGAGATTCTAAATCCATGTGACAAATATGAAAAGAAAATGAAAACCCCGGATTTCACATAATATGTTGAATCTAAATCTTTCTGGAGCTGAGCAGATTTTTGTTCTTCATTCGGCACTAATGCTCTACAGAGTCTACAGTCGCTATATTGCTAGACAAAGAAGACTTTCCTGTGCCCCTAGTTTAATGGAGTCAAATCCCTGACCAACAACGGCAACAGCGTGTGTCCTGACGTCGACGTGATTTTGATACACACAAAACTCGGTGCAGTTGGAAACACTTGGCCACAAAATAGATGATGAACGTCAAGTATGGCACGCGATGATAACAGTCGGGCAACAAAAGCGAGAGCAGTGAAGTAAGAGCAAGTAAACCAGAAGATTTCATGGCAGTGCAAAACGTAGGCGCATAACCAGGTGATCTTTAGTGGCCAAAAGAGACAAGTAGTAGGAAAATAAGGCAGCAATGAATACCACAATGGTCGTAGATGTGTTTGAAAAGGGGAGGATATCACTGTTCCGGGGAACTTGATTTGGATGAAGGAAATGTTGGAATACAATTCACAATACTTCTACTTTCGTACTGGCGAGTGTGATCAGAAACCAGTTTGACGTGGCGAGTGGCGACCAATTACTCGTGGCGAGTGAAGTATATGACAATGTTCACTTGGTGAATAGTGTTTGAAGAAGAGTAGATGAACTGAACTTATGCAGTCTTTTCTTTGATCTAAAATTCTTAGAGATTACAGAGAAACACTTCCCTTTTATAGGGAGCAAAGTAACCTACAAAAATATCTAACCTAGTTTAGCTAGAGATCAACTTGACAAATTATAGTAATATGATACTACAAATATCTAGCTGAAAAATCTCAGTGGAATGAACAGTGAAGCAGCTGCTGGAAAGCATATTAGCTTTTCAGATAGATTCCTAATCTTCTCAAGAAAGCATTAACTTCAACACTCCCCCTTAATGCTTTGCCTTATCATTCCGAGCAGGCCTCTGAGGTATTCAAACCTATCTCTGGCGAGTGTCTTGGTGAAGATATCAGCAACTTGGTCATCTGTATTGCAGTACACCAGATCAATCTCATTCTCTTCTACTACATCCCTGATGTAATGAAACTTCAAGGCGATGTGCTTGGCCCTACTGTGATAGACAGGGTTCTTGCTCATGGCGATTGCAGACTTGTTATCACTGAGAATAGTTGTTGCTGTTCTGTTTTTCTCACCAAAGTCTTCTATGACTCTTCTTAGCCATATTGCTTGTGAAGTGGCGATTGAAGCTGCGACATACTCAGCTTCAGCTGTGGACAATGCCACTGATTTCTGTTTCTTTGAAGCCTAGGAGAACACTCATGTTCCTAGTGTGAAAGTATATCCAGATGTGCTCTTCAAGTCATCTACACTGCCTCCCCAGTCACTGTCACAGAACCCAAAGAGTTTTGGTTCTACATTCCTCTCATACAGGATTCCAAAGTCCATTGTTCCTTGGATGTATCTCAGGATTCTCTTTGCTGCTCCATAGTGTATCTTGGTGGGGTTGTGCATAAATCTGGACATCAAGTTTGCTGCATACATAATATCTGGTCTTGTTGCAGTCAAGTATAGTAAACTTCCCACTAAGCTTCTGTATAAATTCTCATCAGCAAAACCACTTCCATCTTCCTTGGAGAATTTCTCACTGACCACTAGAGGAATTACAACTGGATTGCAACCTAGCATTTTAAACTTCTCTAGTATAGTCTTTGCATATCTCTTCTAGGTAATGAAGATTCCCTCCACTGCTTGAATTATTTCAATTCCCAGAAAGTAATGCAGGATTCTCAAATCACTCATTTCATATTTCATCATCATATCAGACTTGAAATTTGAAATCATTTTTTCACAGCTTCCAGTAAATACCAAATCATCAACATATAAGGAGACAATAAGTATGTTTGATTCACCTTCAGTCTTTGTGTAAAGGACAGGTTCGTTTTCACTCCTTTGAAAACTCATTTCTGTGAAATAGGAATCGATCTCACCATACCAAGCTCTTGGGGCTTGTTTCAGGCCATATAGAGCTTTCTTCAGCTTGTAAACTTTCTACTCTTTGCCTTTAATGATGAAACCTTGTGGTTGTTCCACAAACACTTCTTCTTTCAGCACTCCATTTAGAAATGCCGATTTGACATCAAGTTGGTGTAGATACCAACCCTTTTGTGCAGCAATGGAAATCAGACCTCTTATGGTCTCATGCCTTGCCAATGGTGCAAAGGTCTCATTGAAATCCACTCCAGGTATCTGCGAGTATCCCTTTGCCACCAATCTTGCTTTATTTCTTTGCACAGAACCATCTGAGTTCAGCTAGGTCATGTATATCCACTTCAAACCTATAACATCCTTGTTGTCTGGTTTGTCAACTAGCTCCCATGTGTTGTTCTTCACAATCACATTGATTTCCTCTTGCATTGCAGACCTCCATTCATCTTCCTTCACTGCTTCTTCAAATCTTTCTGGCTTGAACAAGCATGCATTGCAGCTTTCATACACTTCATTCAAGCTTCTCATCCTTACTGGTGGAGAGCTTGGTGTTGATTGAGCTTCTGAAGATCCTGGCGAGTGAGGTTCTGGCGAGTGAGTCTCTGGCGGGTGAGTCTCTGGTGAATGTGTCGCTGGCGAGTGAGTTGCTGACAAGTGAGTTTCTGGCGAGTGAGTTGCTGGCGGATTGAGTTCCAGAATTTCTGGATCCTCTTGTTCATTTTGAACTCTTACTTCTTTTACTCCTTTCTCTTGGGCTGAACCTTGGTTCAAATCCTAAGATGAATTCTCACTGAAGATAACATCTTTGCAGACTATCATTTTCTTCTTCTGCAAATTGTAGAGCCTATAGCCCTTTGATTGAGAGTTGTATCCCATGAATACACACTTCTCACTGGTTTCATTCAATTTATATCTCAGCTCCTCTGGGATATGTGCATAACAAATTGAACCAAACACCCTCAAGTGATTTACACTTGGCTTCCTGCCACTCCATGCTTCAAATGGAGTCTTTCCTTGGCAAGCAACTGTTGGATGTCTGTTCATCAAATACACAGCAGTATTAACTGCTTCTCCCCAATATTCTTGAGGTACTGATTTATCATGGAGCATGGACTTGGCCATCTCAATGATTGTTCTGTTTTTTCTTTCAGCTACACCATTCTGCTGAGGTGTGTAGCTAACAGTGAGCTGTCTTTCCAGCCCAATGTCTTCACAGAACTTCTTGAATTCATTTGATGTGTACTCGCCACCTCTATCTGTTCTTAACTTCTTCAGCTTGAGGCCAGATTGTCTCTCCACCATTGCTTGAAACTTTCTGAACACGGCGAACACATCAGACTTTTGCCTTAGGAAATAAACCCAAGTCATTCTTGTGAAATCATCTATGAAGGTTAGAAAATATCTATTTCCTCCATCAGTTGTGGTTTTCATTGGACCACAAACATCAGAATGTACTAGCTCCAGAGGTACTTTTGCTCTCCAGGCTTTCCCTTTTGGGAATGAGAGTGTGTGTTGCTTCCCCAATGCACATCTTTCACACACTTCATTTACATCATTTATTTTTGGCAGTCCCTGCACCATTTCCTTTTGATGCATCAACTTGAGACTCTGGAAATTCAAATGTCCAAGTCTCTTGTGCCAAAGCCAAGGATCATCATTTAGCTCCATTCTTCTTGCACTCTCAGTTGCATAATTGAGAGTCAGAGAAAAACTTATGTTCCTCTTCATCTGGATTTCTACCATCAGGTTCTTGCTGCTCCCTCTCTGATATATCTTGCAAGTGTCATCACCAAAATGCAGGTCATATTTGTGCTCAATGAGCTGACCAACACTTAGCAGATTGGAATCCAGAGTTAGAACCAACATCACATCTCTGATGTACATTTTTCCAGACTTGGTTTCAACAGCAATGCTTCATTTGCCTTTTGTATCCACCAACATTCAATTTCCCATCTTCACTCTTGTAATGTTGTTGTGGTCAATATCATGTAGAAGGTTGGCATTCGCCGTCATATGATTACTGCAAGCACTATCAACAAGCCACGCATTCTCTTCTACTGCAACATTTGCAGCATGAGTAACACAGAACATATTTGTGTCACTCGCCTCTATGCTGTTCGCCTGTTGATTTCCCTTGTAGTTACAATCCTTCCTGACATGACCAAACTTTTCACAGTTTGAGCACTTTGGTTTCCCTTTGAACCAACACTCGCCTGCATGAAGCTTATTACAGACAGTGCATTTATAATACCCTGAGTTGCTACTCTCCTCATTGTTGCTCTTCATCCGCTGATTTGTTTTTCCCTCCCACTTCTTTCCTTTACCTTTCCAGTTCTTTTTCTGCTTATAATTTGAACTAGATGGCTCACTCCTATTTGAGTTAAGGTTGAGTGTTTGGAAAGCTTTTTCAGTTTCTTCATCATGACTAGACAACCTATGATCGAAAGTTTTCAGAGTTCCCATCAGATCCTGAACACCTAGAGTTTTCAGATCCCTAGTCTCCTCTATAATACTAACAATAGCATCATATTTCCTATTCAAGCTCATTAGGATTTTATGTACTACTCTCTCCTCAGGTATTGGTTCTTTGTAGGTTTTCATCTGATTAAGAATATTAGTCAATCTAGTGCTATAATCACCTAACAACTCAGTATTATTCATTTTTGTATACTCAAAATCTCTTCTAATAGATTGTACCTTGACAGCTCTGACCCTTACTGATCCTCTGTACTCAAGGCAGAGTGCATCCCATGCAGCTTTGGCAGTCTTCTCATTTGAGATTCTGGGAAAGATCTCATCTGTGACCGAAGTCTACAAAATATTAAGAGCTTTCGCATCTTTCTTAATATTCGACTTCAGTTCAGCCATCTGCACAATTGTTTGCTCCTCTCCTGCATCTGGTCTCTTGTATCCTTCTTCTACGAGGCTCCATAGATCTCGTGAGATGAACATGGTCTCCATCTTGATTATCCAGAAATCAAAGTTCTCTCCATTGAAGATTGAAACTCTGTTTTCTGAACTTCCTCCTGATGTAGCCATACCAGTAACAGAAAAATAAAGACTTGTGTTTGTTTTTTTTGTTTCTGAATCAACAGAAGGTACACCCCAGTTGATATTGATCAACAGAGCTCTGATACCATGTTGGAATCTATGTTAGAATTCACAATACTTCTACTTTCGCACTGGCGAGTGTGATCAGAAACCAGTTTGACGTGGCGAGTGGCGACCAATTACTCGTGGCGAGTGAAGTATATGACAATGTTCACTTGGTGAATAGTGTTTGAAGAAGAGTAGATGAACTAAACTTATGCAGTCTTTTCTTTGATCTAAAATTCTTAGGGATTACAGAGAAACACTTCCCTTTTATAGGGAGCAAAGTAACCTACAAAAATATCTAACCTAGTTTAGCTAGAGATCAACTTGACAAATTATAGTAATATGATACTACAAATATCTAGCTGAAAAATCTCAGTGGAATGAACAATGAAGCAGCTGCTGGAAAGCATATTAGCTTTTCAGACAGATTCTTAATCTTCTCAGAAAAGCATTAACTTCAACAGGAAACGAGTACGGCAACAACGAAAGCAAAAATGGCATGAGCTGAAGTGGAAATGGAAGGAGTAGCTGGCTCTTGTCCATGATTGATCATTAGCAAGATGTTGAATTCTGGCCGGCGCCATTGCTGATCGGCTGTGGTAAAACAGAAGGTGGGAGTGGAAGTGTGTTTGCAGGTTGATATTTGTGTGTAGAATAGGGAAGGAGAGACATGTTTGATGAATCTATTGCTGTGATAACGAGAAGAATAGAGTCGAGGGGTTTGGTATATATAGGGTTGATTGATTGCTTCAATAACACCCAGTGCTCCAATAACATCGACGTTTTAAGTCAGTGAATAGATCAATTTGGGTGTGGACCAATTTGGGTTGATTGATTGCTTCAATAACACCCAGTGCTCCAATAACATCGACGTTTTAAGTCAGTGAATAGATCAATTTGGGTGTGGTGGTAGGCGGAGTTGAGCATTGGATGCTTAGTTCGAAAAATAATAATACCAATATATTTCCGCTCTCCAGGTTTACTACGGCGAGGCATGGGAATGATGGGATGCTTAAGTTCAACTAATATAAATAAGGGAAAAAATCAGTTTAGTACCCTGAACTTTTGAGTAAAAATCAGACTGGGACATTTTTTTCAGAAAAAATCAGACTGACCCCTAAACTCTCAAAATTGATCTTTTTGGACTAAAATTTGAAATTGCTTCAAAATGTGATGTAAGCACACTGACAAAGGGGTCCACATTTGACTGATGGAGACATTTTTTTTTTGAAATGTCATAAATGACCCTTAACATTTTCCCTCCTAAACAACTTCAATAGGTTTTTCCGTATCCCTAAAATCTCTTTTTCTAATCCTACAGAAACCAACACCTCTCTAATTAATCTCATTCTCCCAAAAAAAAAAGGCCTCTCTAATCTCTCTCCCTCTCACTCGTTTTCTAATTCTCAAACCAAACAAATTTCTCATATTTAATTGAGAATCAAAACCCAGAACCTAACTTACTGAAAAGCTAGAACCTAACCTATGTCTAAGGGGGACGAATGGATGCCTCAGCTAGAAAACGATGGCGAAATGATGCCAGATGATGGTGAGTTTTGGGTTTCAGTTTATGAGTTACTATATGTGATTATTTTACGGGTATTACAATGTGATGGTTTGTTACTAATTTGGAGTGTTTGGATATGAGTTTTTGTCTGTTGCGCTTGAGATTTAGGGTTTGCTGAAATTGATTAATTGGAGTTTTTCTGTTGCTTCTCTCTCATACGAACTTGAATATGTAAATCTGTATGTGTTCATTGTTGGTAGTTGAAAAGTAATGAAAAGATATTTGAAGGGGTCCTCATATGATGATGGTTGTGTTTAATGCTCTTAATAAAAAAAAGAAAAAAGAATTATTTGATGGTTGGTTGTTGCAAGCCGATAAGAAGGAGAACAAAAAAGACAAAAATTAAGAAGAAAGGTTTAGTTGGGAAGAGAGAGAGAGAGAGAACGGTGGGAGGTTGAGAAAAATGGAGAGGAAGGAGAAAAATGGAGAGAAAGAATGAAGAGGAAAAAAAAAAGGAGATGAGTATGTCGACTTTACTCATTTCAGAAACAGAAATCTGGGTTTGATTTTGTTACTTTGGGTTGTTATCAGTATTTCTTGTTGGTTTAATATTGTATTGCTTCTATTACACAAGTTTATAACTCTAATGTTGATAATTTTTTTTTTTTATGAAGGCTTGGATGATTTGTTTATGTACGAGAACCAGGTTCCAACTCAGGCAAGCATTGCTCTAACCATTTTTTCTACTGATATGGGTAAGAAGAAATCGGAAGAAGAAGCTGTAAGAATGGTTGGGGAATATATTGAAGATGATGAGGGTTTGGTTCACGAGTGGTCTGATGATGATGACCCTGCTGATGATGACTACAATCCAGCAGCTGATGATGATGAGTACGCTGCGTACGGTGTCGATGATAATATTTTGTTTGATTGGATGATTGAACAAGAAGGTGAAAGAGCCTACGTGGCCGAGGAAAGAGTAATTGAAGGACCAGGTGAAGGACGTGAGCAGTTTTCTGATGAAGTGGACAATGAACAGATGTTTGGAGCTATAGACTCTGATAAAGAGTTGATAGGATATGAGTGCAACTCAGATGATGAAGAAAGGAATAGACACAAGTATCCTGAGTTCAATCCTGAAGTGGATATGCGGAATCCTAAGTTCTGTAAGGGAATGCTATTTGCTACTCCTAAGATTTTAAAGGAGGCAATCAGGGAGAGGGCAATCCAAAATGGATGGGAACCTCTGTTTTACAAAGTTGACAAGAGTAGGCTTAGGTGTATCTGTAAGGGCGAAGGCTGTGAGTATGAGCTATATGCTTCAAAGATGCAGCATGAGAATACCATTCAGATCAAGAAATATAAACCTAATCACACATGTGCAAGGATACACGTTAATACCACTGTGAGGGTACCTTATCTCGTGCAAAGATTTTCTGATATGATCAAGCTGAATCCTACAATTTCCACAAGTATGTGTTCAAGCTATCTTGAGTATTCTGAGATTTAATTTGACTTGTTAATAGTGTATCTATTATTATGAATCTAAATTTGTTTTTTTATTTCCCACAGAGGCACTTCAAAACACTATGGCTGCAAAAATAAGAGCTAATGTGTCATTTCAACAAGCATATAGGACTAAGAGGGCTGCATTGGAGCTTCTTGAGAGATCCATGAAAGAGCAATATGCAAGAGTTCAGGATTATGCACATGAGCTTAAAAGAGTTGACTCAAACACCACAGTCGACATAAAGTGTGACTTCAACAACCCTCAGCAGCTCCCTGTGTTCAAGAGGATGTATATCTGCCTAGGGGCCTTGAAAATGGGATTCAAGGCAGGTTGCAGACCTTTGTTGGGACTAGATGGCTGTCACCTCAAGAGTGCATATGGAGGACAATTATTGTCAGCTGTGGGCCTTGATGCAAATAATTCTACATATGTTGTGGCATATGCTATGGTGGAGCAAGAGAGTAAGGACTCATGGGAATGGTTTCTGAGACTTTTGAGGAACGATCTAGACATCACTGGTGAAGGGAATGGCTTCACATTCATAACAGACAAGCAAAAAGGGCTAATTCCTGCTTGTGGAAATGTTTTTCCCTTTGCAGAGCACAGGTTTTGTGTTAGGCACCTATGGACCAATTTCAACAAGTTGTTTCCAGGAAAAGCTTATAAAGATGGGTTGTGGGCAATTGCCAAGAGTACAACTATGACCTACTACCATGCAAATATGACTTTAATGAATCAAACGAATCCAGGAGCTTATGCATGGTTAAATGGTAAAATTTTCTAAATCTTCACTTTAATTTTGGTTTGAGAATACATGCCTCTAAACATAACTTGGTGTTTTTTTGTAGATACACAAAGACCTCCTAAGCACTGGTGCAGAGCTCACTTCAGCACTGTGCTTAAGTGTGACATGCTTCTGAACAATCTTTGTGAAAGCTTCAATGCTTTCATCCTACCAGCTAGACCCAAGCCTGTAATATCATGCTTTGAAGACATTAGGATGAAGATGATGAAGAGGATTGCAACCAGAAGAGAGAAGATGAGCAAAGTTATGGACACCCTTTGCCCCAAACCTAGAGAGCTTTTGGAAAAGAACAAAGTGAAGGCATCAACAGATTGCATCCCGCATGGTACTGGCACACCAGTAATTAAGGTGGAAGGATTTGGAGGAAGCTATGTTGTTGATTTGACAAGAAGAATGTGTGCTTGTAGGAGGTGGGACTTGACTGGTCTTCCCTGCAAGCATGCAATCTCAGCTATACACTTTATGAGACAAAAGCCTGAAGACTATGTGGATGCATGCTACCTCAAATCCACATACATGGTCATTTACTCACATATTGTACAACCAGTGAATGGGATGGATTTATGGATCCCTATTGATGAAGCTGACATTCTTCCACCTCAGTATAATAGACAGCCTGGTAGGCCTAAGACCAAACGGATCAAAGATGCATCTGAGAAGGAAACTGATGGTCCCAAACTTGGGAGAATCCAAAAGTCATTGAAGTGCAGCAATTGTAGTGTGTTGGGTCACAATAAGAAGACTTGTCATAGGCACCTTCCACCTAAGCCAGCTGCAGCTAAGAAGAGAAAGCTTAACAATGGAGAGGGTTCATCTTCTCAGGTGAATGTGTTATTAAGGGTTCAGTTCATGGTTTTAGGTTATTGATATTTATAGTAACCTATTTATTTGATGCAGGCCAAGAGTAGTAAAGAGCCTCCCAAAACAATGAATGATCTCAGAGCTAAGGCTGCAGAATGGCAGAAAGCTGCAAAGGTATCAATAACCTAATTCAATAACCTATTGCTCTTTAAATGTGTTATTATTGACAATATATGCATATGGATTGTCAATTTCTTATAATTGATGTAGAAAAAGAGAGCTGAAAAGAGAGCTGCAGCAAGGGCAGCTGCAAGAGCAGTAGGCAAAGTTGCTCCAACCAAAGGAAGGCCACCAAAGACCCCTTCAGACAATGGTTTACAAGCAGCTTCTAGCAGGGTAAGAGCTTCACAAGCTTCCCAAAGTGCTTCAAGCATGCAAGCAAGGGCTCCTTCTGCACCTCAAGCTTCCCAAGGTTCAAGCAGTTCATCTGCTAGAATAGGAGCAAATGCAAGGAATGCTGGAAGCTAGAGATGCAGCCAAGGTTAGGATTAGAGATGCAAAGTGCCAACTTTTTGTGCAACCATGAGCTGTGTGTTATGGTTGCTAAATATTTTGTATTGATGATTAAGGGCAGAATTAGGTGCACTTTATGGTCATCCAAATTGTTTCTTTTTGTTAGTTTGAATGTAAACGCACAAATATGCATCTAATTACAGCTATTTATATTAGTTTTTGTTATGAACAAGTTGGGAATGCTAATATTGTGGGTTTTAGACATAGGTTAGGTTCTAGCTTTTCAGTAGGTTAGGTTCTGAGTTTTGATTCTCAATTAAATCTGAGAAATTTGTTTGGTTTGAGAATTAGAAAACGAGTGAGAGGGAGAGAGATTAGAGAGGCCTTTTTTTTTTTGGGAGAATGAGATTAATTAGAGAGGTGTTGGTTTCTGTAGGATTAGAAAAAGAGATTTTAGGAATACGGAAAAACCTATTGAAGTTGTTTAGGAGGGAAAATGTTAAGGGTCATTTATGACATTTCAAAAAAAAAATGTCTCCATCAGTCAAATGTGGACCCCTTTGTCAGTGTGCTTACATCACATTTTGAAGCAATTTCAAATTTTAGTCCAAAAAGATCAATTTTGAGAGTTTAGGGGTCAGTTTGATTTTTTCTGAAAAAGATGTCCTAGTCTGATTTTTACTGATTTTTACTCAAAAGTTCAGGATACTAAACTGATTTTTTCCCTATAAATAATATTGCTCCTCTCATGGTCTTTATGGCAAGCATGGGATGCTTGGTTCACAATTTGTGATGATATAGGGGCAGTACACCTGCCCTCCATACGTATTAAATTACATGCGCATTTCCATCAGTTCATTAGCTCAACTCAACAAGAAACTCTAATATGTCAAATTTCATCAAATAACGTAAATGTGACATACTAAGGTGAGATGCAGATGAATACAAAAACTAGTCCATTTACATGAGCAAACATCACTACAGAAGCACAACAGTAACTATATTGCATGGTGGCTGGTGTATGCATCACTTTTGTTTTATGCAATTTGCAGTATTTTACTAGGATAGCATATTATGTGGTAAATTATTACCACCCTACAATCTATTTTGGTCACCTTGCATCTAAATTTAAATTTTACTACCTAAACTTTCAGAGTGATAGAATTTTCCCAAACATGTGGTGTTGAATATAACAATCCAACTGGGTATAGCTTTGAGCAAAAGATATTGGAAATTCTATGATACAACCTTGTACATCTACATGACTACAATGATACTCATATAGAGAACTCGAGTCATATGCTATGTTCTGCAGATCCCAATGAAATTTCCAGTCAAGACAATGTTAGGTTGCAAATAGCCTATAACAGAATGGCTGCTTACTATTGAATTTTGTAATAGTTCAAAGAAGTTTACCACTGGATTTAAAACCAAGTTCGGAGGGCAATTGGAATAGACGAAGGAAAGAAATAAGGTTCACTTTACTATAGTAACTGTACCATGCGGAAATGAATTGATGGGGTTATGTATCGCATAGTTTTCCTGTTTTGCAGAGCTTTCTTAAAGAAGAGCAAGCATCATAGATTTGCCAGTCAGCTGCTCCCAGTCATGTACGTGACCAAGCCATGAACAAAAGCTCTCTCTCCCTGTGATAGACAGGAAAAAGAAATGCACACTCCCTACGCAGGCATTAACCTGTTCAGGTTCAAAGGGACTATCTCAGCCTGACCTGCTCGATACCCAACCAAAGAGGCAGTGCTCGAGCGGATACAGGCACCCCTGGTGCGTTGTTTATGTTAATAGAATGCCAAAAGATAAACCAAATGTCTATGAAGGGAGCATTTTATTACGGAGAACACATGCACAAGCAGAAAAAAGATAGATCGAAGTCTTCAAAAGTACTAAACACACCCAACTACTGGTCTATACCACAGAATGAAATTGAAAACCTAAGATCTCCGTTCTGGACAAGCCAATCATGGACGAAAGCCTCCAGGGTTGTCAAACTGGTTCCAGTTATTCACCGTTTCACTTGATCCTGAAAAATAAGCATATTCATATTTTAGAATAAGGATGCAGGAATAGATCAGAATCACATACAGAAATGCAAGATAGTAGAAGTTGAAGCCACAAAGAAGTTCTGATATCCATGCAGGTTGGAAAAAATAAGGCATGCTATTTTATCTGTACAGCAGTTGATATATCCATGCTGCTGCAACAATACATTATCATATCCTATGCTCTAGTTAAGTGACATGTCCCATGAAATCACATCCCAACTCTATCGACTAATGTTTTATAACATGCAAATTGTATCCTTGGTTCGAAATTAGAAGAGATTGAAAGTCTTAAATCACCATTTGTGCTTTAAAACAAAATTTTCAAAAACTTTATAGGACAGGTATTCTATATAACAGTGTATTTGTAAGGTAAACTAAAACCAAAAATATCTACTGACCTTCACCTCTCTGCGGATTTTACATAACTTTCTGGCAAGTAAATTTCTCCGCCAATTTCACCATGTTGTTCTCCACTGACAGTTTTCTTGGCAGCAAGAAACTCAGCACTCATGGCATCCATACCACGCTTCACAGCTTCCTCGGCAGTTCCATAACCATGCTCCTCAGCATACTTCCTAACATCCTCTGTTATCTTCATAGAACAGAACTTTGGTCCACACATTGAGCAAAAGTGGGCCACCTTGGCACCTTCTGCAGGTAGGGTTTCATCATGGAAGGACATGGCAGTCATAGGGTCTAGAGACAAAGCAAACTGGTCCATCCACCGGAACTCGAATCTTGCCTTACTTAATGCGTCATCCCACTCTTGAGCATGTGGATGACCTTTGGCTAGATCAGCAGCATGAGCAGCTATCTTATATGCTATAACTCCAGCCTTCACATCATCCCGATTGGGTAACCCAAGATGCTCTTTAGGGGTTACATAGCAGAGAAGTGCAGTGCCTAGAGCGCCAATATTGGCAGCACCAATGGCAGAGGTGATGTGATCATATCCAGGAGCAATATCAGTTGTCAAAGGACCGAGAGTGTAGAAAGGCGCTTCATTACACCATTCCAACTGCTTTGCCATGTTCTCAGGAATCTTGTGCATTGGAACATGTCCAGGTCCTTCGTTCATTACCTGTACATCCTTTTCCCATGCCCTGCGGGTCAGTTCTCCCTGAGTTAAGAGCTCTGCAAATTGTGCAGTATCATTGGCGTCATAAATGGAACCAGGTCTGAGCCCATCACCTATTGACAGGGCCACATCATATTGGTTACAGATGTCAAGTATGTCATCCCAGTGCTCATAAGCAAAATTTTCTTTATGATAAGCTAAGCACCACTTTGCATGAATGGATCCACCCCGCGAGACAATTCCTGTCATACGTTTTGCTGTTAGTGGGATGTATCGTAGAAGAACCCCAGCATGGATGGTGAAGTAATCTACACCCTGCTCAGCTTGTTCAATCAGAGTTTGTCTGAACACTTCCCAGTTGAGATTTTCTGCGATTCCATCTACCTTTTCAAGTGCTTGATAGATGGGTACAGTCCCTACTGGTACAGCAGAGTTACGTAAGATCCACTCACGCGTCTCATGAATATGGCGACCTGTAGAGAGGTCCATAACAGTGTCAGCACCCCACATAGTTGCCCATTGGACCTTGTAAACTTCCTCTTCAATAGAGCTGGCAACAGCAGAGTTTCCTATGTTTGCATTAACTTTGACCAGAAACTTTCTCCCGACAATCATTGGCTCCAGCTCCAAGTGCTTCTTATTAGAAGGGATAATTGCCCTCCCACGAGCCACTTCTGACCTCACAAACTCTGGATCAAGCTTCTCACGGGTGGCACAATACAACATTTCCTCGGTGATAATTCCCTGCTTAGCATAGTACATCTGAGTGTATCTTGGTGTACTTAATTTTTCTCGCCTGTCAACCCAATCTTTCCTTAGCTGAGGGAGCCCTGTTATCAATATCATCCACATAGAGTGGAAGAAAATGTTAAATGTAAACCCGAACTCAACAAACTCTGAAGTTCATGTGTGAAATCTTTAACAAAGGCTACTAACAGCTAATGATAACAAAATAAGCTTGTTGTCCATACCAACACGTGGGTTGATGTTTTGCGGACCACTGGTGTCATAGTTATCAAATGCTGGTTCATCTCCAGACAGGTGAACTCTTCGAAAGGGGACTTTGAGCACATGACCAGTTTCTTCATGAATAACTTCCCTGCAGAGCATATCACAAATCAGCACATCACAACTCATTTCAGAAATGTACCTTGCTAGTGTTACTGGATGTTACAAGTTACATGTACAATTAGGAAAACCAGATCATGTAAATCAACGGAAGAGAAAGAGAAACACACCTTTGTTCTTTTGTGCTCTTTGGGAAACACTGTTCAAATGATGGAAGAGGCAGGAAATCAGGAGAATCAGGATCAATTGTATGCCTTGGTAGCTTGGGTAAGTTGGCCTTCTCTGGATTGGTTGATGGAGGATCAAAAGTTAAAGTGGCCTTAGGACCTGAGCTGATGGAACTCAGACATATCTCTTTCTTAAATGGGCTTGAAAGTCGCCCCACAGCATCAAACCCAGACAAGAAGGGAGTACTCGGGAATTTCGCAGGGGAAGGATGAGTGCCATTCTTGCACACAACTGATGTCAAGGCACTATGCACCGATGCCATCTCTGAGACCAACAAAGAGTTGAAGCATCAAACGTCTAATCCACTAACAGCTAAAACAAAACCAAATAAGGCTAAAAAAATTAAGTTTGCAAATCAACTCATTTTTCTTTTCATGACAAATATCTAAAGGTGATTTGGCTCCAACCTTAATTGTTTTTCACAAGATATGAGACATGCAAGAACACCGAGACAAAAATTTAATGACAAGACAAATTCTTTTGCAAATATACCATCTGAATTATACATACAGAGCTCCAAAAATCTGAGATATACAACAAACAAAGCAAAAGAACAACATAGCATAATATATATGATTGACCTGGTCCGTTTCTTTGTTAATTTTTTCTGCATGACCGACCAAACAAGTGAACAACATCAACAGTTGTCGCAGAAACTGGAAAATATTTACAATGCATTCCACACACAATTGTCTACAGCCAAAACAAAATCAGACGAGTAAAATCGAAACTGAAACTAACAACACTCAAACTACCAAGCTTTATCAAAAAAAAAAAAATCATAGCTCGTCTTATATCAATTTTGCATGTTGAACCAAAATCACTACAATTATAAAATTGACACTCTAGTTTCATTTGGGTTGACTCACATTTCTGGGGAAAACAAGCAGAAATCAAAACCCAATTGAGCTAAAGCTATAAAGAGAGCGAGTGAAGCGTATGATTCGAAGGTGAGAGAGAGAGAAGACATACCTGGAATCTGGGACTGATAGAGATGAAGGGTGTTGTAGTTCAATCTTATCTTGTGTTGTGTTGGGGTGTCTGACAGTCTCTCACTGAAAGTTTCAACTTTGAATGGTCACTATGACACACTATCTGAGATTTAAAGCCTAACATTGCGCAGCATTTTATAGAGTTAAACGATAAGTGCGCCTTTCCAGGCCAATCCAAAAACTACTAAAAAGGGCATTGCCTGCGTGGTCCCCGTGACTTCCATCTTTTCTAGATATTTCTGTATTTCTCTTGCCAGGATGCAAATGCATTCATCTTATAAATTTTTACAAAAAATTTACATTTAAGCGTAGGGGAGACAAGTACATCATCATCGAGACTAATGATGACAAATTTAGTAAAGAACACAAATGGGATTGATATGCAACTCCAGCATACTACTCTGTGAGCACTAGATATGGAGTCAGTTTCGTTTTGTCTTGTTATCTTCAAGTTGCCCTTCAGTGACATGAAGGTGCAAGCGCACTTTCATCAACAGTCTGCTCAAAATCCGAGAAGTAGTTCTGATTATTGCTACTAATGGATATTGTTTAAAATTTACTCTCTTAAATTAAACAGGAGCGTTGTTGATTGTACAAGACAGATGAAAGAACGTCGATTCCATATAACCCTATGCGTTTTATTAGTTGATGTTACTTCTATCATTGACCACATTGCACTGCATACATCATCTAAAGAGATGGTACTATATATGGTCCAATGACTCCAATCCTTTGTATTCATTCAAGTGGTGAAACAATGTAGGAAAATCTAAAGACGTCAAACCCATTGTTCCCAGAATTTAACCTAAAACTTACCTTGTTTAGTTGCTTATTTGACTGATAATCAGGATATCATAATGGGAGACAAGTAGGGGTTTCACTAAAAACAACTGAATGATAAAGACGTTGTGAATGGACGAAAGAAATAGAACCACATAGAACAGTGGTCCTTTTGCAGGTTAAGCTTTCCTATTGTTTCCTGGCTAAAACCAAAAGAACGAAAATGGATGGGTTACTTTCAGAAAAGGACACTGATATTTTGTACAAAATATCAATACATCAAAATCACTATAATCTGCAACTGCTATCCATAATTGCTCCGCATTGCTTTGGACCAAGGATTACAAATACATGTACTGTTTCCGATCACCAACAAAAAATGGAAAAGTAACCTTAAATTCATTCAACTCAAGTTCCTCCTCCAGATTCTATCATAATTCCAGCATTCCAGGTATGAATGAATTATACATAGAAAGATAAATACATCATATCTAATCCAACGGTGAAAACAAAACTAGCACCGCAAAGGGAAAAACAATGACCCTAACAAAGAAAAAGCCACACTGCGCAACGATTCCACTTTCCGTACAACATGGCCATTTTTGGCTCATAACAAAGAATACAAATATGCACACTTCCATCTGAACTCCTTGAACCAATAAATGAGAAAATATATCTATCTGTAACATATATCGTATACTGTTCACAAACAAAAAGAAGCAGATATTGTATACAACTTGATGGCAATTACATTGAGGATAGCCAGATAATGTGATCAACTGTTAAAATTGCTTAACTTCGCAAATAGCCAGATAATATGTAGTTATTAACAGTCAATGTACAATGGTTTCATTTACCAACCCACTTGAGTCGTAGTTAATATTGCTGGCACACTTAAGAAGGCTCAGGCAGATATTAATCACCTTTTTCATCACTATTTGCTGGCTGGGTGGGAAAACTGTGAGTTCAAACCAAGAGCTGAAGAGTAGGCTGGCACTTCCGAAAATTAACTCAAAATTCACCATAAGGAAATATACAAAGTTGTGAAGGTGAGTTGTTGCCAATCAATAGGATGAATTCACCGACTAGACAGTGGCAAAAAGGATATAAGTGACTCCATAATTTACTTGGCATTAGGGAGTAGGAGCAAGATGGTAGTTATTAACTAGAGGTGGTCTGCAATGGGAGAAGAGTATGTTGCTTGCCTTTAATAAAGACAGCAAGTTCTGCTGGTGCAACCACCAATTTTAACCACTCGTGTAGCTCTTCACCTTCTACTTTCTCTTTTTCTGAGAAAGAAACATTATACCATGTAAACCACATAGAGTTAGTTTTATGATTTACGGAGCACATAGTCCACATCCTAAGCTGAAACTTGCCAACTACAATGGGCATAAAATAGGAAAATACTTGTGTCCATACCAGTATGTACGTGTGCGTCTATACTCTCTCTAATTTACATATCTTGGGCAATGTTATCAACGATTTTAACCGTTCAAAAGTTAAATTAATCAATAAAGATCATCTCTGTAAAAATTCGGAATAAACCAAAATCGTTTGCTCATTCGATTGTATTCGATTGTATCAAACAAATGGACGGCTGATCATGAGACTCTCAACTTTCACTAGAACTGTTTATTTGTTTGAGGAAATCGAATACAATCGAATGAGCAAACGATTTTGATTTATTCCGAATTTTTACAGAAATGATCTTTGTTGATTAACTCAACTTTTGAACGGTTAAAATCGTTGATAATATTACCCAAAATATGTAAATTAAAGAGAGTATGGACGTGTGCGTCCATACTGGTATGGATACAAGTATTTTCCCATAAAATATTGAGGTCCCAAAAAAAAAAACAATACATACAAGCCACACTCTTATTCTTTTGAATTACAACCATGAGCAAGCATGTTTCAGAAACACTACAAATTATGTCCATCTAACCAAACTTGCCTACATGACCAAAATACCCAAACCGAAGTTTCATTCAATATCTCCCGAGTAATGTCTTGTGGTTTGTACTGATTTTAAAACCCATTAGACTAAAATGTGCATGTACCATGATGTTTTTTCAAAGTTACAAGACTAAGAGCCCATGGAATTAGACTAAAATGTGCATATACTATATGCTTCTTCAAAGTTACAAGACTAAGAGCGTATGGAATGATATGATGATATAAAATAAATAAAGGAAAAAGGAGAATATAGAAGTAGAATATCACCTTCCAAATGAGCACCAAGGCCCTCCAAAACAACAGGATTAGCACGCACAACACAAAGAGCTACCTCCATAGCAGATTGCAGCAATTCTTGGGTCTCTCGTTGAGCAAGATTAACAAGGTGTCCCTGTTAATATGAGTCTAGGATCAGCATTTACAGAAAATAATTAACAAGGAAACTTAATTAAAATACACAAGACCTGATCCCTTCCAAAAATTCCTCCAGACTCATCCATTCCACCAGCAGAGAGTGTGGCTATAGACACAGGGCCAATATTCTCATTAAGACCATACTCAGATACTGCTTTATATGCCATTTCTGTGGCTCGCCGTATATCATCAAGCGCTCCAGTTGATACACGACCTGAATATACAAACTCCTCTGCTGCACGTCCTCCAAGAAGTGTAACTAAACGTCCACGTAACTCATCAATGAATAGTAAATATCTATCTTCAGTCGCTGGAGGAGTATAAGTAAATCCCAATGCCCCTCCTGTCCTTGGCAATATGCTCAGTTTCTGTCAACATATAGTTATTGTTGTATGAGCAGGACTTCATTTATGAGAGACAAAAGCGAGACAAAAAACTGGAATAACTCACCTCCACACGTGGCTGTCCAGCAACAAGACTTGCAATAGCTGTCCCTACAACTGCATGACCAGCTTCATGTCGTGCAACTACACCCTTCTCACATCCCTGCAACTTGGCAGTCTTCTTTTCAATTCCCTATAACAATAAATTCGAAGAAGAAAACATACGGTTAGCAAATTTTAAAAGAGTGTGTGTTGGGGGGGGGACATATAAGATATGTATATACATATATATACATATATATATATACACACATTTATATACAGAGAGAGAGAGAGAGTTACAGCTATTGATCTCTCCACAGCTTGAATGAAATCAATTTTTTCCACAACCACTTTGCTTTGTCTTCCAGCCAACAAAGCAGCTTCATTCACCAAATTTGCAAGATCAGCTCTGTAGAAAATGTACTGAAACATTTAGTGGAATAAAGTAATCGCAAGCATTACTCTTCTCGAACATTTTTCATTATTCAGTGCAAACCTAAACAGAGTGAAAGAGTGATAAAGCTAATTACCCAGTGAAGCCTGTGGTCATAGAAGCAATGTCACCAAGGTAAACGTCTTTAGCTAAAGGAAGTTCTTTTTTGGAAACATGCACTTTGAGAATTGATTCTCTTCCAATCCTATCAGGCGTTTCCACCTAACATTTATACAAACAACGATGTGTAATTCATGAGTACAAACACAAAGGGAAAAATGTATTCCAAGTGAAGCTGGCTTTCATATCATTATAGACATTCAGATAGATAACAAGACTGTGATACAAACCATAACCACACGATCGAATCTCCCTGGTCGACGAAGTGCCGGGTCTAAAACATCAGCACGATTAGTAGCTCCAAGAACAATAACCGCCGAGTTGCTGTCAAACCCATCCATCTCCTGCATGTTGAATTATATTCATTGATATAATTATATAACAGACACATAAACCTAAATACGATTATGTTGTAGCCAAAGTTACTGAAATGCTCAAAACTAAGTAGCACCAAGCGTCTTACAGTGAGCAACTGATTCAATGTTTGTTCTCTCTCGTCATTGCTGACAATGCGGTGTTTCCCATCACGACTTTTCGCCACAGCATCTATCTGCAAAACAGAAGAAATTTGAAATTTAATCCACTTGAATAGATCAAGAATCAAGATAGTTACACAACATGATCACTTATCAAAATCCAAACCTCATCAATAAATATTATTGACGGCGCTTCCTTTTTGGCCCGTGCAAAAAGATCCCTTACACGAGAGGCACCCATGCCAACATACAGCTCTACGAACTCACTAGCAGAGCAACTTATAAAGGGTACTTCAGCTTCCCCGGCCACAGCCTTTGCAAGAAGAGTCTTACCTGTCCCAGGAAGACCCACCTGCAAGATGTACAAGCCAAACTTACTAATCATTGATAAAACAATGGTCGATCTTTTACATATCATTCCCAACATCCCAAACTACTGGCATCAATATATCTCGCCGTTTATATTACACAACATAATATTTTAACTGAATGAAAATAGGAGTGTCAGAAGCATAATACCAACCAGGTAATATTATTTAGTGGGGAGCACTCTATACTTATACCATGGGAGACTTCTAATAGAAAGACGTAGCGCATATTTGGGAATCAAAATTGACCATTAATACAATAATGATAATTGCAATCAAACAATAAGTCCTAATAAAAGCTCACCAGCAGAACACCACGGGGAGGACGAGCACCAAGTCGTGTATACCTGTCTGGATTCCGAAGAAATTCCTGGCAAGTAGACATCAGCATATTGAAAATGCAGAATTTTAAGAAAACGATAAAAAAATTTCAACTCCTACAAGACCAATGATCTAATTTTGACTTAAAATCAAATTGAGTGTCAAACATACCACAATTTCCTCTAGCTCCTCTTTAGCCTCGTCAACGCCAGCAACATCAGCAAAGGTTATTGCTTCCGAGGGTTCAGATGTTTTCGCACCACCAGGGCCCCCAGGTTTTCTATTCCTAATCTGACCAGCTGTATGCTGTAGAAAGCACACATTTACTGAGAACCATGTCACACAGGTTTCAGAATACAAAAAGAAACAAAAGGTCGAAAAACATGATTCGCACCTGAGAAAAGCTTACGGGGAACCGGTGGAGAAGCCCTGCAAGCACAGCAACATAAAACAAAGCTATCTGCAAAAGGCAGAGCCAAAGCCTATGAATTAGAACTTCATCACATAAAGTACTGGATAATTCTGTTACAATCCACATTATGACATATCGCGGATAAAATTCACCTTATTGCACAGCATCCTAAGGTTTAGTATTGGATTGTGCATAAATAGTGTAGTACTCATTTTCAGGGCATTCAATCAATACATACTTCAAGTCTCTAATCATAACTGTTTAAGCTAACTACTTGTAACTAGCAAAAGTAGTAACTTCACAGATAATAACATTTCTATACAAAGTTCAACCAAAAACTCACCATTGCAGAGTTCATAAATCCGCCGGAGCGCTTATCCGGGGACCCAAACTCCACCTCATTCTCAAGCATCTTCTCATACGGCGTCTTGATATCAGTCGGCCTGGTGGTAGTATAAACCACCCTCCTGGCCGGAGCCACACTCCTTATCAATGCCTCCGACTCCTGTAACTTACTAACACCACCACCACCACTCACCTCACTCTCCACCTCAGCATTTCCCGGCTCCGATTTCAGCTTGAACATAACATGAACCCCATCCACCTCCACCTTCTGCACCTGGTTAGTATTAATCTTACTCAAAAAGTCACTATACGGCACACTAATAAACGTCGTAGGCGGCCTCGGGTCGGACCCGGGTAACGAGATTCCGGGCCGGAGCAACCGCATAACGAAAATCACAATCCCTAATTGCAGTAACAAAATCCCAATCTCCTGAGCCTGAACAATCGGCTGCCACTTCCATTTCCCGCCCTTCGAAAACCACCAGCTCTCCTTCTTCTGCTTCTCTCCTCTCCTCTGATTCGACGCCGCCGGCGAGCTCGGACTCGCCGGCGGCGGCGTCTTGCCGTTCACACTCCCGCCCTGGCCCTCCCCCGCCGCCGCCTCGCTCTTCTCGCCGGAATCCCCTTCCGGCCCGCTCGCCAAAACCCTAACCGTCCTGAACCGTCGCCCGTAATCAAAAATCCCGGAGGTTCTCGCTCTCTCCGAGACGCTCAGAACCTTCGGGAACGGCACCGCCGAAACGCAGCGTTTCGCGTCTGGATTGAAAACCCTAGATTGAAAACTGCGGAGGAAGAAGAAGCCTTTTTGATTGGGATTGGAATTTAAACAGAACCTGGTATGAATCGTTGGACGTAAATACTCCACCGTCGCTGACGTCATCCTAAGCCGGAAAAACCCTAGAGAGAATCCAGAAACCGAAATTCAAAAAGTTCATATATTTATACACAGGTGTTAAAAATCTGTACCCTAATTTTAAGCCCTTTTGAGGATTAAAAGAATTTCCATTTGTATATCAAGGTTTTGCTTTCTTGGGGTAAAGGTTGGAGCTTTGGGGCTTTCTGAAAGAGAAGGGTAAAGAAGACCGGAGATTTGAACTTGGGATGTGGGCCGTTGGATGAGGACTGGGCTGGAGATCTCAGCCGTTTGTAAATGTTTTGGGGTTATTTTTCATGTGGGACCGGCATGGTAACGTCATCCATTTTGATGGGAGTGACGGGGCAAAGGGATCGTCTGTGTCGCGGGCCAGGGAGGGAAAGTGCGGTCTGAGGTGCGAGGGAGTGACACGTGTGCTATTGCACCACCAGTGTATTAACGATTTTGTGGCGGAGTGAGGAGGACCGCCGGACCCGACCTCCGCCCATTTGGGGGAGCTATTATCTTCTTTATTAGTAATCTAATTCGACCTTGAGCACCAAAATGTGATCCTTTAAGACTCATGATATTTAACTTAGAGTGATATTAAACTTAATCCGCTTATTAACGTTGTTTTAATAAATCGTGAATGTGTTTGGGCCACAATTGGAATTCACTCTAATTGGGCTTTTACCCTGAGGCCCAGAGGGATTTAGGTTTGAATCAGACCCGGTATTCATGTTTTCCCGCTTCTTTCAGGAAAGATTATTTGGAGGGGAACATGGATTTATTGCCTAATCAGTTCGGGGTTATTTTATAGTAATCCAACTATACAATATACGATTCTCTTTAAGGGATAATGAGGTGTAAATACTGATTGGGATAATTAGGGATTGTTTCGGTAGCAATCCATCCGAAAAGGATATCTTCGCCGAATCAGTGATTGATCGGCAGTGGACTCGATTTGGCTGATCTCGACTTTAATGAGTGGTGATCTGGACATATTTAACGGAGATGAAGTTGCCTCAACAAAGAAGAAGTCTGATCTCGATTGATTCTTAATTAATGAGATTGGAAACATAATAAGGAAGGACAGTCCTAATGAAACTCGGAATCCGCCAGGCTGGATCTCACAGCCCTAGGGTTTCGAGAGCAATATAAATATAACTCTTCCAGCAACTAGGAAAGGGTTCTCAACCAAACACAAACAACCCCAAGTTCTAGCGCACCGCTAACTTGCCAAAGCCTCTACGGAGCAACTCACGCAACTCGCCTCCACCACTACGATCGATCTTATCTCGTACTCGTGCCTAGCGTTTGCTGAGCCTATCGAGTCAGTCCGCTACTCAGGTAGCAATCGAGTCAGTCCGCTACTCCGGTAGCACACACCTGTGGTCTTGGTATTAGCTCTGCTTTGCTTCTCCGGATCAGAGTAAGATCATCAATCCTTAGGGGGTTGGGAAGAAAATCCTGTTAGAGAGTTCTATTCAGGTCTTGTTCGAGTCCTGTACGCCGGCTTAGTCAGCGCCCGCGTAACAGTCGCTTGACCAGGAAGTCAGAGTCAATTGGGAGCAGACGAGAAGACTCGCCAGGGGTCGCACGCGATCGAGTTGCACCGCTCCAAGGGTGCTGGCACGCCTAAAGCACACAGAAGACACACAAAGGACCTCACGTCCGCCACGCCACGTGCTGACTGTTCGCCGGGTGCTGAATCCGCCACGAACATTTTGGCACGCCCAGTGGGACACAGTGTCAAGATTGCGGGATCTACAACGGGTCATCCTTGCAAAAGGGTAACTATGTTTTGTTTGAAGAATTCCCACAAAGAGTTGATCAAACATAACACAGCTGAGTGTAGGGGATTAACCGAAGCTGAAGCTATTGAAGTGTTTGGCGGGACCTTGGGGGATGCAGCGGCTATTGCTACAGCCCTCAAGGCCGTGCGAAGTAGGAAGAATTTGAACCCGGTTTCCGCGACACCAGTTACGGAAATTGAGGTTGAAGAACTAGAGGGGACAGTTGCTCCTCGGGTTGACAACACCGCTCTGGGTTTTGTTAACCGAGCAGCTGCATCTAGTTTCTTGGAGGAGGGGTTCGCGGATGAATCCGCGGATCCGCCGACGTCACCTATAGCACCATTCACTGGGGAGACTGCAACTCCCACAGAGGTGACGGATACTCTGAGAATGCTGATTGAAAAATCTTTTGAGACAGATACAGCTCTGAAGAAGGCCAATACTGTGGTCGTTAATCTAAGTGAATCCGTTAAGCGGATGGAAACTGAGCAAAGGGGGTTCACTGCTAATTTCAAGTACCTCGCCGGACAGCAAGGCCGGCTGGGAGATGATTTGGCTGCCCACATCAAGAATTCTGATATCTATTGGCAACAACAACAGGAGCAGGTGGCAGCTACTAACGCCACGCTTGCAAACTTGAATGTCTTGATGGGACAGTTATTTGATCGGGTCGACCAGTCTGAAGGGCCCAGCCGTGCAGTTACAAATCCGCAGAGGGATCAGCGAAGACGCACAAATGGTCGTGGCGGAAATGGCGGGCCTAACACTGAGGCCGCTAACCATCAGGCAGGGGACCAGGTTCCACCTGCGAGGCCGGGAAATAACAATGCGCTGGAGCAACCAGCAAACGTCGTGGCCCAGATAACTTTAGATGATATTAGCAGGATTTTCTCTGACAGGCTCAGGGAACTACAGGGATTGCCCAACGTCGACAGGACGTATGAGAATCCATTGACTCAAGAGGTGAATGCGATCCCATTCCCTGCTGGGTTTAAGCCGATCCGGTTTACTCCGTTTACTGGCCAGACGTCAGAGGATGCTGAGACGCACATCATGCGTTTCACCAATGAATCGGGTCAGTACGGGGAAGACCCAATCATGAAGTTGAAGCTCTTTCCTACATCCTTGGCAGGGGAAGCAGCCATCTGGTATAAGCGTTTGAAACCAGGGTCCATTCCAGACTGGAAGACCATGGAGGTTCTGTTCAGAACCATGTTTGGCATTGTGGAAGCGAAGATCGGGGTCAAGGACCTGGCAGAAACTGAACAGAGGTCTGATGAGTCGGCCACTGATTATTTACGAAGGTTCAAGCTGGAACTGACATGCTGCGAGATGGAAATTCCAGAGGAGCATGCAGTAAGAATGGCGATTGATGGCCTGGTAGATGAGATCCGTCAGGGGTTCAGGCAGGTGCACGTGACCACGATGGCGGATTTGACTAATCGCCTAGGTCAGGAGCAGCACTACGTTGATCGGTCCAGGGACAGAAACGAGAGGCGGAAGGGTACTCCTACGTCCTATTATCCGGGAACTTTGAAGCCCAAAACTCCACTGCCGACTGCGGCTAAAACCGTAGCAACTATCCAGGCAGATGCTGTTCCTAGGCCAATCCTAACTTGGGTTGATGAAGAGTTGGAGCACGAGGTGGCGGTTATTGAGCGGACAGATAAGAAGCCTTTGCAGTCCCATATAGCGAAGCCGGTCAGGGAGACCGTGAAGTTAATAGCACCGCTCCCAACTAAGTCAGCTTTTCAGGAGTATACCTACAACGCCCACAGGGCTCCTGAGATTTTGCAAGAGCTATTCAACTTGGGGCGTCTGCACGACGACGGATTCATCCCCAAGCCTGATTACATGGCGGGAAAGACGTACTGCAGCTTTCACAATATGAACAATCATAACACCAAGGATTGTGTGAAGCTGAAGGACCAGCTGCAAATATGGATCAATGACAACACCCTGCAGTTGGAGAATCCTAAGGTGCCTCAGTGGACAGCTCCTAAGGGCGCTCCGCGGGTGATTGCGATTGAGATCAGCGTTGGTCCAGGTCCAACACAGCAGAGCGGGAAGCAAGTTTCCAGGTTTCAAGAGTATACTTACGACGCAAGCAAGGGGCAGGAGATCTGGGAAGCAATGGTGCATTAGGAGGCACCAGAGATTCAAGAGTTTTTCCGATGCCATCCCAACATTGGGGATGGCAGATTTACATGTTTTTTCCATCGTACTCTTGACCACTGTACTTCTGAATGTGTAGGTCTTAAGGATCAGTTGCAGGAGTGGCTAAACGATGGCAAGCTGGAGTTTGATGGCGACCAGTCTAGTCCCTGCCCAGAGTTTTGGGTTGGGGCTATTGAAGAAGAGGATATGGTGATGGTCCCTCGTTCCAAGCTCTGCCTCACCTGTAGGTTGACTACAGGGCAACCGATTACTTATGATGAGTTTCAGGCAGCTTTGAAGGAGGCAGAGGAGAAGGCCGAGAAGAGAGCCCTTGAAAAGGCTAAGCTAGAGCATCCGCCTCCCGAGAAGTCTGGCCGGGAGAGTTCCAAGCGGATGAAGTACCATCACGGGGCTGAGGACAGCTATGCTAGCAGGGCAAGGCCCAGGCAGGATCCTGGGACGTCCGGAGTTAAGTCTGCTACGACTGGGGGTTTGCATAGGGCTGCGAATCCAGAGTCATCTGCGGAAGTTTATATTCTGCCAGCTTCCAGGAATGATCCGAAGGCGGACAGGTGGTATACCCAGCGAGATGGCAAGGCCATTGAGCTTGCTGCAGTGACCACCCGGAACGAGAGGAGACGCTTTGGAAAAGCAAAGAGGACCTTGGCGGATCTGGCTTCGGGAAAGGTAACAGAGGATGAGTTGTCGGTACCTGTGGAGCAGGTGGAGCAGATCCATAGGCGCTACAGAGTAAGAACTAAGTCCTACGTGGACTCTAGACGACATCGGTCCACTGAGGTTCCACTGGCACCTCGAAGGAGCGCACACGACCGGGTGGCGGATCTACCAAGATCCACTGGGGCACCTCAGTCCAGGCCGAGGCGCAAGCTGGAGTTTTCTCCTGAGCGTTCAAAAGCTAGGCAGTCGCCCCCAAGGAGGACACAACCAGAGGCTGCCGGAAAGCAGAAAGAGTCGGAGGATCAAGAAGATATGATGGTGATTGACACCAGTAGGGGTTCCACCGTTATGAGGTGGGTACCTAAAGAGAGCAGCGCAACATTGGCTGCAAACACGAGTAACGTGGGGGTTCCTGTGAGGGAGAATGCTCTCAAGGAATCCAATGTAGCTTTGGCGGATTCGAGTAGGCCGTCCGCTAACACATCTCAAGCCAGGCCAAAGGAGCCGAAAGCGCCTTCTAACTTTCTAGAGTACGCGGCTAAGAAGCTGCAGATGACTGTGCCAGCTAGGCCATCCTCAGTCGCCTCCAACGCGAAGGCTGACTCCGAGGCAGGAGACGCAGACCTCGACAAGGAGGATGAAATGGTCGACTATGAGGAGGAGCCAGAAGCGGCGGATGAGGAAGAGGTGCCGATGGACGAGGAGCAGCCTGAGGACGATGCTATGGTTCATAACTGTAACATGGTTTTTATACTTTCTTCGGCTTATGCTCTGCCAGAGCCTGTGCCCACTGCTCACTTCATCGATGTTGAAGAATCGCCTAAGCCTATCTACTCAGTACAAGAACCTGAGGATGAGAGTGAGGCGGAGCCCGAGCCTGGGGTTTTTCGTTCCAGCCACGAATATCCTGAGGGGGCGGGGGACCTTTTGAAGCAGTGCGTGATGTTCGCCAAGCCCACTTTCGACATGTCCCAGCATATGAAGCCGTTGTATGTTACGGCCGAGGTGGAGGGGGTCAGGGTCCGCAAGGTCTTAATAGACACAGGGGCCGCAGTGAACGTTATCACCACCACTACTGTGGAGCAGCTCAAAGTTCCGAAGCAGAAGCTTATTCAGTCTGTTTCCAAGGTGAAGGGATTCTCGGGGACTATTGCTCCTACTGCTGGGGTGGTCATGCTCAGAGTAAAGATAGGACCATCCGACGCTTATCAGGCTTTCTTCATTGCTGAGGCAAACGCTCCCTATCATATGATCTTAGGGAGGGACTGGATCCACAAGGCATTGGTCGTTCCCTCGTCTCTTCATCAAGAGATGATCATGTGGGATCCAGTCACGGATCTACCAGTGCTCATCAAAGCGGATGAGCGTCCTTATTCTGTAGCGGCCGTCCAGTTGGAGGCCAGCTATTACAATAGGATTATGAGACCTCTCAGAATTGAGGGGGTTGATCATAAGGGGCATCCAATCGGGGTGACCCAGAACGAATTGTCTCAATGGGGAATTGCCCAGGCCATGATAGATTACAGCCGGCCAGTTTCCATTGAGCTTCTTCCAAATGTTTCTAATGAGTGACGTCCTCTCACATGAGGCGTCAGAGGCCTTTGCTCTTTTTATGCAACGATTAGCTATTATCGAATCGAGCAAATGGCCTGGGAGGAAGTAGCACTGGTCGAGTGCGTTGAGGAGGAAGATTTTGAAGCTTCGATAGGGGTGGAGGTAATTCAGCCTGCTCCTGCAGCGTTGGATGATACTCCACCCAAGGTACGTGATCCTGTAGAAAGAGTCAACCTGGGGTCTGAAGCTGAGCCCATGGAGGTGGGGATTAGCCAGTACCTTGAAGCGGATTTGAAGCGGCAACTGATAGGGTTGCTGCGGGAGTTTAATGACTGTTTTGCAGAAAAATACCAAGATATGCCGGGGTTGTCGAAGGAGTTGGCCTGTCATTGAATCCCCATCAAGGAGGGATGCAGGCCAGTAAAACAAGAACAACGGCGGATGAACGCGGAAACTGCAATGGCGGTCAAACAAGAGGTTCAAAGCATGGTTGACGCTGGGATAATCAGACCGACTTTATATCCGGAATGGTTATCCAACATAGTTCCTGTCAGGAAGAAGAATGGCAAGATTCGAGTCTGTGTGGACTACAGGGATTTGAATGCTACATCGCCTAAGGACGTTTACCCTATGCCGATAGCGGATATGTTGGTGGATGCAGTAGCGGGGCACGAATTACTTTCGTTTATGGATGGAACGGCGGGTTATCACCAGATTCCCATATACGAGCCGGACATCTCCAAAACTGCCTTCCGCTGCCCTGGGTTTACCGGAGCGTTTGAATATCTCAGTATGCCGTTTGGCTTGACCAATGCAGGGGCTACATATCAACGTGCGATGAACATAATTTTCAGCAAGATATTGGGGGACATCCTTGAGGTCTACATCGACGATGTGGTGGTAAAATCGAAGAAAAAAGAAGACCACATCGACCATCTCAGAGGGGTGTTCACTATCATGCGGAAGCATCAGCTTAAAATGAATCCAGCCAAGTGTATCTTTGGGGTTTGTGCTGGTGACTTTCTAGGGTTTGTGGTGCATGAGAGAGGCATCGAGGTGGCTGGTGATAAAGTCCAGGCTGTGTTAGACGCACCAGCACCACGGAACAAGAAGGAATTACAGAGCTTGTTGGGAAAGATTAATTTCCTCCGAAGATTCATATCCAACTCAGCAGGCAAAGTTGCGCCTTTCTCTTCTCTACTCAAGCTCAAACCAGGAGAAGTCTTTAAGTGGGGTCCTGAGCACCAGGCTGCTTTTGACAGGATCAAGGAGTACTTGGCTAGTCCGCCCGTCCTTCGGCCGCCTACGCCCGGTATTCCTCTTAAGTTATATATTTCTGCATCTGATATTTCTATCGCAGGACTGCTGGCCCAGGATGAAACCCTGGCGGATGGAAAGAAGATCGAATACGCAGTATCCTACATTAGTCGGACACTTTTGGATGCAGAAACCAGGTATTCACCAATCGAAAGGCTGTGTTTAGCCCTGTATTTCGCTGGTATTAAGCTCCGCCATTACATGCTTTCCTTTACAACAATAGTGGTGGCACAAACGGACTTGGTGAAGTATATGCTGACGAGGCCTATCCTAAGGGGTAGGATTGGCAAGTGGGTTTTGGCCCTTTAAGAGTTTTCTTTGCAATACGCTCCACTCAAGGCTATGACTGGTCAGGCCATCGCGGATTTCTTGCTACACCATCCTATTGAGTAAGAATTTACAGAGCCGCCGGAGTTTGTTCATATGATCCGCTACCAGCCTTGGATTTTATACTTTGATGGTAGCAGTACCAGTAAGTTGGCTGGCGCCGGGATTTGCATTCAGAACCCAGCTGGCACTAAGTATCTTTATTCGTTTCAGCTGGAGTGGACGTGCACCAACAACCAGGCAGAGTATGAGGCTCTACTCATTGGGTTGGAGTTGTTGCTCGACCTGGGGGCACAAGAAATCGAAGTACTTGGGGACTCAATGCTAGTTATCAATCAACTGCTTGGGGTCTACAAGTGTTTATCTTTCCATTTGGTGCACTACTACGAGCGGGCTATCGAGCTGCTGGATCGTTTCATCGACGTTTCCTTGGACTATGTTCCTAGGGAATTGAACTCTGCAGCTAATGAGTTGGCACAATTGGCCACAGGAATCAGTTTAGCCCAAGGGGTGAAGGAAAGAATCCTTCGGGTAGAGCGCAGAACTCTACCATCTTTTGCTATCCGCCGGGAGGACCGCGGAAAGTGGTTGGTCGCTACAGTCGAGCCCATTGATGCTGACTGGCGGATACCAATCATAGCATATCTAAAGGACCCATCTGCACCGTCTGAGAGAAAGATCAGGCACCTCGCGACTAATTGCCTTCTCAAAGGAGAAGACTTATTCCGGAGGGGGGAGGATGGAGTTCTGTTAAGGTGTATCTTTGGCGTGGAGGCCAAGCGAATTATGAGAGAGGTACACTTAGGGGTCTGCGGTTCACACCAGTCCGGACCCAAAATGAGGTGGCTTATTCGAAGATACGGATACCATTGGCCATCTGTGTTGAAAGACTGCCATAGTTTTGCTCAGGGTTGTCAGGATTGCCAAAAGCATGGGCCGGTCCAGCGGATTCCAAATATCCCTTTACAACCTATCATCAAGCCTTGGCCCGCCAGGGGTTGGGCATTGGATTTTGTCGGAGAAATTCACCCACATTCGTCTGCGCAGCACAAGTTTCTTTTGCTCGGGACTGATTTCTTTACGAAGTGGGTGGAGGCTATACCAACCAGGAACTGTGATGCGGACACCGTCATCCGCTTTGTGTTTCAGAATATTATCTGCCGGTATGGCATTCCAGAATGCATAGTGGCGGATCGGGGGGCCGCCTTCATGGCTGAAAAGACCCAAGCCTGGCTAGCGGATTACGGTATCCAGTTCCTACATTCCTCTCCTTATTATGCTCAATCCAATGGTCAAGCAGAGGCTACTAACAAGGTTATCCTATCCATCATGAAGAAGATGCTCGCGGATAACCCAAGATCATGGCATACTCAGCTTGATAACACACTATGGGCTTATAAGACTTCTAAAAGAACTCCTACGGGCACTACTCCATATGCATTGATGTACGGCCATGATGTTGTTCTGATCAATGTTGCTTCTTTGAGGGTTCGTGAGCAACACCAGCTGCTTGGCGACGACTATGTGCAGGCTATGTTCCAGGAACATGAAGACCTTGACGAGAAGCGGCTCGAAGCCTTGGAAAGCATCATCCTTGAGAAGCAGCGGATCGCCAAGGCATATGACAAGCGGACCAAGGGTAAGTCTTATGGCGAAGGAGACTTGGTCTGGAAGGTCGCTCTGCCCCTCGACGAACCAGGTCGTGGTAAATGGAGTGCCCGTTGGGAGGGTCCATTTGTCATTGACCGTTTCGTGGGCAAGGGAGCTTACCAGCTCCGCGACTTGGACGGGGAAGTACACAGAAACCCCATCAATGGGAGATATCTTAAGAAGTACTTTCCAAGTGTCTGGGAGTTCGAGGTTCCTCCGGCGGACGAAGATTCTGGTCAGAATTCTTCTTAATCCAGCGCGCTCGGGGGGGCAACAAGTTAGAACGGCACATCCGCTAGGGGTGTTTCTGCCGTATTTTGAGTTTTTCAAGTTCTTCATTGCAAAATCGTTAGGGTTTTGTGTTTTTCCCTTGTTTTATTTCGACATCCGCTGGGGGTGTCTGTGTCCTTATGCTTTTCTCATCAATAAAGTTCATATCTTTGGGGAATGATGGGTCCTAGATATTGCGATTGCAGATCACTTTATATATACAACGGCTTTGCGGCCAAGGGCATTACATGGAAAACGAAATATAACCAGCGCTACTAGCTAGCTCTGAAACCATGCCTACTTCTCTCTAAGTCTTGAGCCTGGCGGATTCCTCATGCTTATTTGTCAGCCGCTCGCGGAGACTCCGAGAGTTGTATCTTTCCCATCACCAACGAAACGGACCTCTGCTAATTCCAGGAAGGGATCGATTTATGCGAGGCGGAGGAAGGAGTTTACAACACTGGAGGCGGTAAAGAGTGAGCCTACAGCACTTCCGACCAAGCACCGCGTTCCATTGACGGAACGGGTGGTTGGGTTGGCTGCGATGACAGGCACTTTCAACCCTTCCTCCGTGGGTGATGGTACCTAACCAGGTCCCTAGCACTACTCCGCATGGGGAACAGCCATGACTGGCCGGGTATAGGCTACATACCTCGAAGCGCAGGTTTAGGCCGCCTAACGCTAGGTGACCGGGGTTAGGATTTGGTTAACGCTGGGTGACTGAGGTTACTGGGGTGTCTAGCCGGAATTTCAGTTTCTTTGGTGGAAAGGTCTGTGGCAACCAGAGGGTTGCGCTATATGTGAACCGTACTAGGGTTGCCATATCGGCTCTAAGTTGGCAAGTCTATTGAGATTTCACTAAATGCCAGGGGTTTCCTTTTATACTGAATTTCGGGGGAAACTCAACTGTTAGGGGTTACAGGGCTTTAATGCTTTGGTCTGCCAGTATTTTTGAAATCATCCGTTCCAGGCGCCTGTTCAATTAGGAACCGGTGCGTATTAAAATGGGGATTTGACTTACGACTTCTCGGGTTTCCACAACGGTTCGGTGACCGTCAAATCCTACATTAATCACAGTTTACGTTTCCCATGCACCCATTGGGCCGCCTGACGCTGGGCTTTTTCTTAGGCGCTCGGAGGCTAGATTTGTTTCTGGCGGATGGGCTTCTACCCGTTTTAAGGAGAGGCCGTTTGTTTTGTTATCTAGTTTACTCGGCTTTGCTTTCTCATTGCATATCCGCGCAGCCCAGTAAACTAGGGGGGCAACATGAGGGCAGTACCCGCGATCATCTTATCATCTTTGGTGGCGGATTTTCAAAATTTTTTGATGCTTTTTTGAATTCCCCTTAGGGTTAAGCCTTGTTGCTTTGTGAATCATGATTTTCAGGGACAGCCGCTTGGCGGCTGCCCAATTTGTTTCGCCTTTGTGAATAGGGTTTCGACGCAAGTTTTGTTCCCAACATTTTTATTTTTGATAAATTAGGAGGGCTTTGCGGCCATGGCTATTACAAAGGCAGAATTTAATTACATACAAAAGAACCAAATACACATCCGCGAACTAGCTCTGATGCCATCTTTGTATGAAAGGGATTTCCGTTGGTTCTTCGATCTGGAGCAGGGGTCGAAGACGGAGATCTTGAGAGTTTGATGGATGGAGCATGAAGATTGTTTGGCAGGGATTGTCTTGGCGCCGAAGCAGAGTGGCAGATAGGCATCCGCTGCCTACAATCCCTCGTGGCTCCAAGAGCCCAATAGACGAACACCGGCTATCTCCGCAGAGGAAATGCATATATCAGATCCGGGAGGGGATGGCTGACACAGAATTTCCTTCATATCGAAGAAGACAACTGGTCTATTGAGGCTTGACCATCCTCACGCGGGCGGGCCTTCGATTCAAACGGAGACTAATGGTCCCATGAGGCGTGAGGAGGGTACCCGAACCGGCATCCATGCTATGCCTCCGGCCGATGCGAATAATGGGGTGCTAAATCAGCAGCTACCAATCTATGATCGCATCCGCCCGGGACATAACATGGGATGTTATGGTTCGGGATTTGTTTAACATGGGGTGTTATGATTCGGGGTTTGTTTAAGAGAACATCCGAACTAAATCTGGTGGAAAGGATTGAGGAAGCCATAGCGGCTGATAGGAGAACCTAAAGGAAGAAGTAAGGAAAAACATTCTAAGTTGATTTGGGGTTCTCATTTTCGACCATTAAGGGGTTGCTTTTATAGTCTTATTAGAAAGCAATCCAAGGGCTGAGATTAGCTCGCGCAGTTATTAGGCAGTTGGATGTTGGAACCGCGTTGGCGTTTGAATCTCGAATTTTGGAGAAACGGTTCTGCAATTCCCACAATAATGACGAGACAGTTGCGCAGGGATTGGTTTTTGAACCAAACCAAATTGGGCTTGGTTGTCAATTATATAAACAGAATACATGTATTTATCAAGCCAATGTTCATTGAGGGTTGGGCCTAAATTCATACAGCAGCAGGCCCAATCTCTTGATTTTTGCCTTGGACCTACCGATCGAGCGGTCCAGTTCTACATTGACTTTCTTGGCCTGACGCTCTCTCTCCTGAAAATTGGTTGCCAAAAGCTTTTGCTGGTTTAATTGTTCCGCGCGGTTGGCTTGCTTCTGGCGGAGGAGGGAGATTTTCTGCTTTATGGTCGCCTCCATCTCCTCAAGTCTGGCTATTTCAGCTGCCTCTATGGCATTGTCAGCTGCAATGAGTAAATCTTGATAGGCACGGGCGACGTTGGCGAAGGCCACGCCAACTTCCTGGATTTGGGCATGCTGAGGTGACCGGGCAGCTAAACGTTCCTGCAGACTCTTCAGTTCTGTGGGGAGGCTGAGAAGGGCAGCGCTGACTTCAGTTTGGTGCTCGGGGGGCAGCTGCTGGAGTTGGCCTTTAAGAATGTCAAGGGCGGAGATGAGCTCGTCCGCCACTTGAGTGTCTGCGGGATCCTTTTCTCCCAGATGCTCTAAGAATCCCCATGCCTCCTGCACCTCTATAGGTTCCTCTTCAGGGCTGTCTGGCCGGGGGAAGAGGTTTTCAGCCAGAATGGAGAAGGAAGCAGCCTCATCCGGAAGTCCAGAGTCAGATCCGCCAGGGGTCGCAGAGGACTGTGCGAATGGGGCAGTGATCGGGCCCGAGATGGCCTCATTCTGATGCAAGGGGATCGACTCTATAGTTGATTCCGCTGGGCCGGGGTCCACCACCAGTGGGGTGGCACCCATGGTTGCCACCCTTTCATCTTCCGCCTGTTCATTTTGAAGGAGAATCGTTAGCAATTCTGACCAAGGGAGGCGCCAATTCAAAGTATAGGCAGTGTATACCTCAGTAGTCCCTTGGTGAGGGTTTGTTTCTGGCAGGTCCAGAGGGACCTCTTGCTGCCCTTGCTGATCAGGGTCAGTGGGGTCGTCCGCGGGAGTTGAAGGTTGTTCAACCCGGGGGGCAGTTTCAGCCAGGGATTCCACATCAGCAATCGCTTCCTCTTCTGCTTGTGAGACATCAGATGTAGAGGGGGAAGGCTCTCCAGCTTCTGGCTGCTCGGCGCTTTGGTTGGCGCCCTCTTCTTCTTCTTCTTCTTCCCCTTCTTCTTCTTGCTCCACCTCATGAGTTGAGCTTGAGGTCGGCGGATTTGGATTAGAAGAGCTACCGGGGGCACCAGCGGTCAATAGTAGGGGCTCGTCTGCCGGGCCCTCCGCCATGGTGTCATTTGGGTTTTCCTCCGCCTCCGGTCCAGTTTCTGCAGTGGCAGGAAGTGTCAGGAGTGGTTGGATAGAACTCTGACTCACTGCTAGAGCTAGGTTGGAGGAAGTACCTGCATCAAGACAGCGCAAAGGAACAGGTTGAGGGAGACTCTCGCCGCAAATTTCAAAAGCAGTTTGGTAGAAGTTCAGAAATTCCTCATCAGAGTTGGAAGAATTTGTTTCCTCTGAAGGGCCAGAGGACTCACCGGAAGAGATCTCAATCGGAATGGGGCCTCGGCTGGTAGCTGCAGCAGGCGAGGAGCGCGTCCTCCGAGGTGTCTGCAGAGAGGGATAAAGACGGGATATCTACGTTATGTAGGTATCTATTTGAACCCATATTTAGAGATGCGAAGGAATAAAGGAGCTTTTAAGAGTACTTACAGGTGCGTCTTCGTCCTCGTCAGTTCTCTCATCCGTTTCACTGATGGTTTTGCTCTTCTTGAGAGGCGGATGAGCTCTACATTCGGCCTTCCGTTTTCCTTTGTCCATTGGGGTTTGCTCAATTGCCTAGTTCATTAAACAATCAAGATTACGCGAAAGCTTTTCGGGCAAACCAAAACAGTAGTTTCAAATGGGGGCATATTACCTTTCTTGGGGGCAGGTCAACATATAGCGGACCGCCGTGTAGCACTTCTTGATCGGCTGGGGTAAGTTGCCCACCCCGATTCCGAAAGAACCTCTGGAAATAGAAGACGGATGGCTGTTGGAAGAGCGGACCTCGCATGCGTGACCACCATACCTGATATGAACCCGTAGAGTCCAGAGAGGCCCTTAGGTCTGAGTAGCAGTCCGGGTTTCGCAGGACGAGCAGCTCTAGGTCTGATCCGTCGCTGGCATCAGACGACCGCGGGTATTTTCTGCTGTTCCGCCATGCCGAGAACAGATTCGCACTTTTCAGCGGGGGATACGGCAGGATTTGAGTCAGGCCGAACTGCCGAGCAAATGAGGCGCGTAAAGCCCAAGGATTTCTTGTCACTGTGGATGAATGGCAAGTCCACCATGGAGACGCATTGAATAAAAATCCGTTGACCTTTGGATTCTTGTCTGCTGGAGGGGAGGAAGCCTCGGGCTAGTCCGCGTGGATACTTCAAATGAATCAGCCGCTGTGCCTCGGTAAAAAATTCCTTGGCAGATATACTGAAAAAGATGTCGAGGCAGACGGCGTAGCTGAGGTCAGGACTAGCAGCGCATCCGGCATACTCTTGCCCCACCACTTGATCGGGCCTTGAATCCCTCTTCATGGCCGGGCTGAGTTGAGGAAAGTGCATTTGGCACCAAATATCCAGAATCCAGAGGGGACCAGATTGTGCACACTTCATGGGCACGGCGGATATCTGGTGCAGACAGCGGTAGAGTTGGGCCAAAACGTGTTGGGCGAGGCCAATTTCGTGGCCAGCATAGATTACCTCCGCCATTCGGTGGTAGAGCTTGGTCATCTTGTTGGTTTGGGAGCAGAACACGAATTTGTTGAGCCAGAAGGACAGGAAGGCTACTCCGCTGATGTCACCACCCAGCTGGGAGGTATCGTTCTTCCACTTCTCGAAGCCAGCGGGCTCAATCCCACCAATAGCGCTTTTGGGGGCTGTCCTCTCGGGGTAGTAGCGCTCTTCAAAGGCTTGGGGGCCAATGGGGAACCCAAAGCCGGCATAGAGATCAAGTAGGGTCACGGAGGCGTGACCGAATTTGAACTCGAAGGCATTAACTGTGGGATTCCAGAGGCTCATCAGCGGGACAAGAGCGCACTTGTTGCCTCCTTTTGGGCTGAGGCTGAAGCAAAGTTTAATCGCATCAGCAACCCCAGATTTCCTCCAGATTTCTCCGTCGAGAGGGCGCCGTTCCGCGTACCAGGCTGTCATGTAGGGCTTCACCAGCGGCCAGGCGGCATGGTTTACAGCGGATTGGTGAGGATTGGTTTGAAAATTTGGGCACTCCGCCGGTTCGTCAGAGCGGAAAAGCGCCGGCAGCGGGCGTGCCGGGCTATCGAGGATCTGATGGGCTCCGTTGTTATCCTCAGGATGATAGGCCACCACGAAGGGACCCAGGGTGGCACGGTCCTCTTGAGGGAGGCTAAGGTTGGTCCGGTCATCTGCCCCGGAGCATTGGATAAGAGGGAGAAGTTGAGCCTTGGCTTGCTCCGCCACGGGGTACTGAATAACAAAGTTCTTTGAAGGGGCCATTTGGTTTGAATCTGGGTTTCTTCTGATTTCGGGCTAAGGAAGAGGAAGAAAAGGTGGTCTGAAGAAGAAACGAAGGGTCTCAATTTGATTTATAGGAATCCAAAAGGGGTTCTTAAGTTGCGAAACGCTGGGTTTTTGCAGCAATCGAGGGTTTAGGTGAACAGTGTTACCGTTTCGAATTGGGAAGTCGTGATTGGTGAGGAAACGGTGCAACAATCCAATATTTAAATGCTGCGGATGGGCCGGAGATTGGGGCTCAGTCTCTCTTCTATTTCGATAAAACTCTCAACATCGGAGACTGGGGGGCAATGTTTGGGCCACAATTGGAATTCACTCCAATTGGGCTTTTACCCTGAGGCCCAGAGGGGTTTAGGTTTGAATCAGACCCGGTATTCATGTTTTCCCGCTTCTTTCAGGAAAGATTATTTGGAGGGGAACATGGATTTATTGCCTAATCAGTTCGGGGTTATTTTATAGTAATCCAACTATACAATATACGATTCTCTTTAAGGGATAATGAGGTGTAAATACTGATTGGGATAATTAGGGATTGTTTCGGTAGCAATCCATCCGAAAAGGATATCTTCGCCGAATCAGTGATTGATCGGCAGTGGACTCGATTTGGCTGATCTCGACTTTAATGAGTGGTGATCTGGACATATTTAACGGAGATGAAGTTGCCTCAACAAAGAAGAAGTCTGATCTCGATTGATTCTTAATTAATGAGATTGGAAACAGAATAAGGAAGGACAGTCCTAATGAAACTCGGAATCCGCCAGGCTGGATCTCACAGCCCTAGGGTTTCGAGAGCAATATAAATATAACTCTTCCAGCAACTAGGAAAGGGTTCTCAACCAAACACAAACAACCCCAAGTTCTAGCGCACCGCTAACTTGCCAAAGCCTCTACGGAGCAACTCACGCAACTCGCCTCCACCACTACGATCGATCTTATCTCGTACTCGTGCCGAGCGTTTGCTGAGCCTATCGAGTCAGTCCGCTACTCAGGTAGCAATCGAGTCAGTCCGCTACTCCGGTAGCACACACCCGTGGTCTTGGTATTAGCTCTGCTTTGCTTCTCCGGATCAGAGTAAGATCCTCAATCCTTAGGGGGTTGGGAAGAAAATCCTGTTAGAGAGTTCTATTCAGGTCTTGTTCGAGTCCTGTACGTCGGCTTAGTCAGCGCCCGCGTAACAGTCGCTTGACCAGGAAGTCAGAGTCAATTGGGAGCAGACGAGAAGACTCGCCAGGGGTCGCACGCGATCGAGTTGCACCGCTCCAAGGGTGCTGGCACGCCTAAAGCACACAGAAGACACACAAAGGACCTCACGTCCGCCACGCCACGTGCTGACTGTTCGCCGGGTGCTGAATCCGCCACGAACAGAATGTAAAGTCCAAGCAAAAAGAGTAGCTATTTAAAAAGTAAAAACAAGAAATATGTATCAGTGTCGATTAATATTTAAAAAATTATTGGCGGTGGTCGAGCATTGAAAGAGCTCTTAACTAGTCGTTTAAGTTGGACTCCTATCGTGAATGCTGTTTTAGCACATATCTAAAATTTCTTTATATGTGAACTTTAATTAATTGAGACGGCTACGATGTAAGCCGACGTTTATGTATTATTGAAATTAAAAAATTTACAGTATACTCAAAAAAAATTATATTACATAAAAAAATAAATGAAAACATAAAAGAAAAAAAAGAAGGAATGAATGCATAAAAGAAACCTCTCCTCTATAGTCTAATTACAACAGAAATTCAAAATTAAACCAACTCCAATTTTGCCACCTACTGGATCTTAACCGCAAGCAATATTATAATAATATCAAGTGAAAAACAACCGCCGAATTCTTGGAAATACATGTTTGTTATTTTGTCCTGAAGAATGATGGAGGAGAAAGAAAGTAGAAACAGAAGCTGAAGTAGTCCTACAATAAAGGATCTAACAGAGCCATCAGCCAAGCAAAAATTAAAATTGCTAAAATTGGAAAACCCAAATCCAGAGGAAAGATTGTGATACTTCACCATTTTTGTGGCTCTTTGTGTCTTGTCAACCTCTTCGTTTGTGCTTCTCACATTGTCTCATGGTTTTCTACCAAAAACATCATCCCCCATTTCTGGATTTCTTGTTGCTGCCCACTCATCTCTTTGCTTCATCCAAACCCGATTTTCATTTCTTTTCAATGTGGTTTTGCTTCTGATTGTACATATCTAAACTCCTAGAACTACTGCCCATATTGTGCTAGTTTTGAATATGTGTATACCTCATAGGTGTTTAGAAATCACTTAGATTTTGTATTGGTTCTGTTCTTGTAAAGATAATAGACATGGGTGTTGGCGCAGAGGATATACTAGTTTGTGTATGGAAGTTCCTTCACTTTTCAATGAGGACGAGTTCCATGTGTGCGCAGAAGCACCCCATTGTTTCAGGCGCTATGTTATTCTTGTTCCTCCTTTATGGATTTTTCCATCTACTTGTTTTCTTCTCTCCATTTCTCGTCTGCGTTGTTCTTGTTCTTAGAATTTTTTGGACTTCTGGAGGACTGATAATCCGAGAAGCCGAACAGAGAAGTAATCAAATGGGATGTAAAAAATCTGGAGATGCTGCAGTAAATAGTAGAGATGAAAGCTCTTGCTTGCTAAAGCAGAAGAGTAGACGAACTAATGTCAAAAAGATAGAATGGGATGTACAGAGGGCGAAGGAGGGAAAAGACTTTCCTACACTGGCATCTCCTAATGATTTGGTTACTAAAACTATCTTGCTTGCCAAAGAAGTAAAAGCTTTGAATATGCGCCCGAAAGAAAGAGCATTTGATCATGGAGAGAGTTCTAATGCTAGAAGGTCCTCAGTTCACTCCATTGAGCTTGATGACAACCATTCGATCCTAGATTCTGATCGAGATATTTTGTCATCAAGCTCATCCGATGACGAGTCTGAAAACTTTGAAGGTGGTGGTAGGATGGAAGAAGCAGCACAGCAGGATGGGACTAAGGCTGTGCAGTGGACAGACGATGATCAAAGAAATCTTTTGGATCTTGGACTTTCCGAGATTGAAAGAAACAAAAGGCTAGAGAGTTTGATTGCCCGAAGAAGAGCAAGGAAGTTATTCAAAATGCAGATTGAGAAAGGCTTAATTGACTTGGACACTATTCTACCAAGTCAAATTGCTCCCCTGTATATTGCAAGAAACAATCCTTATATTGCTGAAATGGACGGTATGGAAACACCTGGTTCTGCCCCTTCAGTAATGTTCCCAGCGAAAAACCCTTTTGATCTTCCATACGATCCACTGGAGGAGAAGCTAGATCTTAAGGCAGATAGTTTCCAACAAGAATTCACAGCAGTCACCCAGAGAGACATGCTATTTTGTAGGCATGAGAGCTTCTGTTACGGCGCTGCTTACCCATTAGAACCCAGCAAGAGAGCATTAGATGAACTAGGGTTCTCAAGATTTAAAAAGCAATCAAGTAATGCAAAGTTTCCATCTGTTTCCTTCTTCTAAAATCCAGAAATGCTTAAGTTAATTGTAATTTTCATGGCTGTGAATTTTCCTGCAGGTTTGGGACCTCATGATAGGCATATCGAAAGAATGTTGTCAAACAAAGGAGAGCATGACGAGCTTGTGGAAACACTTTTGGCAGAAGTAGATGCAACGAGAATCTCTCGTATTGATAGCATTTCTGAAGTTGTTGACAGTGAAGCTACAACACCAAATCAAGTAACAACTTCAGGAAAATCCAAAGACGAAAAAAATAGACAAACTCAAAGAGAGACTATTACAGAAGGAATGAGAAAGATGGAAAATGATCAAAATGTGGCTGCAATGTCTACTAGAAGAGAAAGTCACATGGAACATGTAACTGATGACAGCAATGAAGAGTCATCCTCATCGGAAGAAGATGGAAGACGTTATACTGCCACTAGATCCGGATACTCTCAACAGCCAGCATCAAGAGTGGGACGTGTTCCACCTAAACCTCTGAACTGTTCAAATTCTAGCCCATCAAATGAAAAGGGTTTGTTTTATCCAGAGAGAGGTCCTTGTCATACTCCCACGTACTCTATCGCTTCTGATATGCAGGTGGAGGTCTCAGACATTGGTTCACCTCCGTTAACAGTTGATGGGGCCAATTCCCCCACTGATAGAGAATTACTGAGCTTAGACGGGGACTTCGAGAGAGAGTATATGTGGGCAGCATCATCATCTCAATCATCCAGAACAGAAGAAAATGAATCAAAATTAAAGGACATGCGTGGCTTCAGTGAGAACGACTTTGCAAACATGGCATCTTGGGGAAACAGTAAGAACAACAAGGATGCTGTTGAATCCTCCATGCATTTGCAACAGCCAGATGAACTAGATAACACATACTCATTGTCATCTACGATGACAGGAATACAAGCAGCCAGTAGAACCCATTCGATGAGTTTAGAGGATGTCAGGCAAGTAGTGGAAGAAGTTGGGAAGCCAAGCACTTCTGGTTTGTCAGATGCACCTTCACCAGTTAATCTAGACGACAAATTGAAGTCGTCAGAGAAGTTGGTAGCTCAAACAACGGTCAGTAATTTTAAGCTGCAACAAAGTATTATAGTAAAAAACTTCTTCTATCCATTTTCTATATAAAAACTTTATAAACACAAGCATCTGCTACTAAATCTATTTGACCACCTCTCTTTCTCATCTCTTTGCATATAAAACAGAAATCATCATCTAATCCCCCTGATGAGACTATCAGGGCAAATGTTGCAGCTGCCAACACGTTAGATGATTTGAAAGAAGAAGAAAATAACAAAGGCAGAGATGGTGAAACGAAGAGGGGCCTGTCACAACCAAGTGAGGGCACTGTTGGAGAATTGAGTAGTAAAGAGGGAGATTCTGTAAATCCTGCGATACAACCAATAAAGGACAGTGAGAAGTTGAATGGTACTGAAGGAGATCCTCAAAAGGCAACTAAAAATGAGGGTAGCAGAGATAGTAAAGCTGAGCAACGTACTTCACTACATGAAGTTTCTGAGAAAAGGCAGACTTCTAATGATCCCACTGCAGCAGCTTTTCCGCAAAATTTGATGATTCAAGAGGTTTGTGACTCCTGAACGACTGAAATAAATTATTAGACAGAACGATAATTCATTGACGCTACTGAACTTTGATCTGCCTTTTCAATAAGAAACATACGTACATAATTACATTGACTAAAAACTAAAAACCACTAATTAAGAAAAGAAGAATGAAACACCAAGCATGAAAGAAAAAAAAATAATGAAAGATTTTTTATCAGTCTAGAATGGGAAGCATTTCATTTCTCTTAAATCTTACAATTTGCTAAACTCTAATCTAAAAAATCTCAAACATCAATAAACAAAGCATTTGAATATGTTTTATGATTTCTTTGTTTGGTTTTCTACTAATAAGATCTCAAAGTATGTAGTACTGAGATCGCAATTTAAACAGCTGGTTGGACTCATGTTAGCATTTTCATATTCAACAGGAAAAATACAAGTCTCCAGAGAAGTCCACTGACGGAGCCAAAATTACAGAGAAAATACCAGCTCAAGATGTCTTGCCAAAAGGAACGGAAACTGCTGCAGAATTGAATAAACCGGCTGAAGAAGTTGAGAGTGTGTCTCAAAAGGCAACAGATCTGAAAAACACAGGTAAGAGAGAAAATGTAGAGCAAAAAGAAACAGCGTCAGCTCTAGAATTGAAAAAACAAGTAGAAGCAATCCCAAGTGTACAAAAAAAAGCTACAAACACACCGGGAGAATCGAAAAAAGCAGCTGAAGAAATTGGGAGTATATCACAAAACGCATCAGAGGCTACTGCAGAAGTGAAAAAAACAGCTGAAAAAACTGACAGTGATTCGAAAAAACCAACAGAGGCTTCTGCAGAGTTGAAGAAAGAAGTTGAAAAGGAAGATAGTATATCAGAAAAAGCATCTATGGCTGCTCCAGAATTGACAAAACCAGCTGAAGTTGGAAATCTATCAGGAAATTTAACAGAAGCTCCTGCAGAACTGAAAAAATCAACTGAAAAAGTTGGGAGAGTATTACAAATATCAACAGAAGCTTCTGCAGAGTTAAGAAAATCAGATAAAGAAACAGCATCAGAGGCTCCTGTAGAATTGAAAAAATCAACTGAAGAATCAATAGACGCTCCTTCTGCAGAGCTGAAAAAATCAGCTGAAGAAAGTGGGACTGCAACAAAAGAAGTAACAAAGGCCAATGCAGATGCGAGAAACAAAGCTACAGAGGGTCCACCAGAAGTGAAAAAACATGATGAAGACACTGGAAGCTCAACGGAAAAGGCCAGTAAGACTGTTGTAGAATTGAAAAATCCAGCTCAAGAAACTGGAAGTGTATCAGAAATCGCAACAGGAGAAACTGCAGAAACAAAAAAGTCTGCTGTAGATACTGGAAGTGTGCTACAAAATGCAAAAAGTGCTAGTTCAGAATTGAAAAAACCATCCGAAGAGATCAGAATTGTATCGCAAACAACACCAGATACTAGCGGAGAATTGAAGACACTAGCTGAAGCGAATGGAAGCATATCACAAAAAGAAGTAGACTCACCAGCAGAAATAAAAAAAACTGTTGAAGACGTTGCAAATGTGTCGCACAAAGCATCTGAGGTTGTTACCGAACTGAAAGGTCCAGCTGAAAAAAGTGACACCGTATCAGGAAAAGCAAAAGAGGTTGTGGCCATGTTGAAAAGCCCAGCTGAAGAAAGTGGAAGTGTTTCACAAAAAGCAACAGAGGTTGCTACAGAAATGAAAGAAACAACTGACGAGATTGGAACTTTAGCACAAAAGGCAAACGAGGCTGCTATAGAATTGAAAAAATCAGCTGAAGAGATTGGTAATGTATCGCAAAATAAAGCGGAGGCACCTGCGGAATTGCAAAAGCCAGTTGAGGAAATCAAAACATGACCAACAAATTATTTAAGATACCTGGAAATATATGGCAAAATCCAAAAAGGTAAACAAGATATATGAGCTTTACATTTCAGTAACAATTTTTCTTTTGGACAAGCAAGCAACCCTTTACAAACTTCATTATCTTTTGCTTCACATAGTTGCATTTCGTTCATTCTAAATAACCACACTATATAATTTAAGTTCTGTATAACATAATATACATAACTAAAAGAAAAGATAACTGAGACTGACGTATACAAACATTGTTAAATTGAACAGAAATTTGAAGATTCTCCTAGGAAGTCTGAATAAGTTATTAGTGAAGTTTGTGATCTCAGTAGCGAGTGACAAGGAAGACGTACGAGAAGAAGAAAGCCTATTGAAGAAAGTGAAGGTGAAGCTTTGGATTTCACAGACATCCATCAAAGCCAGATGAAGCAGAGACAACTAGGAATAGCCAGCCAAGATGTACAGTACTACAATGTTAATCCAAAATCAATGGAGTTGTGCAGAAGCTGTTGATTCATCGTCAAAGTGGACAGTCAATACTAAATAGCAATTTCCTCATACATGCAACTTCAGTATAGGGACAGTAAATCTGATAATGCAATCACAGTATCACCTGATTCGTATGAATTTCAAGAAGAGTAGAGTAGGAAAGCATTAAAAGCAAATGTAACATATTCAAATTCATTTTCCATTTCCTTCTTTAGTTTGTACATATGCTCTTTGCACCAAGACACATATATAATAAAAAGATAAAAGAAGATAAAGAATGAAGCTTTCACTTTCAAACTGGTATATACAATAAAAACCAGAATTCTCATGGGACCAGCTGTGCTCTTGCTCCTTCTCTATCCATCTATGACTCATGAACAATTTACCCAAATTACCCTTGTAAGTAGCTGACAAACAATCAACTAACCAAGCCTAGTATAATAAAGCAGCAGCCACCCAAATCCACCAGAAAGTTAGTTTGGACCTCCAATCATTTTGTGGCGGGGGGGGGGGGAGTAAAGCAAGAAAGTTTGGTTGCATTTTACAAAGGAGTAAGAAGCAGAAAGGTGACCACTTGAACTACCTACCACTACACTAGCAACTCTAGGTCTCTAGCTACCCACTTCACTATAAGTTTCAGATTCTCGTACCTGGGTGTTTGAACTGAAGAGCTTATTGAGTAGTAACTTCAAAGATGGAAAAAGCTGAAGACTTGAATTGCATATACAGAGACCCAAATGAGCCCACTGAAGCTCGAGTCAAGGACCTCCTTTCTAGCATGACTTTGAAGGAGAAAGTGGGCCAGATGACCCAAATTGAGCGCCGAGTTGCCACCCCTTCTACCATTAAAGACTTCCACATTGGTATCATTTCCTTGTTTCTTTGTCTCTGTTATGTTTTATGTTTGATTACGTCAGTGATGATTATCTAGGGAGTATACTGAGTTGTGGAGGCAGTGGGCCGTTTGAGAATGCTGAATCGGCGGATTGGGCCGATATGGTGGACGGGTTTCAGAGGTCCGCACTGGAAACCCGGCTCCGGATTCCCATGGTGTATGGGATTGATGCGGTTCATGGGAACAATAGTGTGTATGGTGCCACTATATTCCCTCACAATGTTGGTCTTGGGGCCACCAGGTTTACTCTTCTTCTCACTCAGTTCGTTGTAGTGTTGGTGTTTGAGTGTGGATATGTGATGATCAAGGTTTCATTTTCTGTTGGTGCTGTGTGTTTAAGTGTTGTCCTTTGATACTTTGCTTTCACGTCACGTAAAATGCTTATAGGAAAAAGGGGATGTACAGTGACTGATTATGATCAAACCTTTTCAAGAGATGATCCTCTTCTTCGTGCCTTAAATTTTGAATTGTGTGACAGAGATGCAGATTTGGCTGAGAGGATTGGTGTGGCAACTGCTCTTGAAGTCAGGGCGAGCGGCATTCAGTACACTTTTGCTCCCTGTGTGGCTGTAAGTCATTAAGGATAATATGTAACCAGTTCATTAGATTGTAATGTCATTCTGTAAAATGTTTCTTTAGCCGGAAAAGATTGAAAATGGTGTGACAGTTATGCAACTTGTGTCGATGATTCAATTAGGCATTTCATGATTAAACTGGTTGTCTAGAATACTATTGTGGAGTAATGTATTATCTTGCCATTTGACATTATCAGTTTATTCTTGTGAATAACAGGTATGCAGAGATCCCAGATGGGGAAGATGCTATGAGAGTTACAGTGAAGACACTGAGATTGTTCGAAAAATGACATCCATTATTTCAGGCTTGCAGGGGAAGCCGCCTCAAGGACATGAAAATGGCTACCCTTTTGTAATGGGAAGGTAGAAAGGACTAAGTATTAGAATTTATATCTGTACTTCTTTTGCTAGATATGTTTCATTTTGTCTGAATATGTTAAGTAGTGCATTAATGTCCTCAATAGTCTTCATGCGAAGAAATTTGAGTTGTCTATATGTTTCCAAATACGATGTTAATGCGAATTAGAAAACAGAAAAATAAAGTACAGAACACTTGTTAGAGACGCACTCAGACACCAATGAGATTGTTTTCAGAAATTTTTCACCATAGTTACCGATATCATGTAAACATCTTTTGTACTCTTTTTCATCTCTCTTAAAGGATTCATCGATGAATTGATATTGTATTCCAATCTAAAAGCATTCATCCTTTGATGAATTGATAGTATATTCCAATCTAAAAGCATTCATCCTTTGATGAACTGATGTTGTATTCCAATCTAAGTCATACTAGTTATTCTCAAGAACCAGAAATTGTTGCTTACATTTTCGTTCTTTTTATTCCAGAAACAACACAATTGCATGTGCTAAGCATTTTGTTGGGGATGGGGGTACGCATAAAGGTCTGAATGAGGGGAATACCATATCATCTTATGATGACTTGGAGAGGATTCATATGGCACCATATCTGGACTGTATTGCTCAAGGAGTTTCCACTGTCATGGCATCTTTTTCCAGCTGGAATGGAAGTAAACTACATGCTGACCGTTTTCTCCTGACAGAAGTGCTGAAAAATAAGCTAGGTTTCAAGGTAAAAACCATATCATGTTAAAAAGAAACTCTGTGAAGAATATGAAGCTAAGAATATATCCATACCCTCCTCAGCCATTACCCTATTAGTACAAGGAAGCATGCTTTTGATCCTTAACTGTGAATTTGAATATTTTCATCCAAAGTACAATAGTATTGTTTTACTGATAGTAGACATAGGAACAAAACCAGACAATTATAATAGGCAATATGCTGCTGCACGTTTGGATTGATGATTTTGTAGATATCTGGCTCCTCTTATGCTTCCTCATGATCAATGCTGCTAAAATTAGAGTGATATATAAAACTTTAATATATCAACAGTGGCACATTTTTCCTTAGTATTAGTCTATCATACTCCTTTTTCATATTTTGGTGTAATTAGTTAAATGCAGTGTATCATTCAAAGTCTATTATGTCCTGATAAAAATCAGGAATGCTCTGCTGCAGGGTTTTGTGATCTCTGACTGGGCAGCACTTGACAAAATTTGTGATCCTCCAGGGTCAAACAATCGCTTCTGCGTGTTGTCTGGCATCAATGCTGGAATTGACATGGTACTATTCTAGTCTGAGTTTGAAAGCCTAAACTATTTGTTGCTTCCTTGGGTTTTACTATGTTTCTAATTGGGAAGGTATGTAGGTTATGGTGCCTATTTTTTATGAACAATTTGTGGAGGATTTAGTATATCTAGTGGAACATGGGGAGATACCAATGTCCAGAATAGATGATGCTGTTGAAAGAATACTGAGAGTCAAGTTTGTTGCTGGTCTTTTCGAGCATCCCTTTGCTGATAGATCTTTGCTTGACATAGTTGGTTGCAAGGTAAATCTGCAAACTCAGCCTATGTTATGTTCACCTCATTCTGAAACACATACTTTGCATATTATCATTTGAAGGTTTCATATGGGGTATATTCAGTAATACTACTATTTTGAGGGACTAGTGATAATTTCGATGCTTTAATTTTTACCAGCCATCTTATGTAAACAACCCCAATCAGCTTAATACTTGATATACAGTCTTTTCTGATATACAGTCTCATAGAGATTTAGCACGTGAAGCTGTCCGTAAGTCCTTGGTACTGTTAAAGAATGGAAAGGATCCAGAAAAACCTTTTCTTCCATTAGATAGAAAAGTTAAAAGAATTCTTGTTGCTGGAACACATGCTGATGATCTTGGATATCAGTGTGGAGGATGGACAGCTACTTGGGATGGAAAAAGTGGCAGGATAACAATTGGTACGGAATGGTTCTTTTTTACCTTGATTTTTTTTAAGTAATAAGGTTATCTGTTTAATGCTCGTGATCATTATTAACGCTTCTTTTGTCGAAGACTTCATGATACCATCATGCTTAGAATTTTACAGTAAATTTATAGTTTCAAGTTGAACCAAAAGTATGTAAATATCTTAATCTTGTCATGATAAAATAGCTTGCAAATTCTCTTTTCTCGGAACTCGTAAATCCAACAATATGTTACTCCTTCATCATTGTAGTCTCTGTAGTCGCCTTAAACCAAAGTTTTCTTTGGGGTGAAAATAGTCCAATACACAAAGTTTTCCTAGTACGTTGGTCTGTAATTATGTAGAGGAAAGAATTCATAGATTGTGAAACATTTAAGCTCTCTTACATTTCAAAACTCTTTTTGATAGGCACAACCATCTTGGAAGCTATCAAGAAGGCAATTGGGGAAGAAACAGAAATAATATTTGAGCCATATCCATCAAAAGATACTTTAGCACGTCAAGATATCTCTTTCGCAATTGTAGCTGTTGGTGAAGATCCATATGCAGAATTCACTGGTGACAGATCGGAGCTTGTGATCCCTTTTAATGGACCTGATATCATAAGCTCAGTTGCGGACAGAATCCCCACATTGGCAATTCTGATCTCTGGAAGACCCTTAATTTTAGAGCCAAGTCTCCTGATCAAGATGGATGCTTTTATTGCTGCTTGGTTGCCGGGCAGTGAAGGAGAGGGAATTACAGATGTTATCTTTGGAGATTATGACTTCAAAGGCAAGCTACCGGTGACATGGTTTAAAAGTTTAAAACAGCTGCCATTAAATGTTGGAAGCGGCTCATATGACCCTTTGTATCCTCTCGGCTTTGGATTGACATACAATAAGGACAAAGCTACACTCTAGATAAATTTGATGACCGAGGCCATTGTCAAGTACTACTGAGTACACCGAGTTCTTAGAATCTGTTCAAGGCTATCAAGCAGAATGGCCATGCTTGAATGAAAGGTGTCTCATGTCTGCTCAATTTTTCATGTGTATTTACTGAATAAGGATAACCAATTGGACATGATCATCTGTGTATATGTATGTCTGGAGAATGATATGTTCACATCCAGTGCAAAATAGTTAAGTTGTCATATTGTCTCATGGTAATAAAGTGAAACCAGGAAAATGATTTGTAATCTCCTAGTCTCAACTAGGGCCTCGGATCCCAACCGATACTGTTGAGTGTTGACAATGTTACAATGGTACTGTCTTATCTGTTAAATCGTTTTCGCTTCGTCTTATTTCTGTTTAAATCAACTGTTTCTGTCAATACGTGATTCTGTGTTTGCATAAACTAATGTTTATGCAGATATGATGCATCTTCTACTTTCCGACCTTCCATATTCTTTTCTTTGATACAAACCTTAAGCCCCCACAAGAGTTATTCCCAGATCCTAGTGGGCCATTGAAGCAACATACAGAATCAAACCCACTTCTACACTGAAATTCCTACTGAGATTTATATATGTTGAACTGTTGAAGTGCATTGAGCTAGTAACATTTTGAGAGATAAGAATCAGAACATTGTTTGGACCACAATTGAATTTATTTCAATTGGGCTTTCGCCCCAAGGCCCAGTAGGGGTTTTGATCAGATTCAAACCCATGGAAATCGGGTTTTCCCGCTTCAACCAAAGAGGTTGAGTTCGAGGGAGAACGTGGTTGCTTCCTAATCCGATTGGGGTTGTTTCGTAACAATCCATCAGTGAAAATATTTGTTAAGATTGAGAAGCAATGTAGCAATGATTTCACTACCTACGCTGGGCTATCAATCACTAACAGCTATAAGCCACGCTGCACCATGCTTTAGGGAGGTTGTTAGAGGAACCGGCCATACTGCGCAATGATGAGTGATGAACAGCAACAGCAGCACAACAAGCAAGGTCAAGACGTGTTGCTCCGATCTTCGAAGCTGCAATACCAACTATGCCTCTGATAATATCTTCGCTGATTTGATGGGAAGCATGGTAGGGGAGGACATTCCTAATGAGTCTCAAGGATCCGCCATACTGGAGTTGACAGCCCTAGGGGTCCTTGAGTCATATAAATATGAACCTGCCGGCATCTGGAAAAAGGTTCTCAACCAAAAACAAACAACCACAAGTCCTAGCGCAACGCTAACTTGCCAAAGCCTCTCCGGAGCAACTCACGCAACCCGCCTCCGCCCCACGATCGATCTAATCTCGTGCTTGTGCCGAGCGCTTTGCTGGGTCTACTCACGCAACTCGCCTCCGCCCTACGACGGGTTCAACCTCGTACTTGCGCCGAGCATTTGCTGAGCCTCACGCAACCCTCCTCCGCCCTCTTACGATCGATCTAATCTCGTACTTGCGCCGAGCATTTGCTGAGCCTCACGCAACCCTCCTCCGCCCTCCTACGATTGATCCGCTCTCGTACTTGTGCCGAGCGTTTGCTGAGTCTATCGAGTCAGTCCGCCACCCCCGGTGGCAATCGAGTCTGTCAGTCCGCTACCCCTGGTGGCAATCGAGTCGTCACTCCGGTGGCACACCCGTGGTCTTGGAACAGCTCTGCTTTGCTTCTCCGGATCAGAGTAAGATCCTCAATCCTCAAGGGGTTGGGAAGAAAATCCTGGTAGAGAGTTCTATTCAGGTCTTGTTCGAGCCCTGTACGCCGGCTTAGTCAGCGCCCGCGTAACAGTCGCTTGATCAGGAAGTCAGAGTCGAATTGGGAGCAGACGAAGCGACTCGCTCAGGGGGTCGCGCGCAATCGAGTGGCACCGCTCCAAGGGTGCTGGCACGCCTAAGCACAACACAGAGACACACAAACCAACCAACCGTGCTGACTGTTCGCCGGGTGCTGAACCCGCCACGAACATTTTGGCACGCCCAGTGGGACTGGTGTCAAGGATTGCGGGATCCACAAGGGGTAATCCTTACGTAAGGGTGACCATGTCTTGTTTGAAGATTTCCCACAAAGGGCTGATCCAGCATGGAACAGCTGAGTGTAGGGGATTAACTGACGCTGAAGTTAAGGAAGTGTTTGGCGGGACTTTGGCCGACGCAAAAGCTATTGCTACTGCCCTTAAAGCCCTGCGAAGCAAAAAGGGTCTGAATCCGGTTTCCGAGCCGTCTATTTCGGAGATCGAGGAAGAGACCACTGAAATCACTGCCGCTTCCCAGGATGACGACCGCGCTATCGGTTTTGTTAACCGGGAAGCTACATCTGGTTTTTTGGAAAAGGGGTCCGCGGATGAATCCGCTGATCCAAGTGCGTCACCTGTGGTACAATTTACTGGGGAGTCTGCAACTCCCACGGAGGTGACGGATACTTTGAAGATGTTGATCGAAAAGTCTTGTCACACGGACGAGGCATTGAAAAGAGCCAATGAGGTGGTCATTGATCTAAGTGAATCCGTCAGGCGTATGCAGACGGAGCAACGGGGGTTCACGGCCAATTTCAAGTACCTCGCCGAACAGCAGGATCGGCTGGGGAGCAGCTTGACCACCTATGCCAGGAGCTCCGAGGGCAGCTGGCAAAAGCAGCAGGAGCAGCTGGCGGAAACCAATACCGCGCTCGCCAACCTGAGTGCCTTGATGAATCAGTTGCTGGAACGGGGTGACCACCCCGAGGGGTCCGGCCGTACAGTTACGGATCCAGCTCAGCTGAAGGACCAGCGCAAACGCGACGCCGGTCGTGGTACTATTGGCGGATCTAACATTAGGCCCACTAATAGTCAAAGGGGAGGTCAGGTTCCTCCTACAGAGCCGGTTAGCAACGATCAGTCGGTACCTCCAGCGAACGCCGTGGCGCAGATAACCCTGGAGGACATTGGCAGGATCTTCGCTGACAAGCTCAGGGAGCTGCAGGGGTTGCCCGACGTCGACAAGACGTACGAGAATCCGTTGACTCCCGAGATCAATGCGGTGCCCTTCCCGGTCGGTTTCAAGCCAATCCGTTTTACGCCGTTTACTGGCCAGACATCCGAGGATGCTGAGACGCACATCATGCGTTTCACCAACGAATCAGGTCAATATGCTGAGAACCCGATCATGAAGTTGAAGCTCTTTCCTACATCCCTGGCAGGGGAAGCAGCTATCTGGTATAAGCGGTTAAGGCCTGGGTCAATTCCAGACTGGAAGACCATGGAGGTCATGTTCAGGACCATGTTTGGGGTCGTGGAAGCAAAAATCGGACTGAAGGACCTGGCAGAGACTGAACAGAGGCCTGACGAGTCCGCCACTGATTATCTGCGACGCTTCAAGCTGGAGCTAACTCGCTGTGAGATGGAAATCCCAGAGGAGCACGCCGTGCGGATGGCGATTGACGGCTTGATAGACGAGATCCGCCAGGGGTTCAGGCAGGTTCATGTAACCACGATGGCGGATCTGACTAATCGTCTGGGTCAGGAGCAGCACTATGTGGATCGGTCCAGGGAGAGGAACGAAAGAAGGAAGGGGATTCCGATGTCCTACTATCCGGGGACTCTGAAGCCCAAAACTCCAATTCCGACCGCGGCTCAGACCGTGGCAGCCGTTCAGGCGGATGCAATTCCTAGGCCAATCCTGACATGGGTTGATGAGGAGAAAATAGGGGTCGAGGTCGCAGCCATCGAGAGGACTGATCAGAAGCCTTTGCAGTCCCAGGTAGCGAAGCCGGTCAGGGAACCTATTAAGCTAGTTACTCCTCTTCCAACCAAATCAGCCTTTGATGCATACACCTATAACGCCCATAGAGCTCACGAGATTTTGCAAGAGTTGTTCAACCAGGGGCGTCTGCATCATGACGGATTTACCCCCAAGCCTGATTATATGGCGGGGAAGACATACTGCAGCTATCACAATATGAACAATCACAATACTAAGGATTGTGTGAAGCTGAAGGACCAGTTGCAGATATGGATCAATGACAACGTCCTGCAATTGGAGAATCCTAAGGAGCCTCAGTGGACAAAGGCTAAGGGTGCACCGCGGGTGAATGCTATCGAGATCAGTGTTGGTCCGAGTCTGCCGCAGCAGGGTAGGAAGCGGGTTTCCAGGTTTCAGGAGTATACTTACGACGCAAACAAGGCGGAGGAAATCTGGGAAACCATGGTGTACCATAAGGCGCCAGAAGTTCAGGAGTTTTACCAAGGCCATCCTATCAGTGGGAACGGCGGGTTTACGTGTCTCTTCCATAGGTCCTTTGACCACTCTAGTTCTGAATGTGTAGGTCTGAAGGATCAGTTGCAGGATTGGCTGAACGAGGGCAAGCTGGGGTTCGACGCCAGCGAACCTAGGCCCTGCCCAGAATTTTGGGTTGGGGCGATTGAAGAAGAGGACATGGTGATGGTCCCACGCTCCAAGCTCTGCCTCACGTGCAGACTAACGACAGGGCAGCCGATTACTTACGAGGAGTTTCAGGCAGCCTTGAGGGAAGCGGAGCAGAAGGCTGAAAGGAGAGCCCTCGAGAAGGCCAAGTTAGAGCGTCCGCCGCCCGAGAAGTCAAGCAGGGAGAGTTACAAGCGGATGAAGTACCATCACGGGTCCGAGGACAGTTGCGCCAGCAGGGCAAGGCCTAGGCAAGGTCCAGGACCGTCCGAAATCAAATCAGCCACGGCTGGGGGTTCGCAGAAGGCTGCGAATCCAGAGCCATCCGCGAGGGTCTATGTTCCGCCAGCATCTGGGAACGATCCGAAGGCGGACACATGGTATACCCAGCGGGCTGGCAAGGCTGTTGAGCTTGCAGCGGTGACTACCCGGAACGAGCGGAGACGCTTTGGTAAGGCAAAAAGAACCTTGGCGGATCTGGCATCGGGAAGGGTAACCGAGGAAGAGCTGTCAGTACCCGTGGAGCGGGTGGAGGAGATCCATAAGCGCTACAAGGTGAGAACCAAATCATACATGGACTCTAGGCGACAGCGAACCGCGGACGTTCCACCGGCACCTCGAAAGAGTGTGCACGATAGGGTAGCTGATCTGCCGAGACTCACTGGGGCACCCCAGTCCAGGCCAAGGAGAAAGTTGGGTTTCCCTCCTGAGCCTGCGAGGGCAGGGAAGTCTCCTCCAAAGAAGTCACAGCCGGAAGCTACCGGGAAGCAGGGGGCTTTGGAGGCCCAGGAAGATGTGATGGTGATTGACACCAGCAAGGGTTCCACCGTTATGCGGTGGATACCAAAGGAAAACAGCGTGTCATTGGCGGCGAGCACGAGCAACGTGGGGGTTTCAGAGAGGGAGGCTGTTCCCAAGGAATCCAGATCAGTTATAGCGGAAGTGAGCGGGCCGTCCGCTACCACATCGCGGGCAAGGCCAAAAGGGCCTAAGGCGCCAACCAACTTCGTGGAGTACGCGGCTAAGAAGCTGCAGATGACGGTGCCAACTCGGACGTCCTCGGTCGCCCCCAGTATACGAGCTGACTCCGACTTAGGAGACCTAGCCCTGGATAAGGAAGAAGATGTGGTCGACTACGAAGATGAGCCTGAGGCGGTAGACGAGGGTGAGGTGCCAATGGACGAGGAGCAGACCGGGGATGAGGCCATGACGCATCATTGCAACATGGTCTTCATTCTGTCATCTGCTTATGCTCTGCCAGAGCCTTTGCCCACTGCTCACTTCATCAGCGACGAAGAGGCTTCTCATCCTGTTTACTCAGTACAGGAGCCTGAAAAGGGGGCTCAAGCGGAAGCTGAGCCCGGGGTTTTTCGGTCCGGTCATCGGTATCCGGAGGGGGCCGGAGACCTTCTGAAACAATGCGTGATGTTTGCCAAGCCTACGTTTGACATGTCCCAGCATCTGAAGCCTCTATACGTGACAGCAGAGGTGCAGGGCATGAAGGTCCGCAAGATCTTGATAGATACAGGGCTGCGGTAAACGTCGTCACCACTACTCTTGTGGAACAACTGAAGATCCCGAAGGACAAAGTCATCCAGACTGTCTCCAGGGTGAAGGGGTTTTCGGGGGAGGTAACTCCAACCGCCGGGGTGGCTGTGCTCCGAGTCAAGATAGGGCCCTCTGATGCCCATCACGCATTTTACGTGGCCAACGCAAACGCTCCCTACCATATGATCCTGGGGAGGGATTGGATCCATAAGGCGCTGGCAGTGCCTTCATCTCTCCACCAAGAGATGATCATGTGGGATCCAGTCACAGAGTTGCCAGTGCTCATCAAGGCGGATGAGCGCCCGTATTCGATAGCGGCCATCCAGTTGGAAGCCAGCTATTACAACAGAGACATGAGACCCCTCCGGATTGGGGGAGTCGACCATAGGGGGCATCCACTCGGGGTGACCCAGAATGAGCTATCTCAGTGGGGAATTGCCCAGGCTATGGCGGATTGTAGTCGGCCAATTTCCATTGAGCTCCGTCCCAATACTTCCAATGAGTGACGCCTTCTCGCAAGAGGAGTCGGAGGCCTTTGCTAGCTTTCTGCAGCGATTGGCGATTTATCGATTAGAGCGAATGGCTTGGGAGGAGGTGGCACTGGTGGAGTGTATTGAAGAAGAAGAGTTCGAAGTTTCAACAGGGGTGGAAGTAATTCAGCCTGCTCCAGCAGCGCTAGATGATACTCCGCCCAAGGTACGCGATCCTGTCGAAAAGATCAACCTGGGGACAGAAACGGAACCCATGGAAGTGGGGATCAGCCAGTACCTTAGACCAAAGTTGAGGCAGCAACTGATAGGGTTGCTGCATGATTATAAGGACTGCTTTGCCGAGAAGTACCAAGACATGCCGGGGTTATCAAGAGAGCTGGCTTGCCATCGCATCCCTATCAAGGAAGGGTGTAGGCCAGTTAAGCAAGAGCAGCGGCGGATGAACGCTGACACGGCAATGGCGGTCAAGAAAGAAGTTCAAAGCATGCTGGACGCGGGGATAATCAGACCAGCCCTTTATCCGGAATGGTTATCCAACGTCGTCCCTGTTCGGAAGAAGAATGGCAAAATCAGAATATGTGTGGACTACAGGGATTTAAACGCTGCATCTCCTAAGGATGTTTATCCTATGCCCATAGCGGATATGCTGGTGGATGCAGTAGCGGGGCACGAGTTGCTCTCATTTATGGATGGGACGGCAGGGTATCACCAGATTCCAATAGACGAGCCAGACATTCCTAAAACCGCCTTCCGCTGCCCAGGGTTCACAGGAGCGTTTGAGTATCTCAGTATGCCATTCGGTTTAACCAATGCAGGGGCTACATACCAGCGTGCAATGAACGTAATTTTCAGCAGAATTTTGGGGGACATCCTTGAAGTCTACATTGATGATGTAGTAGTAAAATCCAAAAAGAGGGAAGATCACATTGATCATCTCCGAAGGGTGTTCACAATCATGCGAAAGCATCAGCTTAAAATGAATCCGGCCAAGTGTGTCTTTGGGGTTTGTGCTGGTGACTTTCTAGGGTTTGTGGTACATGAGAGAGGCATCGAGGTGTCGGGCGACAAAGTGCAAGCTGTGTTGGACGTGCCAGCACCGAGAAACAAGAGGGAGCTGCAGAGCTTGCTTGGAAAAATCAACTTCCTCAGAAGGTTTATATCCAACTCAGCAGGCAAGGTAGCACCTTTCTCGTCTCTACTCAAGCTCAAACCAGGAGAAATCTTTGAGTGGGGTCCTGAGCACCAGGCTGCCTTTGACAGGATCAAGGAGTATTTGGCTAGTCCGCCGGTCCTTCGGCCGCCGACACCGGGTATCCCTCTCAAACTGTATATTTCTGCCTCTGATATCTCTGTCGCAGGGCTGCTAGCCCAGGATGAAACCCTGGCCGATGGAAAGAAAGTTGAATATGCAGTAGCCTACGTCAGCAGGACGTTGTTGGATGCAGAGACCAGATATTCGCCAGTCGAGAGGCTGTGTCTAGCCCTGTACTGCGCGGGCATTAAGCTCCGCCATTACATGCTGTCATTCACAACAATAGTGGTGGCACAGACTGATTTGGTGAAATATATGCTAACGAGACCTATCCTAAGGGGTAGGATTGGCAAGTGGGTCTTAGCCCTGTCAGAGTTTTCCCTACAATATGCGCCACTCAAGGCCATGACGGGTCAGGCCATCGCGGATTTCCTATTGCACCATCCTATTGAAGGGGAATTCGCAGAACCGCCAGAGTTCGTTAACGTGATCCGATACCAGCCTTGGGTCCTATACTTCGACGGTAGCAGTACCAGTAAGTTGGCGGGCGCAGGGGTTTGTATCCAGACTCCAGCAGGTGTCAAGTATTTGTACTCTTTTCAGCTGGAGTGGACATGCACCAACAACCAGGCAGAGTACGAAGCCCTACTCATTGGTTTGGAGCTGTTACTCGACCTGGGGGCACAAGAAATTGAGGTACTTGGAGATTCCATGTTAGTTATTAATCAACTGTTGGGGATCTACAAGTGCGTTTCCTTCCATTTAGTACACTACTACGAGCGGGCTATTGAGCTGCTGGATCGATTTATTGATGTTTCCTTAGACTATGTTCCGAGGGAATTGAACTCAGCAGCCAACGAGCTGGCACAATTGGCCACTGGAATCAGCCTAGCCCAGGGAGTGAAGGAACGAATCCTTAGGGTGGAGCGCAGAACTCTACCATCCTTTGTTATCCGCCAGAGAGAGCGCGGAGGTTGGTCGGTCGCTACAGTTGAGCCGGTCGACACTGACTGGCGGATACCAATCATAGCGTATTTGCAGGACCCATCTGCACCATCCGAGAGGAGAACTCGACATCTCGCAACAAGCTATCTTCTCAGGGGAGACGAACTCTTCCGTAGGGGGGAGGATGGAGTCCTATTGAGGTGTATCTTTGGCGTCGAAGCCAAGCGGATCATGAGAGAGGTACACCTAGGGGTCTGTGGTTCACATCAGTCCGGACCCAAAATGAGATGGCTGATTCGTAGATATGGATATCATTGGCCATCCATTTTGAAAGATTGTCATAGTTTCGCTCAGGGTTGTCAGGAATGCCAGCGACACGGGCCAGTGCAGCGGGTTCCTAACATTCCTTTGCAGCCCATCATCAAGCCTTGGCCTGCTAGGGGCTGGGCATTGGATTTCATAGGGGAGATCAATCCACACTCATCTGCGCAGCATAAGTTTCTTTTGCTGGGTACCGATTTCTTTACTAAGTGGGTTGAAGCTATACCAACCAGGAACTGCGATGCAGATACGGTCATCCGCTTTGTTTTCCAAAACATAATCTGCCGCTACGGCATTCCAGAGTGTATAGTAGCGGACAGGGGGGCAGCCTTCATGGCTGAGAAGACCCAAACTTGGTTGGCAGATTATGGTGTCCAGTTCCTCCATTCTTCTCCTTATTATGCTCAGTCCAATGGCCAAGCGGAAGCTACTAACAAGGTGATCATATCCATTCTAAAGAAGATGCTAGTGGATAGCCCGAGATCATGGCACACTCAACTTGACAACACGCTTTGGGCCTATAGGACCTCTAAGCGGACGCCTACAGGTACTACCCCGTATTCGTTGATGTATGGCCATGAGGCTGTCCTGCCAATGGAGATCAATGTGGCTTCTTTACGGGTTCGCGAGCAACATCAACTCCTGGGTGAAGACTATGTCCAAGCCATGTTCCAGGAACATGAAGACCTCGACGAAAAACGACTTGAGGCCTTGGACACTATCATCCAGGAAAAGCAGCGGATCGCCAAGGCATATGACAAGCGGACCAAGGGTAAAACATATGGCGAGGGAGACTTGGTCTGGAAGGTAGCTCTGCCCCTAGACGAACCGGGTCGTGGTAAATGGAGTCCTCGCTGGGAGGGTCCATTTGTCATCGACCGAATCATGGGAAGGGGGGCATACCAGCTCCGAGACTTGGAAGGTGAAGTTCATAGAAATCCCATTAATGGGCGATATCTTAAGAAATACTTCCCAAGTGTTTGGGAATTCGAGGTCCCTCCGGCAGACGACGGGGCTGGACAGAATTCTTAGCCCTCCGGCAGTGCGCTCAGACGGCAGTAAGTTAAGACGGTACATCCGCCAGGGGTGTTCCCGCCGTGTTCGAAGTGTTCGTCTTTTTCATTGCGAAACCGTGGGGGTTTCGTTCTTCTTTTACCTTGTCTTATTTCAACATCCGCCAGGGGTGTTGATGTCCTTACACTTTTCATTAACAATCAAATTCATATCTTGGTAAGTGTTAAGTACGAAAATTGCAAATTGCTTTATTCTTACGCAGGCTTTGCGGCCAAGGGCATTACAAGGAAAAGAAAATACAACGAGAGCTACTAGCTAGCTCTGATACCATCCTACGTCTCTCTTCGTCTTGGGGGACTGGCGGATTCCTCGTGCTGCTGCTTGATCTTCTGGCCCAAACCCTCTTCTTCTTCGGAGCTCTGCTAATTCCAGGAGGGGAAAAGGAGTTGGAAAAAAGGGAAAGATGAGGATGCAGTGGCGGTACTGGAGGAAAAACATACAGTTCCGCTGGGAACGTATGGATGGATTGCTCGGGGTGAAGGTCATCGGCCGTGTTGATGACATTCATCCAAGCACCTAACCGGGTCACTAGCGTTAGACGGGCCGGGTGTTGTTTAAGCACCAGGAAGCACGGCTTCAGGCCGCCTAACGCTAGGTGACCGGGGTTAGGATTTTCTTAACGCTGGGTGACCGAGGTTACTGGGGCATTTAACCAGGATTGCGGTTTCTCTGGTGGAAAGGCTTGTGGCAGCCAAAGGGCTACGCCAATCGCTAACCACTCTACGATTGCCATATTTGTTCTAAACAGGGTGATCTGGTGAGGTTTTTGCTGCAACCAGGGGGTTCCTTTTATACTACATATGCGAGAGGATCCAACGGTTGGGGGTCACGCAAGCTTTAATGCTTCGATCTACCCATCTTTATGCATCTATCCGTTTTCGGCGCCTGCTCGCCTGGGAATCGATGCGTGATCAATGGGGTTTGACTGGCGCCTTCTCGGTTCTCCCCACCGTTTCGGTAACTGTCAAATCCTGCATTTATACCAGTTTGTGTTTCCCAAGCATCTGCTTAGGGCTACCTGGCGTGGGGGCTTCGTGGGCCGGACAGGGGTTCGACGACGAACGGGCTTTCACCTTTTCGTCGAACCTAGCCCATCATGGGGAAACCACTTGTGAATCCTATCTAGTTTACTCGGCTTGGTTCTGGCATTGCCCATCCGCGCAGCCCAGCAAACTAAGGGGGCAACATAAGGGCAATATCCGACTTATCTTTCGAGGTGAATTTTTCGAAATTTTTGAGATTTTTGAATCTTCTTTAGGGCCAAGCCGGGTCGTCCTTTGAATAGGGGTTTTTAGGAACATCCGCGTTGGGGTGTGCCCTAAAACCTTTGCCGTTGGTAAGAATTGTGCGATGCAAGCCTTGATTCTAAAATTTTTGTTTTATTTACAAAAGTAAAGGGGGCTTTGCGGCCACGGCGATTACAAAGGCAAGAAACTAGTAATACATATCCGCCAACTAGCTCTGATACCATCTTGGTATATGGGGATCCTCGCCACTTCCTTCGATCCGAACGCGGGCCGAATAGGGGTTGTAGAGTAAGATCCTGAGAGATCAGCGGATGAAGCGTAGAGATAGGGGTGGCAGAGACTGTCTTGATGCCGAAGCAGAGTGGCATATAGACGTCCGCTACCCATAATCTCTCGATCATGCAATGAGTTCAATAGCCCAGCGTTGTCCACGGTTATCCAATACCCTTCATGTGGAGGTGGACAACTGGCCTATTGAAGCTCATTGCGCCTCTCTCCGGAGAGGAAGGTACCCCGAACCGCATCCATGCTGGACTTCCGGCCGATGCGCTAGAGGGGTGCCAAATCGACAGCTACCAATCTATAATCACATCCGCCCGGAACATAACATGGAGTGTTATGGTTCGAGATTTGTTTAACATGGGGTGTTATGATTTGGGGTGTTCAGCGGAACATCCGAACTAGATCGGGTGGCAAGGATCGAGGAGGCCATAACGGCTGGTAGCAGAACCTAAAGGAAGAAACGCTGAATAACATTCTAAGGCAGTTTTTTGGGGTTCTCGGGTCTAGCCAGGGGGTGTTGCTTTTATAGCCTTACTTAGAAGCAATCCAAGGGCTGAGATGAACTTGCGCATTTATTGGGCAGTTGGAGGTTGAAACAGTTTCCCGTTTTAAAATTCAAATGCAAATTCATGGGAAAAAGTTCTGCAGTTTTCTGACTGCATGATAAGACTGATGCGCAGGGTTTGGTTTGCGAATCAAACTGAATAGGGCTTGGTAAATGGGCTCATTTCATTAAACTTAGTAAATGAAATACATCAAGCCAGTTTTTACGGGCTAAGGCCGAAACTCATATAGATGCAGGCCCAACCGTTTGATGGTGGCCTTGGTCTTGCCTACCCCGCGATCAAACTCAGCTGTTTCCCTCTTTGCTCGCATCCGCTCCTCTTGTAGCTTACTCCCCAGGGCTTTCTGTTGAGTTATTTCATTGGCGCGCTGGATTTGTTTCTGGCGAAGGAGGGAAATTTGCTCTTCAAGTCTAGCTATCTCAGCCGCTTCGGGGTTGCTAGTAGCCAGGGCAACCAAATCTTTGTAGGCACGAGCAGCATCCACGAAAGCAGTCTCAGCTCCCTCAAGCTTAGCATGCTGAGTAGACCGGACAGGCAAACGCTCGTGCAGGCTCCTTAGCTCCGCGGGCAGCCGGAGGAGAGAAGCGTTAGCTTCAGCTTGGACCTCGGGAGGCAGTTGCTGGAAGTGGCCTTTGAGGATCTCGAGGGCAGAGGAGAGCTCGTCCGCCACTTGAACATCGGCAGGGTCCATCTCTCCTAAGCGTTCCAAGAATCCCCACGCCTTCTGAACCTCTTCAGGTTCCTCTTCTGGGCTTCGAGGAGAAAGGAAAGGGTCTTCGGCCAAGAGGGAAGCAGAGTCAACTTGCTCCGGAACCGCTGAACCCGATCCGCCTGGGGTCGCGGATGGCTGATTCAGTGGAGACGCCGCGACCAGACCTTCGGGGGTTGGGGCCTGCGGCAGGGAAACTTGTGCAGTTACAAGTCCCACAGGTTCCGCGGAACCAGAGTCCGTTGCCTGCGGGGCGGAACCGAGGGTCTCCACATCATCATCACTATCATCCACCTGTTTATAAAAAGGGGTTAGGAATGGTTCTAACTAAGAAAAATCGATCTTCAAGTGGATTTTACACCACATACCTCAACAGCCGCTGAAAAGGGGATTTCCTCTGGCTGACTCAGAGGAGAGCCCTGCTGCCCTGCTTTTCCTTGCTGAGCTGTATCAACGGGAGCAGCGGCAGGGGTTGGAGTTGGTTCAACCTGGGGGGCAGCATCCACTACCAGCGGGGTGGCATTCTCGGTTGCCACTATCTCTTCTTCCACCTGCTCATAATCGAGGAGGATTGGAAGTAATTCAGACCAAGGGAGGTACCAATTTAGAGCATAAGGGATATATACCTCCGTCAACGGGGTCTCTTCGGGCAGAGGAGATCCGGGCCACCTTGCTGATGATGGCCGATCGGCTTCGATACAAGAGTCAGCAGGGGTTGAATCTTGTTCAACCTGGGGGGCAGCACCGGCCAGAGACTCCGCACCGGCTAGAGCCTCTTCCTCTGCCGGAGATAGGACATCTGCAGGGGAGGATGGCTCGTCAGCAGCTGGTTGGTCTGCGCCCCGAATCGGCTCCTCCTCTTCTTCTCCTTCTTCTACGTCCTCTTCGGCCCCATGCTCTTCCTCCCGAGTCGAATCTGAGGTCAGCGGATGTGGAGTTGAAGAACTGCCAGGAGCGCCACATAGCATGAGCAGAGGCCTATCGGTTGGGGCCTCCGCCATGGTAGCATCTGGGTTTTCCTCCGCCTCCGGTCCAGCTTCTGCAGCAGCACGGAGAGTCAAGACGGGTTGGATAGAACTCTGATTAACTGCGAGGGCTAGGCTGGAGGAAGTACCTGCAGCAAGACAGCGCAGAGGAACAGGTTGAGGAAGACTATCGCCGCAAAGCTCACGAATGCAGAAGTCCAGATAGTAATCGTCGGAACTAGAGGAACCTGGTTCTTCGGAAGGGTTAGAGGACTCACCAGAGGAGAGCTCTATTACCGCAGGAGCTCGGCTGGTGGCGGCGGCGGACGAGGAGCGCTTCCTCTGAAGTATCTGCAGGGAGGGATAGAGATGGGATATCTACGTTATGTAGGTATCTGTTTGAGCTCATAGTGAGAGACGCAAGGGGAAAATGGAGCTTTAAAGAGTACTTACGGGTATGTCCTCCTCCTCATCTGATTCCTCATCCGCCTCAACAATAGTTTTGCTCTTCTTGGGGGGCGGAAGAGCTTTGCATTCGGCCTTCCGTTTTCCTTTGTCCGTTGGGGTTTGCTCAATAGCCTAGTTTATTAAACAATCGAGATTACGCGAGAATCATGGGCAAACCGAAACAGTAGTTTCAAATGGGGGCATATTACCTTTCTTAGGGGCGGGTCAACGTATAGGGGACCGCCGTGTAGCACCTCTTGGTCAGCTGGGGTAAGTTGCCCACCCCGAAGGTGAAAGAATCTTCGGAAGTAGAACACGGGTGGTTGGCGGAAGAGCGGGCTTCGCATGCGCGACCACCAGACGCGATAGGGGCCAGTTGCGTCCGTGGAGGCCTGCAGGTTAGGGTAGCACATTCCTCATGGGGAAGGCTAAGATGGGTCCGGTTCTCCTCTGCTTCAGAACATTTGAGGAGGGGGAGAAGTTGAGTCTGGGCTTGTTCCGCCAGGGGATAGCGGATATCAAAGTTCTTTTTGGGAGCCATCAGTCTCAGATCTGGGTTTCTTCTGATTTCGGGCTAGGAAAGAGGAAAGCAAGGTAGTACGAAGGGGAAACCGAGGGGTCTCTGTTGGAATTTATAGGAATCCGAAAGGGGTTCTTGTTTCGTGAGGCGCTGGGTTTCGCAGCAACCAAGGGTTTTAGGTGAACAGTGTTACCGTTTCGAATTGGGGAATCGTGATTGGCGAGGAAACCGCGCAACAGTCCAGTTATTTATTTAATGGCGATTGAGGGTCAGTCTCTCTTCTATCTCGCTATACCTCAATATCGGAGACTGGGGGGCAATGTTTGGACCACAATTGAATTTATTTCAATTGGGCTTTCGCCCCAAGGCCCAGTAGGGGTTTTGATCAGATTCAAACCCATGGAAATCGGGTTTTCCCGCTTCAACCAAAGAGGTTGAGTTCGAGGGAGAACGTGGTTGCTTCCTAATCCGATTGGGGTTGTTTCGTAACAATCCATCAGTGAAAATATTTGTTAAGATTGAGAAGCAATGTAGCAATGATTTCACTACCTACGCTGGGCTATCAATCACTAACAGCTATAAGCCACGCTGCACCATGCTTTAGGGAGGTTGTTAGAGGAACCGGCCATACTGCGCAATGATGAGTGATGAACAGCAACAGCAGCACAACAAGCAAGGTCAAGACGTGTTGCTCCGATCTTCGAAGCTGCAATACCAACTATGCCTCTGATAATATCTTCGCTGATTTGATGGGAAGCATGGTAGGGGAGGACATTCCTAATGAGTCTCAAGGATCCGCCATACTGGAGTTGACAGCCCTAGGGGTCCTTGAGTCATATAAATATGAACCTGCCGGCATCTGGAAAAAGGTTCTCAACCAAAAACAAACAACCACAAGTCCTAGCGCAACGCTAACTTGCCAAAGCCTCTCCGGAGCAACTCACGCAACCCGCCTCCGCCCCACGATCGATCTAATCTCGTGCTTGTGCCGAGCGCTTTGCTGGGTCTACTCACGCAACTCGCCTCCGCCCTACGACGGGTTCAACCTCGTACTTGCGCCGAGCATTTGCTGAGCCTCACGCAACCCTCCTCCGCCCTCTTACGATCGATCTAATCTCGTACTTGCGCCGAGCATTTGCTGAGCCTCACGCAACCCTCCTCCGCCCTCCTACGATTGATCCGCTCTCGTACTTGTGCCGAGCGTTTGCTGAGTCTATCGAGTCAGTCCGCCACCCCCGGTGGCAATCGAGTCTGTCAGTCCGCTACCCCTGGTGGCAATCGAGTCGTCACTCCGGTGGCACACCCGTGGTCTTGGAACAGCTCTGCTTTGCTTCTCCGGATCAGAGTAAGATCCTCAATCCTCAAGGGGTTGGGAAGAAAATCCTGGTAGAGAGTTCTATTCAGGTCTTGTTCGAGCCCTGTACGCCGGCTTAGTCAGCGCCCGCGTAACAGTCGCTTGATCAGGAAGTCAGAGTCGAATTGGGAGCAGACGAAGCGACTCGCTCAGGGGGTCGCGCGCAATCGAGTGGCACCGCTCCAAGGGTGCTGGCACGCCTAAGCACAACACAGAGACACACAAACCAACCAACCGTGCTGACTGTTCGCCGGGTGCTGAACCCGCCACGAACAAACATAGCAGAAGAAACTACAGAGAAAACAAGACCGGCCGAAAGTTGAAGCTTTGTGGTTCTACTATTCTTCAAGGTGTTAATCAAACTGAGAATAAAGTGGTATAGAGAGTGCTTTCAGTTGCAAGTTGCAGAAAGGCTTTTGAAAAATACGGTAGATCAGTTTTGTCACTTGCTGTAGAAATTCACACTAGAATGACAATTTTGCCCAGGTTGGCCTGGATTCTTTGCATAATGGGATGCGAGGAATGAACAGAACAGTGTCCCAATGATAGGGGTGGTTGCTTTTCATGGTAGAAGCAAAAGAAAATTTGGTACTAGCTAAATAGATAAAAACATGACAGTACAAATTGATCATTATCATTGCTTGTCAGTTTGGATAGTAACAACCAACACGTTTACTCTGAAATATTGAGATTGGTTTGATAACGACCTTGTTCTTTGTTTTTCAGTTGAAAGTGGGAAATATGGTAAGAGTGGATATCATTGTTGATAGAGGTAAAGAAGACGATGAGAGTAAACAGAACTTCAACTATAAGCCTAAGAAAATATAACATTTAAAACACTGTAATAGTATATATTTTTTTAAGGAAAAACGACATTATTATATCAGATGAAATCTAAAAATACATAACGTGATGTAAACACATGGAAAAAAAAGACTGATACATAACAAGACGCACAAATACATCTAAATTAAAATGTAACCGTATGACTTGATGTAATAGTATATTCTGTAGTGAAAGATCAACAAAATTACTATAATTTCCATTGATAAAGATAAGGACCATTCAGAAATTTTGGACCATACAAACATTTTTACCCGAGAACAAAAGCATATTCAGTAATAAGCACTTTAATGATAACATCAAGGAAAGTCTTGGTCTTTTAGTCCAAGTGACGAGCTTTCTGATGACTCTATCACATCAAACCAGAGACCATTAGTACAATGCTACAACTAATTACAGAACAAAATCTTGATCTTAAACCTAACCTGATACCTCTACACAAGTACGGAGCTTATTGGTAGGTGATAATTGTTAATCTCTTTCACTCACTAGATGTCAAATGCTAGTTCAAAGTTGCGCTCAATTATGAAGAAGAATCTTGTTCCAAATAATAAAAGAGGGATGGAAAAGGGTACAAGTCAATGAGATTTCCCCCACCAAAGAGAATCTCAAACCCCAAGTAATAGTGAAATATCAAATTATAATATGTAATGACCACACTGAGGTAAAGTGGTAAACAAGTGTTTTCTGTTAATGAAAAAGCCACACAAAATTTGTCTCAAAAATTGGTGTCACAGGTCTAGTTTAGATTTGATTAGAGCACCATGAAGGCATCAAAGTCTTTCTAACATTTTATTTAGTTGGGTAGGTGCCGTACACTAGGAATCAGAAAAACCATGCTCGAAAAACCAAATCCAGGAGTGAGAGAAAAATCTTGAAAGAGCTTTACAGAAAAAGAGAACCACAAATTATAATACAATTCCAGGGTAATCTAATCTAATATCTTACTCTAAATGCTATGTATTATTATGATTAAGTCACTAATCATCACTCCTAGGAGGGATCTTCTTTTTTCTAATTATAAGAGGATCTCATACAAAAAGGAAGATTACCAAGCCAGATAAAGTTATTTGAAGCATATGATTCTTTCATTAGTGCATTCAGAGTCAGCAATTGATCAAAGTTTTGAACTTTCATGGTCTTTCCTAGTCAACTTGGCCATTTTGTTTTTCTTAAAGTTGGGGTTTGGTGTCACAGACTAAACAGTTAGAAGTAGGCTAACATAGAACTTATAATAATCTGGTTTTAACTGTATAATCTACCGACATAACGAAAATATTATTTGTTTCAATGGAATGGATTTACCAAGCTACAGTATAAATCTAAGGATCCTCTGCCATTGCTTCTGAAACCGTCAAAAACCCTTTGACATAATTCAGTAGAAATAGTTAATAGTGATTTGTGAATTACAGAAGGGATCAACTCTTTTATTAGAACACCTTCTCCAAAGAATCCCAAATGGCTCTTAGATTATCCAACAGTCGTATGGGAATATGGGACGCTTATAGAAGTTTTTTTTGTCATTTTGGGGTTGGTGTTTATTCTAATCTGGTGTAAAGTCTAAGCCTTTGTGACAGAAATGCAGAATCATTAGTCATTTGACTCCAAATTCATATATAGTAAATCACTGAAGATCCCACGAGTATTAAAGTTAAAACATAGTTTATGTTACTTAGACATATCACAAACAGAGAGACAGTGAGGAAGAAGATGCTTATCTTGATTATGCCCTGCCCCTTTAATTCATATTCCAGGAGAGCTTGGAATTTCATGTCTGCTAGAGGATTGAAGAATGAAGATGCATTATCTCATTGAATTCCCCCACTTTCATTTCTTAAGGTATCAAACGAAAAGGGCAGTCAACTGTTTAGTGTTCCAAACTTTGATAAGTAACAGCATTATCTGTCATATATGCTCTAGCTCATTTTAGATGCCTTACAGCAATAATTCATCACTGTTCGAAATCAGATAACGGAATATAAGATCCATAGGCTGCAAAAATAATACAGAACAAAGGATTTTCGAAGATGCTTCAACTCAGTTTTCATTCATATTCCATAAGTTGAAATTCCAGGATTTGATCCTGTTCCCCCTTCCAATACTTTAGACTAACTCAAAGTTCTGAATGGCATATTCACAAGAAACCATGAAAGCAAAAACAAGACTCAGATACAGCGCGCTCCGCTATACTAATGAACTAAAGGACCATAATGGGACATAAATCCCGCAGATGATTTAGTAGACGACCTGCTAGATGATCATCCATGCCGGTAGTACTGCGCGGATTGCATCTGAAAAGCCAAATTCTGAGGTGCATAGTAAGATTCATGAACCGCACTTTTGTTAACTCCATAGGAATCAATCCCATAAGTATTGGACATGAACATGTTCCCATGAGCCTGACCAAAAGCCAAATTTGCTCCATTGCCGCCCTGATGCCACTGGAAAGGCGGAATCCTAGCAGAATTCGGCTGCTGAGGGAAGCCAGCAGAGTGGCGGTGATCGGGCGAGGGAGGCTTGTTGTCTGGAGAAGGAGTTCTGGTGTCACAATTCACAGTTGTTATATCATGTATGCTGGCTCTCCTCTTGTCTTTCCCCCCTGAATGCTGCCTGATAAAGTACTTCTGTGCATGACTAGCCACCTGAGTCGGGGTTCGAGTCACCACGAAATTCCGGGAAATGTTCCTCCAGTCCCCTTTGCCGTACTTCTTCAGGCCCATTAAAAACAGCCTATATATGCACACAATCATCAAAACAATGCCAAATACAACTAGTCCTGCACACATTCTTAACATTGCATACTGCATACATATTAATATCAATTCAAGAACCAATCATCTACCAAGTGAGCATGATCACTAATGCTTTACATTACAATCAAAGCGAAAAACCGAATCCAAATTAGGAAACTTACTTGTGCTCATCCTCTGTCCATGGAACTCCTTTCTTTCTTTCATGATCAGCTGGTCTAGCTGAAGAAGCTCTCTTGCCACCAATCCCATAAGTTTGTTTGAATCCATCATATCCATGCCTATCAACCCATTCTAATGTGAATGGAGAGGTACCATACCCCGGAATAGGAACCAAACCCGCCTCGATTTTCCCAACATCAGCTTCCAAGTCCTTGTACTGCTTCACCACATCACCTACTGTCTTCCCAGGTATCATCTGCGCCACCTTGTGCCACCTGTCCGGCGTATCCTTGTCGTGCAAGGCCAAGGCGTTTTCGAACATCTTATTCTCCGCAGGAGTCCATTTGGTCTCCTCAAGGAGCCAATTGGAAGCAGAGAAGTATGATGAAGGGGAGAGAATTTCCATTTCCAACTTCATAACACCTAATCAAGTAAGCATTAGATTTTTTGGGGATTGGAAAACAGAGCAGAGCAGAGAGAGAGATGAGGTTTGATGTTAAATCAAGGGGGCATTTAGAAAAAGGAATCAGAATACCTTTATCCGTATAGGAATCTACAAAAGACCCACCTTTCCTAAATTCAAAGAAATTGTATTGAAAACAATATTTAAAACCAAAAACTCCAAGATAAAACCCCAGAACCACTAATGGGATCTCAACTCATTCAAGTCTCAGGATTCCACAAAACACATAATACCCCAGTTGTGTCTGGAGCTTCTTGGGCTACCTCTTTGAAAACCCAATTAGGAAAACTAAGGAAGAGAAGCAATGAATGGGACAGAGAGAGTGAAGAAAGCTGGGGGAAGATCTCTTCTTTCTTCTTGAGGCCTGAGCAACAAAGAAAAGAGAAGAAAGAAAGAAAGTGTGTGTGTGTGTGTCTGAGCTATCAATGGAAAGAGAAAGGGAAATATAGAAGCTTCAAAAGAAAAAAAGCAAAGCTGATGAGCATAGCCGAGCTTGAAGAAATGAATCTAAATTTTTGCTAAAATCTTTGGAGAAAGAGGAGAAAGCAGTGTTTGGACTCAGAGGTGGGTTGTTGTGATTGGATAGCAAGAAGTTTATAGATACTGAAATTTATGGTAGCAAATAAAAAAGGTCCGTGTATTTTATTAACAGTCACACTCTGTTATGTTTTTAGCTTCTTTTTTTAATCAAATAAAAAAATTTATTCCCATTTTTTCTTTAATATCAGAAATAATAGTAAAATTAGGTCGGATGGAACTCTTAATCTAGTTTTCAAGTCCTAACTTCTGACACTTTGTGCTTGTGCTGTCCATTCAACAAGTGCTTATGTGTTCGTGTTTATGTAATGGAGACTGAGTCTAGCTTTCATAATTCTTTCGTGGACCTAGTATGAAGTTTGAATTCTTAGCGAATTAGTAACTCTAAATGAATATATTCCATTCATAAAATTTAAGATTAGAAAAATATTTAAAAAAATAAAAAATCAGTCGAAAATGAATAAATTATTGTGCCGTATTTTTGCCAATTATTTATCTTGTAACAAAATCCGTACCGTCAGATCTGATTCAGATTAATAGAAATGATTACACGTGCGTGTCTAGATTTGCTCCCATAAATCCTTTTCAGACTCTTTTTACGGTCTCAGCATCAAGTTGGGAAGTTGGGCCCCACCCCCTGGTTTTACCCCACTGCCAGGACTCTCATTGGCCACCCTCCTATATAATTGCAAAGTTGATCAACTTGGAAGGAAGACCCCATCAACACGTGTCCACACTCCATTCGTCTAACGGGGAGGCAACTCCTTGTGGGCTCCAAGACACAAACTTACTATTCCAGACTGGCCAATGAGCTGGATCCACGTAAAGCAGTGTCACAAGTCACGGACCCGGGGCATTAGGTGACGCGTCGCAGGTGATCGCGGCCCGTTCTCGCCAACAACCGTCCTCCTCAGCTCACTTACTATTCGTTTCTTTGCCTTTCAAATGTTGGCTAGTGGAGTTGAGTAGGAGAGTGATGCCTTGTCCACTCTCTTCTCCGCGCGTGGATAGCACTCTAGAATCTCAAGACGCTTATAGACCGGGGCCCGTAAGAGAATCGTTTAATTTAGATAAGGCGTGTGATTCACGCGCTGACGGTGAGGATGTTACTTGGAGGTTGAATTGCTCTATAATAGAACGAGCACAGCCGAGAGGTCCCCGTCCGATGTGACCAACTGCTCCACTGCTTTATCATTCAGTCATTCTCATCCTTTCCCACTCAAGTTTGAAATAAGGCGAATCTAATAGGGCACACCCCCACAGTTGTTTCCGTGGTCGCTCACGTTAACTGGGAAAATTCGTACTCGGGTAAAATTGAAGTACTGTCTTTGTTTACGTGGACGTCAGTAACTATGAGCCGTTGTTGGTTGACACATATCCCACAGCATGTTTTGAGTCGACCATTAACCCGACATTATTGGTCTAAGCACGCCTTTTAGTGGGACTAAAATGGTACAATTTTGCTATATTCACTAATTTCACCTTAGACAACTCTTATTGTTAACAACTTATATTTGGCTGTTCAGTACACTTGGAATTGATAAAATTTGACATATTACACTACTTATAATCAACCTTTCACGGTATTCTACTTATTTTTTTAAAGTGTGAACCACCTAAATGTCTTTATTTTCAGAGTCTTCTACTTTAGAATTATAATAAAGGGGTGAATGGGGAAAAATAGTTTCATCTTTCCCTTTTGATTATGTAGTGGGCTATTATCAAATTAGTTAGGGCGTACTTTGATGTAACCAAAATGGCAATGAGATCATTACCAGGGTCATTATCCAAACTAATGATTGTTAACCCACGACTAATCTTTTGGGTTAGCTTCACCCCGGGCTCTATTATCCTATAATTAGCAAAGCCCAATGACATAGGCGTCTTGGTAATCGTTTGTTTTCCACCTCCTTTTCTTTTTTATGCACCTTAAGCTAATACATAACCATATTTTAACAAAGTGACATTAGTCTTTACTCTCCACTAATGAAGTGAGAGGGATTTAAATTCAACGAATGGACTATTATGGCAAAATGGCAAATGATCCTTACAAACGCACATAATCTCAGAATGAATTTCATGTCATGTTTGGTAATGGATGATAGGATTAAGAAACGCACAAAAACTTACAATGCAATACATATCACCCTTTTACTGTATTTTAACCATTCTCCTTGTGATTAATGGGTAATATTGTTAAAGAGACTCGTTAGGCAAAAAAAAATGATGTTTCGATGCTTCCGTTAGTACTCAAGTATTTATAGTTCATAACTCACAAAACATTCCGTCCAATCTAATTTAATTCATTATGTAAAATTTTTGTTTTTTTTTAAATGATAATTTTAAAAAAAAATTAAATAAGTAAGTAAAACGTTACAATTAGTATGTTGTGAGTTAAACTCACGGCCTTTCATTTGCTGTCACTTACATACGACACTGGGACAAACAACGGACCAAGTATAAAATTATTACTATCCTATAATTTATGTGGTAAATGTTGAAAATGGAAATGCAAAATGTGGTTTAAGATGCGGTTCGCAAATTGCATCACATGGTGTCTTTTTTTAAATGGTGGAAAACATGTTGTCGTTGTTGACTAGGGGGTGGTAGGGCAATGCATTATCATCTTAATGAGCCGAGGGGGTAGAGACCAGAGGAGTGAGAGAGAGAGAGAGCAGGCCTCGAATCTCGCACCTTTTAATTGAATAAATAGGGACAGCGTGTCCATTAATGAGCCGAGGTCCCAATCTAACACTCGTATCAACTCCCCATAACATTGGTGTCGTTTCTATTCGAGAATCACAACTTGCTCACTACACGTTCCACTAAAGCAAAAAACAAATCGACTTCTACTGAAAAAGCCACTTCCAAATGATTAAAACCCTCGACCAAAATCTTTAACATTTAGCACAATTTTTTCAAGATTTTTTTTTCTTTTTTATGTGATGAGAAGAATATATATATTTATACAAAAAAAATATACTAACTATACTAAAAACTAACTATATATCATTTTCTCCGCTCCTGAGTCGCATCAAAACTCTAATTTTGATCTAATTATGAAGTGCATGGTTGTTCAATCTCTTCTAATTAACTAGTACTTTAATAATATTGGCAAGTTGAATTTATCAATTTGTCACCAACAATCATATCAAATCGAGTTGTCAAGTTTATGGCTCTCAAACGATTTTAGAAGTTATTATGAAGATAAGGAAAATCAACATAAACCCAACCCATCCCAACTGCCAATGGTAAATCAACTTTGCCGCTATCTAGACAACATATTATACACAGTGTAAATTCAAATTAATGTCATGATAAAAATGAAGTCATTGAACACCTTCACAAACACTGGATCTGTCAAATAAACTAGTTGACATGCAAAACAGAAAAATTGATTTCAGGACTGCCCTTGATTATATTAGAGAAAATTTCATGCCCGTGCTCACACAATAGATGTACATGAGAGTGGTTTGAAGTCTGAAGTTGATAAGAACAAACAGATTAGTATAATTAAATGGCAGAGTTTTATTTCAGCTAATCATATTGAAATATCATTTTCCACAAAACTGTATTTTGGTCACGTATTAATTATTTGTAGTAAGCCTTGCGCATGCACACAAAGCATGGGGAACAAGAACAAAAAATAATACAAATTTGGAGAGTTGTTTATAAGTTGTTAATAAAACGTACATGTTGGTTCCCACGTCAAGTAAGATGGATAAACCTCAATTGCTCCCTTGAATCAATTTGTATTCTGAATTGGGTGGTCCTATAAGTTCATCTGCTAAAGACGAGAAGAAAGTGGAGGAGGTAATTGTTGCCGAGCTTACCTTCCCGGACGTGCACCACGCCACAATCCGGTAGGGTAGAGTGTTGTTTATTTATTTACTTTTTTTTGGGCCTAATGTTCTTGTTGTAACTCCTTCATTATTTGTTCATCCTACTTAAGATAAGAGTGAGAAGAAGAGAAGGAGGAAGATATTATATTGTAGTGCCAATTCCCTCTTCAGTCCTCCGTCCTAAAATAGTCACATTGAGAGCCCCGGTATTTTGGAGGCGTTTGAATCGGGTGAGCTACCAAGAACACTGTTGGTTGGAAATGGCGACGGCGATGGCCACTTTCGAATATCAAGGTGAGAAAATGGGGTAGGCGGCCAATAATTGAATATTGAATAGAATAATAATGAGAAGGGTGGGGTGGGCGCCCACCACGAGTTTGTTGCCATTAAAGGAAAGATTCCTTTCATATGTTTTCTCCCTTGCCGCTAAAAGTCAAAAAGTCCCACTCTCTGATTTAGATTTGTGGCAACTCGGACTCCCTCATCTCCCTTTATAATATGAACCAGCTTACACTAATACTCATTCCCAACTCCTATTTTATATACGAAATTAGCTGTAGATCTCCTGCAATGTAATGACATTATCTTTTTTTTTTCTTTAATAATTATATATATATATATATATATATATATATATATAAAATGTATAGTTTTCAAGATAAATAACGTTAATAAATTCAAACAAAATATACAAAAATTCATAATAAAATAAACACAAGTGGCTAAAACATATGTTTCGAAGTTGGTTTATTTGCAATCAGATTATTGTCAGTAAGACTAAAAAAGAAAGAGTCTTTGAGTTGCAGATGAGTCCTATAGTTGAAGACTTGAAGTTGTGCCCCTGCCGAGATGGCACAAGAAGTGAAGAGCCTTGGTTATGACCATTTTCAAAGTTTAAAGCTTGCGATAATTTGATGTTAAATAAAGTATGCAAGATGCTAACAGACTAATGATAATAGATCAATTTTAGGTGAGCTAACACCGATTGATCACCAATTTTTTGCCTAATAATCTCGTTTTAGTACCAAGCACAAAAATATGAAGATACAATATATGTAGGAAGCCCATACAAGAAGATCAGGACGCTATTGCATGCTCGTTGTGGGCTACTTAGACTGTGACTAGTTAATCATGTGCACCTTGAGGCAAGGCCGGAAGATTTACTACAAGTAATTTTTATTAACCCAAAGAACAGGAACAAATTCCTTGGCTGTGTTCCATAATTAGCAGTATATCAAAAAAATTCAGATTTACAAAGACACTCAAATACAACTAGCTAAGCTTTCACACACACAATTACAATGGTCTTATTCACCAACATCTTCCTTTTAGCTTGGATGCTACAAAAGAATTCTTCTTACTAGTTTTGACCTCACCTGACCCTTCCCATAAACTGGATTCTATTTGCTTTGTACTTCCTTATATGCTTTGAGTTGAAGAGGAATACAGAATCAATTTGGCATTGGTTTGTGCGGTGGTGTTCTTCATCGTTAACATTTTGGAAGGTCGCTTGGTGGCGGTAGAACAGACTCGTTGGGGCCTTTGCCATTGTCCACAACAAATGCCATCTTAAGACCCCATGTTGTGTGAAGCTCAAGATGACAATGCATAAACCAAACCCCTGAAAAGACAACATGAAAACCTTGGTTACATCTTATTCGATATTGTTAGACAGTTCGACATGTTATGTTCACAAACTATCAATGTAGTTCCATAATAATCACGTTGAATATAACTTTGAAGGATGAGGTTACCTGGATTATCAGCCCTGAATCTAATAGCAGTCCATCCACCTGATGGCACTCCAACTGTGTTCCTCTCGACAGGGTCAATAAGGTTAAATCTTTTCGGATCAGTCTTGGAGTTGAAATTTCCCAATCCCCTCCCAACCTCAAAGAAGTTGAACCCATGAAGATGCACAGGATGGTTTTCAGGGGCTATCATTCCAGTGTCTTGTAGCACAAGCTGCACTGTAGAGTTGTAAGCAAGTCTATAAAGCCTAGTTCCCTTCATGGTCTGCATATTCGTTGGCTGCTGTGCTCCGGTATAGTTATAAGGCATCAGAGGGTTTCCGGGGAAATCATCAGTGAAAACTCCACTTATGTTGAAGACATGTGCTTGAAGGAGAGATATCTTTGGCATCACAAACGTGACATTGTTAAGATCCGCCACCACTCTATTACCATTGGCACAACTAGCACATGTTTGAAGCCCAAGACTAACAGTGAACATCAACGAGTGATCAGTTTTTAATGGAACCTTGGCTGGATAGGTTACCGAATTTAGGCTGCGAAGGGACTTTGTGAAAGTTGTGGCTAGGCGTGTGGCGTTTTGAGGAGGAGGGACGGTGAGAATGGTGTTGGTGCTTGAAAGGCTGCCTTTATAGTGCAAGGTAGCAGTGGCTGTTTTGTTGTCTACAGCTACGTTCGGACTGTCCATGAAAGGCGAGGCAGCAACCAAGTACTTGCCTGCGCTGCGGTCTGCTGTTATGAGGACGTTTGTGGTTTGGCCAGGGGCTATGAGAATGGTGGTGGTATCGAAGGGTTTCGTGTACACAGCATCCACTTCAACTACAGTTAGTTTGTGGTTGGCAACCTTGAAGAAGAGCTCATCATTCAGTGCAGCATTGATGATTCTTAGTAAGTATGTGTGGCCTGGTAGTACTGGTAATTTGTACCCTCCTGCAAGCACATCAGATCATTAGTAGATTAGTAAGAACCTTAGATGCATATTGAGCTTGCACAGTAGAAGTATAACCGTACAGGGACTTTAGCTAATGTATACTATGCTTCAGTAGTTCTAGAGGGCAGTACCTTGTGAAGAGCAGAGCGAGAGAGGCCCTGGGTGGCCATTAATTGTGTGAGCATCAGAAACATTTGGGGCAGCCCCAGATTTCAGAGCCTCATTGATAACAGCTTCCACATCTGATTTCCACCATTCACCTGCAATTTAAACAATAATGAGAAATTGTTGAAGCCCCTTGAATTTAACTAGGATAGAAAGAAAATGTTGCATGCTCTTATAATTTTATCACCTAAAATAACCACAACTTCTTTCTTAGGTGCAGGAAAGGGATATGGAACTCCAAGCTTGGGTAAGACGACCAAGGCGCCATAGACGGTAGCCCTCAGCCAGAGGATGTGTGCATGCCACCAGAGTGTGCCTCTTTGGCCGGTGACGGTGAAGTTGTATACGTACTGTTGTCCTGGCTGAATTGGGCACTGAGTTATGTATGCAGGTCCATCAGCCCAGCCATTTCTCAGTTGTCTGATCCCATGCCTTTCATGGGAGCATTATTAGGTATTAGAACAGCACAAGACTTCATATCAATGGGTTACATAATTAGCAACGACAGAGAATTGTAAATTTAATCACAACTACTCTGACAAGCAACAATAATCGTTGAAACATTCATGAAGTAGTTTTCGTGGAATGTAAAATGTATAACAACCCGTATATTTTTGTACAACATTTTGAGACATTTTATCGAGTATCTTGTTAAACCGTCAAACCTCCCGAATAAGAGTGTTGAGAATTCACGTACCAATGGATGCTAACGTTGTACTTGACGTGGTTGACTACTTTGACGAGGACAGTGTCATCTTCCCTGGCATATATGGTGGGTCCGGGGTACTTTCCGTTGATGGTGACGATGGACTTGCTTGAGCACAGCCGTGAGGTTTTCTTCAGCACCACCTAAATAACCCAGGCAGATGACAGTACGGAAGTCGTTAATTATAAATTACTTTACTGCTCAACGCTTACATTGTAGTTTGGTGGCTTTCTCAACCGCACCTCCCTATTTGATAAAGCTATTTTGTCTATCCATTTTCGTTAATTTTAAACTAACTAATTAACCATATAATAAAATTATTGAAAGATGAACATATTGACTTGAAATTGTATGAAACATGTTTTTATAGTTAAATTTTTTTTTTGTGTGACTTAAATTTATAAAATACGTAATTAATACGTTATATTAGGTGACGTGAAACACGTGTGATTGTTAAAATGTTAATGTAAAATTGATAAAAATATAGTGTCATAAATTCAAGATTGATTGGGAAAGAAATTATCGTTAGAAACTAATTTTGTAAGTTGGCTAGTCACCTCAACTGAATTTTCATGAAGGTTTTAGCAAGAAAATAAAGACTAAAAATACCCGAGCATGCAATGCATGGAACCAAGAGAGGCCAACCAAGTCGCTTATTCTCTAAGCCTTGGTTTTTTTTTTGTGCAAGTAGCTTACATATTGATAATGGATACTTGTTAATCTATGGACCCTCTCTAGTCTCGATCTATATCTAATTAGTATATGCAAGAAATTAAGACACCCACTAATGAACTTGTTGATCTCAAATCATTTGAAGGAGAGAAAGAAAAAGAACCAAACAGAAAACCTGGACTTTTGCTTATATGAAGCTCAAGCTGTGTACTGCAGATTAAGAACACGTAGAGAGAAGGCTTTGACTGGACTTCCATGTAATGCATGGCAAAACACTCATTATTCCCAAATGAATATATAGGAAAACGCATGTACTTACATTAAACTTGTAATGTCTTTCCAAGCATTCGACTGGTGCCGGCAACAAACAACTGATACAAGCCACCACCAAAAGCAATGCTCGAATCCACAGAACCATCTCCATTTTCTCTCTTTCTTTGATCGATCCTGAAAGCAGTAAGCTCTACGAGCTAGACTCACTCTTTCGAATATTTCTATATATTGCAGCAGCTAGTTGCTATCGACCAGCAAGCCTATGAAACAATGGAAGCGAAGGTGTTATATATATATATATATATATAAACAGGGATATACCAATTAAGACTATATATCAGACCTCTGCTGCAATGTCGTTTTTGCTTAAATTTTTTGGTGGGTAGAGAGAGAAATGGAAGAGTACCTGGGAATGAAGCCCCATAGTATACGTAGTGTATATAATTCGTGAGAAATAATATATAGGAGCAGGCCGGCTAGCTAGTACGTACCTTTCTAGTGGTGAAGAAGGTGGAGTTAATTGTCTTGCGTATTACACAAAGTACAGTAGTAGTTATGTGTCAACTAAAACACTTGGATTGAAGCCAGTAAACAAAGCAACGAGTGTAGTTGATATTGGTTAGCCACTGGGTTGGTGAACCTGTATTGGGTAAAGTACACCCAAACTCCAGCTAACAGATCGGAAAGCAATAGCTATGAAAAAAATGGTCAAGCTAAGGAATGCGATGGATATAACGTCGATCCACAATCTCAACAAAATTTCTATTTAATCACTTGATTAATTTGGATCGATCTCTGTCATTTTAGTTTGCACTGGTAACTTGTCATTGACTAATGAGATATCACCTATATATGTATATATCGATCAATTGCTTGCCCCTGTCTTATACTATTCAATTTAGTTACTAGCTAGAAGCCTAGAACAGTTGCTAATTGTTTGAATCACTGTTCAAATCACCAAATTAACGGTTATCACTATAGATGATTCTATTTACTGTAACCAAACGATCCATGTAGAAGAAATGACCAGTTACCGTAGTCGGGTTGCTTGAACTGAGTTCTAGAATTGTTGGATTATTATGATGAAAGCAGAAAACTTAAAAGAAAAACGCAGAAGACAATTGAGGTCTACATCTTGTATTCTTGATAAGGTGAACAATATCCATCACATTCTATTTATAGGCTAAGCATGTCTCTTGTCATGGCTAATAAACTTGCTGTTGGTCAAGCAGAACAAGTCTTCGGTTCGTTGGGAAGTTGTTAAGTTAGGAGATCTTAAGCTTTTATCCCTTTCTGTTCAAGTGTTTTCGTTTTGCTTCAATAAAACTTATAGCATCGTCGAGGTTGATTAACCAAAGTACTTGTTGTGCATCTTAATGAATGCAATGAATATCAAACAGGCTTAGTGGTGCATGAAACATGATCCCAGTTTATATTTTCAGAATGCGATCAACAAATTAGCTTTTTGTACATACTTCTCATTTGAAGATCGAGTCGATGTTTAAGCAAACTCATTGTCTTTATGATTATAACAAATTAACTAATAGAGATAACTGTACTAATTATGGTTAACTTTCCATTATGCATGCATTTCATGATCATCGGGGAAGAACACTAGGCGTGTGAATATGGAAGTTGAATATTATTGTGGTTGGTAGGCGATTGATACATAGATAGCAGATGGATCGGAGGAGATGAGTTCGATGTCAACCCAAAACCAATTATTTTTCATCAGATAGGTGAGCGGTAGTTTTCAAGGATTGCAACATGATCAAGTGGCCGGAAAGCTAAAGATTGATTTTTTGAGATGGCTAACAGCTCATCTGATCGATAAACCTTTACATTGTCGGCGTGCATGAAATGCGACCTACATTGTCATCTTTGAATCCGCCACGTTCATATCATTTCAGACGTCCTTATTGCCATGCTGCCCATGCATGCTAAGCTAGGGCTTTCATATCGCCAGCGCAGATAGGGTTTTTGAAAACGTCCCTTATTATATATTACTTTTTTCAATACAAAATTTGTTATGCATTTCATATCATGACTCAGTACTCTGGCGCTAGGACCCATCATTTGGCCCTCCGGCCTTAGTCCACCTTAAAATCCTAAAATCCGCCCTATCCTATAGGGCCAAAGTCCTCTTTGACCCTCTATTAAGACGGACCGGCTCTAGTCTCTTTCAAGTAGGATAGGGCAAGGGTCAAGCAAATGAAATCCGGCCCTATCCTACAGCCCGGCCCTATTCGGCCTAAAAGCCCGCCCTACTTTGCTCTTTTAGGGTCTAATAATAAACTATTTTTTAAAATATGTTTATTCTATTTTACATATTTTATAAGGTTTTTGTTTTTTATTTATATTTGTTGTGAGAAACAACAATGGTTTTTGAGTGATTTGATAGATGATAAATGAATTTAACCTATTAAACTTATATTTATCAATGTCTTAAGTTAAATCTAATACATATATCTATGTAAAATATAATTATATAAAAATAAAAGAGTTTTATATTACACGGTATAACTCTTTAGCTAAATAATAACTAAATTTTTATTAAACAAAAAAAGGTCACGTTCGGCCCATTTCGACCCTATTTAGCTCTATTCGGAGGGCCGGCTCGACCCACCTTTTTAGTCCTAACATAACGGGCCGTTAGGGCGGGTAAGGGCTTACATATTAGAGCCCCGGTCCGGCCCTACCCGGCCCTAAGTTTTGTTGACTTTGGTCAAGTCCCACCCGGTCCTACCCTAAAACCTTTAATTTTAGGGTAGGGTCTAGCCCGGCCCGGCCCATCATGAGGCCTATCCGGCGCCATGAGAAATTAAAAGAAGAAAAGAAGATCGATCGAGTAAAGAGCAGATTACATTGATCAATCACTTCAGGTGTGGTGCAAATGGTTTTGATGAACTAACTATGCAAGAACCCAGAAGTTTTTGTGGGTTTTTGAGTTGAGAACGTAGCCTCCGGTTTGCCCTTTCTTCTGTACTCCAACACAAGTGCACTTGCAGTTCTCAATCAAATACTCTGCTGTGTTTATCCCTTTCGACGACCCCGACGATCGCCCTCCAGGCCATGTATATGATCTGCACGTACATTCATGATGTTCAAAATCAAAATTCAAGCGACAATACAACAAGTCGGGGATGCATATATGTTGCATGCATTCTACTACATGTGATTAATGTAAAAATAGTGAGTGCAATGAAGCTTTTGAGAGAAATGTACTAACCCTAAATGCCCCTTGGAAAAAAGACTTCGCCGTTGCCCTATAACAAGGATGTCGACGCCAAGAACTTCGCTATGATGCAATATTGTGTTTGCTCTATCTTTGCCGGCTTCCAATGCCACCCTCTCTATGCGCACATTTAGTTTAGGCTTTGTCCGATTGCATTCTTTCTTCATTTCTTCAAGAAAATCCTTCGCCGGGTCAATTGCAGTTCCATTTGCATTCCCGTGATCAGAAGACATGGCATGGACAGCGGCGTTAGCTAGATTAGGCGGGATTTTGAGGAAGGTATTGAGATTGAATGAGTGCATCCAGTTACTAGAGTTTTCGACATGAAAGAGGATCAACTCGTCGTGATCGAGCAATGAATGAGAAAGTGCATATTGGAGAGCACCCGATGATTCTCGCGTTGGATCCGCAACCAGCAATACTCTCTTTCCTGGCGCTTGCATGGTCCTAGACGTACCCTTCCTGCTGTTTACACCACCATTAACCGGAACTTTTCCCCGGCGGGGGTGAAAACACCACAACTACCCAATGTTGTCAATTTTTTTCAAATAGAGGGCCCTTCGATGGAGGGTAGGGAAGTGACATATAATTGGAAGCTGTAACATTTTGATAAGGAGAACTATATCGAAAAAACTGGTTAGTGATTCACAGAAGTTTTCTTTTTTCTGGCCAGTGATTCAGACATTGGCAGGTGTTTTATGCTATTATTAGGGGAAGATGTTAGAATTATCCTTGAGAACCGGTCAATTTCTGCAAAGATCTTTGTAAGATACAGCTAGTCCAACTCAATTTGATTGAGGTCAGCAATTCAGCACACACATATTATATTGTGTCCATGCACATCTTCATCGGGCTAGGCTTTATAAGTTGAAGGGTGATATATTCACAATGTTAACATGAATTTTTTTTTTTTTGGAGAAATTTTAACATGATCCATCCTTTCATACTTGTTTTTTGATTTTACTGTTTATTAGTATCATGTTGAAACCTATAATTATTTTCCTTAGATGTAGGTATTGTTTATTCTATCAATTATTTTGAATATCATTAGTGGATAGAAACGTTATCATACAAGAAAATGATGGGTATGAACTGGTTGGTTCTGTATTCGGCTATATAAGTTTGAAAATGCAAGTTGTGATGATAGGGAGCTACTACAGCAACATGATCGAGCTAGATAACCAATTTGCCTGAATGAAGTTCTTCTTAATTTGACCTATTACATATCTACGTGACTACGTCGTTATCACTCTGGACTTGATTTCCGCACACAAGTGCTGGCTATTCTTTTGTTCACACTTCGATCACTCTAATTTGGAAGCCTCAATTGTACCTATTTTGACTAGTTTGGTGCTTCTCCTTTGTGCAGATACGATCTTTTGGAAGAAAAAGAGATTACGTACGTGCTTATTATATAACATTATAGACCCTATTTGAAGCTGAACCAAAGCTTAAAATAATCTGCATCTTTCATTCGAGTGATCACCTGGTATGGCCGTTTCTTAGTACTAAATTCGTGAGGCCAACGGCAAAGGAATACAAAATCTGAGAGGGATAGGCTTGATGGCATAGTTTTACACGCTTCTGTACAAAGCAATAATGAGTATTTTAAAACCAGCAAAACAATTCAATACAGCATGATCTGAAGAAGAAGGCTAAAACGGTTCACATTGACTTCAACGAAGCTCCAACAAGAACCTGCCAGTGATGACCTAGCTCCATCCGAAGGCAGCTGCCTTTAAAAGCCTGATTATCCAAAGGATTTGTTTCAATCAAGGAGCAATAGATTTTTTTGCTGCTTGCTGCAGTTCAGAGTACAACAACTGCCTTCTTCTATGCCTTTGGTAAGTTGATTATGCTTCATACTATTAATGTGGAAAACCTCTGCAAACCCCAAAGCTCTAAATTATTCATAAACCTAGCTTCTCTACTATCCACACGTACCACTCTTAAAAGCTCCAAGAACTCTTCACACTCTTAATGTTATATAAGCTATAAATGTATACTTTTCAATTTGTGTTTTTTGAAATAATACTCTTCAAATGTGTGGAGTTGAGTTTTAAATAGTGAATTTTGAGATATATATATGTCTCAACAATTGTGAGATTGCATGTACTGTATGCTAATCTAAATATTGTAGTCCGTTCTCAAGTTTCTAATCTTAACATATAATTTTAATGTATTATTTTCTGAAACAAATCACGGAATTGATTTCTATCAACATTAATTATTTTACTTTTTTCAAATACGAGCGTGTATGCTATATTATTTATGAAAAACTAGCACAATTTATGCTCGAAAAGCGGGTTGACACATAGTGTAGTATGCTAGTATTATTCTTGAAAATTATCCAACATACACCAAGGACCCTTTGATACTCTTAAGAAATGGAAAACTCACGTCTTGCAAAAGTAAATTAAGATGTGGTAAATTTAGATGTTAAGTGGTAAAACTCTTCTCTTTGGTCAGTCATGCATGCGTATCATGCGATTCCGTATCTTTATTGACTAACGACTTCACGAGGAAGAAAAACTTGGAATCTCCACCGTCAACTTTGCAGTGACAACGCATCTTCGAGCAGAATCTCTCTTAATACTTCACGCTTCCTCGGCCAGATACAGACACGAAAAACGTAGGCCCCACATTTGCTCATCACACACTCACTTTGAAAGTTTGAAGTCAATCAATTGGCCCCACAATCCCACACTTCTTATTTTTCTCCGTTGGCAGCTTTGGACCAATCTACCCAACCCTTCTTGCTTTAGCTTTTGCCTAAAGCTCGAAACTTTCTTATCCCCTCATAACTTTCACACTCTCAGAATTCATGTTCTTGATTTGTGGTATGTGTTTTGATTTGGGAAAGAACAGTTCTTGGTTTTCTGCTTAATGCAGTTTGATACTGATGAAACTTGTTGCTGATGAGAGATTTTTCTCTGTTTGATTCAGGTTCAGGGTTGTAACTGATTCTCAAGTTTGCAGCTTTACAAACCCAAAAGGCAGAAGGGTTTTGAGGATTGACAGAGTCTAAAAGCAATGGGAGAAGATGATGTATATGCAAAAGATGGGAGGGTTGAACCCATTGCAGAAGATGATGATGTATACACTAAAGATGGGACAGTGGATTACAAAGGAGACCCAGCTAATAAGAAAGTCACCGGAACCTGGAAAGCCTGCCCTTTTATCTTAGGTACTGTTTTATTAAGAATATCTAAAATGGAATTAGTGGATATAAACATGTAGATATTTGATTTCTGGGTTTGATATTTCAATAGGGAATGAGTGTTGTGAAAGATTGGCGTACTATGGGATGAGCTCTAATCTGGTAATTTATTTCAAGACACGTCTGCACCAAAGCAGCGCTAGAGCAGCTAAAAGCAACTCAAATTGGAGTGGAACATGTTATCTTACTCCCTTGCTTGGAGCTTTTCTGGCTGATGCCTATTTGGGAAGATATAAGACTATTGCCTCTTTTTCAATCATCTATGTCATTGTAAGTTTATTCTTGCCTTTAATTTTATTCAATCATCTATGCTAGTTTGAGTTATATGCATTGGACATCAACTTGATGGAGTAAAATGATTACTTGAACACCCCGTTGAGGGGGCTTTTTATTATGGGAGTCTTCTGGTTTGCACTTTTAGCATCAAAGTTGGATTCAGGTTTAAAATCATAGACATGCCTTGATGTTTCCGAATAGACACCAAATTTTGCACAGTTTGGAGTTTATTTTTTTAGTCCTGCAATAAATGATGGTTATGTTCTTAGGACTTTATAGGTTTCACCTTTAGTTGTGCAAAAAGTAGCTAAGTCAAAAATTCCCCTTGTCATTCAAGAAACTTTATGTTGGAGTTGTTTTTCTCCCTCAATAGGCACTTATTGATTCTTTGTTAATGTGCATAGGGGATGACCCTTTTGACATTGTCAGCATCAGTCCCAGGCATGAGACCAACCTGTGTTTCAAAAGAGGATTGCCATGCAAACGGTGGACAGACTGCAGCATGCTTCATAGCGCTTTACCTTATAGCTTTGGGCACTGGTGGAATTAAGCCTTGTGTCTCTTCCTATGGAGCAGACCAGTTTGATGATGATGATGAAGTTGAGAAGAAGCACAAGGGTTCTTTCTTCAACTGGTTCTATTTTTCCATCAATGTTGGTGCTTTGATTGCAAGTTCTGTGCTGGTGTGGATTCAAATGAATGAAGGTTGGTCATGGGGTTTTGGCATACCAGCAGTTGCCATGGCAATTGCTGTAGTAAGTTTCTTTTCGGGTACTCGGTTATATAGGAATCAGAAGCCGGGAGGTAGCCCTCTAACCCGAATAGCTCAGGTGCTGGTGGCATCTGTGAGAAAATACAAAGTCAAAGTACCTGAAGATAAGTCCCTTTTGTATGAGACCACTGATGCAGAGTCCACCATCAAAGGAAGCCGCAAGCTGGATCACACAAATGAATTTCGGTTAGCTTCTAAAACTGAAGAAACTTGAGATTATTTACTCCAGTTATAAGATAGGATTGTGGTTTTACTTTCATTGTTGTTGGTTCTGTACTGACCTCGTAACTATTTTTATTGTTCAGTTTCTTTGACAAAGCAGCTGTTGAGGAACCAACAGACAATATAAAGGACTCGAAAGACCCATGGAGACTTGCTACAATTACCCAAGTGGAGGAGCTAAAGTCAATCATAAGGTTACTTCCTGTCTGGGCCACTGGTATCATCTTTGCTGCAGTCTACAATCAGATGAGCAACTTCTTTGTGTTGCAAGGCACTCTTATGGATCTTCATGTTGGCAAGTCCTTTGAAATTCCAGCAGCCTCCCTCTCAGTTTTTGACACCCTCAGTGTCATTATCTGGGTCCCGATATATGACCAACTCATTGTGCCATTTGCAAGGAAATTCACAGGTCATAGGAATGGCATAACTACATTGCAGAGAATGGGAATTGGTCTGTTCATTTCCATCTTCTCCATGGTATGTGCTGCGATTTTGGAACTCATCAGACTCAGAAGAGTTAAAGAGAACAACTACTATGATTACGAACACATGCCCATGTCAGTTTTCTGGCAATCGCCTCAGTATTTCCTCATAGGTGCTGCAGAAGTGTTCATTTTCATTGGCCAGTTGGATTTCTTCTATGATCAAGCTCCCGATGCAATGAGAAGCTTGTGTTCCGCTCTCTCACTCTCCACTGTTGCACTAGGAAACTACTTCAACTCTTTGCTCGTGACCATTGTTACCAATGTGACTACAAAGAACAACAAGCCAGGGTGGATACCAGACAATCTGAATTACGGTCACCTCGATTATTTCTTCTGGATGTTGGCAGTGCTGAGTATTCTCAACCTCGGAGCCTTTCTCTTGATTTCCAAGTGGTACACGTATAAAAAGACAGTCGGATCTATCCGTTAATGGGTAAGAAGAAAATGACTGTTCCTTAAAGGCTTATAGCCTCTAGGCCTTTACTTGGCGGTTTGAAAACACTTGTACATAGTCTGTTATGGAGCATTTAGCTTGTGCATGGAATTCTGTAAGACAGCAGTGGTAAAAAGTTACTCATATGGTGGTGGAACAGGTGTTAAACTGTTTATTAGTCAAGAAGAAGTGAGACACAAGTTTGTTTGATCAAGTTAATCTTTGTCTTTGTTTCCACAGTAAGGACCTTCATCACATCTGCCACTCTAAAGCATCCGAGTTCTTGAACTGATCAGAAGCATTGCTTACCGTTTGTTAAACATTGACCAGATTTAGTGCTGCTCTCTTATGTAATCATATGTTCTCCTGATTCCTGATGTGCTTATTACTTTCTTGCTAGTTCAGCACACTTCAATTCATAATTTTACCACTAAAACTCGATACGTGAATAACGTAATCTAATAATAATAAAAGAAAAAAACTAGACAATAGCAATCTGATTAGAGCGCACAGATACCAACCGTTTCAGGGAGTGGATATGTGGATGGGATGGTATGAAAGTCGAAGACAAGTATAGGCATGAATTGGAGGGAGAGACAATGTTTTCTTGTCCTTGTGAGCATCTCCAACAACCTTACTCAAAACCCATAGTCAAACTCATTTTTTGACTCACCCAAACTCATTACTATTCAAACTCATATTTCATCTCCAACTATTTTGTCAAAACCCATACCCATACCCAAATTTTAATCATTTTATATAATTATTTAATAACAAATGAATTATATAAACTATAGATAGTAATTATATAATATATTTTAATATGTGTTAGACTTAATTAATAATATAATTTATTTTAATATAGTTTTTTTTTGTTCTTGGACCAATCTGGTCCCACCAAGAAAAAATGAGTTTCCTCCTTGAAAAGGTTTTAGAAATGGGTTGGGTTTGGGGAAGGAACCCAAATTTGGGTATGGGTTGTCATTGTTGGAGATAAATTTTTATAGGTTTTGAGTTTGGGTATGAGTTTTAAAGTGATTGTTGGAGATGTCCCGAGTGATGTCAACTTGAAACTGAAACGGTATGGCAACCCCCCATATCTGGTGAGTCTCGAGCTCCAGTGGTTCTTGTCCTGCATCTATTGGGAGCTCGAACTGGGGGACAACAAAGCAAGCTTTCTGACCTCCTATGTGGACAAACTCATAGCGTCTTGGTTCACCCAATTCATGAGGCAACGACGGCAACTTCTAGTCACCAATTAGGGTGATAGATTCTTGGTTTTCACACAGTGACATGAGATAAACTGCTAGAGACCAAGGGTGGCCAATAAAAGCAAACACTATCTTGACGTCAGGTTCCGGCAGGTCCCCCCCCCCGGCGGCCATGTTCAACGTAACATATGTAGAGTGACTTGTTAAGCTCCTCCTCCTACTCCTCCAATCAACTTTAACTTTTCGCATGTCTTATTATGCCCATGGTCAAGCCGAGGTCAATGCCTATGCCCACTGTCATGCCGAGGTAGATGCCGATGCCAATGCTGATGCCGGTCAGTGGCTACGGTTTGAGATTTTTTACAGTTTAGTATTCATAACTAGTGTTTTCACGAAGTAGAGAAAATTGTGAAATGCGATTTACTTATTGATAAGTGTCTCTCTTTCCGTAGATCTAAGAAATCTTAATTTTACATACACATAAAACCTATTACTACTAGGAATAATGGGAAGCATATATGTTAGGCTTGAGATTTTTGGACCGAAAAGTTGCAGAACCCAAACCAGCTCGAAATTGGCGGTTCGGCACGGTTTAGAAAAAAATTTCAGTCACTTAAAAAAACCCGAACTGTTCTGTAGGGAATCCGTTCGATCCGGTTCCTTAGTTTAGAAAAAATCAAACCCGAATCAGAACCATTGGATCATTATATATTGATTTTAACCATTAGATCTAAAACCATAAATGTAAAAAGCAAGTCCAATTAAGATTCCCTCTCTTCTGATGTTCAGGTCTTCCTCCTCTCCGTATTAAAAAATTCCAAAATTCCATAATTTTAAGATTGCAATTCTCTATTCTCTCGTCTCCTTTAATCAAATTTCTATTGGGTATTGTATTCCTAATTTCCTGTGTCTATGATTTTGATTAGTGTCATTTTGATTAGTCTTCCTCCAATTTTCTTTTATTTGTTTATGGTTTTTATTACCCCCAATATTTGTACTGTTTATTTGTTCATTTGATTATGGGAAAATGGCTGAATTGATCACTGAAGTATGCCCCATTCTAAACTTTGCTCACTGAAGTTTGTCCAATATCACTTTGCTCACTATCGAATTACACTTGTGTTCACTTTGATCACTCCGTCTAAATCAGCCGTTAAAATTTTACTTATGCCGTTAAAAACAATGCACGTGCTACTCATGTGCAAATCTTAAGGACATTTTGGGAATTTCATTAGTTTACTTCCAGCTCAGCACCTGCAACCCAAACAACCCAACAGAACAATACTTGAAACACAAACACAGTTGACCAAATCACGATGTCACTGATCAGATTACAACTCTTACCTGAAACGGAATCGAAGCAATGAAGCTGTCTCCGGTCTCTCCGGGTAGCATTGGGCCGTGATCTTCGGATTCAGATTAGAGTATTCTAGAAGTAGAGGAGCGTGGACCGGAGAGGAACTGAGGGGCGTTGACCTGAGAGAGGAGGGTGGAGGTGTAAAGGCCGCCAATGAAGAAGAGGAAACAGAGGAGGACGATGGTGGGTAGCCCCAACTTTGCTTTGGGGCTTTTAGGTTTTAGTTTCATTGCCAAAGTTTTGAGCTTTTTCTCAGTTCAACGGAGAAAAGCTTGGAGCTTTGGGGGGGGGATACCTATTAATTCAGAAATAGGTACTGTGTTGGCGGTTATGAGGAGGAATGTGAGATGGGGAGGGCGCTATGCGTCGGATGATGATCAGAGGGAACACTCTCTAATCCAGTCCTTGAAGGCTTTGCGGAAGAAGATTTTTTCGTGTCAGCAACATTTGAATACCATCAGTCCTGCTGTGTATCTTCGGCCATTTCTGGATGTGATTAAATCGGATGAAACTGGTGCACCTATCACCGGTGTCGCTCTGGCATCTGTTTACAATATCTTAATGCTTGATGTGATTGATCAGAATTCTATCAACGTTGAAGATGCTATGCACTTGTTAGTTGATGCTATCACTGGCTGCCGATTTGAGGTGACTGACCCTGCATCAGAAGAAGTGGTACTTATGAAGATACTACAGGTTCTTCTGGCTTGCATGAAGAGTAAAGCATCTTTTATGCTGAGTAATCAGCAGGTTTGCACTATAGTGAATACATGTTTCCGTATAGTTCATCAAGCAGGAACAAAAGGTGAGTTGTTGCAACGGATAGCTCGCCACACAATGCATGAGCTTGTTAGATGTATTTTCTCACACCTTCCAGATATCCCCTGCACTGAAAATGCATTGTCAAATGGAAGCATTGTCAAATGCATTTTATGAAGATGTGCCTCTTTTTGCCTTGACCCTGGTTAATTCAGCTATAGAGTTGGGTGGCTCCTCCATTCAGTATCACCCCAAGCTACTGAATTTGGTTCGGGATGAACTGTTTCAAAATCTAATGCAATTCGGGCTGTCAACAAGTCCACTTATTCTTTCAATGGTATGCAGCATTGTTCTTAATTTGTATCACTATCTGCGGACTGAACTTAAACTACAGCTTGAGGCTTTCTTTTCCTGTGTGATATTGAGGCTCGCACAAAGCAGGTATGGAGCTTCTTATCAGCAGCAGGAGGTAGCTATGGAAGCTTTAGTTGACTTCTGCAGGCAGAAAAATTGCTGCTATATCTGTGGTATTTGATAATGCTGAAGAGGAAGAAGTTTATGAAATATGTCTCGATGGCTTTTTAGCTGTTGCTAAGATTTCAGCATGCTATCATCTTGAAGATGTTCTCAATGATCTGGTTGTGTCTCTCTGTAAGTTCACAACCCTCTTAAATTCATCATATCTTGACCAACCTGAACTAGAATTTGGTGATGATACAAAAGCGAGAATGTCAACTGTGACAGTTTTCACAATTGCCAATCAGTATGGTGATTACATTCGTACAGGATGGAGAAATATTATTGACTGTATCTTAAGATTACACAAACTTGGTCTTCTTCCTGCTCGTGTGGTTCAAGATGCAGCTGATGAGTGGCACGTTCAGGACCTGGGCTGGAGAAATATTATTGACTGACCTGGGCTGCAAGACGACTCCAGAAAGGGAATAACTCTGCTGAGGATGAAAATTGCATTATGCTCCACATGAAATTCCCAAAATGTCCTTAAGATTTGCACATGAGTGGCACGTGCATTGTTTTTAACGGCATAAGCAAAATTTTAACGGCTGATTTAGACGGAGTGATCAAAGTGAATACAAGTGTAATTCGATAGTGAGCAAAGTGATATTGGACAAACTTCAGTGAGCAAAGTTTAGAATGGGGCATACTTCAGTGATCAATTCAGCCATTTTCCCTTTGATTATTGTGGATAGTTCATTTGTTCATTCCATTAATTGTGTGTTGTATTTGTTGTGTTTATAGATGCAATGGTGTCTGAGTACTATGATTCAGACGAAATCAGTGACACCTCCAGCTACTCCACTAATGAGTAGAGTGGAGATGATGAGCTTATTCCCTCTCCCAGCTCTATAACTTGTGACAAAGGGAAGAAGAAGTTTGTGCCTTCGAAGAACCCGAGGAGGAAGAGGGAGAAGATGGCCATGAAAGAGAGGTTGAAAGCATGGAGTCATTTTGTAAAAATTGACTTCCCATTAATAGAGATGAAGGATGGAGCGGAGACGGTAGTTGGAATAAAAAAGCGAGCTCAATGTAAGTATTGCCCTGTTCATTTGAAATCTAATTCGAGAGAGAATAATACTAGTTCACTACTAACGCATATTAGATTTCATTGCAATGGGTACCCTGGTAGGAATAATTTAGAAGAAAGTCAATAGATTTTAACTAGTGATGTGCTTGAAGAGTCTTTAGCTTCAAGACAGTGATCTGCAGATGTGTGTCTAGATGATGTGTGTGTTATGATTGTGTTGGATGAGTTGTCTTTTAGTACAATTGAAAGGCCCAGATTTTTGTAGTGTGGCAGTACCAAGGTGGAATCCTATACCATGTAGGAAACAAGTAGTGAAGAATTTCCTGAGCATGTATGATAAAAAAAGAAAAAAAAGAGAGGAGGTTTTAAAGGAAGAATTGAGGTCGCGTTCTGTTTGTTTGACAATGGACACATGTACCTCGTGTCAAAACATTAACTACATGGTAATTACTGCGCATTTCATAGATGATGACTGGAAGATGCACAAGAGGGTGCTTAGCTTTTGTGTTATACCTAATCACAGTGGGAATAGCATAGGAAAAATATTGGAGAATTGCTTGGTTGAGTAGAATTTAGATAGTGTTAATTGTATTAGTGGACAATGCATCAGCTAACAAGGTAGCCATAGAGTACCTAGTAGAGAAGATGAGTGGATGGCCTAAGCTACCAATTTTTAATGGGATATACATGCATGTGAGATGCTTCTCTCACATTGTGAATCTAATTGTGAAGTCTGGTCTCCGTATAATGGACAAGTCAGTGGCTAGCATTAGCATTAGAAATGTTGTTAAGTATGTGAGAAGAAGTGGACAAATGATGGAGGCATTTAAGAAATGTGTTGAGACAGAGAATGTACCACGTACGAAGATTTGTGTGTTAGACGTGACAACAAGATGATATTCTACCTACATGATGTTGGACACAACATTAGAGTTGAAGAAAGCTTTCTATAGGTTGGCAGATGAGGAAGGTGGAAGATATAAGAATTACTTTGATGAAGATGAAGAGGTTGATGATGAACAAGAAGAGGCAGAAACTGAGGTGAGTATGAAAGGACAAAAGCCTAGAATGCAGCTGATTGGAAAAAAGCAAATACTTTTGTCAAGTTTTTAAAGGTCTTCTATGAAGTAACAGTGAGTGTGAGTTATTAGCTGAAATCTACATCACATAAAGCATTTCATGACATAGTTACAATCAAAACCAAGCTAGATGATTTGTTCAACAAGCCCATCAATAGTGATTCAAGTGAAGTGGATAATATATTGTTTGATATAGCTAGCAAAATGAGGTCCAAGTTAGGAAATACTTTGGATATGTAGATGACATCAATCAACTATTTTTAGTTGCACTTATCTCAGATCCGAGGTATAAATTAAGTTATGTGGCACATATTTGTGAAACAATATTGTTCATGGAAAGTGATGAAATAAGTTTAAAAACAGATGAAGTGAAGAAACTTGTGCTACACTTGTGTGATCTTTATGCAACCGAAAAGGCTGCTGCAACTGCACCAAAGAGGAAAAAGAATGTGGGAGACGACATTAGCAGTGCAACAACACCAAGAATACCCACTACAAGGTTGACAGAGAAGAGGGCAGCTATGTAAGAGTTGTGGAACAAGCAACTTCAAGGTGAAGCAGGAGGAGAGGTTGATAGATACTTGCTAGATCTAATAGAACAGCCTATAAATAATGAATTATGAGATATTTTGGATTGGTGGAAGTGCAATGGTCTAAAGTATCCTACCTTGCAGGCTATTGCAAGGGACTTGTTAGCAATCCAAGTGTCCACAGTGGCTAGTGAGAGTTCATTCAGCATTGGGAAGAGGGTAATTGATCCACATAAGAGTTCATCAACTCCTAAGACTATTGAAGTTCTCATTTACTCCAAAATTGGCTGAAATCTTATGTAATCATGGGGCTGAAATTTATTCCAACTATTGAGAAAATGGGGTGGTTTGAAGAAGTTTAAAAAGGTAAACTTGAACTTGCTCACTTGTATTGTAACTATTGTTACTTTTCAGTTTTACAAGTGTATTGCATTAATAAATGTATATTTTTTTATATATGCAAAAATAGCTGAAGAAAAGAGAATAAGATTGGAAAAGATGCGCATATCGGAAGAGACAAAAACTACCACTGAACAAAGATGAAAGGTTGCAAAGATCTCCAAAGTTTCAAAGAGTAGTGATGCTTATAAAACTTCAATACCTTCAAAACCTTCAAAACCTGAAGAAGAATTGAGCAGTACTTGAAGTGGTTAACTTCTTGTTGGAGAATTTGTTAGATTGTTTAATTTTAACTATACTTATTGCTTAAGACATTAAGTTTTCAGTTTGGTACTTTAAACTGAGACTATGTTGGACTTTAAAGGTATTGTGACATTATGATTATAATGATTTCTCTTGGATTGTATGACATTATGATTATTATTCCTTACATATACATTTGACAGGAACCGAGAAACTGCAAGAATCGAACCGAAAGTTTTGCGGTGTGGTTCCTTGCGGTTCTCAAAAAAAATAATGATAAACCGACTCGAATTATGACAAATATTTTCTTGTGTGGTTCTTTTTTTTTTTAGTAAACTCGAACTGTCCCAAGCTGCATATTGCGATGACCAAACATGAATAGAAAACATGAAATTGATGGCAGACACGAAAATTAGTTGCAATAGATATCGAAATTTAAAATTATAGGATTTATATGTTTATATTCTTTTTATAATTTGAAGAATGTATATTTTGCATTTTTCAGTTGTGACTTTGATATGATGCCTGGATATATACTGAGATAGTTAACGTAGGTTACACTTACTATAGTTCTGCTCTTGACTTTCTTATTGATTCCTCAAACAACCGTCGTAAACTATTTTGTCGATAACTTTTTTTGTTTCCATCTCTTTTCCTAGCACTCTATTTGCTGACATTTGAAAATTCTCTACTTCTAATTTTATAATACCTTAAATTTTCATAGAAAGAATTTCAAATAAAATGGAAAACAAAATTAACTGAGAAAACATATTTTACTGCACTCCAAACAGTGAATACTTGAACAAATTGAGGAAGTAAATAAATAGAAACAAACTCCTAGATTCCTACTCAACCTCTCTCCGAAACACACTTGTTTGGAGACTCGGAAAACGAACTGAATCCCTAAAATTAAGGATATACCCAAACTAATCTTAACACCAGAAAGCGAGCAACAGCGTCTGTTGTTGAATCGGCAAATTCTTCTCCTGCCAAATCAGTTCAGGGTTTGAGGTATTCTCAAAATGAAGCTCAAATTGGTTCGGGGTTTCTCTTGCTGCAGCAGCAACAGCACAAGAGGTACGCCTTTTGCCTTGTTTCATTCTCAGCCATCAAACCCTAAACCCATGTCTACCAGAACCCAATCACCCTTCTGTTGTCCGTTTCAATCAGATATTGAATCCACTTGTCAAATTGAAACACTTTTCTGCTGTTATCTCTTTGAATACACAAATGATTATCGGTGGAATCTCACCTAATCACTATTCTCTCAACATAACCATCAATTGTTACCGTCATTTGAACCAAATGGGGTGTGCCTTGTCTGTCTTGGGCCACTTCTTCAAATTGGGGCTTCAACCTGATGTCACCACCTTCACCACACTCATCCACGGCTTTGTCCTCAAGGAGTGGCTGATGCAGCGATGCTTTTCAGCAAAATGGTGGAGAAAGGTCATTGTCAGCCCAATGTGGTTACTTTCAACACACTCATAAAGGGCTTTTGTGCGATTGGAAACAACACTGCGGCTTTTCAATTACTTGGAAAGATGGAAGAACATGGATGCCAGCCTGACATATTTACCTATAACACCATCATTGACAGCCTGGGAAAGGATACACTGGTTGACGAAGCATTCAACCTCTTCTCAGAAATGGTTGGTAGAGGTATTGCAGGGTATATAAAGAGAATACAAGATGTACTACAACCCTACTTCCTTGGTACTACCATGTACTACATATATAGAATAGGTAAGTACTAACTACCTAATTTACATTCTTAAATTACATGACTCACACTAACAATCCCATCTTCTGAATCCCAAAGCAGTGAGCAATGTTGTGGATTCCTTGAAGGTGTTCGATGAAATGCTCACTCGCGTCCTCTGCCGAGTGTTGTCCGTTTCAATCAAATCATGACTCAACTTGTCAAATTCAAACAATTTGTTGTAATCGTCTCATTGAAGAGACAAATGGGTCTCATCAGAATCGCTTTTGATGTTTATACTCTCAACATAACCATCAATTGCTACTCTCAATTGCTACTCTCAGAAATGGTTGGTAGAGGTATTGCTGCTAACATTATTACTTACACCTCTTCGATTGACGGAGTCTGTAACCTAGGACGGTGGGAAGAAGCTATGAGGTTGTTGAACGAAATGGTGAGTAAAGGTATATCTCCAAATGTCTTCACCTTCAACATCCTGGTCGATGCACATTGTTAGAAGGGGATGGTCGTGGAAGCCAGAAGTGTGGTTCAAATGATGATTAAAAGAGGAATTGAACTGATACCGTTACATATAACTCCCTCATAAATGGTTACTGTTTGCGAGGAGAAATGGACAAGGCGAAACAAGTGTTTGATCTAATGCTGAGCAAGGGCTCCTTGGTTGACATTCAGAGTTGTAACATATTGATTAACGGATATTGCAATCAGAAAAAGATCGATAAGGCTTACCAGATTTTCAAGGAAATGCCTCTTAGGGGACTTGTTCCTGATACCATACATAACTTTTAACACTCTTATCGATGGTTCTTACAAATCAGGGAGAATAGATGAGGCAGACAAGTTGTTCTCTGAAATGCAAGGTTGTGGCCTACGTCCAGATGTTCAAACCTATAATACTTGATGGCCTGTGTAGCAACCAACAACTTTCTAAGGCAAAAGAATTGCTTAGAGAGATGGAGGACAAGAAGTTCGAACTGAATATCGTATCTTACAATATCCTCATAGAAGGTTTATTGAAAGCTGGGAAAATGGAATCCGCAACAGAGGTTTTCTCTGGTTTGTCATTGAAAGGAATACAGCCTGATGTGCGGACATACAATATAATGATCAAGGGCCTTTGTACAGTGGCCTCTTAGTTGAAGTAGAAAAGTTGTTTAGAGGTATGGAACGGAAAGGCTGTTCTCCGAACGGTTGTACCTATAACACAATTATCCGAGGTTTTATCAATAGTAATGAAATATCAAGGGCCACGAGACTTATTGAAGAAATGCGTGCGAGGAGTTTCTTTGCAGATGAATCAACTGCGGCATTTTGATTTGTTGTCAATGGATACAGTCGGTAGTTAATTGATTATTTGAAATGAATATTTTTCATATGAGTCTTTTGTAGTGCTGCTCTGTTAGCGACATTGGTGGCACGTTTACTTACTTAGAATGGAATTCATCTGGAATCGGAATCGGAAGGAATGGGATTCAGAATGGAATAATATGGGAGGAATGGGAATGAAACTATTACGATTGTTGTTGTTTACTTGAGAGAAGGAATTGGAATTAAATTTAAGTTAATTACCAAAATACCCTTTTAAAAGTTAAACAAATTAGTGCTATCAGCGAACTGCCATTATTTCTATATGCCTCCCATGAATCAGATAAGCACAAAAAAAATTTTCTGGGATTATGGAGGCACAAAGATGCCAGGACTTAACAATTAATATGGCAGGTGAGTAATGCCGTTTAGCTAGCTAACCAAAACTAGAATCTTGTATGAGGATGCATTCAAAACATTAAACAAGAAAACCAAAATACAGAAACTAACAGCATTTCCAATTTGAAATCGACTCTTGGACCTCCAATGCTAATTTTCTGCAATAAGTAGATGCCAAATACAAGAAGCATGCCTCCCATTGAGCACAAACTATACAACTGGCTTTCCACCATAACAGAAGCTGAAGAATTTCATTAGACCAGTTGCTTTATCACTCCAACATCACACATTATATCATCAATAATACCTTGGCATAGTAGTCCTTCCGAACTCTGCGAGCGATTTGATGCCCACCCAAATCAAAAGCCTTGAACTTGATTTTCCCAATGCTCAACTCCTCAGATGTTGGATACTGAGTGGGTTGGTGCTGAACTAATCTCTGCAATATCCCATCACGCCCAAAACCCAGAATCAGAAAATCAAACAAAATGCTACTTGCCTTAACCTCAATTGCCGATCAATCATTTACAGTTCACACTCTGATCCTATGTATCCATAACATGAAAAAATCACAAAAGGGACAAAGATTCAGGTGAAAGCTCAAATCTTTGTATCAATTCTATGCTCACATTTGGACACAAATCAAAATTGTATAGAATGGTTCACTATCAAGGCAATCAAACACAACCCATATTGGAAATCAAAATCCACAATTTCAATATCTCAATCAAAATATCCACCAATTAACAACAAATAAGATAACAGTTCAATTGGGAAAAAGAGAGAGGAAGACCTCGTCTTTGAGCATATGAAGGAGGGTAGTTTTGCCGGCATTATCGAGGCCGAGGAACAAGATCTTGGCCTCCTTTTGCCACAAGCCTAGAGATGCGAGAACCCCATAAAACCCATCCAACAAGAACATGCTGTTTCACGCTCACAGATCGAAATCTCGCTCCAAATCAGAGAGACAGAGCTGGTTGAGAAATAACTCAGAGCCATGCCAAAGGAATCAGCTGATTCGTTTATGCTCTTGTCGGGAACGAGATGGCATTTTCGGTACAAATTTTTCATTCCCTCCCATTCCGACCTCCCCCCTCTTGAAAACAAATCCGGGTATCTCTCGGAATTCATTCCGAATCTGACAGGTGGGCCCCATCACAAATCTCATTCCTCTACCCAAGTAAACACCGGAATGGAATTGATTCCGGGAGAATGCAACTCCATTCCGGTGAAGTAAACATGCCATGGATGTTTTTTGAATCCTGTTTGTAAGTTCCGTGTCGGCATGAGGTCCAAGTATTAATTCTTTGCAGCATAGTCCGCAATTATTTCTTAAACAACTAGCGGATTTTTGTGTCACAAAGTTGAGTAGTACTGAAAAAAAAAAAAAAAAACAAAAAAAGGGGGTGAAAAGAAGCTACGAAAACTTCGAATTTTTTATTCAATTACAATGAGCTTTTTCAAAAATAGGGCCCAAAGAGATAATGCTTATTGCTATGCCCCATAAATCAGCTTCTAGTAGAAAAACTAAAAATAGATCAGAAGAAACAGAAAGATCACTGTTTCTTCCCTCTGTAATCGAAAATGACTTGGAAGCGGTATCAGCAGGCTCAAGCAGGTAATATCTATTTTTTCTGAGGATCCAATCAAAGATGAAATCCAAGCTTCTAAGTTTTCTGAGGTGTTTGGGTTTGATTTTTCAAGTTGTAGAAATGCACACCAAATGTTTGATGAAATGCCTGACTCAAATGTGATGAGCTTTTACTTCTTCTTTTGACATTTCAGGTTATGAGGCGGCGAAATCGTTGAATGCCCAGAAGTTCCTGAAGAAAATAGGATGTGGCAAGGAGGACTACCATTTCTGGAAACAAATCGGCAAGGCTTTACTATGCACATACACACTGGGTGGAGTAGCTTGGCTCTACAATGAGAAATCACCCCTCGGATGGTGGACACTGAAGCCTCGTCCCAAGGAAGAAAGAGAGCTAGCTCACTTGTATGAGAGACGAGAGTTTCCATACCCGGGAGACGAAGAAGCGATGGAAGAGTTTGTGGCAAAGGGAGGCATGATTGGCACGACGATTGGGCCGAAAGGGTTCGTTGAGACGGATAAAGATGCGCTCAACTATCAGAAGGAGCTGCAGAACAAGAAGTTTGAGCAGGAAGCTCAGAAGTTGTGGATCAGGATGAGGAATGAGGTCGTTTCGGAGCTTCAAGAGGAGGGCTATGATGTCGAGTGAATGTAATGTAAGTGTGGTTTTTAGTAATCTGGGTTGTTAATAATATCGAAATCGTGGGTTGTGGAACAAACTAGTATTAAATGTTATCATGGTTTAGAAACTTGAAGTTTGATTCGATGAACTGAACTGAACTGAACTGAACTACTGAAGGCCAAGTTTTGGTTGAAAGGGGTTCAGAACTCGGATAAGCTCGCCTAGAATGTTTCTGATACAAAAAAAATGTAGCTAAAGTTGCTGACAATCTACTTGGGTTGTGTTTAAAGCTGGTTTGTTTCCCCACTATTTTGGTTCTTTTTACAGCTTTTGGTTGAACTAGACAAAACCGTCTCTTTGCGTAAAGAGGCAATTATTAGGTCCCTTCTGAGGACATTGTGTGAGTTACATATGCCAGAAAGAAGCGCATGGCTTTTAAACAAACGAGCTGCATAAAACTGCTACAAAAAACAGAAGCACTTCATAGAGAAGCATTCCCTACAAGCTTTTTCTCTTCCTTCTGAAACTTGTCTTGTTTAGGGAATACAGCAAATGAGCTGGTAAAAGGGCTTTTATGGAAAGCATTATATACAACTTTCTCATTCTTGAAACTTCTTTGCCCATTTGGGGAACAAGCAAATAAACCCTTCATCTCAAAAACCCAAAGAACCCTAAATTGAATTCTTTCAACAAATAAATCAACCCATAATTCAAAGATCAGAATCTGCAACGTATTTCAGATTCTTTAAACATCATATGCACGTAATGCAACTATTTAAACTAGATTGTCAAAAGGAGGGAAAAAAGAACTAACAAAACATCCTTCTGAGAATATAAGGAAATTTACATAGGAAATAACATTTAATTCCTGAGATCTTGATTACAGACATCAAATATGAAAAGGCTAGCGATTTCTGATTATTGCCAATGTTAGGACTTAGGACATAGGAAAGACATGTTAGGGAGAGATGTGCTCTCAAAAGAACTAGAAATGCAATTATATATGGCTTTACAACATGACCTGATCATCATGACATCCATAGACATGGCGCTGCACCTTTACTACAACACATTCTTGGCCAAAGTCTGCGGGGAGTGGTTGTTTGGCAGCCTGCTCTTCCACGATTCACTCCTCCTATAGCTCCTCAACGGCGTCAAGTAAAACCTCAAGAGGCCGTGATCAAGATTGCTGGGTGAGTATCTCGCGCTCCGGTTCTTCTGCAGAGTCTTCAAGCCATTCCCTCTGCTCTCCACAGTGCTCACATTACTAAACAAACCCACCATCTTACAGGAGTTTCTGCAGCTCACACTATAGCTCCGAATCAGCTTCTGGCTCACAGTGGCATTCGCTTCTCCATTAGCAACCCTCCTCAGCTTCTTCCAAGACTCCTCTTTGTCACCCCCATTTTTTGGCTGGCTTTTCCTCTGCTTCAAGCCCCAAAACTTCCACCTCTTGTGCCATTTCTGCGGCTTCTGATCAACCCCATTCGACGTTCCACCACCTACATTCCCACAAACACCTTCATTTCCACCCGCCACACCATCCTCTTCAACAGACTTGGAATTCGAAGAGCTCGACTCCATCAGTTCCTTCTCCGTAATCAGCACTTTCGCCCCATAGAACAACTCCGTAGCGCCACTAGACACTAGCTTCAGCTCATCCACCTCCGCCGCCATTACCCCTTTGCTATTATGAGCACAAGAATTGGACCTCTCAAAGCTCCTCCGCCGCCTCGTCTGCGAAAAGTAGTAGTCCTTAGTCTGCGCCGAGCCTCCCGGACTCCTCTCCAAGCTCTCCAAACCCTCCTCCTCACTCATTTTCACATCCTCCACCACCGCAACCATCGGCGTCATTCTTGGGTAAGCTCTAGTACTCAAGTACCCATCCCACGAAGCCCGAGGCTCATCCAGCGACATCCGACCCGGATCCAGATCCGTATCACACGATCTCCGGCCCAATGCGTACTCCCCCACCTCTGATTGGGTCTCCCTCAATCCTCGCCGCACATTTCGCTTCTCCGACCCGAAACCCTCGCTTTCCTTCTTTGATTTCTGCTTCCGGCGCCATTGCTTCACTTTATTCGAGGCAGTTTCCCAAAATGTCCCTGCTATTTCTCTCAAATCTCGAACATTGCCCTTCTTCCTCTGCAGCTCGAGATCTATCAGCTCCTTCATCGTCTTCAACTCCGCGTCCGAAACCCTAATTTCATTCCCATTTTGCCCTTCCTCCACCAACTGCTCTGGTTCTTCTTTCAATACCAAGCCATGGCTACTCGACTCGATCTCGAACTTTCTGGACACGCCCTTGCCGTCGTCGTCGATATTGAAGAGCTCCGAGAGTGTGTTCCGGTTCCTGACGTCACACGACTTCCGCCGCGGAGGCTCCGGCGGGTTGTCGGGTCGGGTCCCGCAGCACGATTTGCTGCGGCGGAGCTCCGAGGACACGGAATGCGCGGTCTGGGCTGTTGAGGGTGCGGCGGCGGCGGCGGAGGAGGAGGAGGAGGAGTCAAGGCCGGCGAGGCGTTCGCTGAGGCAAGGGGCGCAGAAGCCGGTGATGGGCGTGCTGGGGTGGCGGTGACAGGTGGAGCGGCGGTGGGGTTGGGGTTGGGGTTGGCGGTGGTGGGCCATGGCTGGTGGTGGTGGTTATAGGGCGGTGGTGGTGTGCATGATAGGAAGTGATCGAGGGACTGAGAGAATGAAGTTGGGAAAAGAGATGAAAATGGAAACCCCGGATAAACCCCCCAAATTGGGGATTATATGGTAACCCATGACCCGACCCACTAACAAAAGAAATGTTATTTTGGGAAATTTCATTTACTATTTTCTACCTGTTCGATCTGTCTCTCAGAAACACAGGAGAAGAATCCTATGAAACCAGAGCCATCAGTAAAACAGATACGTAATATTATGCCTAATATCGTTTGGTCTAAGTATCGGAGGAGGACTGGGATCTTTGCAGTTTTTAATTAGCGATATTTTCATTTTGATATTAGATTAAAAAATAATTAAAATACAACCTCTTTATTTCTAATATAATGTAACTAACGTTAAAGCTGGATTATGCACATTTTTATAGTTGTCGATCTAGCTAGCTAGAGTATGTCATACATAAATGTCTAAGAATTTAGAGAGAGATCAGAAAAAGGCACCTACATGATCCTGAAATAATCAATGCTATCACCAAACTATATATTACGAGCCATGCTAGCTACTATTGAATGGTACGTAGAGTAGAGTACCCTGAAGTGAATTACCCGTGAAGAATTATAATGCTTTAAATTAAGGCAGTAAATGATTAAATTTGTGTCATCTCGATCAAGTAATTGATGATTGTTTTGTTTAGGAAGTTAACCGCTCTACCTTGTTCTTGATTATCTTTCACTAAACTTGTTCATAAGTATCGAACTATTGCTTGTAACTGAAGTCGGCAAATGATCTCAGAAATATTGGTGTGAACATTTAGGAAATTTTATTTGGCCATACGTACATATATTGTAATATTAGATAGTTTGGTTTCTACATATATACACAAAATGATTACAAAACTCCGACTACATGTAGATTGGTAAGACCTATCATTACGATTAGACACACCAACTACGTTATCCCACAAAATTCCATGTAGGAAAATGAGCATATATATATCCTAGTGATAAGTTAAATCATCGACAAGTGATCAATATAATTGGCTTTACAAATGCGCAATCTGTATATGATGTTCCACTTTATAACTGTGAAAGTTAGCCTACCTAAACAAAAACACACTAAACCTAGCTACATGATTAATGGAAATGAATATTGTAATGTGGAAGATGCTAATTTATAAATCTAGTTCTTCTTTAATATTTGCTAACCTTTTCAACTAGGCAATATGATTTTTGTATCTGTTTCAATATATATAGTACGTTATATATGTTGAGTGAGAGTGTCAGACACTAGTGAATGCATGTAATTGTTTTCATTACTATTACTATTACTATTTTGAGTTTGTCCAGCATTTGAAGATATTGAAGAAAATTAAACTAATCAAGAAAAACATCCTCTTATATAAATTCAAAACCTAAAAAGAACATAGCATTAACATTCTTATAAATAGTAGATTATGGAATTAGTGTTGTAGATACTGGAACAATCTATCTCCCAATAAATGAATTGCCCAACGTTAAAATCTTTTAACAATAATTCCTTCAAAGAGCATAATGTGACGTTGATGACTCAATAATTCCACATAAATATACATGCTACTGGCAAAGAATCTTTGATATATTTGTTAAAATATAATTCATTCTTGAAAAGTTGAAAGAGTTTCTTATTGCTTGTCTTTACGGTTCATCTTCCAGAAAAACTACATAATCTACTTAGCTAGTGACGTTGTTGATGACTCGACGATCTTTCTCAACAACTAGAAAGAAGTATGCTTCTAGCCAAATGACATTAGTACTAATGAAGTGAAGCATTGCGATAAAAGTTTTAATTTCAAATATTGGATGCATTAATCATGTCAATTTTCACTTAATTATAACAGTTTATGAGTTTTTTTTGATAAGGATAAAAGTTTATTAGTTAACATATACAAAAAACATATCATATTATCATATCCTAAGTTATTCACGCTGAGATCTCTTTAAATATTAAGACGAGAAATGTATGTATATATATATATATATATATATATATATATTTATATATATTGTAGCAATCGTCCTAAAAATATACATACATGATACATGCGTGTATTGGGAATGGATGCTTGCATGCATGTTCTCATATCATATACGTTTATCAATGTACTAGTAAATTAGGAAGAGAACTCATAATGTTATGATGTTCATCTTCATATATATACTGAATGCTATGCTATGGTATTATAAGATGTTAGGGCGTATGATTTGAGGCTATAAGGAATGTAATATGAGTGATACTGTCTGAATATTTATTTATTTTTTAGAAGTGAGTGCTTTGAACAACATATATAATTCTTGTTTTCGATTGTAATTTTTCTGCCTCCTAGTGTCAACTGGGGAGATTGTTGTTGAATGTGGTAATGCAATATATATATATATGTTTCTCTGAGTCCTTTTCAAAGCACCAAATTAAAATCACTACTCTGGAGTTTGGGTGCTTGAAATCCAAAAGAAGTCGGTATGTAATATCAAATGACCTGACGACTTTCTCCATTTTTTGGGCTTTCATTTGTGGGAAATCTGGAAGCCTATATAGATGTGAGGTGGTAGAACTCCAAACCGTTCTGGTAAAACTGGGAATATCCATCGCAGCTACTTTGAGTACTGTTGGTTCAAGTACGATGGGAAGATGAGAGCAAGATATCCATGCACGTATCCACTCTAGCTACTGTCTAGCATCCCCCAAGTCCCTGCTCAGTTGTTAAAGATAATGTGGATGGTGTCTGGGATGCATGAGAACACTCGCAACAGCATATTGAGATTATAATCAGAGTTCACACGGCCGGGTCACTCATTGGCTAGAGCAAGTGAAAGCCACAACTCTACCATTTAAACAGAAGCAGCAGCCGTGGTGGAAAGATCCATATATAGCCTGCTGCACGCTTGAAACTCCAGCATATTATCTTAGGACACCTTCGCCATTGACAATCCCTCTTCCACTCCTAGCTAATTAATTGGAGGACCTGGGAACAGTAAGGTGGCACGATCAACTGGACTAGGATTCCTCGTGGAACAAATTTTGTGTTGCAGATGCTGCGTGAAGCTTGCATAGTTCAGGTTGTTCTCTTGGGAATGGGCCAAAGGCCTATAACGTCTTTAATTTCTATCTTGAGAAACCCTCTGAGAAATGCTTGCCAACATTATTGCACCATATTACACTTCCCTGCCATTTAATTAAGTAGAACTCTTAAAAAGTCTAAAGTTGTCTTTTGTTTTCTCCATCAGCATCACTTGCCAGTTCCTGTAGAGATTTGGGAGTTCTGATGAGCTTCCCTGTCAAAATAAAAGGAGAAAATCAGATTTTTCCAGTACGACAGCCATTACTTTTGGATTCAGTACGCATTAGGGTTGGGCGTGGGCCGGTCCGAGCCCAAAAATCCCAGAGCCCGACCCAAAGCCCGACCCCCTCGGTCCGAGCCGAGCCGAGCTTTTTCCAAGACGAGGACCGGCCCGAGACCGAACCCGATGAGCCGAGCCGAGCCCTCGGGCTTTTTCGGGCCCAAAGTGAGGACTCTGGGATCGGCGGCGTCGTCGAAGGAGGCAAGGATGATCAGGTGCAGGAAAGGAGGAGCGACCGTCAAAGGAGGCAAGAGGTGCTCTCGGGAGAGGAGAGGTGGGGGGCAGCGGCGCACGGGGTCGGCCAGGAGCAGGAGAAGAGGAGGAGCGGGGGGAGGAGACCTGGAGCGGGGCGGGGCTGGGGATACCTGGAGCGAGCTGCGGCGAGGAGCAGGAGAGGAGCAGCGCGGGGGCGGGTGGGGGGCCTGCGTGGGGAAGAGACAGAAGAGAAGGGGGGGAGACAAAAGAGAAGGGGGAGGGGAGAGACAGAAGAGAAGAGAGAGGGGGGCGAAAGAGAGAGAAGAGGGTGGGGGGAGGGGGGCGCGTGTTTGTCTGGGAGGGAGGGAGGGAGGGTAGCATGATTAGGTTAGGAAAACTTGGGCCTGGGCTGGGCTGAAAAAGAAGAAAAAAAAATTGGTTTAAGCAGGGTTTCGGGCCGGGCCGGGCTTTCGGTCCCAAAAAAATCAGGGCCCGAGCTCGGACCGAAACTCATATTTTCGGGCCGGGCTTTTCTCGGGCCGGTCCTAAAAATTTTCGGGCTCGGCCCGTGTTGGTCTTTTTTCGGGTTTTCGGGCCGAGCTTTCAGGTTTTCGGGCCCAAACGCCCACCCCTAGTACGCATAGATAAAGAACAACCTGGGAGTAAAAAGTAAGGAGAGACAATAAGAAAGCAACACAAATTAAGATACAAAACCAGCCACAGATTAAAATCTGAAACAAACTTTCCTAGCTTGTTGTTTGGGCCTAAATTACATTTATCCAGGGCTTTGGGTTAAGGCCCGTAAGGTTACCCATTGGCGGGTAATCTGATTTCATTTAAATCAGTTTCTGTCTGGGAAAAGCTTTGGAGTCCTTCTTCAAGTCTGACTTGGAGTTGATTTAACAAATACAATCCTATTCGATATCAGAATCCATATGCTTGTTACATATGTGTTTGGGGTTTTGAGATCACTATATAAAGAACTCTAGGACAACGTAAAAAGGGTTCAACACCATACAACTATAAGTTTTTGCCCTGCAAATCTTGCAAGCCTCTCCGGAGCACTCTCTCTTGCGAACAGCCTTCCACCAACAGCAATCGACACTCTTCCAACCTAGCCGCAAACCTACGCCCACCACATCTGGTCGCCGTATACCTGCCGTTGTTGTCGAAAGTGACTTGCGTTCGTGTCGGAGCGTCGCTGAGACAAATCGAGTCCAGTCGTCACGCCTTGTGACAAATCGAGTCGTTACCCCGGTAACAGTCTTTCCCAATCTGCTAAAAGGTTGGACAAACGCCATCCGCGGTCTTGATATATAGCTCTGCTTTGCATCCCAGGATCGAAGTAAGATATCTCAATCTACCGAAAGGTTGAGGAAAAATCCTAGTAATTGTTTACTTAGGTCTTGTTCGAGCCCTTACGCCGGTTTGTCAACGCCCGCGTACAGTTGCTTGATCGAGAAGTCAGGTAGCAGGGAGCAGACGAACACGTTCGCCAGAGTCATCCGCTCACCAAGGTTGATTCATTCGCCAGACGTCGTCCGCCACCAAGGTTGTACCTAACCCAAAGGTACTGGCACGCTCGCACCAGGACTGAAACTTACGTCCGCCACCCCCACGTGTTGATAGTTCGACAGGTGTCAAAACCGACGCGAACATTTTGGCACGCCCAGTGGGACCTTTAGAGGTTGGGATTAGTCAGCAGCTGGAACCAGACCTGAGGTAGCAATTAATCAATTTGTTGCAAGAGTTCAAGGATTGCTTCGCGGAAAAGTATCAAGATATGCCTGGACTGTCCAAGGATCTAGTATGCCATCGATTACCTATTAGGGACGGCGCTGGCCCTATTCGGCAAGAACAAAGACGAATGAACGCCGAAACCGCTATGGCTGTCAAGAAGGAAGTTCAGAGCATGGCGGATGCAGGAATCATTCGTCCGGCCCAATATACACAGTGGTTGGCGAATGTGGTCCCTGTTAAGAAAAAGAACGGTAAAATCAGGGTCTGTGTTGATTACAGAGATCTAAATGCTGCTTCACCAAAAGATATATACCCTATGCCTATTGCGGATCTTTTGGTGGATGCAGTGGCGGGGCACGAAATGTTATCTTTCATGGATGGCACAGCCGGTTATCATCAAATCCCAATTTACTAGCCGGACATTCATAAGACTGCGTTTCGTTGTCCAGGTTTTGCTGGAGCCTTTGAATATCTCAGCATGCCGTTTGGTCTAACCAATGCGGGGGCTACTTATCAGCGCGCTATGAACTTAATCTTTCATGACATCCTTGGCGTCATTTTAGAAGTGTATATTGACGACGTGGTGGTTAAGTCTAAATCCAGGGTAGACCATATTGGTCATCTTCGCGCTGTCTTTACGCGGATGAGAAAGCATCAGCTTAAAATGAATCCAGCAAAGTGTATTTTTGGGGTTCATGCTGGTGATTTCCTTGGCTTCGTGGTACATGACAGAGGTATTGAGGTAGCGGGAGACAAATCACAAGTTGTGTTAGACGCCCCGGCGCCTCAGAACAAGAAGGAGCTTCAAAGCTTGCTGGGCAAAATAAATTTTCTCCGACGCTTCATTTCTAACTCAGCTGGGAAGATTGCTCCTTTCTCTCCTTTATTGCGACTCAAGAAAGATGAACACTTCGTTTGGGGACCCGAGCATCAAGCGGCGTTCGACAAGATCAAGGAATATTTGGCCAGTCCGCCAGTACTACGACCGCCAAAACCGGGGATCCCACTCAAGTTATACATCTCTGCATCTAACAATTCTGTTACTGGGCTTTTGGCTCAGGATGAAACTACGCCGGAGGGTAAGAAAGTCGAATACGCGGTTTCTTATCTCAGTAGAACCCTTTTAGATGCAGAAACAAGGTACTCTCCTATCGAGCGTCTCTGTTTAGCGTTGTATTTTGCAGCGACCAAGCTCCGCCACTACATGCTTTCCTTTACCACCATAGTGGTAGCTCAAACGGACTTGGTCAAATACATGCTTACTCGACCTATCTTGAGGGGTAGGATTGGGAAGTGGGTCTTGGCTCTTTCTGAATTCTCATTGCAATATACACCTCTCAAGGCGATGACGGGTCAAGCGGTCACCGATTTCCTACTTCATCATCCTCTAGACGAATCGGTTGAGGATCCTATCCCTTTCGTCAACATGGTTGGCACGGTACCATGGATCCTGTACTTTGATGGAAGTAGCACACGCTCTTTGGCGGGCGCAGGAATTTGCATCCAAAGTCCATCAGGGATAAGCCATTCTTATTCTTTTCAGTTGGAGTGGACCTGCACAAACAACCAGGCTGAATATGAAGCCCTTATTATTGGTCTGGAACTCTTACTGGATATGGACGCTAAAGAGATCGAAGTATATGGTGATTCTCTATTAATCATCAAACAGCTATTAGGGGATTACAAATGCGTCTCTTTCCACCTAGTCCATTATTGGGAGCGAGCATCAGAGTTGTTGGACCAATTCGCTGATGTGGTGCTCGACTACGTCCCTCGTGAAAAGAACTTTGCAGCCAACGAGTTAGCACAGCTCGCCACTGGTATTACTCTAGCCAACGGTGTTAAGGAACGCATCTTGAAAGTTGAACGGAGGACGCTACCATCTTTCGCTGCACGAAGGGAGCAGCGAGGCGACTGGTTGGTGGCTACCCTTGATACTATTGACGTTGATTGGCGGCAACCGATCATTACATATTTACAAGATCCTTCTGCCCCATCCGAACGGCGAACCAGGTATTTAGCTACAAATTACCTACTTAAGGGTGATGAGTTGCTTCGCCGGGGCGAGAAAGGCGTAGACCTCAGATGTGTCTTTGGCGTAGAAGCCAAAAGGCTAATGCGCGAAGTCCATTTGGGAGTCTGTGGTTCGCACCAGAGCGGATCAAAGATGAGGTGGCTAATCCGCCGTTATGGTTATTTTTGGCCATCTATCCTTAAAGACTGCATTAGCTTTGCCCAAGGCTGTGTTGATTGCCAGATTCATGGACCGGTTCAACGGATTCCTAATATCCCAATGCAGCCTATCATCAAACCTTGGCCAGCCAGGGGTTGGGCACTTGATTTTGTTGGGGAAATCCATCCGAACTCTTCTCTCCAACATAAGTACTTACTGATTGGCACAGACTTCTTCACCAAATGGGTGGAGGCCATCCCTGTTCGAAATTGTGACGCAGCAACAGTCATTCGCTTTATATTTCAGAATATCATTTGCCGTTATGGCATTCCTGAATGTATTGTGGCGGACAGGGGGGCAGCGTTCATGGCAGAGAATACGCAGACGTTCATTCAAGATTATGGCATTCAGTTTTTGCACTCTTCGCCGTACTACGCCCAATCGAACGGTCAAGCTGAAGCTAGCAATAAGGTGATTATTTCTATCATCAAAAAGATGCTGGCGGACAATCCTCGGACTTGGCACACGGAGTTGGACAATACTCTTTGGGCATATCGTACGTCCAAACGAACTCCTACAGGCACTACTCCATATGCCTTGATGTTTGGCCATGATGTTGTTCTTCTTTTGGAAATCAATGTTCGTTCTCTCCGAGTTCGCGAGCAGCATCAATTTTTGCACTCTTCGCCGTACTACGCCCAATCGAACGGTCAAGCTGAAGCTAGCAATAAGGTGATTATTTCTATCATCAAAAAGATGCTGGCGGACAATCCTCGGACTTGGCACACGGAGTTGGACAATACTCTTTGGGCATATCGTACGTCCAAACGAACTCCTACAGGCACTACTCCATATGCCTTGATGTTTGGCCATGATGTTGTTCTTCTTTTGGAAATCAATGTTCGTTCTCTCCGAGTTCGCGAGCAGCATCAATTAATCGGAGATGACTACGTTCAGGCGATGTTTCAGGAGCATGAAGATCTCGATGAGCAGCGCTTAGACGCTTTACAGAACATCGTCTTGGAAAAGAAAAAGATCGCCAGAGCTTACGACAAAAGAACAAGGGGTAAGTCTTATGGTGAAGGCGATTTGGTTTGGAAGGCCATGCTTCCCTTTGGCGAACGAGATACTGGACGTGGTAAATGGTCTCCCAAATGGGAGGGCCCTTTTGTCATTGATCGGATTATTGGCAAAGGTGCTTATCAACTTAGAGATTTGGAGGGTGAGGTCCATCGTAACCCCATTAATGGGCGCCACCTTAAGAAGTACTTTCCTAGCGTTTGGGAATATGAAGAGCCACTCGCTACGGTCGAGACCGGGGGGCAAGCTTCGACTTGAAGACTTCCTTTCAATACACTAACACTCTGCCTTAGTCCCCTTGGCTTTGGCAGCATACTTTGCCTCAGCCTAAGGTTACTAGGGGGGGGCAATACACGGGATACTCTTCATAGATGATTTGGCGATTCAGTCTGTTAGTGGTTCGCTATCGCCAATGATATATACACAAAATAAACTATGATAAACTATGAATTTGTTCAAGGTTCATTAGTTTTGTAGTTTGCTTTCTTTTGTTATGAATCTGTTTAAGGTTCGTTGACTTAGGTGAATTGAGAATCAATGCTTATGGTTTTCAACAATATTTTCGTTTTTTCAACAATCTTTGTTCATTCAACATGGAAAACAGAAATTTTTTTGTTTTTCGACAAGGTCAATATGATATAAATTTATTGATTCTATTTTGAGAATGACTTTGCGGTCAAGAGCTTTACAAGTACAAAATTACATAAAATCCTATACTTCTAAATTTCTTGAACGAAAGAGAGAAGAGGATCTGTTTCACAGATTCTTTTGGGGGTGGACGTGTATCGTTCCTCCTCCGATCTCCTGCTCCAATCCTCATCGCTTTCACCATCCCGTAAGTTTCTTCATCCACCAATACCTTTATTTGGAACTTTACCTCAAAGGGAAGGCCTTGGGGATTGAAAGAAGATCTAAGGAATGAGGATGTGGATGCCAACCGACGGTCACCTCTGGTCACTAACAGGAGTCTGAAAGATCGCAGAAGGAAAGTGACCGTCATGATGGCGAATGGGTTCTAAGTCACCAACAGCTATTATACTCTGGAGAACAATAGAAGAGCTCCTTCTTTTGGAGATTCTATCCGTATTCCATGTTCTCTAAGGGGCATAATACCAGACTATGCGACTTAGAACATATTTAATACCAGACTATGCGACTCAAGGTGTTTCGACAAACATCTCCATAAGATCTGGAGGAAAAAACTTAGGAAGCCATAGAGGCTTGGTGGAGAAACTGGAAAATAAGATAGACATATTGAACGACAAGCAAGAGATGATCTTAGTTTCGACGCTAAGGGCTTCATTTTATAGCGGGTGGCGAGTGAAATCTAACGGCTGGGATTAATTAGGGTTTCGCATCATTAGTCACGTCGAAATAATGAAGATGTTTATGGTTTTCAACCGTTCGCAGGCACGGGGAATCACAAAGTTTTAAATGTCAGTTTGACTGTTGACCGTATCTTGGAAAATTGGCAGTTCCAGATAGGGATCAATTAAGGCTATGCAAAACAGGCCGGATAGGTCTGGGCCTCGCGGATGGGTTGGTTGAGGAATACTTATTCAATATTTTTTCTTTTTAAAAAAAAAAAGATGTTCAGATACATTAAGGGAGCCCAATTTATTCTGGGGGCATAGATGAAAATTCGAACAGCTTTAAGCCTAGTCTAGCGAGTTTTGCCTTCGAGTTCTGGAATTCAGCTTTTAAGGTCGATGTATCTTTGTGTCTGCTCTCTGCCTCGCCTTTAAGCTTGGCTAGCTGATTCCTCTGTCCAGCCGCTGCATCGAGACGACTTTGCTCCCTTGCCTGTATTTGGGCTATCTTCTGCTCAATCTGCTCTTTTTCTCGTTCGAGACGCTTGATTGCTGCTCTATCTTCCTGTTCCACAGAGAGCATCAACGAGGAATAGGAGCTCACGGCCTCAGACAGACTTGCACATTTTTTCTGGGTAATGGCTTCCTGTTTGGGGATCTCATTCGCCTTGTTTTGGACAGTCGCCAGGAGATCAGGAAAGATGTCCAGAATTTCCTGTATCTTTGCTTGGGCTGAGGCGGGCAGAATTTGAGCTCGGTTCTTCACGGTCTGCAACTCGCTGTGGATCCTCTCGCGAACGCTTGCATCCATAAGATCCTCTTGGAAGATCCTACTGAGTAGGTCTCGAGCTTCTTGCAGATCTGCTGCATCTTGTTGAGGAGTTGGTGGTTGCAGTAACGGATCATCGCCGAGCGGAGGGATGACTTGGAAGCCAGGGGTGCTGGTTTGAGGAGAACTAGGTGCAGAAGGATCCTTGTCTTGGACATTTGGCTGGGGGCAGAACAGGACCAGTCTCCGTTCGCTAACGCTCTCAGTACTCCTAGGCTGGGTAGGAATCTCTGTCACCTGAAAAGAACACAGGTGTAAGGAGAATTAATATCTTAAACAATCTAGAACTGGAATCATTAAGGGTTGTGTTAGGGGTACCTCTAAGTCAGAAGGGGTATCCGCCGGAGCTCCCACTGTTGAGATGCTGGGTTCCACAGGTTCGCCTTGGGGTGAGGCTGGGGGCACATCCTGGTAGAGGCTCGCATCTATTATCACTTCTGGGTTTGCTTCCAGAAATTCTTCCACTGGTGTCCCGATCTCTTCTGGTCCAGGGAGTGGGTCCGGTTGTGTCACCCTTGATGTATTCGCCGCGACTGTTGGTGCTGTTGAAGCGCTGGCGGATGAGGTTCCCTCCATGGCTTTCTCTGTGGAGAAGGTTGGACTGGTCAGTGGATTATTGGGAGCTGAGGTTGGAGCAGCGGCCAGAAGGGTGTGGATGGTACCTGTTTCAGCAGGAAGCCAGTTTAGTGGAGTTGCATCAATAGGTATTTTTCTCCTACTTTGGTCACGACGAATTCCATATTCTCGCCAGGCGGATGAAATTTCATCCCAAGTCTCTGGTACTCTAAGTCCAGGCTCGGGACTACTCGAACGTGAACTAATGGAGCTGGAGGACTCACCAGAGGAGATCTCGATTGGTCTGGGCATGTTGGGAGTAGTGCTGGAGGTTGGTCTCACACTCCGTCTTAAGTGTAGCCCCTGTGGAAGAAAATTCGCCAACTACGTCAGGTTCATAATTTGGTCTAAAAAGGAATAGTTGGCGGATGATAGATGAGTTGGCGGATTAATAATGACTTACTGGTGTATTGTCTTCCTCATCTTCTTCTTCTTCGACTACTGGAGGGGGAGATTTTACTCTTCTCTTGGATCTGGTTGTTGTTGGAGGGGTTAGAAGAGCTTTTCTTTTCCTGTCGACAGGGAGCACTTTCTTTGAAACCTGTAGTATAAGAATCAGTTAGTGGTTTTTCTGTATTTATCCATGATCAGGGTAAGTTATAACTTAAGCGGATGATTACCTGAGTCTCCTCAACTAGTAATTCTGGGTGCAAAGGACCCCCGTCAAGCACCACTTTGTCGAAGTCAGTAAGACAATTGCGATGTCTTCTGAAAATTTTCTCAAAAAAATAGAGGGACCCTTCCTTCTGAAAATCTTTCCCGCGAAGTTCTTGCCACCAAGTATCATAATCAGTAGTGGCCTCCTGGGAGATTACCAGCTCGAAGCATTCTTCTGGATCGGGGAGAGTGGCTGGACGCAGGCAAGAAGAGCACGGAACGTTGGGAGTCACAGGCGTGCTCTTGCTTGGTCGCCAGGCTGAGAAGATGTTGCAGCTTTGGATTGGCGGATATGGGGCATGCTGTGTAAGGCCAAATTGGCGAGCGAAAAGATGAGGGGCATACACTTCTGAGCCCTGGCCGCCTCTGCTTGAGTTGAAAAGTGGGAGGTCCGCCATTGATATACATTGTAGAAAGAGATTTCTCCCGGCATTACTTTGGTCTGCAGAGGGGAGGAAGCCGGTCTTCAGAGCATCAGGATGCTGGCGAGTAAGCAACATCTGAGCTTCTGAATAGAAGCCTGGCGCATCCGTCTGATATATAATGTCGAAGCATGCTGCGTAGCCTTGCCCGTACATTGGTTCTTGGCCAACATATGCTGCGCCTGCGATCCTGTTTTCGCCAATATTTTTGGGCTCTGAGGCGAGTCCCGGGAAGTACATGTTCGCCCAGATATCCAGAATCCAAAGCGGTCCGGAAACTGCGAGGTTGAAGGGGTTCATGGTCAAGGTATGAAGTCCCCGATATAGGTGGGCAAGAACTATCTGAGCGAGGCCGATTTCTTCATAGGCATATAGGATTTCTGCCATCCTTTTGTAGGTTTTTGACATTTTGGAGGCGGTCGAGCAGAAGATGAACTTGTTGAGCCAAAAATCTAGGAAGGCGATTCCTCCAATATCGTCGTCCATCTGGCTGAATTCTCCCATCCAGGCGTGGTAGGTGTAATTACCGGTGTGATTGATGGCGGTAGTAGGAAACCGTTTGTTTGGGTAATTATCCGCGTCAAAGGGTCTAGTAGCCAAAGGAAATCCTAACCCAGCATATAGGTCTAGGAGGGTGACACTAGCTTGCCCAAAGCGAAAATCAAAAGTATTGGAGGATGAATTCCAGAAACTTACTAGGGGCAAGAAGACGCATCGATTTCCCCCTTTCTGGTTTAGGTTGAAACTGAGCTCCAAGACTTCTGTGATCCCAGCACGGTGCCATCTCTCGCTTTGTACCACTTTATCATTTCTGAGGTGGGTAAAGGCCAGCAGCCGGTGGTGATGGGGGTTTCAAAATGGCTTGTGCATTTTTGAAGCGTGACATCTTGATCACGAAAGGCTATTGGAGGCGGACGGCAGTGATCCTCAAATGATGACAGACCTTGGGGGGTGACTTCTCTTTGCTTCGGGCCTAGTCCGGCACGATTGTAGTCATCTGGGGGGGTTATCGAAGTGCAGTAGGGGCTCCCGATTTCGATGATGGCTCTCTGAATTCTTTCTTTGCCCTGAAGCGCTTCTGAGTGCTTGATTTCTAAAGCCATGATGATTGATTCGAGATTTTGGAGTGGTTTTCACGTTCTCAGATTGTGGCTTTATAGAATTTGGAAGGGGGTCTCTGGATTTCTGAATCGGTACGATTTGAAGCCATTTAGGGTTTATTGAACAGTCGCTTGAGCTCAATTTGGTAAAGTTGCATCGGTTAGAGGGAACGACGTGTTCGTTAGATTTTTAAATAAGTCCGAATGGGCTTTCTCAGCCTTCTTCAATCTCGATGGGCTTTCTCAGCCTTCTTCAATCTCAATGGGCTTTCAATTTCGAAAGCTGGGGGGCAATGTTTGGGCCTAAATTACATTTATCCAGGGCTTTGGGTTGAGGCCCGTAAGGTTACCCATTGGCGGGTAATCTGATTTCATTTAAATCAGTTTCTGTCTGGGAAAAGCTTTGGAGTCCTTCTTCAAGTCTGACTTGGAGTTGATTTAACAAATACAATCCTATTCGATATCAGAATCCATATGCTTGTTACATATGTGTTTGGGGTTTTGAGATCACTATATAAAGAACTCTAGGACAACGTAAAAAGGGTTCAACACCATACAACTACAAGCTTTTGCCCTGTAAATCTTGCAAGCCTCTCCGGAGCACTCTCTCTTGCGAACAGCCTTCCACCAACAGCAATCGACACTCTTCCAACCTAGCCGCAAACCTACGCCCACCACATCTGGTCGCCGTATACCTGCCGTTGTTGTCGAAAGTGACTTGCGTTCGTGTCGGAGCGTCGCTGAGACAAATCGAGTCCAGTCGTCACGCCTTGTAACAAATCGAGTCGTTACCCCGGTAACAGTCTTTCCCAATCTGCTAAAAGGTTGGACAAACGCCATCCGCGGTCTTGATATATAGCTCTGCTTTGCATCCCAGGATCGAAGTAAGATATCTCAATCTACCGAAAGGTTGAGGAAAAATCCTAGTAATTGTTTACTTAGGTCTTGTTCGAGCCCTTACGCCGGTTTGTCAACGCCCGCGTACAGTTGCTTGATCGAGAAGTCAGGTAGCAGGGAGCAGACGAACACGTTCGCCAGAGTCATCCGCTCACCAAGGTTGATTCATTCGCCAGACGTCGTCCGCCACCAAGGTTGTACCTAACCCAAAGGTACTGGCACGCTCGCACCAGGACTGAAACTTACGTCCGCCACCCCCACGTGTTGATAGTTCGACAGGTGTCAAAACCGACGCGAACACTTGTTCTCCCATTTTCAGCAAATACAACCATGCAAGTGATGCAACTAACAAGATCCTGATGAGAATAGATCTAATTTAGTCAGAAGAAGGTAAAAACAGAAAGTGGCATAAGGTGAAGAATAATGATTTGAGAATAGGTAACTCACGCGTATTGAGATTCTTAGCTAGTGGAATATATATAAAGATATTATTTTGGATATTTCGGCTTGCTCGTGGAAAAAGTCAGATTTTAGCGGTAAATCAGATATAGAGCAATTTTTGGCCTAAACATCTATTTGAGACGCATTATACCTTTATAGAATGGAAACAACGAGATTTACAAGTCTCACTTTAGTGAACCATGTCAGGTTTAGGTCAAAATAATAATTCAATTCGAGATTTAATATTATTTTTAGGTTTTCTAAGTTGTTTTGGATTTTATCTATTTTTGAACCCGTGGACTTTTAGGCTTTGTTGTTAGTTGTCTTAGGGTTTGTTTTATCATAATATAAACATCCTTAAACGGGTGCCGTACTGATTGATATTGTTATTATCAATCAAATTGAGAGTTTTTTTTTTTTTTTTTTTCTAGTGGACTCCAGAGCTTTTATCTAGAGTTCTTCCTTTGAGATTTCTTTATTATCTTTTTGAGTTTATCGCTTATAAATCCTCCACACTTTCTATTGGGTCACAACCACAACAAGAACATTATGCGGTTTGGTGAAAGAAATTACGAAAAAGAAGTCATTAAAGCTAGATTTGAAGTACCAAAGCAGGGACGAAATGTGATAGCTCAAGTGGTAAAAGAGCCCCATTACATAGGAAGTACGCTATTAGATCCTGGGTTCGAGTTATGACAGGAGGTATGTGTGAAACCTTTATATCTTAAAAAAAAAAAATACAGATCTACACGTGCCTTTGTTGTTTTAGGTTTCGGAAACATTTACTTCTAGCTCCACAGTCAAAGAGAGTAACATGTTTTCTAATGCTTAATAGGGAGCCATAACAAGTTTCAATGACTTATTAACTAACCAAAGAACGCTTTCATGCCATAAACACTCAAATTCCAAACTCCAAAGCCAGCATAAGATTTCCATCCAGCGCAAAATTCACTTTCTAGCATCCCCATGTGTGAAAAGATGGCTGTGCAAATCTAGTAAATGTGTCTGTATAATGAAAGCTCGCAATGGAAACCCACATAAGCATGGGCAGCTCCCAGAACTCCCCCCCTCTGTTACCAAATTAGCTAAGTGACCGTAACCATACTCACGAATCTTCATAAATAAGCACTCATCAGGACACCTGGTCTATGTAACAGGAAGTTATACTGGGAAAGCTGATAATTTCTGCTGGTCTTGAATTGTCATTTCCAGTCTAGCACTTCACCATGAGCCTCAGTTCTGGGGGAAAGATGTTACATATTCAAACGAGAGACACTCTTCTAAGGTGTTCTAAAGCTACTAATAATAACATAACCATATTCATACTTTTAGTTTTAGCATGGGACTTCGAATTTATCCAGGGTTGAACTTTGCTACCATTGAAGCCAAAATTGTTCTTTCAATGATTCTGCAGATCTGCATAGACATACAAAGACATAAAACACTGTTTAAATGCACCTGCCTACGACAATCAATATCGCTAAGTTCCTATGGCTAGATACGAGCATCTGCCAAGCTAGGATTTAGCTAGAATCAGTTCATCGCGACAGAAGTTGCAAGTTATATAGATAAGAAAGTGAAAGTTTAAAAAACTAGCTAGCTGATATAGGAAATGACACTAGGTGTTCAAATGGAAAATTGATAGATAACGTATATAGTACATCCAAAAGGTGCAGTTCAATCTCAAACTAACAAAGTTATGTTTCAAACATTCAAACCAACTTTATCATGAATCTTTTAACAACAAAAACAAAGAAGGATCTACTATATCCTTAATCAATAAAGCAGCTATCAATTCCAAAGTACATTCATCTGCTGAGAAACCGCACTCCACCATTTCTTGAAGAAGTGCCGCAGCCCATGATGACTCATTTTCTTTTAACAATCCCCGGATAATGATATTATAGGTCAAACCATCTGGAGAGCAACCTTTCTCTCCCATTTCTCTCAGCAATTTTTCTGCTTCACTTAATAAGCCCCCTTTACAAAATCCATGAATCATTATATTGTACGTCCACACATCAGGCTTTAGTAGTTTCAATGACAAACCAGAGAAAACCTCTGTTGCAGATTCAATTTTCCCAGCTTTCAACAAAGCTTCAATGAGGATATTGTAAGATACGATATCCAGTTCGAACTTCTTGTCCTCCATCTCTCTGAGCAATTCTTTTGCCTTAGAAAGTTGTTGGTTGCTACACAGGCCATCAAGTATAATAGTATAGGTTTGAACATCTGGACGTAGGCCACAACCTTGCATTTCAGAGAACAATTTGTCTGCCTCTTCTATTCTCCCTGATTTGTAAAAACCATCAATAAGAGTGCTAAAAGTTATGATATCAGGAACAAGTCCGCTAAGAGGCATTTCCTTGAAAAGCTGGTAAGCCTTATCGATCTTTTTCTGATTGCAATATCCGTTAATCAATATGTTACAACTCTGAATGTCAACCAAGGAGCCCTTGCTCAGCATTAGATCAAACACTTGTTTCGCCTTGTCCATTTCTCCTCGCAAACAGTAACAGTCCATAAGCGAGCTGTATGTAATAGAGTCAGGTTCGATTCCTCTTTGAAGCATCACCTGAACCACAGTTTTTGGCTTCCGCAACCTTCCCGTCCTTACAAAGTGCATCAACCAGTATACTGAAGGTGAATACATCTGGAAAGATACCTTGACTCACCATTTCATTTAACAACCTTGTAGCTTCTTCTTTCCAGTGGCTTATATGGCAAACCCCTTGCATCAAAGAGTTGTACGTAACAAGGTTTGGAGCAATACCTCTACTAATCATTTCAGAGAAGAGGTTCTTTGCTTCATCAACTACTGTATCTTTGATGCTAATGTTGAGAATATATGCATCAGAAGGGATTCCGACTAGACTCATTTGTGTCTTCAATGAGAGGACTGCTTCAAATTGTTTGAATTTGAGAAGCTGAGTCAATATCTGAGTGAAGCGAACAACAGAAGGCAGAGGACGTGAGTGAAGCATTTCATCGAACACCTTCAAGGCATCCTCAACATCACTCACTCTCACCCCGACCGAGTCTTGTTTTTTGTTGTTTTCAAATATATAAATAAGACTTTATTTTTATTTTGTTTGACGTTTCAGCCGATATGGAGAAGGCAAAGAAGTCACTGGAGCTGAGCGAGGAAGAGTCCCAAATCGTGTCTCGACTCGCCGTTCCAGCTCACCGAGTTGGCTCCGGGTTGAGCTTCTACGAGGATTTCGCTCTCAAAGGCATCCGGGTCGACCAGGTCGAACCCGGACTCGTCGTCTGTAGCTTCAAGGTCCCTCCCCGACTAATTGTAAGTCATCCAAAACCCCCAACTGGATTGAATTGTTGAACTGGGAGTATCAAAATTGGTTCTTTAGCTTGAAATTGATGAATTTGTTGGTTTAATAATGGGTGCAATTTTGGGTTTGGGTTTGGGTTTGTTGGCAGGATAGAAGTGGGAAGTTGGCAAATGGTGCAATTACGAATCTTGTGGATGAAGTCGGTGGTGCTCTAGTTCATGTTGAGGGTTTGCCTATGAGTGTTTCAGTGGACATGTCTATTTCTTTTATGTCTACTGCCAAACTTAATGTAAGCAACTGAGCTTTACTATCAGAATTATACCCATTTCATGTTGAACATGAATATGAATCATTAATGCTGCTGAGAGTAAAATGAATTTAGTTACTCGTTTAAATTGTAACTTACTCTGTCTCTTTAATTCTGGTTTTGATTTGTTAGAAATGGTTGTTTTACCACTTTTATTTGCATAATTAGTACTAGAATGATGATCGATTCCCCCAAAAGTATTCTGGGAACGTTTCCATTCATTTAGCATGGGAAGAAAGACTACTTTTGAACTTTGGTACCTTTATTAATTGTTGGTTGTCATGGTTTGTGGTATGCGGTTTGGAATTTTATGATTCTGTCTCTGATGTGTACTCTTTCTTTTGCTACTGAATTGCAGGATGATTTAGAGATCAGCTCAAAGGTGTTGGGAAAAAGAGGAGGTTATTCTGGAACATTAGTGCTTATGAGAAATAAAGTAACCGGGGAGGTTATTGCTGAAGGTCGGCATTCCTTGTTCGGTAGACATCCTAGCAAACTCTAAGACTCTTACTTTTCACTTTTTGATTTGTAAATATAAACTATAGCTAGAGGAAACTTGTGGGATGAATAGGTTGGATCTCATCTTGTAGTGTTTCTCTTTTCTTTGGTGATATAAATTTCAGAATCTTTGGCAATAAAAATATATAGTAAAATGCTGTGTATCTATTCTACTTTCTTGACCCAATAGATTGTATGTTGCCTGCCCCTAAGTTCTCCTCAATGTTCATTGCTAATTTCCAAACCTTTATCGGGTGATCTCGTCATCTTGGTCTCAAACTTAATATGGTAGTTAAAGAGTCATGTAAGGATTTAAAGTAATTCAATTCGGGAGATCATCGAACAAAAACTGATTTTTTTTTTCTAACAGTCACACCATATAATTTTACAATATCAATCTGCAGTGCACTTTGTAAACTTCAAATTTGTGTCCATTTCCGGGATCTTTCGATCTATATTGTGTGAATTGTATTACAGGGCTGTGTATCATCTTGAGCTTTAATGGAGGAGTATCTTCTTATGATATGTAATATCTATTTTTAGGAGCCTTATAGATTATTACTATTTTTAGGAGCCTTATAGATTATTACTATTTTTAGGAGCCTTATAGATTATTACTATTTTTAGGAGCGTCAAAGTTGTATCAAGGCTCTGTATTAAGGCTGCCTTGAAGTGATGGAAAACTCCAACGCTCCAAGTAGTACAAGCTTGTGGTTGACCCCGACTGTTTTGCCAAGTTACTGGAAAATGCGGACAACCAATCGAGTTTGGATCAGATTATGCTGAAGCTTTTAACAATCTGAGCTATCTCTTGCCAGGGTGAAGAATGGTTTGCTTGTTTTATTTCTTGTGGCTGCATATATGTAATGATATCAGCTGTTTACGAGCCTCAAGTCGCAATCTATGGATATCGGAATTCTAACTATATATTGTTTCATTCGTCGGTTTATAGGAAGCGATCGTTCTGTTTGCTTTGCCTATGTTGCTTCAATTACTCATACTTTTCTACACTCCTAGTATAGGATATACACTTATACAGTTCCATACTCATTTCCTCGTCTACCTTGGTTCTATTTGTGCAAGTGCAATATTCAGTTCCACCCTGATTCACCGGCAGAAACTTATTTCATAACGTAGTGTTTAGCTTTTGTTTAATCTGAAGAACAGTACCTCGTTTATCATTCCAGAGAAATATATTGTTTACACCAAAAAGTTAGTGGAAATGAGCTTAAACCAAAGTGGAATGAATAGAGTAGGGATACAAAGTTGTAGCATCGTTCAATATTTGTTTACTTGGTTTACTTTGACTAAAGATTCGAGTTTTTCTTTATTCGTCTGTAGTCTGAACAAAACATAAACAATCTAGTATTCCAGTAGTTAAATAGCAACGTCGGAGTGTCATTTTTTTTTATAAAATGGAGCCTAATGGAGGAGAAGACCAGAAAGCCAGTATGGAAAAGAAGGCGAATGAATGTGTGGAGCTGAGTCTGGACGAGTCAGAGGCCGTGTTGCGAATCGTCATTCCTTCTCACAGACCTGGGGAGGCAAGCTTCTATGAGAATTTTGCTCTTAGAGGCATCCGAGTTGACCGAGTCCAGCCTGGACTGGTTGTCTGTACTTTCAAGGTCCCTGCCCGTCTCACCGTGAGTAGTCATATCTCAATCCTTCTTAGTTTGAAAACTTGAAGACAGTACTATTCGTATGATATCTGAAATGTTGAACTGTGTTTCTTTCGTTTGCAGGATAGAGCTGGAAATTTGGCCAGTGGGGCAATTGCAAACCTTGTTGACGTAGTTGGATCATATGTAACTTATACTGGTGGTCTCATTAGGAATGTCTCTGCAGATATATCCATCTCGTACACGTCAACGGCAAAGCTTGATGTAAGCAACCTTTATTTGACACAAGGAACCGTAGCATTCTGAATAATTTGGTCATAGATGTTGAAACGTCCTATATGCACCTTTAATCGAATTCTTCATTTTCTGATTTTGGTTGGTAAACTTGGTCATTCCCTTGCATGTCGTCACATCAGATGTCTTGTTATGTAAGAGTTCTGTTGTGCAATGTGGCTAGTATTAGTTTTGTGTCTGAAAAAGGCGAGGCATATGATCTGTATCATTCCAAATGTATAAGCTATGCTAAACTTGAACATCTGATATCTCTCTATGTCAAATTGCAGGATGAGGTAGAGATCACCTCGAAAAGATTAGGACAGAAAGGGGGTTACACTGGAATACTAGTGCTCCTGAGAAACAAAGCAACCGGGGACATTATTGCTGAAGGTCGACATTCCATGTTTCGTTTACACGCTGCTCCCAAACTTTGAGACCAGGTCACATATATAAAGGAGCACAGGTTGGTACTCCAGTTCAACAGCATATGTGAGATCATATGTATGACTACTGTGTTGTTTTGTGTGATATGGTATAAATTACTCCTGTTCAGATCTCGAACACTATTAAAGTTATATAGTATGCGATATCTGTAGTTGGTAACATTGTAGATTACTATTAAAGTTGTATCAGGACTCATTATAAAAGCTTTCTTGAAGTGTAGTATATAGATCAAAGTCATCAAACTTCAACAATGCAATCTGACCTGAACTTTCAGCTCAAGATAATGAAAAATTTGTGTAGTACTCTCTTGTTTCTTGGCAACAAATTATCTTTGGAAAGTTCTGCATCTGTATAATCTAACCAAATAAATTGAAGCCAATCTTTCTTTTCCGATTAATGTTACAATAACCGGATCATACTGTCGATATCTAAATAGTTCCAATGTTACTAGCATTTCGACCTTGGGCTTTCTTTCCAACAACGTTACTTGCAGTCAATGTTTTGGTTTTGAAGCTCTTCAGAAGTCACAAAACTGAAGACAATGCAGAAAACAAGCTCAACATGATCTTTCATGGAGCAAAATAAAAGTTCTTACTAATCTAATATAAAAACAGCTTCAAAAGGACACCATAACTTGATCAAACTCATGGTTTTCACACATGAATGGTTGGTTCTTATATCTTCCGACCTCAATGTTACCGGAAATGGGCTCAGTTATCAGAATAGAACAAAGACGACCGACAAAAGCAAACAACAAAAACTATAGACACCGGTGTAAACTCGGACAAAATTGGTGGGGTACCTCGGCCAAAAAAATATACAAGAAAAACAGCCAATGGCATTGGAAGTGTAGGCTCTAGGTAGTTGGTAGTTATAAAGATGGGACCCTATAAAGATCGAGTCTTGAGTGGAGAATAGGAGGAAGAGAGAATATGGAGAAGAAGGTGAAGGAGTATCTGGAGCTGAGTCATGACGAGTCAGAGGCCGTGTCGAGAATCGAGGTTGCAGCTCACCGGTCCGGCGAGTAGATATATCCGTCTCCTACGTGTCACAGGCAAAGATTGATGTAAGCAACCCTTCTTTGACATGTATGGTGAAACACAGCAGCCACTGAATTGGTCATGCACGTCTGATAGGGGCTTGAATATGTGTCCAAAAAAGGCTCAATCTGGTTTCAATTCACTGAAAATGTTCTTGGTACTTCCCACATTTGGTTTATAAAATTGAAGACTCTAATTTTTGACTATGGCTATTATTTTGTTTATGTTGATGGGAGTTACGTTTCTTGTTATGCTTGCTTGGTATATGAATAATATGATCCATTCTCTATAACAGATATGATCTCTAAATCATTCCAATTTTATCTGATGTTTCCAAAGAAGCCTATAACATCTTTTATCTGTTTATGTCAAATTGCAGGATGAGTTAGAAATCACCTCAAAAAGGTTAGGACAAAGAGGAGGTTATTCTGGAGCAATAGTGCTTCTGAGAAATAAAGCAACTGGAGAGGTTGTTGCTGAAGGTCGACATTCCATGTTTCGTTTACACACTGCTCCCAAACTATGAGACCTTGTCACAAATATGAAGGAGCACAAAATAGTACTCCAGTCCAACAGCATATATGTGATGCCATATAAGATTACAACATGTTATGTGATGAATGGTATAAATTACTCCAGTTCAGATATCCAAATATTAACCAACCTATATGCAGCAATCTGGAGTACAAAGTTGTATAATATGTGATATCTGTAGTTAGTAACATTGTAGATTAATACCATTATACCAATAAAGTTGTATCAGGACTTTGTATAAAAGCTTTTTTGAAATCTAATGTATACATCAAACTTCACTGCAATTTGACCTGAACTTTGAGCTGAAGATAATGAAAAATTAGTGCAGTACAGTGTCTTGTTTCTCGGCAACAATTAATGTATAGACTACTGAAAGTTCTGCATCTGTTTGGACTAACCTAATAAGTTGAACCCAATCTTTCATTTCCCATTAATGTAATAGGATTTTAGTTTAACTTGTTTGGGCCTAAATTAACATTTACCCGAGATCCTGAATCGAGGCCCAAGGGGTTATCTGCTAGCGAGTAATCTGATATATTTTAGATTACGTTCCTTCTAGGAGTAGATTTGGCGTTCTTCTAGGAATCTGAATTGGAGGTGGTTTAAGGTAATTGAATCCTAGTCTATCTCAGAATCTATCATGCTTGATACGCAAGTATTGAGGTTTTGGATTCTCTATATAAAGAACTCGTATGTGACATGAAAAAGGTTCACAACCATCTTACAAACACACAAGTTTTTGCGCATCGCAAATCTTGCAAGCCTCTCCGGAGCAATCTTACGCGAACTACCTTCCACAAACTGCAAACAACCACCGTTCCAACCTTACCCGCAACCCTACACTCACACTGGTCGCTGTACACTTGCCGCGATTGTCGAAAGTGCCTTGCATTTGTGTCGAAGCATCGCTAAGACTTACCGTGTCTAGTCGTCACGCCTTGTGACAAATCGAGTCGTTGTCCCGGTAACAAATCATAACCCAATCTGCAATAGGTTGGACGAAACCCGTTTCCGCGGTCTTGATAGTTGAAGCTATGCTTTGCATCCCAGGATCGAAGTAAGATTTGTCAATCCTGCAATAGGTTGGAGAGAAATCCTAGTAGAAAGTTTATTAGGTCTTGTTCGAGCCTTTTACGCCGGCCTAGTCAACGCCCGCGTAACTGTCGTTTGATCGAGAAGTCAGGTAAAAGGGAGCAGACGAACACGCTCGCCAGAGTCATCCACTCGCCAGAGGTCGTCCCCGCCGAGGTTGTATCTAACCCAAAGATACTGGCACGCTCGCACACACACCAACATGACTGAGATCGACGTCCGCCACCCCCACGTGTTGACTGTTCGTCAGGAGCGAAATCCGACGTGAACACAACTTGTGTCAATATCTAAAACCAAATAGTTCGACATATCTTGCCTTTTGTCCTTGGAATTTCATTATGTCATCACCAATTCACCGTCAATCCAAACAGCTCATTGCATTCTCTATTTGAATTTTTTTTTGTTTTGTTTTGTTGCTCTTCAAACTAAGCTAAAATTGTGACAATGCAGAACAATCAAGTTCAACATAATCTATAAATCTAACACAAACCAAAAAGATAGTTCTCTTCTTTCTCTATCACCACATTGTAGAACCAATTCGGTAAGGTAATGAATGACACTTGTTCAGACTCATAATTTGCACTCACAAATGCTTGATTCTTGAATCTTCAAACGTAAAAGTGACCAGAAATGGACTCAGTTATCGGATCGGACCAAAAATGATACTTGTAGTGAATAAATAGAAACTACACACTAAATTTGTAAGCATGGTCAAAATTGGGGTACCTCAGCAAAACAAAAAGTATAAGAAACAGCCAATGGCATCAAAAGTGTGGGACATAGGTAGTTAGTTCGCTAGTTACCTAAAAAGGAAAGCGAGAGTGTTGTGATGTCTTTTAGATTAGAAAAGAGGAGGAAGAGATCAAGAGAACAATGGAGAAGAAGGTGAGGGAGTCTCTGGAGGTGAGTCAGGACGAGTCAGAGGCCGTGTCGAGAGTCATCGTTCCGGCTCAGCGGCCCGGCGAGTCGAGCATATACGATATGTTCTGTCTTAGAGGCATCCGAGTTGACCGGTCCGAACCGGGACTCGTCGTCTGTACTCTCAAAGTCCCTCCCCGCCTCACCGTGAGTAGTACTGATATCTTAAATCCTCACTCCATTTGCTTTCTTAACGTGATTAGGATTTCAAAGTACACCAATATTTGTTCTTTTATAATTTAATGGGTTCTTTAGGTTCAAATTCAGTTACTTTTAAGCGCTGTAGCATGACCATTTGTTAGATTCAGTGTTTATCAACATTCTCAGACTTTGATGTTATTAGCTGTTCAGCATTAGAACCAGATTAGCTTTAAACCCTAAACCCTGAATTCGTTGTTTGCTGTTCTTTACTTCTGTTTTTATGAAATGTAGCTATTAGTTATCGTTCTACCAATAAGGATGGTGCGATTGGACATTTTTTGGGCATTAGTGTATTAATGTCTGTGCTACCATTGCTAACGTCCTCCTGGTTAAGGCGGGTGGCGAGCAGTTCTGTTATGATTAATGAGCTGTAATTTTACCAAGAAGCTTATATCTAAGCTAACATTTTTTCCTCATTGATCCTACCCTTTATTTTGGTTATCTGAGGAGCCATTCTTCATTGTTAATGGTAGCTTGAACATTGGCAATATGGCCAGCTCAGGTTATTAGGATTTAGGAGAAATGACTACTTTTCATTTGGGGGAGGATTGTTTGTTTAACTTCTTCCAACATGGTACAGTATAAATTTTTCGACTGAATTTAATTGTGTGTAAAGCTTAACGATTTGTGCTAATTATATGAAAATGTTAGGGGATACAGTGAAGAGTGGATATCAACTTATATAAAGCTCACTTGTGCGTTCATGTAACTGAGCTTAGATGTCAGATTAAATGAACTAAGTGCGTACTATTACCATATTTCATATTAGACCTCTTCACTAGAAGGCTTTAAAATGTTTGAGAGATCATTATTTTTGAGCTCCATTTCTTTTGTCTTCAGGATAGAGCTGGAAATTTGGCCCAAGGTGCAATTGCAAACCTTGTTGATGTAGTTGGTGCTTCTATAGAATATGTTCAGGGACTCCCTATGAATGTTTCAGTTGATATATCCATCTCCTACATGTCACAGGCAAAGCTTGATGTAAGCAATCCTTCTTCGGCATATATGGTGATAAACAGCTGCCTATGAATTGGTCATGCACGTGTGTGTCAAAAGTCACTTTTAATCTGGTTTTCAATCTATTGAAAATGTTTCGTTTGGTGTTTTCCACATTTAGCTGTTATTCTTGAAAACCTTCTTTTCAAATTATGGCTACTGTTTTGTGTTTATATTGATTTGAATTTCCTATCTTCTCAATTGCCATGCTTGTTTATTATATAATTTTATTTGGATAATTCTGTCTATAACTGAGACATGATCTCTGTATTATCCTGATCAGATATTTCTGAAGAAACCAGGAACAACTTTTTCTGTTTATGTCAAATTGCAGGATGAGTTAGAGATCACCTCAAAAAGGTTAGGACGAAGAGGAGCTTATTCTGGAACAATAGTGCTTCTGAGAAACAAAGCAACTGGAGAGGTTGTTGCTGAAGGTCGACATTCAATGTTTCGTCCTGCTGCCAAACTCTGAATCCTAATTGTATAGGTTGGTAATGCAATTTGACCTCTCATGCCAGTACAACTTCTTTACTTATACAAAACCAATCTGTGATAGTATTTAGCACACTATACAATCCAGCTCGAAGTCCTCTTCAAATTTATGTACCATCGGTACATAACTAACTTTTTTTGGTCTGAAATCAGTACAGCACTAACATGCCACCGGAATTTGATTGTTTTTCCTAGCTCATTTCCATGCATATAGCATCAATCTGATCGATATATCTCTTTCACTTCAGTTATCTTTTTTGGGATTGGCCAAACAACCTATAACATCATATGATATATTGATGCCAGATTGCAGGACGTGCTAGAGATCCTCAATATTGTTAGGACAAAAAGGTGCTTATCATGGAGTAATAGTGCTTCCGAAACAAAACAACTGGGGAGATTATTGCTGAAGGGCTTCATTCAATGTTTCGTCAACGGTATACTCCCCTCTTAAGTCTTTATCAAAGATATGGATCACTTTGTATGTGATGGTAAGTATTTAGTAGAATACAACCCAACTGGGTACGTAGTGTAGACTCCTAACCTGATCGAGCAGATTGTTGTTTAGTACTTTAGTAAGCCTATGTACAATTTGTTAGACCTGAATGGAAGTATGTCGAGGGGCATGCATGTTACCTGTCTCCCAAGTCTCTTTCTTTTCTCAAATAAGTGTACTCATAAATACAAACATACATCAGTTATGGATCACTCGTAACAAACGTTGCACCACAAGTTGGGTCCAGTGTTTCCGTAATGGAACGGCAAATTCTCTGGTGAAACCATGAGGTTAGAAAGATCATACTGACCACAAAAATTCAGAAACTTCTGAATCATGAGTGGATGCAGCTAGGGGTGGGATCGGTTCGGATCGGTTCGGTTTTGGGCCGAATCCGAATCCGAATCCGAAATAATATTCGGTACGAGTTCGGTACGGAACTTCGTTTTTTGGCTAGCTAACCCGAATTGACCCGATCCGAATGGGTTCGGATCGGTTCGGCCCATTTCGGTACCAAACGGTACTTTTTCGAAAATCTGATTTTCCACTGTTCCAGACTTCAGTTGATCAAAAGTCCTAATGTGACCAAGTCCCAAACAGTTTTTAAGTGTTCAACATAACAAACAAAGCTGAAATCATTAGTCTATTACACTATTACAGTCCCAAATATTCCAGAGTAGTGAAAAAAAATAACAAACAAACTGAAATAGCAATTAGCTAGTCTGAATCGGAACCATCAGCACTGCCTCCATCTTCATCATCACTCTCTTCTTCTTCAAAATCATCGCCATCAACTGATTCATCTCCACTCAATTCCACGGTCCGTGTAGTACTCTCCAATGAACTTGCATGCTCTACGAATTGACAAAAATGAACCAAGTTACACAATACTACAACAACTAACAGCAAGAGTCAAAACAAGGTACTTGAACCAAAACAGATGGCTCAGCAGCACAAATTAAACAGCAGCAGCAGCAAGAGTCAAGAAACAAATTAAACAGCAGCAAAAATCCAGAAATTATAGAAGTCATACCTCTTTCAACTTGCTCGTAAAGCTCAGTATCTTTGATGTTAGGAATATCCTCGATTGAGGAAACATCATTGCCCCGTAGCCAACTTTGAAGACAAACCAAAGCTTCCACTGATTTTGGAGTCAAAGAACTACGAAAGTTGTTTACTACCCTCCCACCAGTGCTAAAAGCACTCTCTGAGGCTACTGAGCTCACTTGTATAGCCATCACATCCTTGGCAATTCTTGCCAACACCGGGTACTTTACTGCATTCAGCTTCCACCAATCCAGAATTGGATAATTGTCATCAGTGCTTATCTCCACTGAATCTTGAAGGTACTTATCAACTTCATGAGTAGGGACTGCCACATTGGTGGAGGAGACAAACTGATTCCAGCGACTTATGATTTCAGCCCTACTGCCACTACTGGCTGTACCACTGCTAGTTGTGCTCTGAGATTGACGTAGTTGCTGATTTACAGCAGCCACATCTTCCGGCAGCACATACTCCCCGTACAAGCTCATCATGAACTCCTTCAATAGGTTTGTTCTACTGACCACATCCTCCTCCCCATAACCGTCTAAGGTGAACAAATGTGTCAAGTGCACAAGCTTGTACCTTGGATCAAGAATCACACCCACATACATGAACGGATTTAATTGCCTACTGTCATGGTAGTATTTTGCAAACTTCTGCTTCATCTCTTTAGCCATTTCTGCCAATATCTTCTTAGTGTTATCTCCAACTTGCAGAGCAGATGGGTCAGACAGCTTGCTAATCTCCGCTTCAATTGACAACACATCGTGGAAGGTAGTGTGTATTGTGGCATGTGTGGAGGCACTTACCCTCTTAGTTACATCATAGAACACTTTGAGAAAGAACACAAACACCTCTGCATTTTCCCAATCTTCCTCACTTGGTGGTCCAACCTTGCCACGCTTAGGTTTTAAAGGGACAGAAGTGATCAGATTTCCTTCCTCATCAAATTCTTCATCCGGCTCCTTGAAGTAGGCTCTATAGCACTCTTCATCCTCCCCCATCCTTGCAAAGGCAGCCCTGAATTTCAGGGCTGCTTCTAACATTGAAAATGTCGAGTTCCACCTTGTGGGGACATCCATCACAACTAGCCCTCTACAAGCAATTTTTTCTTTGGCAATGTTGCTCTTAAAAACATCAAGTCTATGGGCAGAGGACCTAACAAACTTAACGGCATTCCTAATCCCCAACACAGCCTTATTAAGCATCTTCAACCCACTTCCTACAATAAGATTACAAATATGTGCAGTGCACCTCATATGCATATATTTCCCCTGAAGTATAGGCTGGGCATTCCTAACCTTGTTTAATCTAGCTGTCACATACTCTAAGGCACACCTATTAGCGGCTGCATTGTCTACCGTAATAGTAAGGACTTTTGTAATACCCCATTTCAGCAAACACTCTTCAATTAATTTTCCTATTGAATTTCCAGAATGATTATGAATAGTGCAGAAGTTGATTACCCTCTTATGCAACACCCAATTATCATCTACAAAGTGCGCAGTGAGCACCATGTAGTTGATATTCTGCGGCCCACTAGTCCAAGTGTCTGTGGTTAGGCAAACCCTATACTTCCGAAGAGTCTTACAAACTTGCTTCCTCTTACTCTCATATAGAGCTAAAAAGTTTGTAACTAGAGTTCTCCTACAAGGTACTTGAAAGTCTGGTGAAGCTACTCGGCAGAATTTCCTAAATCCTAGCTTGTCCACAAAGCTAAAAGGCAGTTCATCAATAACAATCATTTCTACGCAAGCTTGCATTATTTCTTCAGGTTTAAAGATGTGAGCTCTCATTTTGTTCCCACAAGTTTTATCCCCAACTAATGTTTTCTGATTTTTATCAACTAACTTCCTCCCTGGAAAATACCTACAGGTCTTGTTAATGTGTTTGTTCATCCCTCCAGTCCCATTCTTTTCACTCTCAACAGCATAGTCTCCTAACTTTCCCTTGGGACAATATTTGCATTTAGCCCTCCTTTGAGTCACAATTTGATCTGGTTTCCCTTTGCATTTTATTATCTTTTCAGACACATACTCAGTAAAATGCTCCCAAACCCAACTACGCTTTCTAGAAGAAATAGCAGAGATAATATCTGTACTCACAGTAGAATTAACAACCTCAACTTCAACTAGCTGAACTGGAGTAGTCCCAATAGATGACGCAGCAACAGATGGCTGAAGTTGATTAGTCTCAATGGATGACGTAGCAATAGATGGAACTACCTTGTTCTTCTTCTTTTTGGACTTCTTAAGCTGAGGAAAACATAAGATGCTAATCAATAATTTTAGTACACACTGAAAGTATACTCATATGAAAGTCAGCAACTATACTTCATGTTATAGTACACACTCATATGAAATCTAGATACTTACCCCATTAATTTTCACCATGGTTCAAAACAAAACCCAGCTACATCTTCCGATCTCTAACCAAAACCAACAAGCCAACAATACTAGATACAAAGCGTAGCTCGAATTAGTACCTAACTGAGAGAGAGAGAGAGAGAGAGAGAGAGAGAGAGAGAGTACCTCAAGTCTGTGTTCAAGGGAATCGACGATGGGTTGGTTGAGCGGTGATGTCCGTCGGTTGAAGAGTAATTGATGTCCGTCGAACTTCGAAGCTTCAAGAGTAGGCGAGAGGGAGGTAGAGTGATTGATGATTGATCGAGGCTTCAAGCTGGGCAAGAGGTTTCTAATCGATTAGGGATTTTAGGGTTCAAAGAGAGAGGCAGCAGAACGAAGAAGAGGCAGCAGAGCTGTCTGAAAAATTAGGGATTTTAGGTTATATATGATAGAGAGTAATACAGTGGGTGCATGCACATGATAGTAAAGCTGTACCCACTTCGGTATTCGGTACCATTTCGGTTCGGATCGGACCTGGAACCGAACCCGTACTGAAAATAGTAATCGGTTCGGTTTCTTTTCGGTTTCGGTTTGCTAGCAAGCCCAAACCGTTCAGTTCGGCCCAATTCGGATTTCGGTTCGGATTTCGGCTCAAACGGTTCGGTTTTTCGGTTTTTAATCCCACCCCTAGATGCAGCTCTTAAGCTGTTGCCTTGACGGAGATGTCTTAAAGTCAGGTTAAAAAGAAAAAAGAAAAGAAAGGTCCAATCAGGTCCAATGTCTCGACACTTTCGGCCATAAGGCCCAGACTGGCAGACTCTGTCCTGCTTTTACCATAAACTTGACTAGTTGCCGAAAAAATCGTTGACGAGGAGAAATGGATGAGAATATGGTGATGCAGGTCAAGGAGTCTCTGCATCAGCTGCTGACGACCCAGCAAGAGTCGGAGGCCGTGTCAGGACTCGCAGACGTGTCCAACTTCTACGATTATCTCTCTGTTACGGGAATCCGAGTCGACCGAGTCCAACCCGGACTCGTCGTCTCTACTTTCAAGGTCCCTCCCCGCCTCACCGTGAGTATTCTCCTCTCTCAGTCTCACAATTTCAACCTTTTGAGTTGGGTTTCTATAGTTTATGAAGCTTGGATTCAATTTTTCAAATCAAAATGCAAAAGGGTTTGGCTTTTATTTGTTCAATATTGGCAGAGAAGAGACTAGTTTGATATGGGAAAGTTGATTGCAGGACAGAGCTGGAAATTTGGCCAATGGCGCAATTGCAAACATTGTTGATATAGTAGCTCACTCTCCGATTTATGTTGTGGGTCAACCTGCTTATGTTTCAGTAGACATTTCGATCTCCTATATGTCAACTGCAAAAGTCAATGTAAGCAAAGGAAGCTTTTATCTCAAGTATTATGTATTTCCTGACTTCCTGTTGCAGCATTTGTTTCTGTAGTTGTCGTTTGGTGTGAGTGGTAATTGCCTAATTGGATATGGTCTGCGTTTGGATTTGACGGTTCGGGTTACGGTGTTAACAGATTTCCAAAGAAGCATACGACAGCTAATATATGTTGATGTTAAAATTGCAGGATGAATTAGAGATCACCGCAAAGAGGTTAGGACAAAGAGGACGCTATTCTGCAATACTAGTAAGCCTGAAGAACAAAGAAACTGGGGAAATCATTGCTGAAGGTCGGCATTCAATGTTTCTTTCAAAAGTTTTTCCCAGTCATCCCAGACTCTGAGTCTCCCTAGTCCTTTCGACCCTTCCACAAAGAGATAGAATAACTCTATGATGGAAGCTGGCTCTTAAGTGAGATTAGGTTGGATACCATTGATGTGTCATTAAGGAACAAGGCCTGCTTCTATTCCATGAATAGAGCCACTTATTCTTCACAAGGAACGACATGCACCACTCTTTCTTTGGTAAACAGCTGCATACTCTGAGTTGACAATGAACCCCAATGTAGTTCGTCTTTTCTTCTGTTTCTCTTTTTTGTGGTTACTAGTGTATTTCGAGCAAGAATTGGATTCTTAACATTGAAGTTCTTCAGGCTACTTCCGAACTGAAATTTGACCTGAGCTCAAGAAACTGCAAAATGGTACTGATTTCGGAAGCTTTTGTTCATATATACCAAATATTATACGAATTTTATTGTACCGTAAGATCAGTTCTGTTATGGTTTTCCAATTTTACCGATACATTTTCATGATTTTAACTGAAAGAAAAGAAAGGCGCACATTAGCTGCACCATATACTGCTCAAGCATGAGAGATAATTTCATCTGCAGATACTTTTTAAACAATCACCTCAACTGGATAAACGATCAAATTTATAATTACTGTCATTCCAAAGTGCAAACGAGCCGATCATTATACATAGTCCATACTCGTTCAAATTAAAATCATAGAGTATGCTATACTTTATGCGCTGGCAGTCTACTCGATCTATGATATGTATAATATTTGAATTTGTCAGATGATTTTTCAGAAAGATTATAAACAAAGAAGGGTATTGCTGTATATATAGTAACACGTTGGAGTAGTGTATGTCACTCCATAAATATGAATCTCAAGGAAGAAGAAGAAGAAGAACGTGAGAAAGTCAACATGGTGAACAAGGCTAAAAAGTTTCTAGAGTTGAGCAAGCAAGAGTCGGAGACAGTGTCGGGAGTGGCCGTACCAGAATTCCGGCTAGGTGAGGCGACAATGTACGATCATTTCGCTCTAAGAGGGATCCGAGTTGACCGTGTCAAACCCGGGCTCGTTGAGTGTAGTTTCAAGGTGCTTCGAAGACTCATTGTAAGTGTCAAAGATAGATCTGTTGCAAATTTAATTGGACTTTGTGTATTGGAGAGAGTACTTGAGATTTCGGGGAGTTGCATTGGTATGTTTTTGCAGGATAGAGATGGAAATTTTGCCAGTGGTGCAATTGCAAATCTGGTTGATATAGTTGGTAGTTGCGTGGTTTATGTTTCCGGTGCACCAATGAATGTCACAGTGGATATGTCGATGTCGTATTTGTCAACTGCAAAGCTTGATGTAAGCAATTCTTATTTCTTCCTTCTACTAAGATTCGACATGCATGTTGTTGAGTCACAAATTAAGAGTATCAGAATTGGAGAACATGTTACTACGTATCTAGAATTCTAGTATCCAACTCATAACTAGTTGACAATATATGTAGAGCACCTAGCTAGAATGCTAATCTTGAGTCTTAAGGCTTTACATTTCTAATGTAATAGAATTTTGTTGTTGTGAGATCGCAGGATGAGTTAGAGATAACATCAAGGTTGCTAGGCAATAAAGGAGGTTACTCTAGAACAATAGTAACTTTTACAACAAGCAAATGTGTGACTGGGTGACGGAAGTTTTAAGATAGGCGTATGTCTGTGCCGTATTACCATATTATTGTGAGGCGCAGAATGAGATCTTTTAACGAAACATTATGGCCCAACAGGCCTACAGCCAACATGCCCATAGTCAATTCTTAAAGTTAAATTGACGTACACAGTGTAGGCAGCAGTTTCAAATCGATGTGGGACTGTGGGAGTGACTGAGTGAAGGAGTCGATCCCAATATGGAGAAGGCGAGGGAGTACTTGAATCTGCCGAGCCACCAATCAGAGGCAGTGGCACAACTCGACGTTGCAGCTCACCGAGTCGTCGTGCTTCTACGAGGTTGGGAGAAAAAGGACGTTATTTATGAACAATGGTGCTCCTGAGAAACAAAGCAACTGGGGAGTGTTTGGACCACGATTGAATTTATTTCAATTGGGCTTCCGCCCCAAGGCCCAGTAGGGGTTTTGATCAGATTCAAACCCTTGGAAATCGGGCTTTCCCGCTTCAACCAAAGAGGTTGAGTTCGAGGGAGAACGTGGTTGCTTCCTAATCCGATTGGGGTTGTTTCGTAACAATCCATCAGTGAAAATATTTGTTAAGATTGAGAAGCAATGTAGCAATGATTTCACTACCTACGCTGGGCTATCAATCACTAACAACTATAAGCCACGCTGCACCATGCTTTAGGGAGGTTGTTAGAGGAACCGGCCATACTGCGCAATGATGAGTGATGAACAGTAACAGCAGCATAACAAGCAAGGTCAAGACGTGTTGCTCCGATCTTCGAAGCTTCAATACCAACTATACCTCTAATAATATCTTCGCTGATTTGATGGGAAGCAGGGTAGGGGAGGACATTCCTAATGAATCTCAAGGATCCGCCAGGCTGGAGTTGACAGCCCTAGGGGTCCTTGAGTCATATAAATATGAATCTGCCGGCAGCTGGAAAAAGGGTTCTCAACCAAAAACAAACAACCACAAGTTCTAGCGCAACGCTAACTTGCCAAAGCCTCTCCGGAGCAACTCACGCAACCCGCCTCCGCCCCACGATCGATCTAATCTCGTGCTTGTGCCGAGCGCTTTGCTGGGTCTACTCACGCAACTCGCCTCCGCCCTACGACGGATTCAACCTCGTACTTGCGCCGAGCATTTGCTGAGCCTCACGCAACCCTCCTCCGCCCTCTTACGATCGATCTAATCTCGTACTTGCGCCGAGCATTTGCTGAGCCTCACGCAACCCTCCTCCGCCCTCCTACGATTGATCCGCTCTCGTACTTGTGCCGAGCGTTTGCTGAGTCTATCGAGTCAGTCCGCCACCCCCGGTGGCAATCGAGTCTGTCAGTCCGCTACCCCTGGTGGCAATCGAGTCGTCACTCCGGTGACACACCCGTGGTCTTGGAACAGCTCTGCTTTGCTTCTCCGGATCAGAGTAAGATCCTCAATCCTCAAGGGGTTGGGAAGAAAATCCTGGTAGAGAGTTCTATTCAGGTCTTGTTCGAGCCCTGTACGCCGGCTTAGTCAGCGCCCGCGTAACAGTCGCTTGACCAGGAAGTCAGAGTCGAATTGGGAGCAGACGAAGCGACTCGCTCAGGGGGTCGCGCGCAATCGAGTGGCACCGCTCCAAGGGTGCTGGCACGCCTAAGCACAACACAGAGACACAGCAACCGACCACAAAACCAAACAACCGTGCTGACTGTTCGCCGGGTGCTGAACCCGCCACGAACATTTTGGCACGCCCAGTGGGACAGGTGTCAAGGATTGCGGGATCCACAAGGGGTAATCCTTACGTAAGGGTGACCATGTCTTGTTTGAAGATTTCCCACAAAGGGCTGATCCAGCATGGAACAGCTGAGTGTAGGGGATTAACTGACGCTGAAGTTAAGGAAGTGTTTGGCGGGACTTTGGCCGACGCAAAAGCTATTGCTACTGCCCTTAAAGCCCTGCGAAGCAAAAAGGGTCTGAATCCGGTTTCCGAGCCGTCTATTTCGGAGATCGAGGAAGAGACCACTGAAATCACTGCCGCTTCCCAGGATGACGACCGCGCTATCGGTTTTGTTAACCGGGAAGCTACATCTGGTTTTTTGGAAAAGGGGTCCGCGGATGAGTCCGCTGATCCAAGTGCGTCACCTGTGGTACAATTTACTGGGGAGTCTGCAACTCCCACGGAGGTGACGGATACTTTGAAGATGTTGATCGAAAAGTCTTGTCACACGGACGAGGCATTGAAAAGAGCCAATGAGGTGGTCATTGATCTAAGTGAATCCGTCAGGCGTATGCAGACGGAGCAACGGGGGTTCACTGCCAATTTCAAGTACCTCGCCGAACAGCAGGATCGGCTGGGGAGCAGCTTGACCACCTATGCCAGGAACTCCGAGGGCAGCTGGCAACAGCAGCAGGAGCAGCTGGCGGAAACCAATACCGCGCTCGCCAACCTGAGTGCCTTGATGAATCAGTTGCTGGAACGGGGTGACCACCCCGAGGGGTCCGGCCGTACAGTTACGGATCCAGCTCAGCTGAAGGACCAGCGCAAGCGCGACGCCGGTCGTGGTACTATTGGCGGATCTAACAACAGGCCCACTAATAGTCAAAGGGGAGGTCAGGTTCCTCCTACAGAGCCGGTTAGCAACGATCAGTCGGTACCTCCAGCGAACGCCGTGGCGCAGATAACCCTGGAGGACATTGGCAGGATCTTCGCTGACAAGCTCAGGGAGCTGCAGGGGTTGCCCGACGTCGACAAGACGTACGAGAATCCGTTGACTCCCGAGATCAATGCGGTGCCCTTCCCGGTCGGTTTCAAGCCAATCCGTTTTACGCCGTTTACTGGCCAGACATCCGAGGATGCTGAGACGCACATCATGCGTTTCACCAACGAATCAGGTCAATATGCTGAGAACCCGATCATGAAGTTGAAGCTCTTTCCTACATCCCTGGCAGGGGAAGCAGCTATCTGGTATAAGCGTTTAAGGCCTGGGTCAATTCCAGACTGGAAGACCATGGAGGTCATGTTCAGGACCATGTTTGGGGTCGTGGAAGCAAAAATCGGACTGAAGGACCTGGCAGAGACTGAACAGAGGTCTGACGAGTCCGCCACTGATTATCTGCGACGCTTCAAGCTGGAGCTAACTCGCTGTGAGATGGAAATCCCAGAGGAGCACGCCGTGCGGATGGCGATTGACGGCTTGATAGACGAGATCCGCCAGGGGTTCAGGCAGGTTCATGTAACCACGATGGCGGATCTGACTAATCGTCTGGGTCAGGAGCAGCACTATGTGGATCGGTCCAGGGAGAGGAACGAAAGAAGGAAGGGGATTCCGATGTCCTACTATCCGGGGACTCTGAAGCCCAAAACTCCAATTCCGACCGCGGCTCAGACCGTGGCAGCCGTTCAGGCGGATGCAATTCCTAGGCCAATCCTGACATGGGTTGATGAGGAGAAAGTAGGGGTCGAGGTCGCAGCCATCGAGAGGACTGATCAGAAGCCTTTGCAGTCCCAGGTAGCGAAGCCGGTCAGGGAGCCTATTAAGCTAGTTACTCCTCTTCCAACCAAATCAGCCTTTGATGCATACACCTATAACGCCCATAGAGCTCACGAGATTTTGCAAGAGTTGTTCAACCAGGGGCGTCTGCATCATGACGGATTTACCCCCAAGCCTGATTATATGGCGGGGAAGACATACTGCAGCTATCACAATATGAACAATCACAATACTAAGGATTGTGTGAAGCTGAAGGACCAGTTGCAGATATGGATCAATGACAACGTCCTGCAATTGGAGAATCCTAAGGAGCCTCAGTGGACAAAGGCTAAGGGTGCACCGCGGGTGAATGCTATCGAGATCAGTGTTGGTCCGAGTCTGCCGCAGCAGGGTAGGAAGCGGGTTTCCAGGTTTCAGGAGTATACTTACGACGCAAACAAGGCGGAGGAAATCTGGGAAACCATGGTGTACCATAAGGCGCCAGAAATTCAGGAGTTTTACCAAGGCCATCCTATCAGGGGGAACGGCGGGTTTACGTGTCTCTTCCATAGGTCCTTTGACCACTCTAGTTCTGAATGTGTAGGTCTGAAGGATCAGTTGCAGGAGTGGCTGAACGAGGGCAAGCTGGGGTTCGACGCCAGCGAACCTAGGCCCTGCCCAGAATTTTGGGTTGGGGCGATTGAAGAAGAGGACATGGTGATGGTCCCACGCTCCAAGCTCTGCCTCACGTGCAGACTAACGACAGGACAGCCGATTACTTATGAGGAGTTTCAGGCAGCCTTGAGGGAAGCGGAGCAGAAGGCTGAAAGGAGAGCCCTCGAGAAGGCCAAGTTAGAGCGTCCGCCGCCCGAGAAGTCAAGCAGGGAGGGTTACAAGCGGATGAAGTACCATCACGGGTCCGAGGACAGTTGCGCCAGCAGGGCAAGGCCTAGGCAAGGTCCAGGACCGTCCGAAATCAAGTCAGCTACGGCTGGGGGTTCGCAGAAGGCTGCGAATCCAGAGCCATCCGCGAGGGTCTATGTTCCGCCAGCATCTAGGAACGATCCGAAGGCGGACACATGGTATACCCAGCGGGCCGGCAAGGCTGTTGAGCTTGCAGCGGTGACTACCCGGAACGAGCGGAGACGCTTTGGCAAGGCAAAAAGAACCTTGGCGGATCTGGCATCGGGAAGGGTAACCGAGGAAGAGCTGTCAGTACCCGTGGAGTGGGTGGAGGAGATCCATAAGCGCTACAAGGTGAGAACCAAATCATACATGGACTCTAGGCGACAGCGAACCACGGACGTTCCACCGGCACCTCGAAAGAGTGTGCACGATAGGATAGCTGATCTGCCGAGATCCGCTGGGGCACCCCAGTCCAGGCCAAGGAGAAAGCTGGTTTTCCCTCCTGAGCCTTCGGAGACGAGGAGGTCCCCTCCAAAGAAGTCACAGCCGGAAGCTGCCGGGAAGCAAGGGGCTTTGGAGGCCCAGGAAGATGTGATGGTGATTGACACCAGCAAGGGTTCCACCGTTATGCGGTGGATACCAAAGGAAAACAGCGCGTCATTGGCGGCGAGCACGAGCAACGTGGGGGTTTCTGAGAGGGAGGTTGTTCCCAAGGAATCCAGATCAGTTCCGGTGGAAACGAGCGGGCCGTCCGCTACCACATCGCGGGCGAGGCCAAAAGGGCCTAAGGCGCCAACCAACTTCGTGGAGTACGCGGCTAAGAAGCTGCAGATGACGGTGCCAACTCGGACGTCCTCGGTCGCCCCCAGTATACGAGCTGACTCCGACTTAGGAGACCTAGCCCTGGATAAGGAAGAAGATGTGGTCGACTACGAAGATGAGCCTGAGGCGGTAGACGAGGGTGAGGTGCCAATGGACGAGGAGCAGACCGGGGATGAGGCCATGACGCATCATTGCAACATGGTCTTCATTCTGTCATCTGCTTATGCTCTGCCAGAGCCTTTGCCCACTGCTCACTTCATCACCGACGAAGAGGCTTCTCATCCTGTTTACTCAGTACAGGAGCCTGAAAAGGGGGCTCAAGCGGAAGCTGAGCCCGGGGTTTTCCGGTCCGGTCATCGGTATCCGGAGGGGGCCGGAGACCTTCTGAAACAATGCGTGATGTTTGCCAAGCCTACGTTTGACATGTCCCAGCATCTGAAGCCTCTATACGTGACAGCAGAGGTGCAGGGCATGAAGGTCCGCAAGATCTTGATAGATACAGGGGCTGCGGTAAACGTCGTCACCACTACTCTTGTGGAACAACTGAAGATCCCGAAGGACAAAGTCATCCAGACTGTCTCCAGGGTGAAGGGGTTTTCGGGGGAGGTAACTCCAACCGCTGGGGTGGCTGTGCTCCGAGTCAAGATAGGACCCTCTGATGCCCATCACGCATTTTACGTGGCCAACGCAAACGCTCCCTACCATATGATCCTAGGGAGGGATTGGATCCATAAAGCGCTGGCAGTGCCTTCATCTCTCCACCAAGAGATGATCATGTGGGATCCAGTCACAGAGTTGCCAGTGCTCATCAAGGCGGATGAGCGCCCGTATTCGATAGCGGCCATCCAGTTGGAAGCCAGCTATTACAACAGAGACATGAGACCCCTCCGGATTGGGGGAGTCGACCATAGGGGGCATCCACTCGGGGTGACCCAGAATGAGCTGTCTCAGTGGGGAATTGCCCAGGCTATGGCGGATTGTAGTCGGCCAATTTCCATTGAGCTCCGTCCCAATACTTCCAATGAGTGACGCCTTCTCGCAAAAGGAGTCGGAGGCCTTTGCTAGCTTTCTGCAGCGATTGGCGATTTATCGATTAGAGCGAATGGCTTGGGAGGAGGTGGCACTGGTGGAGTGTATTGAGGAAGAAGAGTTCGAAGTTTCAACAGGGGTGGAAGTAATTCAGCCTGCTCCAGCAGCGCTAGATGATACTCCGCCCAAGGTACGCGATCCTGTCGAAAAGATCAACCTGGGAACAGAAACGGAACCCATGGAAGTGGGGATCAGCCAGTACCTTAGACCAAAGTTGAGGCAGCAACTGATAGAGTTGCTGCATGATTATAAGGACTGCTTTGCCGAGAAGTATCAAGACATGCCGGGGTTATCAAGAGAGCTGGCTTGCCATCGCATCCCTATCAAGGAAGGGTGTAGGCCAGTTAAGCAAGAGCAGCGGCGGATGAACGCTGACACGGCAATGGCGGTCAAGAAAGAAGTTCAAAGCATGCTGGACGCTGGGATAATCAGACCAGCCCTTTATCCGGAATGGTTATCCAACGTCGTCCCTGTTCGGAAGAAGAATGGCAAAATCAGAATATGTGTGGACTACAGGGATTTAAACGCTGCATCTCCTAAGGATGTTTATCCTATGCCCATAGCGGATATGCTGGTGGATGCAGTAGCGGGGCACGAGTTGCTCTCATTTATGGATGGGACGGCAGGGTATCACCAGATTCCAATAGACGAGCCAGACATTCCTAAAACCGCCTTCCGCTGCCCAGGGTTCACAGGAGCGTTTGAGTATCTCAGTATGCCATTCGGTTTAACCAATGCAGGGGCTACATACCAGCGTGCAATGAACGTAATTTTCAGCAGAATATTGGGGGACATCCTTGAAGTCTACATTGATGATGTAGTAGTAAAGTCCAAAAAGAGGGAAGATCACATTGATCATCTCCGAAGGGTGTTCACAATCATGCGGAAGCATCAGCTTAAAATGAATCCGGCCAAGTGTGTCTTTGGGGTTTGTGCTGGTGACTTTCTAGGGTTTGTGGTACATGAGAGAGGCATCGAGGTGTCGGGCGACAAAGTGCAAGCTGTGTTGGACGTGCCAGCACCGAGAAACAAGAGGGAGCTGCAGAGCTTGCTTGGAAAGATCAACTTCCTCAGAAGGTTTATATCCAACTCAGCAGGCAAGGTAGCACCTTTCTCGTCTCTACTCAAGCTCAAACCAGGAGAAATCTTTGAGTGGGGTCCTGAGCACCAGGCTGCCTTTGACAGGATCAAGGAGTATTTGGCTAGTCCGCCGGTCCTTCGGCCGCCGACACCGGGTATCCCTCTCAAACTGTATATTTCTGCCTCTGATATCTCTGTCGCAGGGCTGCTAGCCCAGGATGAAACCCTGGCCGATGGAAAGAAAGTTGAATATGCAGTAGCCTACGTCAGCAGGACGTTGTTGGATGCAGAGACCAGATATTCGCCAGTCGAGAGGCTGTGTCTAGCCCTGTACTGCGCGGGCATTAAGCTCCGCCATTACATGCTTTCATTCACAACGATAGTGGTGGCACAGACTGATTTGGTGAAATATATGCTAACGAGACCTATCCTAAGGGGTAGGATTGGCAAGTGGGTCTTAGCCCTGTCAGAGTTTTCCCTACAATATGCGCCACTCAAGGCCATGACGGGTCAGGCCATCGCGGATTTCCTATTGCACCATCCTATTGAAGGGGAATTCGCAGAACCGCCAGAGTTCGTTAACGTGATCCGATACCAGCCTTGGGTCCTATACTTCGATGGTAGCAGTACCAGTAAGTTGGCGGGCGCAGGGGTTTGTATCCAGACTCCAGCAGGTGTCAAGTATTTGTACTCTTTTCAGCTGGAGTGGACATGCACCAACAACCAGGCAGAGTACGAAGCCCTACTCATTGGTTTGGAGCTGTTACTCGACCTGGGGGCACAAGAAATTGAGGTACTTGGAGATTCCATGTTAGTTATTAATCAACTGTTGGGGATCTACAAGTGCGTTTCCTTCCATTTAGTACACTACTACGAGCGGGCTATTGAGCTACTGGATCGATTTATTGATGTTTCCTTAGACTATGTTCCGAGGGAATTGAACTCAGCAGCCAACGAGCTGGCACAATTGGCCACTGGAATCAGCCTAGCCCAGGGAGTGAAGGAACGAATCCTTAGGGTGGAGCGCAGAACTCTACCATCCTTTGTTATCCGCCAGAGAGAGCGCGGAGGTTGGTCGGTCGCTACAGTTGAGCCTGTCGACACTGACTGGCGGATACCAATCATAGCGTATTTGCAGGACCCATCTGCACCATCCGAGAGGAGAACTCGACATCTCGCAACAAGTTATCTTCTCAGGGGAGACGAACTCTTCCGTAGGGGGGAGGATGGAGTCCTATTGAGGTGTATCTTTGGCGTCGAAGCCAAGCGGATCATGAGAGAGGTACACCTAGGGGTCTGTGGTTCACATCAGCCCGGACCCAAAATGAGATGGCTGATTCGTAGATATGGATATCATTGGCCATCCATTTTGAAAGATTGTCATAGTTTCGCTCAGGGTTGTCAGGAATGCCAGCGACACGGGCCAGTGCAGCGGGTTCCTAACATTCCTTTGCAGCCCATCATCAAGCCTTGGCCTGCTAGGGGCTGGGCATTGGATTTCATAGGGGAGATCAATCCACACTCATCTGCGCAGCATAAGTTTCTTTTGCTGGGTACCGATTTCTTTACTAAGTGGGTTGAAGCTATACCAACCAGGAACTGCGATGCAGATACGGTCATCCGCTTCGTTTTCCAAAACATAATCTGCCGCTACGGCATTCCAGAGTGTATAGTAGCGGACAGGGGGGCAGCCTTCATGGCTGAGAAGACCCAAACTTGGTTAGCAGATTATGGTGTCCAGTTCCTCCATTCTTCTCCTTATTATGCTCAATCCAATGGCCAAGCGGAAGCTACTAACAAGGTGATCATATCCATTCTAAAGAAGATGCTAGTGGATAGCCCGAGATCATGGCACACTCAACTTGACAACACGCTTTGGGCCTATAGGACCTCTAAGCGGACGCCTACAGGTACTACCCCGTATTCGTTGATGTATGGCCATGAGGCTGTCCTGCCAATGGAGATCAATGTGGCTTCTTTACGGGTTCGCGAGCAACATCAACTCCTGGGTGAAGACTATGTCCAAGCCATGTTCCAGGAACATGAAGACCTCGACGAAAAACGACTTGAGGCCTTGGACACTATCATCCAGGAAAAGCAGCGGATCGCCAAGGCATATGACAAGCGGACCAAGGGTAAAACATATGGCGAGGGAGACTTGGTCTGGAAGGTAGCTCTGCCCCTAGACGAACCGGGTCGTGGTAAATGGAGTCCTCGCTGGGAGGGTCCATTTGTCATCGACCGAATCATGGGAAAGGGGGCATACCAGCTCCGAGACTTGGAAGGTGAAGTTCATAGAAATCCCATTAATGGGCGATATCTTAAGAAATACTTCCCAAGTGTTTGGGAATTCGAGGTCCCTCCGGCAGACGACGGGGCTGGACAGAATTCTTAGCCCTCAGGCAGTGCGCTCAGACGGCAGTAAGTTAAGACGGTACATCCGCCTGGGGTGTTCCCGCCGTGTTCGAAGTGTTCGTCTTTTTCATTGCGAAACCATGGGGGTTTTGTTCTTCGACGGCAGTAAGTTAAGACGGTACATCCGCCTGGGGTGTTCCCGCCGTGTTCGAAGTGTTCGTCTTTTTCATTGCGAAACCATGGGGGTTTTGTTCTTCGACGGCAGTAAGTTAAGACGGTACATCCGCCTGGGGTGTTCCCGCCGTGTTCGAAGTGTTCGTCTTTTTCATTGCGAAACCATGGGGGTTTTGTTCTTCGACGGCAGTAAGTTAAGACGGTACATCCGCCTGGGGTGTTCCCGCCGTGTTCGAAGTGTTCGTCTTTTTCATTGCGAAACCGTGGGGGTTTTGTTCTTCTTTTACCTTGTCTTATTTCAACATCCGCCAGGGGTGTTGATGTCCTTATACTTTTCATTAACAATCAAATTCATAGCTTGGTAAGTGTTAAGTACGAAAATTGCAATTTGCTTTATTCTTACGCAGGCTTTGCGGCCAAGGGCATTACAAGGAAAAGAAAATACAACGAGAGCTACTAGCTAGCTCTGATACCATCCTACGTCTCTCTTAGTCTTGGGGGACTGGCGGATTCCTCGTGCTGCTGCTTGATCTTCTTGCCCAAATCCTCTTCTTCTTCGGAGCTCTGCTAATTCCAGGAGGGGAAAAGGAGTTGGAAAAAAGGGAAAGATGAGGATGCAGTGGCGGCGCTTGAGGAAAAACACACAGTTCCGCTGAGGGAACGTGTGGATGGGTTGCTAGGGGTGAAGGTCATCGAACGTGTTGATGACATTCATCCAAGCACCTAACCGGGTCACTAGCGTTAGACGGGCCGGGTGTTGTTTAAGCACCAGGAAGCACGGCTTCAGGCCGCCTAACGCTAGGTGACCGGGGTTAGGATTTACTTAACGCTGGGTGACCGAGGTTACTGGGGCATTTAACCAGGATTGCGGTTTCTCTGGTGGAAAGGCTTGTGGCAGCCAGAGGGCTACGCCAATCGCTAACCACTCTACGATTGCCATATTTGTTCTAAGCAGGGTGATCTGGTGAGGTTTTTGCTGCAACCAGGGGGTTCCTTTCATACTACATATGCGAGAGGATCCAACGGTTGGGGGTCACGTAAGCTTTAATGCTTCGATCTACCCATCTTTATGCATCTATCCGTTTTCGGCGCCTGCTCGCCTGGGAATCGATGCGTGATCAATAGGGTTTGACTGGCGCCTTCTCGGTTTTCCCCACCGTTTCGGTAACTGTCAAATCCTGCATTTATACCAGTTGTGTTTCCCAAGCATCTGCTTAGGGCTACCTGGCGTGGGGGCTTAGTGGGCCGGACAGGGGTTCGACGACGAACGGGCTTTCACCTTTTCGTCGAACCTAGCCCATCATGGGGAAACCACTTGTGAATCCTATCTAGTTTACTCGGCTTGGTTCTGGATTTGCCCATCCGCGCAGCCCAGCAAACTAAGGGGGCAACATAAGGGCAATATCCGACTTATCTTTCGCGCTGAGTTTTTCGAAGTTTTTGAGATTTTTGAACCTTCTTTAGGGCCAAGCCGGGTCGTCCTTTGAATAGGGGTTTTTAGGAACATCCGTGTTGGGGTGTGCCCTAAAACCTTTGCCGTTGGTAAGAATTGTGCGATGCAAGCCTTGATTCTAAAATTTTTGTTTTATTTACAAAAGTAAAGGGGGCTTTGCGGCCACGGCGATTACAAAGGCAAGAAACTAGTAATACATATCCGCCAACTAGCTCTGATACCATCTTGGTATATGGGGATCCTCGCCACCTCCTTCGATCCGAACGCGGGCCGAACAGGGGTTGTAGAGTAAGATCCTGAGAGATCAGCGGATGAAGCGTAGAGATAGGGGTGGCAGAGACTGTCTTGATGCCGAAGCAGAGTGGCATATAGACGTCCGCTACCCATAATCTCTCGATCATGCAATGAGTTCAATAGCCCAGCGTTGTCCACGGTTATCCAATACTCTTCATGTGGAGGTGGACAACTGGCCTATTGAAGCTCATTGCGCCTCTCTCCGGAGAGGAAGGTACCCCGAACCGCATCCATGCTGGACTTCCGGCCGATGCGCTAGAGGGGTGCCAAATCGACAGCTACCAATCTATAATCACATCCGCCCGGAACATAACATGGAGTGTTATGGTTCGAGATTTGTTTAACATGGGGTGTTATGATTTGGGGTGTTCAGCGGAACATCCGAACTAGATCGGGTGGCAAGGATCGAGGAGGCCATAACGGCTGGTAGCAGAACCTAAAGGAAGAAACGCTGAATAACATTCTAAGGCAGTTTTTTGGGGTTCTCGGGTCTAGCCAAGGGGTGTTGCTTTTATAGCCTTACTTAGAAGCAATCCAAGGGCTGAGATGAACTTGCGCAATTATTGGGCAGTTGGAGGTTGAAACAGTTTCCCGTTTTAAAATTCAAATGCAAATTCATGGGAAAAAGTTCTGCAGTTTTCTGACTGCATGATAAGACTGGTGCGCAGGGTTTGGTTTGCGAATCAAACTGAATAGGGCTTGGTAAATGGGCTCATATCATTAAACTTAGTAAATGAAATACATCAAGCCAGTTTTTACGGGCTAAGGCCGAAACTCATATAGATGCAGGCCCAACCGTTTGATGGTGGCCTTGGTCTTGCCTACCCCACGATCAAACTCAGCTGTTTCCCTCTTTGCTCGCATCCGCTCCTCTTGTAGCTTACTCCCCAGGGCTTTCTGTTGAGTTATTTCATTGGCGCGCTGGATTTGTTTCTGGCGGAGGAGGGAAATTTGCTCTTCAAGTCTAGCTATCTCAGCCGCTTCGGGGTTGCTAGTAGCCAGGGCAACCAAATCTTTGTAGGCACGAGCAGCATCCGCGAAAGCGGTCTCAGCTCCCTCAAGCTTAGCATGCTGAGTAGACCGGACAGGCAAACGCTCGTGCAGGCTCCTTAGCTCCGCGGGCAGCCGGAGGAGAGAAGCGTTAGCTTCAGCTTGGACCTCGGGAGGCAGTTGCTGGAAGTGGCCTTTGAGGATCTCGAGGGCAGAGGAGAGCTCGTCCGCCACTTGAACATCTGCAGGGTCCCTCTCTCCTAAGCGTTCCAAGAATCCCCACGCCTTCTGTACCTCTTCAGGTTCCTCTTCTGGGCTTCGAGGAGAGAGGAAAGGGTCTTCGGCCAAGAGGGAAGCAGAGTCAACTTGCTCCGGAACCGCTGAACCCGATCCGCCAGGGGTCGCGGATGGCTGATTCAATGGAGACGCCGCGACCAGACTTTCGGCGATTGGGGCCTGCGGCAGGGAAACTTGTGCAGTTACAAGTCCCACAGGTTCCGCGGGACCAGAGTCCGTTGCCTGCGGGGCGGAACCGAGGGTCTCCACATCATCATCACTATCATCCACCTGTTTATAAAAAGGGGTTAGGAATGGTTCTAACTAAGAAAAATCGCTCTTCAAGTGGATTTTACACCACATACCTCAACAGCCGCTGAAAAGGGGATTTCCTCTGGCTGACTCAGAGGAGAGCCCTGCAGCCCTGCTTTTCCTTGCTGAGCTGTATCAACGGAAGCAGCGGCAGGGGTTGGAGTTGGTTCAACCTGGGGGGCAGCATCCACCACCAGCGGGGTGGCATTCTCGGTTGCCACTATCTCTTCTTCCACCTGCTCATAATCGAGGAGGATTGGAAGCAATTCAGACCAAGGGAGGTACCAATTTAGAGCATAAGGGATATATACCTCCGTCAACGGGGTCTCTTCGGGCAGAGGAGATCCGGGCCACCTTGCTGGTGATGGCCGATCGGCTTCGATACAAGAGTCAGCAGGGGTTGAATCTTGTTCAACCTGGGGGGCAGCACCGGCCAGAGACTCCGCACCGGCTAGAGCCTCTTCCTCTGCCGGAGATAGGACATCTGCAGGGGAGGATGGCTCGTCAGCAGCTGGTTGGTCTGCGCCCCGAATCGGCTCCTCCTCTTCTTCTCCTTCTTCTACGTCCTCTGCGGCCCCGTGCTCTTCCTCCCGAGTCGAATCTGAGGTCAGCGGATGTGGAGTTGAAGAACTGCCAGGAGCGCCACATAGCATGAGCAGAGGCCTATCGGTTGGGGCCTCCGCCACGGTAGCATCTGGGTTTTCCTCCGCCTCCGGTCCAGCCTCTGCAGCAGCACGGAGAGTCAAGACAGGTTGGATAGAACTCTGATTAACTGCGAGGGCTAGGCTGGAGGAAGTACCTGCAGCAAGACAGCGCAGAGGAACAGGTTGAGGAAGACTATCGCCGCAAAGCTCACGAATACAGAAGTCCAGATAGTAATCGTCGGAACTAGAGGAACCTGGTTCTTCGGAAGGGTTAGAGGACTCACCAGAGGAGAGCTCTATTACCGCAGGAGTTCGGCTGGTGGCGGCGGCGGACGAGGAACGCTTCCTCTGAAGTATCTGCAGGGAGGGATAGAGATGGGATATCTACGTTATGTAGGTATCTGTTTGAGCTCATAGTTAGAGACGCAAGGGGAAAATGGAGCTTTAAAAGAGTACTTACGGGTATGTCCTCCTCCTCATCTGATTCCTCATCCGCCTCAACAATAGTTTTGCTCTTCTTGGAGGGCGGAAGAGCTTTGCATTCGGCCTTCCGTTTTCCTTTGTCCATTGGGGTTTGCTCAATAGCCTAGTTTATTAAACAATCGAGATTACGCGAGAATCATGGGCAAACCGAAACAGTAGTTTCAAATGGGGGCATATTACCTTTCTTAGGGGCGGGTCAACGTATAGGGGACCGCCGTGTAGCACCTCGTGGTCAGCTGGGGTAAGTTGCCCACCCCGAAGGTGAAAGAATCTTCGGAAGTAGAAAACGGGTGGTTGGCGGAAGAGCGGGCTTCGCATGCGCGACCACCAAACGCGATAGGGGCCAGTTGCGTCCGTGGAGGCCTGCAGGTTAGGGTAGCAATCTTCGTTGTGTATGATGAGAAGCTGCAGGCATGAATTGTCACTGGCACTGGAGGGTCTTTTGGACTTTCGGCTATTCCTCCACGCTGAGAAAAGATTCAGACTTCTCAGCGGCGGATAGGGCAAAGTTTGAATAAGACCAAACTGCCGTGCAAAGAAGTGAGGCGCGTAGAGCTCATGGCTCGGATAGCCTTTCTCACTACAGAGGAGTGGCAGGTCCGCCATGGAGACGCAATGGATGAAAATCCCTCGGCCTTTAGCTGCCTGAAGACTGTTAGGGAGAAAGCCTCGGGCTAGTCCGCGGGGATACTTCACGTGGATCAGCTGCTGTGCCTCTGTAAAAAATTCCCGAGCGGATGTGTTGAAAAAGATGTCGAGGCAGATGGCATAGCTGAGTTCGGGATCAGCGGCACAGCCGGCATACTCTTGCCCCACAACTTGGTCAGGCCTAGGAGCTCTCTTCGTGGCCGGAGAAAGTTGGGGAAAGTACATCTGGCACCAGATATCCAAGATCCAGAGCGGACCAGATTGTGCACAATTCATGGGCACGGCGGATATCTGGTGCAGACAGCGGTAGAGGTGTGCTAGAACGCATTGGGCAAGACCAATCTCTTGGCCGGAATAGATCACCTCCGCCATACGGTGGTAGTGCTTGGTCATTTTGTTGGTGGTGGAGCAGAACACGAATTTGTTTAGCCAAAAGGACAGAAAGGCTATCCCGCTGAGCCTGTCGTCACCCATCTGGGAGGTTTCGTTCCTCCACTTTTCAAACCCACTGGGCTCGAATCCCCAAACAAGGCTAGAGGGAGATGTCCTTTCGGGATAGTAGCCCTCGTCGAAGGCTACAGAGCCGAGAGGGAACCCGAAGCCGGCGTAGAGGTCTAGCAGGGTCACGGAGGCGTGACCGAATTGGAACTCGAAGGCATTAACCGTGGGGTTCCAAAGGCTGATCAGCGGAACTAGGGCACACCTGTTGCCTCCTTTTGGGCTGAGGCTGAAGCAAAGCTGGATTGCATCAGCGACCCCGGCTTTCTTCCAAATTGCTCCGTCGAGAGGAAGCCGTTCTTCATACCAGGTGGTCATGTAGGACCTAACCAGAGGCCAGGCGGAGTGGTTTACGGTGCATTGGTGAGCGTCTTTTTGAAAATTTGGGCACTCCGCCGGTTCTTCAGAGCGGAAGAGCGCCGGCAGCGGGCGCGCCGGGCTGTCGAGCATCTGATGGGCTCCGTTGTTATCATCAGGATGATAGGCCACCACAAAGGGACCTAAGGTGGCACATTCCTCATGGGGAAGACTAAGGTGGGTCCGGTTCTCCTCTACTTCAGAACATTTGAGGAGGGGGAGAAGTTGAGTTTGGGCTTGCTCCGCCAGGGGATAGCGGATATCAAAGTTCTTTTTGGGAGCCATCAGTCTCCGATCTGGGTTTCTTCTGATTTCGGGCTAGGAAAGAGGAAAGCAAGGTGGTACGAAGGAGAAACCGAGGGGTCTCTGTTGGAATTTATAGGAATCCGAAAGGGGTTCTTGTTTCGTGAGGCGCTGGGTTTCGCAGCAACCAAGGGTTTTAGGTGAACAGTGTTACCGTTTCGAATTGGGGAATCGTGATTGGCGAGGAAACCGCGCAACAGTCCAGTTATTTATTTAACGGCGATTGAGGTTCAGTCTCTCTTCTATCTCGCTATACCTCAATATCGGAGACTGGGGGGCAATGTTTGGACCACGATTGAATTTATTTCAATTGGGCTTCCGCCCCAAGGCCCAGTAGGGGTTTTGATCAGATTCAAACCCTTGGAAATCGGGCTTTCCCGCTTCAACCAAAGAGGTTGAGTTCGAGGGAGAACGTGGTTGCTTCCTAATCCGATTGGGGTTGTTTCGTAACAATCCATCAGTGAAAATATTTGTTAAGATTGAGAAGCAATGTAGCAATGATTTCACTACCTACGCTGGGCTATCAATCACTAACAACTATAAGCCACGCTGCACCATGCTTTAGGGAGGTTGTTAGAGGAACTGGCCATACTGCGCAATGATGAGTGATGAACAGTAACAGCAGCATAACAAGCAAGGTCAAGACGTGTTGCTCCGATCTTCGAAGCTTCAATACCAACTATACCTCTAATAATATCTTCGCTGATTTGATGGGAAGCAGGGTAGGGGAGGACATTCCTAATGAATCTCAAGGATCCGCCAGGCTGGAGTTGACAGCCCTAGGGGTCCTTGAGTCATATAAATATGAATCTGCCGGCAGCTGGAAAAAGGGTTCTCAACCAAAAACAAACAACCACAAGTTCTAGCGCAACGCTAACTTGCCAAAGCCTCTCCGGAGCAACTCACGCAACCCGCCTCCGCCCCACGATCGATCTAATCTCGTGCTTGTGCCGAGCGCTTTGCTGGGTCTACTCACGCAACTCGCCTCCGCCCTACGACGGATTCAACCTCGTACTTGCGCCGAGCATTTGCTGAGCCTCACGCAACCCTCCTCCGCCCTCTTACGATCGATCTAATCTCGTACTTGCGCCGAGCATTTGCTGAGCCTCACGCAACCCTCCTCCGCCCTCCTACGATTGATCCGCTCTCGTACTTGTGCCGAGCGTTTGCTGAGTCTATCGAGTCAGTCCGCCACCCCCGGTGGCAATCGAGTCTGTCAGTCCGCTACCCCTGGTGGCAATCGAGTCGTCACTCCGGTGACACACCCGTGGTCTTGGAACAGCTCTGCTTTGCTTCTCCGGATCAGAGTAAGATCCTCAATCCTCAAGGGGTTGGGAAGAAAATCCTGGTAGAGAGTTCTATTCAGGTCTTGTTCGAGCCCTGTACGCCGGCTTAGTCAGCGCCCGCGTAACAGTCGCTTGACCAGGAAGTCAGAGTCGAATTGGGAGCAGACGAAGCGACTCGCTCAGGGGGTCGCGCGCAATCGAGTGGCACCGCTCCAAGGGTGCTGGCACGCCTAAGCACAACACAGAGACACAGCAACCGACCACAAAACCAAACAACCGTGCTGACTGTTCGCCGGGTGCTGAACCCGCCACGAACAGGGAGATTACTGCTGAAGGTCGACATTCCTTGTTTCGTTCAAATGTCGTTCCCAAACTCTAAAGTTCTTCCTATTCAAACACACACAGATGACACTCCCAGCTCTCGAAGGAAATTACCGCATATAGAAATATATTACAACTCTCGAAGGATTGTATTAATATGTAGATTCTTGACATTTGGCAATTTTATTGACCGATTGAGCAAACTGAATACAAAATGCACACACGTACATTGGTAATTTGATCAGATCAAGATTCTACTTCAAGTCCTCCACCGTCGAGCTGACCTTAGAGGGCTAGTCCCGGTAATTTCACCAGCACAAGTGTGTGGTCCCCACACATACCCGATTCTCGTCGTCACTTTCTTCACTGTCTGCGCGTGACGACTCACTGTGACTTTCTTTCTCTCTTGCCACCATGAACTCCACAATCCGCACTTCTTATCTCTCTCTCTTTCCCCCACGGAATATTCCCCAACCGCAACCGCCGTTTCCGCAACTACCTCCGCCAAGCCCTCTCAACTGTCTCCGAAGCCTGTCGCCGGCCAATCCGCTGCTGAGAACTCGACTCCGGCATGACTCGGCTGACTTCCGCGGCGCTCAATCGAGACGAGTTAGGGTTTCGTCTAAGGACGCTCAGTTCGGCTCGTTCTCGGACGGGAGCGAAGCTCAGGCGCCGAGCTTCGGTGAGTTTATTACGTCGGAGAGAGTCAAAGTGGTGGCGATGCTCGCTTTGGCTCTGGCTCTGTGCAATGCTGATCGGGTGGTCATGTCGGTGGCGATTGTGCCGTTATCGCTTTCCAACGGTTGGAGCCGATCGTTCGCCGGAATTGTTCAGGTGGTTTTCTTACTCATTTCTTTTCTCGTTGAAATTATGAGCTTAAAAGAGTTTGAATTTTGTAGTGGCTTTTGAAAAGTCTGAAAAAATTTGTTAGAATTGATAATGAAAATGAGATAGTTAAGTGACTCTGTGTTAGGAAAGAGTTGAACCAAAACATTCAGTATCGAAAACTTAATCATTGTATTTTGAGTGAATTCAGTGAAGAATCTCTTCAGATTTCTATATGTTATGCTGTCATCTTTTTGAGCTAAAGCAGTTTATTGATGAATGTTTGATCAATAACCAAAGAACTTGTTCATATCGAAACTTTGGACTCACTGGAAAATTTACTTATGGCAGTCGTCTTTCCTTTGGGGATATCTGGTATCTCCGATTGCTGGAGGGACACTTGTGGACTACTATGGTGGTAAGGTAGTCATGGCCTGGGGAGTGGCTCTGTGGTCTATGGCTACCTTTCTCACTCCGTGGGCTGCTGAAACTTCTCTATGGCTTCTCCTCGCAATGAGAGCCCTTCTTGGCATTGCGGAAGGTGTGGCACTTCCTTGCATGAATAACATGGTAGCAAGGTAATTGGTCTGCAACTTCCCTTCCCAAAGACATCAAGTTAATATGTGTTTTGAACAGTTTATTTTTCGAATAATTGATAAGGCTAAAGCTAAAATGATGGTATGAACATTTTTTTTTTCTTTTTCAGATGGTTTCCTAAGACAGAACGATCCCGGGCAGTTGGAATTGCAATGGCTGGATTTCAGCTTGGAAGTTCAGTAGGACTAATGCTGTCTCCGATTCTCATGTCACAAGGTGGTGTATTTGGACCGTTTGTGATTTTTGGTTTATCTGGATTTCTTTGGGTTTTGGTATGGTTATCTGCAACATCAAGTACTCCTGACCGCAATCCTCAGATATCAAGATATGAACTGGATTACATACAGAGCGAGAGGCAGAACTCCTTTCTGGGGGTAAATAAACCTAAGACAACCAAAGTGATCCCTCCTTTCAGGCGCTTGCTTTCTAAACTGCCAACCTGGGCCATAATAATTGCAAATGCCATGCATAGCTGGGTAATGCATACATACCTTATACTCTGAGCATCATCTTGTCAATGTCCTAGCACATGTTGAATAAATTATCATGTTTTCAGGGAATAAGGGATCTATGTGTTTGTTGTGTCTGTTCATGTTTAAAGCTTTGAATTAAACATTTGTGTCCACCAACAGGGTCACTAAGTTTCATCTTCATCTTTCATATGTTGCAGGGCTTTTTTGTTTTTCTTTCCTGGATGCCCATCTACTTCAACTCTGTGAGGCTCAATATCCTAGCTATTTCTTTTATATTTCTGTTGTGTGAACAGAGACTTATATAGCTTGCGACTCTATTACAGGTGTATCATGTCGACCTCAGACAAGCAGCTTGGTTTAGTGCTGTTCCATGGACTGTCATGGCAGTCATGGGATATATTGGTGGACTGTGGTCAGACATAATGATACGAAATGGTACAAGCGTCACTCTGACTCGAAAGATCATGCAGGTATGTGAAAGAATTACATAATATATAGCAATACTGTAAGAAGTCCAGCTAAGAGAGGGATGGATTCGCTGAATGATCTCACTCAAAAATTGAACTGATTAACCAATACGATAGATGAGAAAGGCACTATGCTAATATGAGCTTATCTGAAAACAGTATAACTGTATGCTTGTAATCGAGGAGTTAAGATACAGTATAAGATTTTTTATCAATCTATTATTGCAATCCAAAGAATGGGACCATGCAAAGTAAATCTTTTTTAGGAGAAAACTCTATTTACCATATGGCATAAGTTTCTGGTTATGCTTTATGAAGTGTCAATGTTTGTTCTTTCTCTGCAGTCAATCGGTTTCCTAGGTCCGGGGATTGCTCTTGTAGGTTTAACTACAGCAAAAAGCCCATCGGTTGCATCTGCTTGGCTTACTTTAGCAGTTGGACTTAAATCCTTTAGTCACTCTGGCTTTCTTGTGAATCTTCAGGTTAGCATTTGTGTATATGCTTCAGTCAGATAACAATTAGTAACATAATTGGTTGTTCAGTAATAAGTGAGCTTTAATTGTTTCTTTCTTTAACCAGGAGATCGCTCCACAGTACTCTGGTGTTCTACATGGTATGGTTAATCAAAATAAATCTTTTCAGTAGACATTTTTTTCATTTTTTTTTTCATTATACTAAATGCTTCAGAGCGTGATGTCAATCAATAAATATGGACTAGCAAATCTGTCACCATATGAATGATATGGTAGTGACCCCCTTTTTTTCATCATAGGAATATCAAATACTGCCGGTACTTTTGCTGCTATTGTGGGAACTGTTGGAACTGGTTTTTTTGTCGAATTGGTGGGTTCTTTCCAAGGATTTCTGTTGTTCACGTCACTGTTATATTTTCTTGCTGCCCTTTTCTACATCCTATTTTCTACCGGGGAGAGAGTAAATTTTGATGAACCAAGTAAATTTCGACATCCTATATATTCTTTCTATTCTGGTCAATTTTTTTTATTGCATTGAAATACCTTTTGAGCAGCGACCATATTTTTATACCCCTAACATCACCTATTTGCTTTCCAGTTCCAGTATGAGATTTAAGACTGCTGGCTCCAGGTTTGTTGATGATTAGATGTGTTACTGTAACTAGTGGACTGTACAGAAAGGAAGGCAAACTAGAGGAATGGTACAGACCATTGGAAATCATCTGTTGTATCATAAATAACATCTCTCGTCCTTTTGTAATTGAATCTGGCTTGTACAGTTGATGTTGTTAGTGTTCCTCATGCATCGGCAATCTGTTTCAGGTGCATATGGGGATCCTGATAACCAAATTTTGTAAAAGATATCTGTAAATGTGTTTCAAAGAGGTACGATGCTGCATTCATTCTTCTTAATACTGCTTATCGATATGTATCTAGGTCCCCTCGCTCAGTATGATAATGAATGAACGTTGATTTGAGCAGCAGCTTTTCGGCCACAGAACCTATCATTTCATGGAGTATAGAATATAGGATACCTTAAGTACCCTGGGAAGGAGGTCTGATCAAAATGAATATAAAAAATGGAGGGAATGAATTATGAACCACATAGTTTCATGTGTTCTAAGTCGGCCCACTCTCTTGGGCTGGGCTATTTTCTTAGAATATAGTTTCATGCATTCTATATTTGACCCAACCATAGAAGATTCTTCCATTGACTGAATCATATAAAACCAAAGTTGAAACCAAGTCCTGCTTCCAGTTGTCCCTTGTTCAAAATGGAACCGTAGCTTGAATTGGTCTTCTGCACAAAAAATTTGGGCTACTCTAAGAATTGTAAAGTATATAATAAGCAATGGCAATAATACAATATATACAGGTAAGGAGCATTAATGCCAGAGGGGTACCTGTAACCAAAAACCACTAATTCTCGTCAGTTTTCAACAATAGATATGATCAAAGCTACAGAAGCCGGCCAAAACCTCAGGAAATGAAGAAGGCACAAAGTCCTCATCACAAGAGGAATCAGTTCTCCGATTTTCACTTTGAAGTTGACAAGAATAATAAAACCAAGCAACATAGTGGAACCCTTTCTGCCCTGAAGCATATCAAGGCTGCAGTGAAGAAAGTTTTCACAGTTCTTCTCTTTCGAAGAAAGGTCAACTCAGAGGCTGCTGCTTCTGTAATTGATCCAAGAAGAAACAGTAATAGAATCAGAGGAGTTTCCTGTAAGTTTCATAATTGCTTCTGGTTCTGCATAGATCTTATATTACCATATATATTGCAGGTTACTTAGAAATGCTATTTATAGGTGATAGAATTGGTCGGATTCTTTCAATAGTGAAATATCTTGATTCTTGCATTGAAAAATCGTATTTGTTAAACATTTTCAATATTCTGCAGCTTCAACCGATCGTTCATCAGGGAGTACTGACACTAAGAACTCATCAAAGCTCAAGTTATTTGGGTCATATGGTTCTTCTAGTACTCTGAGTGGGATAATTGAGACGAAAAATTTCTCCTACGAAGAGATTTTCAAGGCAACTGAAAAATTCTCTCAAGCAAATATAATTGGTGAGGGTGCTTTTGGGACAGTGTACAGGGGAAGACTTGGGGATGGATCTCTTGTTGCTGTAAAGCGTGCCAAGAAGGTATAGATAGTTAATGATAGATACTTTTACAAATTTTGAGATAGTAGTACCATCTATCGCTTAAAGTTCCCATTTGTATAAAGAATGTATCAGTATATTCATGGATATGATGAGTAAATGACAGCATTACAGGAAACATATACAACTCTTTGAAATAGCTTTAGCACTTTTAAGACAATAGCTAATATCATTTGCTAATGGTTTTCACAATGATTTGAAATTATTTGCAGACAGCATCTGACAAGCACTTACAATTGGAGTTCAAGAATGAAATACTCACCTTGTCCATGATTGAGCATCTGAATTTGGTAAGATTATACGGATACTTGGAGCATGGAGATGAGCGGATTATTTTGGTTGAATATGTTGGCAACGGAACACTACGGGAACATCTGGATGGTAAGCCTTGTGAACTATATTCCTATTTGAAATAGATTCTTAGTATTGAGTTTCGCATGAACTATAGAATACATTTCTAGCTGTGGAAGCTGTATACTTTTTGTGCCTATTTCTCTAATAATTTGGATAGTCTAAATACCACCACTGTGGGAAGGTTTTAATTTAATAAGAAATCTTGAAAATTGTGTATATTTGATAAGTCATGTTACTATTTATGAAGGTACACGAGGAATTGGACTTGAAATGGCAGAACGTTTAGACATTGCAATTGATGTGGCTCATGCAATCACCTATCTTCACATGTACACAGGTATGCACTTCATTTTATTCTAAAGTACTTGGACCAATTAATTCTACAAAAGTTCATGCTTCGTTGGCCATTTTCCTTTCAGTTTATGGACTTCACTGTGGAGACCATATACCCATAGCTTTCCTCTTAGTCAAGAAACAACTCCTTGTTACAGAATTTCTTATTATTGTCTAGTACTTGAAAACCCTAAAACAGTCTCGTGTATTTTTACAGATCCTCCAATTATCCACAGAGACATAAAGTCATTAAACATCCTCATCACAGAGAAATTACGGGCGAAAGTAGCGGATTTTGGGTTTGCGCGGTTGTCTGCAGACACTGATGCAACTCATATTTCAACTCAAGTTAAAGGAACGGCAGGGTACTTGGATCCTGAGTACCTCAAGACTTATCAGCTTACAGAAAAGAGTGATGTTTATTCCTTTGGTGTGTTGCTTGTAGAACTGATGACAGGAAGACGACCGATCGAACCCAACAAGCCAAACAACGAAAGATTGACAACAAGATGGGTATGAATTCAGTATCTTTCTGAGCATCTTGAAATCATAAAACTGCAGATTAAATGAGGTGTCCGTTACTTTAGATATTTAGCCCAATTCTCCATCTTAGGTAAATCATTACATTGCTTTTAGTCTTGTCTTCCTGGAGTTCGTTACTTTAGGCAGTCTTCACATATTTATGTAGAGCTTAGAGCTGATGAGTCACATCGCTCCAGCTCTAGTAACACCACCTTGCTCCTGGTGTTGCAGTTACACATGGAACATTCATCAAATGATACTGCTGTAGTGCATAGCAATGGTCTGTCATGTTCCGTTTCATATGGCTTGTACCCAATGTATGGTTGGCAAAAGATTAGGTACTGAAAGTGTATGAACCAAAAATCAGCCTAACCATGTTATAAACATATAGGACAGTATTCCATGTAAACATAGAAATGCATTTGTTATGTACTTGTTTAACATTAAATCCTAAGTCCATCTGTTTTTCATTTACCTAAAACTATTCAAAATAATTGAGTACATCAATCAAAGAAGCTTCCCGTCATTATTATCAAGCAGAAAGAATTGATGTTTACCTCTGCAGGCAATCCAAACACTGAAACGAGGAGAAGCTATACTTGTCATGGATCCAAGACTACGGAGAAATGCAGCTTCAACCATGGCAATGGAGAAAATCCTCAGGCTAGCTCATGAGTGCCTGGCCCCTTTAAGACAGTCGAGACCCTCTATGAAAAAATGTGGTGAAGTATTATGGGGGATTCGCAAGGAATATAGAGAGATAGCCTTCCCTGCTCCTCCTTCAACTTCTCACTGCTCAGCCAATTTTCCTGTGAGAGATCCTAAAATGACTAGGCAGCAGACATTTGGGATCGAAGATGATGATCACTATAAATTTATCTCTGCATGACTGTGCAGAACTTGGAGGGAATTCACTTTTGCGCATTATATATTCTTTTGTTCATGGATTGATGCCTCTATGTAAAGTGGCGTGTATTATCACATCCTGGATTTTATGGCAGTCAGATCGTGCGCTTTCTGTCCAAAGATTTAAGAGCGCATGTCGAATCCAAACACAAAACAAATTGTTGAGATTCATTCAATTCATTCATCATTTCTGGAAACACTTTTGGGACAACAGTTTACAGTAATTGGCTTCTATTTGAAGGTTCGGGTTGTATCATGTGACGGTGATCCATATTTTGAGCCCCATTGTACTAGTCAAATTCTTTTCACCAAATTACCTGATGTGTTTATTCCTTTGGTACTTGTCAAATTACGTAATAAGTGCTCCTCCACGCTTTGTAAGAAGCCACGCGTCAGATTGTGATCGAGTTAAAAGCAAAAGATTTAAAAATATCAAAACCTGATCCCCGAATGGCATTAGCGTCACTCACTCGGACTCACTCCCACTCTCTCTCTCTCTCTCTTTTGGCTCCTTGTCCATGTGATCGTTCACGTTCACCTCAACACCACCTTTATCAACCTCCAATCTCTATTTCTTCTTCTTCCTCTTCTCTCTTTTGGACCTTGCTCAAAATATCTCAGATTCTCTTTTATATTCCTCTTATGCTCCAAATCCTTCTCCTCCTGTGATTACATCATCGCTCTGAGGAGCCAGCCTGTAGCCTCAGAAAATCGGAATGTGCGTGATCATCACTCCTCTGCTTTCTTTAACTGCTTTTTGTGATTGTTCTAACGGATTCTGCTTTGGATTTTCAGACTGCTTTTGTTGAATTTTGAGGAGCTATGGTGAAACCGAACGCCGAAGCGTCCAAGATTCCGGCGGCGGCGAATCCGCTGGCGGAGGAGCCGACGAAGATTGCGTCCAACATCAACTACCACGCGAATTTCAGTCCTCACTTCTCGCCGTTCAAGTTCGAGCCGGAGCAGGCCTACTACGCCACCGCCGAGAGCGTCCGTGACCGTCTGATCCAGGTAACCACCTCTCAGCCGTTTGATTTGATTTGATTTTAGAGTTTGAATGTTGTTTTGGTTATGTAGAATTGGAATGAGACGTACCTGCATTTCCACAATAAGAATCCGAAGCAGACTTACTACTTGTCCATGGAGTATCTTCAGGGACGAGCCTTGACCAATGCCATTGGGAATTTGAACGTTCAGAGTGCCTATGCTGAAGCTTTGAACAAGTTGGGCCATGACCTTGAGAACATAAGGGAGCAGGTAATCTTTGGCCTTTAAACCTTCATGTTTCGTATTAGTGTCGAGTTTGTGTTATTTTTAATAGTATGCGCTTATAGAAATGAGCTGTATTGATTGATTTGGTTGTGTAATAGGTTGTTCAATGATGATTGGAACTACTTCATTTTGTAGGAAAAAGATGCTGCACTTGGAAATGGTGGCCTGGGGAGGCTTGCGTCGTGTTTTCTAGACTCCATGGCGACGTTAAATTTGCCGGCTTGGGGGTATGGTTTGAGGTACAGATACGGGCTGTTCAAGCAACGGATTGCCAAGGATGGCCAAGAAGAAACTGCTGAGGATTGGCTAGAGGTAAAGAGGACATCTGTCATCCTCAAGTTTTGTGAAGTTTTGCATGTTTCCTATTTTGTCACTGATGCTTCGAATTTATGCAGAAATTTAGTCCCTGGGAAGTAGTCAGGCATGATGTTGTTTACCCCATCAGATTCTTTGGTTGTGTTCATGTTAATCCTGATGGATCGTAAGTATCAAATTATGATTTCCTTTGTTTGACAATGAATTTATGGCAAAATGAAGCATTCAATAAAGATTATAACGCACTCCGAGTATTATTTTTATTTAAAAAAAATCAAATGGTTTACATCTACAGAAAGTAACTGCAGTTGGTTGTATTACAGGCGAAAGTGGGTTGAGGGAGAGGTTTTGCAAGCTTTGGCTTATGATGTTCCAATTCCAGGATACAAAACCAAGAACACTATTAGTCTTCGTCTATGGGACGCTAAAGCATGTTCCGAGGATTTCAACCTCTTTCAGTTTAATGATGGTCAATATGATTCTGCTGCTCAGCTTCATTCTCGAGCTCAACAGGTTGGTAAAATCATAATAGCAACTTAGCAAGGTAGTATTGCACTTCACACAACATGCTCTCCAATCTTTTTAATCTAATAAGATTTTTGTGAAGATTATAGTTTTAATGGTATGAAGGATAATCAAACATCATGGATTTAAATAGGTTGGGTTACAGATGTTTAATCAATCTCTATTCATAACCCTTTTGAAACAAAGTGGAATTTATGAGAATGCAAATCCAGTTAATGTGTAACCAACAGATTGACATGCTCTAGTGTTTACTTGAATTTTATTAATGTGAAATTCTGCATTTCAGATTTGTGCTGTTTTATATCCTGGAGATGCTACAGAAGAAGGGAAACTTTTACGGCTGAAGCAACAATTCTTCCTCTGCAGTGCGTCGCTTCAGGTTGATTGACTAGCATCTTTCCAACTCTTTGTGATTACATGTTTCTGATGACCGCTTAACTATGAGTTTGAAAAAAGATGAAAAGGTCATAAACAATCTTAAATGTGTAGAGAGATTTATTTTCCCGCACAATGGAGGTCGGGTTCAGCAATCTGATTTTTATTATCAAGCTGGGACAAATAAAAAATTGACCTTATGAGACACTTTCAGTTGCTAGTTTGTCATGCCATTAAGAAGTTGCAAGCTGATATGTTTTTATCTTCAAATTATAGGACATTATTTTCAGATTCAAGGAGAGGAAACAAGGGGCAGAATTGAAATGGACCGATTTTCCGACCAAGGTTGCTGTCCAAATGAATGACACCCATCCTACACTTGCAATTCCGGAGCTAATGCGATTGCTTTTGGATGAGGAAGGCCTTGGGTGGGATGAGGCATGGGATGTGACATCGAGGTGCATTATATTTTGTTCTTCTTCAGAGTTTTTTCCACAGCTTTTTCCTCTTTCATGGCATTTCAGCGTATATTCTAGTGCTTTCGATACAAGGAGCGGAAAGTACTAACTCTAAATCATCAAAACAGGACTGTTGCTTATACTAATCACACAGTCCTTCCGGAAGCGCTTGAGAAATGGTCACAGACAGTCATGTGGAAGCTTCTTCCTCGCCATATGGAAATCATACAAGAAATTGATAAAAGAGTACTACTTCTAACATGTTTCATTACTCTTTTTATGATTTCAAGTTTATCTTCCAAGTGTAAATATTGCCCTCCTTGCAGTTCATTGAAATGGTGCGTGCTACACGAAAAGATCTTGAGAGTAAAATTCCCACCATGTGTGTCTTGGATAACAATCCCCAAAAGCCTGTTGTGAGGATGGCTAATTTATGTGTGGTTTCTGCACATACGGTAAGAAATCCATGTCAGAATTCCCAGCAATTATTTTCCTTTTCCCCTCCACATTTGAGGTGTTGATATTTTTAAATGTTTTAGTAACTTGTATTGCCCATATTATTGTAGGTTAATGGTGTTGCCGAGTTGCATAGTAATATTTTAAAGAACGAGTTATTTGCAGACTATGTCTCGATATGGCCATCCAAGTTCCAAAACAAGACCAATGGTATTACTCCTCGACGGTGGCTGAAGTTTTGCAGTCCTGAGCTCAGTAATATCATCACCAAATGGTTAAAAACAGATGAATGGGCAACCAACCTGGACCTACTGGTCGGTCTACGAAAGGTATGATTTTCCGATGCTTTTTTGTGGTTGTAGGAGTGTTGCAGTTGAAATATTAAATCTTGTTGATGCTTTCTCCAATAGTTAGCTGATGATGCAAAACTACAAGAGGAATGGGCGTCTGCCAAGATGGCTAATAAGAAGCGTTTGGCACAGTACGTAGAGCATGTGACAGGTGTCAAGATTGATCCAAACAGTCTATTTGACATACAAGTAAAGCGGATCCATGAGTATAAAAGACAGTTGCTTAATATTCTGGGTGCAATTTATAGATATAAGAAGCTAAAGGTACAAGGGCATTTTCATGGTTCTTAACTATTTAATTATATGAGTTTAGTTCCTTTCATAGGCATCAACTACCCATTGAATTTACCTGCATGGCCTTTCAACTTGATCTCTATGTGTCTTTATAGTATCACGGTCACATGTTAACCCAAAGAATGTCAGAACACTATTTACTGAAAGAATAGGAATTTTATTAAAACCTCAGTTGTTTTTAATTTTTCGAATCTTTTTTTTTAATGTTGTGGTTGAGAAGGTAAATTGAACTGTGACAGGAGATGAGCCCTGAAGAGCGGAAGAAAGCAACTCCACGCACAGTCATGTTTGGAGGAAAAGCATTTGCAACATATACAAATGCAAAAAGAATAGTGAAGCTGGTGAACGATGTAGGTGCGGTGGTCAATACTGATCCTGAGGTCAATGACTATTTGAAGGTTAGTTCACATATCAGAGTCGTTTGTTACTTGATATCGCTTGCAGTATTGCTATACGCTCTTTGTAAATTTTCATTCTAAAAGAAAAGGATGAATTTTCATTTATGTAAGAATAAGATCTGAAAGATGGGACCTTGGTTGTTCGCATCCTGATAATCACTAAATCTTCAGGTTGTTTTTGTTCCAAATTACAACGTATCTGTAGCTGAGCTACTTATCCCAGGAAGTGAGCTATCACAACATATCAGCACTGCAGGCATGGAGGCAAGTGGCACAAGCAACATGAAGTTTTCTCTGAATGGTTGCCTCATAATAGGAACACTGGATGGGGCAAATGTTGAAATCCGTGAGGAAGTTGGAGAGGAAAACTTTTTCCTTTTTGGTGCCACAGCAGATGAAGTCCCTAAGCTCCGCAAGGATAGAGAGAACGGACTGGTACGTTATCTATCTAAGTAGTTCAAACGCTCCAGAATTAGAGTGACAGAGGTCTTTTTATCTTGGTTGGAAACAATACTTTTGTTGGTGCTAACTGGTAATCAAGCACATTCGTTCTCATCTGACTTTCTACCGTTCTTGTGGATCACTCAGTTCAAACCAGATCCTCGGTTCGAAGAAGCCAAGAAGTTTATTAGGAGTGGAGCATTTGGGAGCTATGACTACAATCCACTTCTTGACTCTTTGGAGGGAAACAGTGGTTTTGGTCGTGCTGATTATTTTCTTGTTGGCCATGACTTTGCAGCCTATTTAGATGCACAAGCAAGAGTCGATGAAGCTTACAAGTAAGATCCCGGACCTTCTAGCCTCTACATCTGATATATTATTTATTCCTGTACGATAAGGAATATATTAGATTTCTGTGATTATGGAATCTACAAGCTTACAAAACTAATGCTAGCATTTCTCGTTTCACCTTCAGGGATAGGAAGAAGTGGCTTAAATCGTCCATATTGAGCACAGCAGGGTCCGGCAAGTTCAGCAGCGACCGGACAATTGCTCAGTATGCCAAGGAAATCTGGAAGATCGAAGAGTGCCGTGTACCGTAGTTTTTAACCCACGTATGCTGTTTCAATAATAATTATGGCACAAAATGAAGGTTACCGTAAAGAATAAAACAGCCAAAAGAATTTGCAGCCATCATATCTAAATTTCAGTATTTATTATGTTGATTCAATCATGTCTACGTAAAAACAATTTGTTTCATAAATGAATAAAATTCTGCCATCACGTCTTATAGCTAAATAGTATAGGTACTTTGCAACTGTTCTCTTCATATCTGTCTGAAATACAATTCTTTTTCTACTTAAATACCTTGCCACTGATTTGCAAGTTCACTAGTTAAGAAATATGGCAAATTTCATGCACTTTTGATAAAATATATACCTAACCTATACATATAATTTAAGAATACCAATTACATCAGGGATATTTGCCAGGATTTCAAAGAGCTCTCTAAAGTGCCTTCCCTTGGGCTCGTGAAGTTAATTGTCAATATAGGCCTCAATCTCCTGAATGATTCGAAGCAACTCGACTATGTGCAGCAACATCCCAAGGGCAACGGCTCCATGATCGTCGGGGAAGTGAAGCATTCAAAAGCTCGCGAGCCATGCAGCCCTCTTTCAGGGAATTTAGGTCATGGGCATTTTGGAAAACCTTCGTAATGAACCTTCATTTGATTCAAATGGTGACCCTGGATAACTCTTTGGAGATGCAACTGCTAGAATATGATGCCCTTTTCATGGTAAAAGATAGGAGCAATCTCTTCATATTATGATTGGAAATAGCAATTTCTTCAAGATTAATCAGTCTTCAAAGGGTTTAGCAATTTCTTCAAGATTAATCAGCTTGCGCATTGAATTTCCTTCCAACCATTCCTGAATATCTGGCCAAATAGCAACAGAAAATTTAAAAATTCTGTAACAACATAATTTCCTGAAAATTCCCCTTTTATCTATATTTTATGATTTGAGATAAGATTTTGCAACAAATGCTTAGATATATTTTATGTATCTAGAAAGTACCTACGAAAGCTTAGTAATTGCGCAAATGCTTCAGAAAATTTAGACTAATATTGTGGGGGCTGCGCGAACGCAAACCCCCCTGCAACAAATTATGACGTAGACTCTCCCTCTTGGGGAGATCTTAAGCCAGCACCCCTCCCAAGTGCAATGGAGGTCACTAGCCTAGGCCATGAGTCTTCATGATCACCCATTGACCCCGTCCAGGTAAGTATGTTCCTCGGTGCTCCACCATATATATTTATATCTCTTATACTTCTCTACTTTCACTCACTCTCCGATGTGGGAACATGTGAGTATAGACATCCAACATATGAATTAAATAAAGCCTAAGAAGCTTCTCTAGTCCCTATTTGTTACATCAGCAACGGTGTTGCGATGGTCAGTTCAGGAGAAATGGTGTCTACAATAGATGAAGTAGCAACTAGAGGGACTAAACTCTACAACATCCTTTACCATTGTTCCCTCCCATAACTCTCGAGTTAACTCGAACAATCTTGTCTTCTTCTTTAATAATGGCACTCAATTATGGGATTACCTTTGTTATGGGGAATGAACACAGTTGGATCATATCGAGAGATAACACTAGCATAGTGTATTAACTGCTGATTATGTAACACTAGCATAGTTAGTAGACATTAGCTGTCACGTAATGATGTGACTGAAGCATGAATTACACATTTTTAAGAAGCATGAATTACACATTTTTAAGAAGCGAAAATTCAGGATTAATTTAGAAAAGGTCCGTAATGAAAACGTGTGTATTTACTGCAGCATCAGTGAGACACAATTAAACATATGCCTACTGCTCTCAGCGATTAGAGTCCTCAGTAATGGGCATAACATGAGGAAGATCAAAATTGATGATGCCTCCAACATAATCCGAAGGACAAGTGTATCACCACCAGTTTACCAGGCATGAACTATTGTCATAGACGTCACACTGAAGATCACCTTTAAAGGACATCCAGGTACTGCATTCCTGGCATCACAAGCCGCTGCATCATGAAATAATTGGTTTGCATTATGTGTGAATGATTAAACCAGAATTAACCGAACATGAAACCAAATGAAGCTTTCGCCGTATATGCATGATTGTAGTTCTCTTCCATCGTCCCTTGCCAACAATTATTGGTAATAAAATTTGCTTCTTTCTACTACAACTATCTGCCACATGCAATTCAGGCCAATGCTATGAGGATCTCATCAGAGGCAGCCATGACAGAAACAAGGTGTAGAGCTTTGTATGCATACTTTTCATTTGTCTCTCCAAAAGGGATCAAAGATTGTACGGAACATTGTAGGGGGACCCACAGAGGTGCACCTTCCAAAAATAAGCGTATGCCACTTAAAGCGCCATGCACAAGGTATTCTTTAGTAAAAGGCGAAAGAATATATATAGTTTCAGGCCATTGGTCAGAAATTAAGGGATCAGCATAAAAAATAAAAAATAAAAAATAAAAAACCAGTAGAAAGGGATCAGCATACAAAAAGCACTTATTTCTCAATTGCCTCCGCATTAATCAGTTTCCCCAGAAACCGCTTTCCTATATACTTTCAGTATTCGATGCACTCACTGCATCCCCTATCATGCAGAACACATAAGCAATATCAAACACTAAATTTTTTGCGTACAAGACCTTCAGAATATCCGTTTGAGCATCAGGAGTAATACTTGATGACCAGAGGGATCATTTTCTTTTCTAAACATTCCATGTATGGAGACTGCCCGGTCATGTCAATAATCAATCATCTTCTGCTACGGAAAGCTGTGGTTGAAAAACATGCAAAAACAGACACATCATCTAATTATGTGGTTCCTGTATTTAATCAATGAGCAAAGTTTAGGACAGTACTTCTAGATGAAGTTAGACAATTGCAGCGCAGCAAAAGATAACAACCCTAAGCAGGAACAATAGCATAACGACAGATAATGTCAAGTAAATCAAAATAGCCTCAACAAAAATGCAGTAATCCATGGAAGCGTTGTGCATCTTCAAATTGGAGGATCAATTAAAGAATTCAATTGAGTTTGGTAGGGTGCGCCAATTTGATAGCCTCCAATTTGAAGTTAGACAAAGTTCATTGTCCCTTAGAGATAGTAGTGGAATTGAAGCTGGACAAATTTAGCTGCCTTGTTCATATATTTAAAAGAGCAGCACACACCCCACAGGCCTTCTTAAGTTGTTTCTTTCATTTATGGAGTAGAATTAATATTTTATGTGGTTCTTTTTTAGTTTTTCTGCTTTGGAATAGTCCTTCCGTGATGCTCCATCTTTTTAAAGCATCTGCACAGTCCTGTGCAAGCGAGAGCCTACTAGCATTAGCACACGCCTTTTAGTTTCTTGACTTTAGAAATTGATAACTTCATCTAGCTAGGACAATTTGGTCTTTCGACTCTTGACCAGAAATAGTCGTACGTACTCCATTCTTTTCTGTTTAATTACAGACATATCAAAAGTGATGTTCAATAGCAAACCTGAGTTAGATGAGCCATGATTCAAGTGAATTTTTTTTTTCCAGAATGACAAACTGGTCTCGGCTTGGTTTAAGTTTAAGTTTAAGTGTAAGTTCTAGTACTCTTTACTTGGAGAAAATTGGAATGAGGGAGATCAAAACTGCAAGACAGTAAATTTCTGTTACAGATTTGATAATGAATGATAAATAGATACAATTAAAAGGGCTATTTTGACGTTTCTGATAGGGACTGAGAAAGTAAAGCATATCTATATATGGGGCAACTCACATTTACCATATGAATTGACTTTTCAATTAAAACAGATGTAGACATCATGCTGACGAGCTCCCAAATTAGAAGCAAAGTAATAGTAGATCAATATGCTTTCGTTTCTAAATGAATGTTCATAATACTGGTAGGAGTTTTCACTGCAATTTGCAAGAGAACACTCAATTATGAGCAAGCAGATAACTTCTTCACATTTGAAATCAATTAATCAGATGTAGCAGTAGCAGTAGCAGTAGTAGTAGTAAAATAATTCTTCACATTTATAGGCTTGCTTATATAACTTCATCCAACAAGTTGACATCTCTTCGACATGTGCATGCTACCTAGGTGGATAACCGCTCAAACGCAATGGAATAGCCGTTTCAAGCTCTGGAAGTATATACACAACACTTAGCAATTTCATGCAAACGCAATGATTTAACAATTTCATGCTCTAGATTATTTACTATAGATTCAAGTCATTTAACCACTGAGGAATTTCATTGAAACGCAGTGGAATATAAATTTCATGCAAATGTATCACCATTAGGTGTTTCACTTAATAGCTCCTCAACCTTGAATAGAACTCCCTTAAAGCATCTGCCAGGATCTGTATGATCACTTAAGCTGGAAATCTTAGCTTACGCTTGTAGCCTACTTGTGGAAATGAATGCCAATCCAATGTTGCCACCAGTAGGCTCAACAAGATCAATTTTAGGTGCAGTAATTATGCAAATTAAGAAGTTGCGCTTACATGTGAAGTTCGGTTATAACTTCAAACCATTCACATTTGAGGATGACCTATCCAGCAATACCCTTAAATATCTAAACTTGATATCCTTAGAAGTACAGAACTACATTACCATCTAAACAATATATCTCTAGATAGAAAAGCAACATAACTTAATACATCAAGTCTCTAAATTATCGCAAATATAAGTGTCATAATAGCATGAGTAAATGCTACGTGAAATAGTGTTTTCTCTTGCTTATCAAATAAAAGCTAGGTTGAAAAACAAGCCGCGGAGCATTCTAAAAGCGCACATTATGATAACATAAGCTTTTGAAAGCGGGTCCAAATGTTCATCACTCTTGCCAAATGATACAGAAAATACTTGCACATGAACAATCAAACAAACAAACAAACTACCAAAAATCTCAACAGCAGCATATTATATTTGAGTAGATAAAGAGGTAAGCAAACCAGTAACAAGGTCAGTTTCCCAATACTGAAGCACAGGCTATCTGAAAAGTGACTAAATCTACCTCAGAAAGCTGAAAAGTCAGAAGTTTATCAGTTGTATTAATGATTGGTAATGAAATCTTATAGAAGGTGAAAGAGATGGAAAAAGGAGTAGTTTATTTGCGATCTTAATTTCTATTCTTAAGTTGATCGATACATCATCCCCAAGAGCAAAGATAGTTATAATCCTAGTGCAGCTCCAGGAAACAAACATAGTCAACAACTTCAAACTTTGATTTGACGCACCGATTGAGAAGAACAATGACCAGCCCAAGTATTCCGTTGACATATAATATAAAAAATAAAAACTATCACCACATTTTAATCTTAGAATCAAAATAAAATGAATGGTAGCGAGGTATAAAAACCAATCAGCATAAGAAACTAGCTGGACCTAAATGGGACAAAATATTGATTATAATCTGAGGGGCACCAGCAGAGGCGCACCCTTCCAAAAATAGGCGTATGCCACTTAAAGCGCCGCGCACACGGTATTCTTTAGTAAAAGGCGAAAGAATAGTTCGCTATGTACTCAACGCATGGCTCCGTGAGTTTAAAGAGAACAAGATTCTCCAATTTATCGCACTCTCCCTTGACTGTTTCGCTCTCTCTTACAATGTGGGATGTATTTGATCATAAACTATAGCTGCTGCTCTCAGTTCTCCACAGAATACACTGGCCCATTTTGGGAGGTCAGAGTTCGCGTCGGTTGTTGATGTAGTAATCACAATTCAGCTACATCTTCATGTATTTAAAACTTAGTTGTTACATATAAACACATGCATATACGAAAAGATTATTTTGATCCAAGATCAACTGATGTGGTTGGTGTAACTTTATGCGAGATAATTTCTTAACTTTGTTGATAGCTCCAAGTACAAGGCTACTTTGCCTTGATTGCATTCTGGACACAATCTCTATATTTACATATATACTGATATTTGGTGAGTCAGTGATGGCCATGGGTTAATTAAGGCCATAGGCCCATAGTTTAGCATCTTTGAAGAAGAAGCAACTACCAGAAAAACGTCACAATATGTACTTATTTCACAATTGGGATTGAAAAAGCTCAGCATAAGTTGTATTATTTTACACTTAAATTACAAAGAGAAACCAGCAAGTATAACTCGAACAATACAATAAAACACGAAATTGCGGGCTTCAAATCCCACAGGTTTTCAATCATTATGGAAAAACCTGGATATATAACAGATTGGACAGCATTAATAGGTGTGACTGTGTCATCCCATGCATTATGCATCTTCTTCAACTACGCCTTCCAGAATTATCACCATGCCTTCTGTACTGAGGAATTGCTTCCTTATATATTTGCAGTATGCGGATGCATTCCTCATATCCGTAGTCAAGAAGAACTCACTGTAATGCACAAGAATAATCAATACACAAACAATGCTAGATGCATAGAGGAACCATATTTTCTAAACCGCATTAGCAGCACATATAGATGGTTGTAGCTTAGGCATTTATGTTAACATTATTCACAGCCTTAGTATTCTTACCTTAGAGAATCACAGATTGAAAGTCAATGATGGCTAAAATATAGAACTTATAAACTTATACAAGAGAAGGTAACTCGATTTCTAAGCAAGATCGAGGACAGTATATACTAATTAACATTCTCCACTCGGTCACACTCCTAAGCAACACAGATACAACATCGACGAACAAAATTGATTCCCGAATAATCCAAGGTCATGCCTTAACCAGCAAGCCTAGAGTAACCACCCCCATCTACTATGGTCTCGATCTCATTGAAAACCTTTAAACTCTCCAATCAGTGTAGACAGCACCAAACTTGCATTGCAAGCCGTAGGTTGCTTTCATTGATAGTTTGCTATTTACCAGGATTAGCCGCGACACAGCTCCATATATCTTCACCATGAGCTGCCTCAAATTCAGGATATTTCCTGCCATTTCCTTCAACCAGGGTACTCAGGCCATGCAATGGTGCTAGCATTACCAGACTGCTCTCCAGCAAATTAGAAGATTTCGTAGGTGCTGGGACAAAGGTGTTTGTGCATAATGTATGGGGCCTGACGGGAACTTCGGTTTGACTTCTCTGTGTATCTTCCATCTTTCTTGATATCAAGTTTTTTTTTGGATAATAGCAAGCAAGCCCCGTCTGTGGTTGTTCTATGCTCTTATCAAGTTCTATGCTCTTATCAAGTTCTATGCTCTGCCATTGTACACACATCGAGTCCATAATAATAAACAGGGATTTAAAGAATTATTCCAGCTACTTAATTAAACATAGCAGATAATCCCGGGCCCTAGGTAATATTTGATAATTATGTATCAAAAATAAAAAGCTACATATAAATTTCTGATGTCACGTAACCGTCTTAGATATCAAATTATATTTTATGTCCAAAATTTCTACTTGAAATTGTAGGACTTTACCCCAGAGGAAGCCCTTCCAGAAATTCTCGAGGGCATGTCACGTAACCGTCTTAGATATCTAATTATATTTTATGTCCAACATTTTAACTTGAAATTGTAGGGCTTTACCCCAGAGGGAGCCCTTCCAGAAATTCTCGAGGGCACTGGGCTTAACCCAGGGCCCAGGAGGGGGTTTGGAAATAGTTTTCAACCAGCAATAGACGCGCCTCGGTTAGAACCTCATTAGCTGCGTCATTGCCCCAAGCGCAAAGATACCTCCCAAAATTCCCTAGCTATCGTTTTATATGTTTCTCTATTGGATATCCTTGCTATTCTTTCAATGTGGGACTTAAAATAGACATTCTTACTCCGTAGAGAACCAGGTTAGAACTATAACTGGGTGTACATCAGGTCACATTCACACCCTCTAAAACATAAAACAACACAACTAATTGAAGGCTATGAATATTAGAGACATGCTTTGGAACAATATGACTGAGAAACTGTGACAGGCACTTGTACAATAGTGCAGATATGAACCGAGAAATATACTGTAGTATACTGAATTCATCATCTAGCAAAGAGATGAATGTAACCAAGGCTTTGATCACTCCACAGCTAACCATCATTGTTCTCTTTTTCTTTTTTGGATCAAATGGAAAATTCATTCACCCATCTCCAAGTAAAAAGCACAGACATAATCTGATATACTGTATATCATATACAGTTACCATGTTGTTTCAGGCTCTCCTCAAACCAGACTACAAAGCTAGTCTCAAAGGAAAACTTTGCAAGAACATTGTTGCTCTAGGGTGAGACTTAATCGTGTTGCCACCAATTTGAGTCATCTTTTGTTTAAAGTCGTTCACCAGACCACCTATTGCAACCTAACAGTAACAGCAATTGTATAACAACCTAGTCGATTCCATCGAGTTGGTTCCATTGCATTAAGTTCAATCGATTACAAAATTGACGCCTTCTAAGATTGATCAAGCAAGAAACACAGGAGAACTCATCTGTGTTTGGGCCACAATTGGAATTTATTTCAATTGGGCTTTCACCCCGAGGCCCGGAGGGGTTTTGATCAGAGTCAAAACCTTTAAGTTCAGACTTTCCCGCCCTGTTGGGGGAAGTTAGGCTGAAGCGAGGAAATGAGTTGCGACCTAATCAGATTGGGGTTGTTTTGTAACAATCCAACTACACAATATATGAATCTCCTTAGGTGATTAGGTGTAGATACTGATTGATGTGATAGGGGGTTGTTTCGATAGCAATCCATTAGAGGAGATATTTGTTGGAGTTGAGTGCAAAATAGCAATGTGATGATGCGCACGTTAGGCTATCATCAACTAACAACTACAAACCATGCTGCACCATGCTACACCATGCCTTAAGGAAGTGTTAGGGGAACCGGCCATACTGCACAGTAACAGAAGCATAACAAGCAAGGTCATGACGTGTTGCTCCAAACTGCAAGACTTCAGCATCGACCATACTTCCAACAGTATCTCCGCCGATTTGACTGGAGGCAAGACAAGGAAGGACACTCCTAGTGAGTCGCGGGATCCGCCAGGATGAAGGTTACAGCCCTGGGGTCCCTTGACCGTATAAATATAACTCTTCTGACATCTAGGAAGAGGTTCTCAACCAAACACAAACAACCACAAGTTCTAGCGCAACGCTAACTTGCCAAAGCCTCTCCGGAGCAACTCACGCAATCCGCCTCCGCCCCACGATCGATCTAATCTCATGCTTGTGCCGAGCGCTTTACTGAGCCACTCACGCAACTCGCCTCCGCCCTACGACGGATCCAATCTCGTACTTGTGCCGAGCATTTGCTGAGCCTCACGCAACCCTCCTCCGCCCTACGATTGATCTAATCTCGTACTTGTGCTGAGCATTTGCTGAGCCTCACGCAACCCTCCTCCGCCCTACAAGTGATCTAATCTCGTACTTGTGCCGAGCGTTTGCTGAGTTTATCGAGTCAGTCCGCTACCCCCGGTAGCAATCGAGTCTGTCAGTCCGCTACCCCTGGTAGCAATCGAGTCATCACTCCGGTGACACACCCGTGGTCTTGGAAACAGCTCTGCTTTGCTTCTCCGGATCAAAGTAAGATCCTCAATCCTCGAGGGGTTGGGAAGAAAATCCTGGTAGAGAGTTCTATTCAGGTCTTGTTCGAGCCCTGTACGCCGGCTTAGTCAGCGCCCGCGTAACAGTCGCTTGACCAGGAAGTCAGAGTCGATTGGGAGCAGACGAGGCGACTCGCCAGGGGGTCGCACGTAGTCGAGTTGCACCGCTCCAAGGGTGCTGGCACGCCTAAGCACACAGAAACAACAACACACGCCACAACCAGTGCTGACTGTTCGCCGGGTGCTACACCCGCCACGAACATTTTGGCACGCCCAGTGGGACCGGTGTCAAAGATTGCGGGATCTACAAGGGGTAATCCTTACGTAAGAGTGACCATGTCTTGTTTGAAGACTTCCCACAAGGGGCTGATCCAGCATGGAACAGCTGAGTGTAGGGGATTAACTGACGCTGAAGTTAAGGAAGTGTTTGGCGGGACTTTGGCGGACGCAAAAGCTATTGCTGCTGCCCTTAAAGCCCTGCGAAGCAAAAAGGGTCTGAATCCGGTTTCCGAGCCACCTGTTTCGGAGATTGAAGAGGAGACCACTGAAATCACTGCCGCTTCTCAGGATGACGACCGCGCTGTCGGCTTTGTTAACCGGGAAGCTACATCTGGTTTCTTGGAAACGGGGTCCGCGGACGAATCCGCTGATCCGAATGCGTCACCGATGGTACAATTCACTGGGGAGTCTGCAACTCCCACGGAGGTGACGGATACTCTGAAGATGTTGATCGAAAAGTCTTGTCATACAGACGAGGCGCTGAAGAGGGCCAATGATGTGGTCATTGATCTAAGTGAATCCGTTAGGCGTATGCAGACGGAGCAGCGGGGGTTCACTGCTAATTTCAAGTACCTCGCCGAGCAGCAGGATCGGCTGGGGAACGACTTGACCGCCTATGCCAGGAACTCCGAGGGCAGCTGGCAACAGCAGCAGGAGCAGTTGGCGGAAACCAATGCCGCGCTCGCCAACCTGAGTGTCTTGATAAATCAGTTGCTGGAACGGGGCGACCACCCTGAGGGGTCTGGTCGTACAGTTACAGATCCGACTCAGCCAAAGGACCAGCGCAAGCGCGACGCCGGTCGTGGCGGAATTGGCGGATCTAACAACAGGGCCATTAATAATCAGAGGGGAGGTCAGGTTCCTCCTACAGAGCCAGTTAATAACGATCCGCCGGACCCTCCAGCGAACGCCGTGGCTCAGATAACCTTGGAGGACATTGGCAGGATCTTCGCTGACAAGCTCAGGGAGCTGCAGGGGTTGCCCGACGTCGACAAGACGTACGAGAATCCGTTGACTCCTGAGATCAATGCGATGCCCTTCCCGGCCGGTTTCAAGCCAATCCGTTTTACGCCGTTTACTGGCCAGACATCTGAGGACGCTGAGACGCACATCATGCGTTTCACCAATGAATCAGGTCAGTATGCTGAGAACCCGATCATGAAGCTGAAGCTCTTTCCTACGTCCCTGGCAGGGGAAGCAGCTATCTGGTATAAGCGTTTGAAGCCTGGGTCAATTCCAGACTGGAAGACCATGGAGGTCATGTTCAGGACCATGTTTAGGGTTGTGGAAGCGAAGATCGGACTCAAGAACCTGGCAGAGACTGAACAGAGGTCTGACGAGTCTGCCACTGATTATTTGCGACGTTTCAAGCTGGAGCTGACTCGCTGTGAGATGGAAATTCCAGAGGAGCATGCTGTGCGGATGGCGATTGATGGCTTGATAGATGAGATCCGCCAGGGTTTCAGGCAGGTTCATGTAACCACGATGGCGGATCTGACTAATCGCCTGGGTCAAGAGCAGCACTATGTTGATCGGTCCAGGGAGAGGAACGAAAGAAGGAAGGGGACTCCGATGTCCTACTATCCGGGGACTCTGAAGCCCAAAACTCCAATTCCGACCGCTGCTCAGACCGTGGCAGCCATCCAGGCGGATGCAGTTCCTAGGCCAATCCTAACATGGGTTGATGAGGAGAAAGTGGAGGTCGAGGTCGCGGCCATCGAGAGGACTGATCAGAAGCCTTTGCAGTCCCAGGTAGCGAAGCCGGTCAGGGAACCTATTAAGCTAGTCACTCCTCTTCCAACCAAATCAGCCTTTGATGCATACACCTATAACGCCCACAGGGCTCACGAGATTTTGCAAGAATTGTTCAACCAGGGGCGTCTGCATCACGATGGATTTGCCCCCAAACCTGATTATATGGCGGGGAAGACATACTGCAGCTACCACAATATGAACAATCACAATACTAAGGATTGTGTGAAGCTGAAGGACCAGTTGCAGATATGGATCAATGACAATGTCCTGCAGTTGGAGAATCCTAAGGAGCCTCAATGGACAAAGGCTAAGGGTGTACCGCGGGTGAACGCCATCGAGATTAGCTTTGGTCCGAGTCTGCCGCAGCAGTGTAGGAAGCAGGTTTCCAGGTTTCAGGAGTATACTTACGACGCAAGCAAGGCGGAAGAAATCTGGGAAGCCATGGTGCACCAGGGGGCACCAGAAATTCAGGAGTTTTACCAATGCCATCCTAGCAATGGGGATGGCGGATTTACATGTCTTTTCCATCGGTCTTCTGACCACTCTAGTTCTGAATGTGTAGGTCTGAAGGATCAGTTGCAGGAGTGGCTGAACGATGGCGAGCTGGGGTTCGACGCCAGCGAACCTAGGCCCTGCCCAGAATTTTGGGTTGGGGCGATTGCAGAAGAGGACATGGTGATGGTCCCTCGCTCCAAGCTCTGCCTCACGTGCAGACTGAATACAGGACAGCCGATTACTTATGAGGAGTTTCAGGCAGCCTTGAAGGAGGCGGAGGAGAAAGCTGAAAAGAGAGCCCTCGAGAAAGCTAAGTTAGAACATCCGCCGCCCGAGAAGTCAGGCAGGGAGAGTTACAAGCGGATGAAATACCATCACGGGTCCGAGGACAGCTGCGCCAGCAAGGCAAGGCCCAGGCAAGGCCCATGACCGTCCGGAGTCAAGTCAGCTACGGCTGGGGGTTCGCAGAAAGCTGCGAATCCAGAACCATCCGTGGAGGTATATATTCCGCCAGCGTCTAGGAACGATCCGAAGGCGGACAGATGGTATACCCAGCGAGATGGCAAGGCAATTGAGCTTGCTGCAGTAACCACCCGGAACGAGCGGAGACGCTTTGGCAAGGCGAAAAGAACCTTGGCGGATCTGGCGTCGGGAAGGGTAACCGAGGAAGAGCTGTCAGTACCCGTGGAGCGGGTGGAGGAGATCCATAAACGCTACAGGGTAAGAACCAAATCATACGTGGACTCTAGACGACAGCGAGCCGCAGAAGTTCCACCGACACCTCGAAAGAGTGTGCACGATAGGGTGGCGGATCTGGCAAGGTCCACTGGTGCACCTCAGTCCAAGCCAAGGAGAAAGCTGGATTTCCCTCCTGAGCCTTCGAAAGCAAGGCAGTCCCCTCCAAAGAAGTCACAACCGGAAGCTGCCGGGAAGCAGGGGGCATTGGGGGCTCAGGAAGATGTGATGGTGATTGACACCAGCAAGGGTTCCACCGTTATGCGGTGGATACCAAAGGAAAACAGCGCGTCATTGGCTGCGACCACGAGCAACGTGGGGGTTTCTGAGAGGGAGGCTGTTCCCAAGGAATCCAGAATAGTTTTGGCGGAATCAAGCGGGCCGTCCGCTACCATATCTCAGGCGAGGCCAAAAGAGCCTAAGGCGCCAACCAACTTCGTGGAATACGCAGCTAAGAAGCTGCAGATGACTGTGTCAACTAGGACATCCTCAGTCGCCTTCAGTATACAGGCTGACTCCGACGTAGGAGACGTAGACCTGGATAAGGAAGAAGAAGTGGTTGACTATGAGGATGAGCCCGAAGCGGTAGACGAAAGAGAGGTGCCGATGGACGAAGAGCAGGCTGGGGATAAGGCCATGGCTCACCATTGCAACATGGTCTTCATTCTGTCATCTGCTTATGCTCTGCCAGAGCCTGTGCCCACTGCTCATTTCATCAACGATGAAGAGGCTTCTCATCCTGTTTACTCAGTACAGGAGCCTGAGGGTGAGAGTGAGGCAGAAGCTGAGCCCGGGGTTTTTCGGTCCAGCCATCGATATCCTGAAGGGGCCGGAGACCTTCTGAAGCAATGCGTGATGTTTGCCAAGCCTACGTTCGACATGTCCCAGCATTTGAAGCCTCTATACGTGACGGCGGAGGTGCAGGGCATGAAGGTCCGCAAGATCTTAATAGATACAGGGGCTGCGGTAAACGTCGCCACCACTACTATTGTGGAACAGCTGAAGATTCCAAAGGACAAATTCATCCAGTCTGTCTCCAAGGTGAAGGGGTTTTCAGGGGATGTAACTCCAACCGCTGGGGTGGCTGTGCTCCGAGTTAAGATAGGACCCTCTGACGCCCACCACGCATTTTACGTGGCCAACGCGAACGCTCCCTATCATATGATCCTAGGGAGGGATTGGATCCATAAGGCGCTAGCAGTGCCTTCATCTCTCCACCAAGAGATGATCATGTGGGATCCAGTCACAGAGTTGCCAGTGCTCATCAAGGCAGATGAGCGCCCTTATTCGATAGCGGCCATCCAGTTGGAAGCCAGCTATTACAACAGAGACATGAGACCCCTCCGGATTGAGGGAGTCGACCATAAGGGGCATCCACTTGGGGTGACCCAGAATGAGCTGTCTCAGTGGGGAATTGCCCAGGCTATGGCGGATTATAGCCGGCCAATTTCCATTGAGCTCCTTCCCAATACTTCCAATGAGTGACACCCTCTCGCAAGAGGAGTCGGAGGCCTTTGCTAGTTTTATGCAGCGGTTGGCGATCTATCGATTAGAGCGAGTGGCCTGGGAGGAGGTGGCACTGGTGGAGTGTATTGAGGAAGAAGAGTTTGAAGCTTCAACAGGGGTGGAAGTAATTCAGCCTGCTCCAGCAGCGCTGGATGATACTCCACCCAAGGTACGCGATCCTGTCGAAAAGATCAACCTGGGAACAGAAGCAGAACCCATGGAAGTGGGGATCAGTCAGTACCTTAGACCAGATTTGAAGCAGCAACTGATAGGGCTGCTGCATGATTTTAAGGACTGCTTTGCCGAGAAGTATCAAGACATGCCGGGTTTATCAAAAGAGCTGGCTTGCCATCACATTCCTATCAAGGAAGGATGTATGCCAGTTAAGCAAGAGCAACGGCGGATGAATGCTGAAACTGCAATGGCGGTCAAGAAAGAAGTTCAAAGCATGGTGGACGCTGGGATAATCAGACCAACCCTTTATCCGGAATGGTTATCCAACGTCGTCCCTGTTCGGAAGAAGAATGGCAAAATCAGAGTATGCGTGGACTACAGGGATTTAAATGCTGCATCTCCTAATGATGTTTATCCTATGCCCATAGCGGATATGATGGTGGATGCAGTAGCGGGACACGAGTTGCTCTCATTTATGGATGGGACGGCAGGCTATCACCAGATTCCAATATACGAGCCAGACATTCCTAAAACCGCCTTCCGCTGCCCTGGGTTCACAGGAGCGTTTGAATATCTCAGTATGCCATTCGGCTTAACCAATGCAGGGGCTACATACCAGCGTGCGATGAACGTGATTTTCAGCAAAATATTAGGGGACATCCTTGAGGTCTACATTGATGATGTGGTAGTAAAGTCCAAGAAGAGGGAAGACCACATTGATCATCTCCGAAGGGTGTTCACAATCATGCGAAAGCGTCAGCTTAAAATGAATCCGGCCAAGTGTGTCTTTGGGGTTTGTGCTGGTGACTTTCTAGGGTTTGTGGTACATGAGAGAGGCATCGAGGTGTCTGGCGACAAAGTACAAGCTGTGTTGGACGTGCCAGCACCGAGAAACAAGAGGGAGTTGCAGAGCTTGCTTGGAAAAATCAATTTCCTCAGAAGGTTTATATCCAACTCAGCAGGCAAAGTGGCACCTTTCTCGTCTCTACTTAAGCTCAAACCAGGAGAAATCTTTGAGTGGGGTCCTGAGCACCAAACTGCTTTTGACAGGATCAAGGAGTATTTGGCTAGTCCGCCGGTCCTTCGGCCGCCTACGCCTGGTATCCCTCTCAAACTGTATATCTCTGCTTCTGATATCTCTGTCGCAGGGCTGTTAGCCCAGGATGAGACCCTGGCAGATGGAAAGAAAGTCGAATATGCAGTAGCCTACATCAGCAGGACGTTGTTGGATGCAGAGACCAGATATTCACCAGTCGAGAGGCTGTGTCTAGCCCTGTATTGCGCGGGCATTAAGCTCCGCCATTACATGCTTTCATTCACAACAATAGTGGTGGCACAGACTGATTTGGTGAAGTATATGCTAACGAGACCTATCCTAAGGGGTAGGATTGGCAAGTGGGTGTTAGCCCTGTCAGAGTTTTCCCTGCAATACGCGCCACTCAGGGCCATGACGGGTCAGGCTATCGCGGATTTCCTATTACACCATCCTATTGAAGGGGAATTCACAGAACCGCCAGAGTTCGTTGACGTGATCCGATACCAGCCTTGGGTCTTATACTTCGATGGTAGCAGTACCAGTAAGTTGGCGGGCGCGGGGGTTTGTATCCAGAATCCAGCAGGTGCCAAGTATTTGTACTCTTTTCAGTTGGAGTGGACGTGCACCAACAACCAGGCAGAGTACGAAGCCCTACTCATTGGTTTGGAGCTGCTGCTCGACCTGGGGGCACAAGAAATTGAGGTACTTGGAGATTCCATGTTAGTTATTAATCAACTATTGAGGGTCTACAAGTGCGTTTCCTTCCATTTAGTACACTACTACGAGCGGGCTATTGAGCTACTGGATCAATTTATTGATGTTTCCTTAGACTATGTTCCGAGGGAATTAAACTCAGCGGCCAACGAGCTGGCACAATTGGCCACTGGAATCAGCCTAGCCCAGGGAGTGAAGGAAAGAATCCTTAAGGTGGAGCGCAGAACTCTACCATCCTTTGCTATCCGCCAGAGAGAGCGCGGAGGGTGGTTGGTCGCTACAGCTGAGCCTGTCGATACTGACTGGCGGATACCAATCATAGCATATTTGAAGGACCCATCTGCACCATCCGAGAGGAGAACCAGACATCTCGCAACAAATTACCTTCTCAGGGGAGAGGAACTCTTCCGCAGAGGGGAAGATGGAGTCTTATTGAGGTGTATCTTTGGCGTCGAAGCCAAGCGGATCATGAGAGAGGTACACCTAGGGGTCTGTGGTTCACATCAGTCCGGACCCAAAATGAGATGGCTTATTCGCAGATATGGATATCATTGGCCATCCATTTTGAAAGATTGTCATAGTTTCGCTCAGGGTTGTCAGGAATGCCAGCAACACGGGCCAGTGCAGCGGGTTCCTAACATTCCTTTACAACCCATCATCAAACCTTGGCCTGCTAGGGGTTGGGCATTAGATTTCGTAGGAGAGATCAATCCACACTCATCTGCGCAGCATAAGTTTCTTTTGCTGGGCACCGATTTCTTTACTAAGTGGGTTGAAGCTATACCAACCAGGAACTGCGATGCAGATACTGTCATCCGCTTTGTGTTCCAAAACATCATCTGCCGCTACGGCATTCCAGAGTGCATAGTGGCGGACAGGGGGGCAGCCTTCATGGCTGAGAAGACCCAAACTTGGTTAGCGGATTATGGTATCCAGTTCCTCCATTCATCTCCTTATTATGCTCAATCCAATGGTCAAGCGGAAGCTACTAACAAGGTTATCATATCCATTCTGAAGAAGATGCTAGTGGATAACCCGAGATCATGGCACACTCAACTTGACAACACGCTTTGGGCCTATAGGACCTCTAAGCGGACGCCTACAGGTACTACCCCTTATTCGTTGATGTATGGCCATGATGCTATCCTGCCATTGGAGATCAATGTAGCTTCTTTACGGGTTCGCGAGCAACATCAGCTACTGGGTGAAGACTATGTCCAAGCCATGTTCCAGGAACATGAAGACCTCGACGAAAAACGGCTGGAGGCCTTGGACACTATCATCCAGGAAAAGCAGCGGATCGCCAAGGCGTACGATAAGCGGACCAAGGGTAAAACCTATGGCGAGGGAGACTTGGTCTGGAAGGTAGCTCTGCCCCTAGACGAACCGGGTCGTGGTAAATGGAGTCCTCGTTGGGAGGGTCCATTTGTCATCGATCGTATCGTGGGCAAGGGGGCTTACCAGCTCCGAGACTTGGAAGGCGAAGTTCACAGAAATCCCATTAATGGGCGATATCTTAAGAAATACTTTCCAAGTGTCTGGGAGTTCGAGGTCCCTCAGGCGGATGACGGTTCTGGACAGAATTCTTAGTCCAGTACGCTCGGAAGGCAACAAGTTATAACGGCACATCCGCCAGGGGTGTTTCCGCCGTTTAACGGCACATCCGCCAGGGGTGTTTCCGCCGTTTAACGGCACATCCGCCAGGGGTGTTTCCCGCCGTTTGTGAAGTTTTCTTCGTTTTCATTGCAAAACCGTTAGGGTTTTGTTTCTTTTGCCTTGTTTAATTTCAACATCCGCCAGGGGTGTTTGTGTCCTTGTACTTTTCATTATCAATCAGATTCGTATCTTGGCGAATGATTAGTATAGAAAGTGCAGATTGCTGTATTCATACAAAGGCTTTGCGGCCAAGGGCATTACAAGGAAAAGAAAATACAACGAGAGCTACTAGCTAGCTCTGATACCATCCTACGTCTCTCTTAGTCTTGGGGGACTGGCGGATTCCTCGTGCTGCTGCTTGATCCTCTTGCCCAAGTCCTCTTCTTCTTCGGAGCTCTGCTAATTCCAGGAGGGGAAAAGGAGCTGGAAAAAAGGGAAAGATGAGGATGCAGTGGCGGCGCCTGAGGAAAAACACACAGTTCCGCTGAGGGAACGTGTGGATGGGTTGCTCGGGGTGAAGGTCATCGAACGTGTCAATGACATTCATCCAAGCACCTAACCGGGTCACTAGCGTTAGACTGGCCGGGTGTTGTTTAAACACCAGGAAGCACAGCTTCAGGCCGCCTAACGCTAGGTGACCGGGGTTAGGATTTATTTAACGCTGGGTGACTGAGGTTACTGGGGTATTTAACCGGGATTTCGGTTTCTCTGGCGGAAAGGCTTGTGGCAGCCAGAGGGCTAAGCCATTTGCTAACAACTCTACGATTGCCATATTTGCTCTAAGCAGGGTGATCTAGTGAGATTTTTGCTGCAACTACGGGGTTCCTTTTATACTACATGTGCGAGGGGATCCAACGGTTGGGGGTTACGCGAGCTTTAATGCTTCAGTCTACCCATCTTTATGAATCTATCCGTTTTCGGCGCCTGCTCGCTTGGGAATCGATGCGTGATCAATGGGGTTTGACTGTCGCATTCTCGGTTCTTCCCACCGTTTCGGTAACTGTCAAATCCTGCATTCATACCAATTTACTTTTCCCAAGCATCTGTTCGGGCTGCCTAGCGTTGGGCTTACTTTCCATTTCTAGTGGGCCGGATGGGGTTTCAACGGCGGACGGGCTTCCACCTTTTCGTCAAACCTAGCCCGTTCTGGGGGAAACCACTTGTGAATCCTATCTAGTTTACTCGGCTTGGCTCTGGCTTTGCACATCCGCGCAGCCCAGTAAACTAGGGGGGCAACATAAGGGCAATATCCGACTTATCTTTCGCGTTGGATTTTTCGAAATTTTTGAAATTTTTCAACTCTCTTTAGGGCTAAGCCTGGTTGTCCTTTGAATATGGGTTTTTAGGAACATCCGCGTTGGGGTGTGCCCTAAACCTTTGCCTTTGGTAAGAATTGTGCGATGCAAGTCTTGATTCTAAATTTTGTTTTATTTACAAAAGTAAAGGGGCTTTGCGGCCATGGCGATTACAAAGGCAAGTAACTAATAATACATATCCGCCAACTAGCTCTGATACCATCTTAGTATAGGGGGATCTTCGCCATCTCCTTCGATCCGAACCCTTTCCGGGCAGGGGTTGAAGAGCAAGATCCTGAGAGATCAGCGGATGAAGCATAGAGATGGGGGTGGCAGAGACTGTCTTGACGCCGAAGCAGAGTGGCACATAGACGTCCGCTGCCTACAATCTCTCGATTAGGCAATGAGTTCAATAGCCCAGCGCTGTCCACGGTTGTCCGATTCCCCTTCATATGGAGAAAGACAATCGGCCTATTGAAGCTCATTGCTCCTCTCTCCTGAGAGGAAGGTACCCCAAACCGCATCCATGCTAGGCTTCCGGCCGATGCACTAGAGGGGTGCCAAATCGACAGCTACCAATCTATAATCACATCCGCCCGGAACATAACATGGGATGTTATGGTTCGGGATTTGTTTAACATGGGGTGTTATGATTCGGGGTGTTCAGCAGAACATCCGAACTAGATCTGGTGGAAAGGATTGAGGAAGCCATAGCGGCTGGTAGCAGAACCTAAGGGAAGAAACGCTGAATAACATTCTAAGGCAGTTTTTTGGGGTTCTCGGGTCTAGCCGGAGGGTGTTGCTTTTATAGCCTCACTTAGAAGCAATCCAATGGCTGAGATGAACTTGCGCAATTATTAGGCAGTTAGAGGTTGGAACAGTTTCCCGTTTTAAAATTCAAATTCATGAGAAACAGTTCTACAGTTTTCTGACAGCGTGGATAAGACTGATGCGCAGGGTTTGGTTTGCGAATCAAACTGAATAGGGCTTGGTAAATGGGCTCATATCATTAAACTCAGTGAATGAAATACATCGAGCCAGTTTTTAGGGGCTAAAGCCGAAACTCATACAGATGCAGGCCCAACCGTTTGATGGTGGCCTTGGTCTTGCTTACCCCACGATCAAACTCTGTTGTTCCCTTCTTTGCTCGCATCCGCTCCTCTTGTAACTTACTCCCCAGGGCCTTCTGTTGATCTACTTCATTGGCGCGCTGGATTCGTTTCTGGCGGAGGAGGGAAATTTGCTGGTCTATGGCTGCCTTCTGGTCTTCAAGTTTAGCTATCTCAGCTGTTTCTGGGTCACTAGTAGCCAGGGCGACCAAATATTTGTAAGCACGAGCAGCATCCGCGAGAGCAGTCTCAGCTTCCTTAAGCTTGGCATGTTGAGTGGACCGGGCAGGCAAACGCTCGTGCAGGCTCCTTAGCTCCGCGGGCAGCCGGAGGAGAGAAGCGTTGGCTTCAGCTTGGACCTCGGGGGGCAAATGCTGGAAGTGGTGCTTAAGGACCTCAAGGGCAGAGGTGAGCTCATCCGCCACTTGAACATCTGCCGGGTCCTTCTCTCCTAGGTGTTCTAGGATTCCCCATGCCCTCTGTACCTCTTCAGGGCTTTGGGGAGGAAGGAAGGGATCTTCAGCCAAGATGAATTCAGGGACTGTTTGTTCCTGAAGATCTGAGCCCGATCCGCCAGGGATCGCGGAGGGCTGAATTGATGAAGACGCCGCGACCAGACCTTCGGGGGTTGGGGTCTGCGGCAGGGAGACCTGTGCAGTTACAGGTTCCACGGAACCAGAATCCGTTGCCTGTGGGACAGTGCTGGTGGTCTCCACATCATCATCATCATCATCCACATGTTCATAAAAAGGGGTTAGGAATGGTTCTAACTAAGGAAAAATAGCTCTTCAGGTGGATTTTACATCATACCTCAATAGCCTCTAAAAAAGGGATTTCCTCTGGCTGACTCAAAGGAGATCCGTGCTGCCCTGCTTGCTCTTGCTGAGCTGTATCAACTGGGTTAGCAGCAGGGGTTGGATCTTGTTCAACCTGGGGGGCAGCATCCACCACCAGTGGGGTGGCATTCATGGTTGCCACTCTCTCTTTTTCCACCTGCTCATAATCAAGGAGGATTGGAAGCAATTCAGACCAAGGGAGGTACCAATTTAGAACATAGGGAATATATACCTCCGTCAACGGGGTCTCTTCGGGATGAGGAGATCCGGGCCGTCCCGCTTGTGCTGGCTGATCGGCTTCAATGGGAGCGTCAGCAGAGGTTGAAACTGGTTCAACCCAGGGGGTAGCACCCGCCAGAGACTCCACGCCAGCTAGAGCCTCTTCCTCTGCCGGAGATAGGTCAAGTGCAGGGGAGGATGGCTCGTCAGCCGCTGGTTGGTCTGCGCCCTGAATCGGCTCCTCTTCCTCTTCTTCTTCTACTTCTTCTTCTGCCTCGTGCTCCTCCTCCCGAGTTGAGTCTGAGGTCAGCGGATGTGGAGTTGAGGAACTGCCAGGAGCGCCACATAGCATGAGCAGAGGCCTATCTGTTGGGGCCTCCGCCATAGTAGCATCTGGATTTTCCTCCGCCTCCGGTCCAGTTTCTGCAGCAGCACGAAGGGTCAGGATTGGTTGGATAGAACGCTGACTAACTGCGAGGGCTAGACGGGAGGAAGTACCTGCATCAAGACAGCGCAGAGGAACAGGTTGAGGAAGACTATCGCCGCAAAGTTCACGAATATAGAGGTCCAGATAGTCCTCGTCGGAACTAGAAGAATCTGCTTCTTCAGAAGGGTTAGAGGACTCACCAGAGGAGATCTCTATTACCGCAGGGTCTCGGCTGGTGCAGGCAGCGGACGAGGAACGCTTCCTCCGAAGTGTCTGCAGGGAGGGATAAAGATGGAATATCTACGTTATGTAGGTATCTATTTGAACTCATAGTTAGAGACGCAGGGGGAAAATGGAGCTTTTAAGAGTACTCACAGGTGCGTCTTCGTCCTCGTCAGTTCTCTCATCCGTTTCACTGATGGTTTTGCTCTTCTTGGGGGGCGGATGAGCTCTGCATTCGGCCTTCCGTTTTCCTTTGTCCATTGGGGTTTGCTCAATTGCCTAGTTTATTAAACAATCAAGATTACGCGAGAGTTTTTTGGGCAAACCGAAACAGTAGTTTCAAATGGGGGCATATTACCTTTCTTAGGGGCAGGTCAACATATAGTGGACCGCCGTGTAGCACTTCTTGATCCGCTGGGGTAAGTTGCCCACCCCGATGCAGAAAGAACCTCTGGAAGTAGAAGACGGAGGGTCGTCGGAAGAGCGAACCTCGCATGCGTGACCACCATACCTGATATGAACCCGTAGAGTCCAAAGAGGCCCTGAGGTCTGAGTAGCAGTCCGGGTTTCGCAGGACGAGTAGCTCTAGCTCTGACCCGTCGCTGGCATCAGGCGACCGCGGATATTTTCTGGTATTCCGCCATGCCGAGAACAGATTCGCACTTTTCAGCGGCGGATACGGCAGGATTTGAGTCAAACCAAACTGCCGAGCAAAGAAGTGGGGTGCGTAAACCTCGTGGCCCGAGGATTTCTTATCACTATGGATGAATGGCAAGTCCACCATGGAGACGCATTGAATAAAAATCCTTTGACCTTTGGTTTCTTGTCTGCTGGAGGGGAGGAAGCCCCGGGCTAGTCCGCGTGGATACTTCAAATGGATCAGCCGCTGTGCCTCGGTAAAAAATTCCTTAGCAGATGTACTGAAGAAGATGTCGAGGCAGACAGCGTAGCTGAGGTCAGGACTAGCAGCACATCCGGCATACTCTTGCCCCACCACTCGATCGGGCCTTGAATCCCTCTTCATGGTTGGGCTGAGTTGAGGAAAGTGCATTTGGCACCAAATATCCAGAATCCAGAGGGGACCGGATTGTGCACACCACATAGGCACGGCGGATATCTGGTACAGGCAGCGGTAGAGTTGGGCCAAAACGTGTTGGGCGAGGCCAATTTCGTGGCCAGCATAGATTACCTCCACCATTCGGTGGTAGAGCTTGGTCATCTTGTTGGTTTGGGAGCAGAACACGAATTTGTTGAGCCAGAAAGATAGGAAGGCTACTCCGTTGATGTCACCACCCAGCTGGGAGGTATCTTTTTTCCACTTCTCGAAGCCAGCGGGCTCAATCCCACCAATAGCGCTTTTGGGGGCTAGCCTCTCAGGGTAATAGCGCTCTTCAAAGGTTTGGGGGCCAAGGGGGAACCCAAAGCCGGCATAGAGATCAAGTAGGGTCACGGAGGTGTGACCGAATTTGAACTCGAAGGCATTGGCTGTGGGATTCCAGAGGCTCATCAGTGGGACAAGAGCGCACCTGTTGCCTCCTTTTGGGCTGAGGCTGAAGCAAAGTTTGATCGCGTCAGCAACCCCAGCTTTCCTCCAGATTTCTCCGTCGAGAGGGCGCCGTTCTGCATACCAGGCTGTCATGTAGGGCTTCACCAGCGGCCAGGCGGCATGGTTCACGGTGCATTGGTGAGGATCTTTCTGGAAATTTGGGCACTCCGCTGGTTCGTCAGAGCGGAAGAGCGCCGGCAGCGGGCGTGCCGGGCTATCAAGGATCTGATGGGCTCCGTTGTTATCCTCAGGATGATAGGCCACCACGAAGGGACCCAGGGTGGCACGGTCCTCTTGAGGAAGGCTAAGATTGGTCCGGTCATCTTCCCCGGAGCATTGGATAAGAGGGAGGAGTTGAGCCTTGGCTTGCTCCGCCACGGGGTACTGAATAACAAAGTTCTTTGAAGGGGCCATTTGGTTTGAATCTGGGTTTTCTTCTGATTTCGGGCTATTGAAGAAGAAGAAAAGGTGGTCTGAAGGAGAAACCGAGGGGACTCTGTTAGAATTTATAGGAATCCGAAAGGGGTTCTTGTTTCGTGAAGCGCTGGGTTTCGCAGCAATCAAGGGTTTAAGGGAACAGTGTTACCGTTTTGAATTGGGAAATTGTGATTGGCGAGGAAACGGCGCAACAGTCCAGTTATTTAAATTGCTGCGGATGAGCCAGCGTTTGGGGCTCAGTCTCTCTTCTATTTCGTTATACCTCAATATCGGAGACTGGGGGGCAATGTTTGGGCCACAATTGGAATTTATTTCAATTGGGCTTTCACCCCGAGGCCCGGAGGGGTTTTGATCAGAGTCAAAACCTTTAAGTTCAGACTTTCCCGCCCCGTTGGGGGAAGTTAGGCTGAAGCGAGGAAATGAGTTGCGACCTAATCAGATTGGGGTTGTTTTGTAACAATCCAACTACACAATATATGAATCTCCTTAGGTGATTAGGTGTAGATACTGATTGATGTGATAGGGGGTTGTTTCGATAGCAATCCATTAGAGGAGATATTTGTTGGAGTTGAGTGCAAAATAGCAATGTGATGATGCGCACGTTAGGCTATCATCAACTAACAACTACAAACCATGCTGCACCATGCTGCACCATGCCTTAAGGAAGTGTTAGGGGAACCGGCCATACTGCACAGTAACAGAAGCATAACAAGCAAGGTCATGACGTGTTGCTCCAAACTGCAAGACTTTAGCATCGACCATACTTCCAACAGTATCTCCGCCGATTTGACTGGAGGCAAGACAAGGAAGGACACTCCTAGTGAGTCGCGGGATCCGCCAGGATGAAGGTTACAGCCCTGGGGTCCCTTGACCGTATAAATATAACTCTTCTGACATCTAGGAAGAGGTTCTCAACCAAACACAAACAACCACAAGTTCTAGCGCAACGCTAACTTGCCAAAGCCTCTCCGGAGCAACTCACGCAATCCGCCTCCGCCCCACGATCGATCTAATCTCATGCTTGTGCCGAGCGCTTTGCTGAGCCACTCACGCAACTCGCCTCTGCCCTACGACGGATCCAATCTCGTACTTGTGCCGAGCATTTGCTGAGCCTCACGCAACCCTCCTCCGCCCTACGATTGATCTAATCTCGTACTTGTGCCGTGCATTTGCTGAGCCTCACGCAACCCTCCTCCGCCCTACGAGTGATCTAATCTCGTACTTGTGCCGAGCGTTTGCTGAGTTTATCGAGTCAGTCCGCTACCCCCGGTAGCAATCGAGTCTGTCAGTCCGCTACCCCTGGTAGCAATCGAGTCGTCACTCCGGTGACACACCCGTGGTCTTGGAAACAGCTCTGCTTTGCTTCTCCGGATCAAAGTAAGATCCTCAATCCTCGAGGGGTTGGGAAGAAAATCCTGGTAGAGAGTTCTATTCAGGTCTTGTTCAAGCCCTGTACGCCGGCTTAGTCAGCGCCCGCGTAACAGTCGCTTGACCAGGAAGTCAGAGTCGATTGGGAGCAGACGAGGCGACTCGCCAGGGGGTCGCACGCAGTCGAGTTGCACCGCTCCAAGGGTGCTGGCACGCCTAAGCACACAGAAACAACAACACACGCCACAACCAGTGCTGACTGTTCGCCGGGTGCTACTCCCGCCACGAACAATCTGGCAACCGATTTGCAGAGAACAACATCCAGATATGCAGCCACAGAGAGCATGAACAGTTAACTCGCACCGGTAACTACAGTTGAAGCAGTGCAGGGATCGAGAAACTGTTCTCTTGAAGAACTGATGTGCGCAGAGCACGCCCAGCTTTCAGAAAACAGCCATTCTTACTCGAAACACCAAGTGCAATCTAGAGAAGAAAACACTGGACATTAAGCGAATCACCGCCCCGTTGGGTTTAGGGTGAGTTAAAAATTCGTCACAACCATCACAATTCACATTGGACTCACATCGGACTGGACATAAACAATGCCTTTGGCTAGAATAAGTTTGTTTTTCTGCATTATGAACATAAATGAACTCCCATCATACCTTCCTTTCTTAACTCATTTTCTAAATGCAGAAACGGATCTGGATTGGAGCCTGGAATGTAAGTCGATCAGATTTGACGAAAACAACAATCAAATAACTGGAGCATCAGATAGTAGAAACCAGACCACTAGATTAACTACTTTAAAAGGAAAAATCAAATACCGCAATATGATTTATCACTATAACAACCACATTGATAACAGTCAAGATCTTCAGGGAACAATGATCAATAATAAGTATCCTAATACTATTTTACACTGATTCCATACTCTGGCTGAGAACAAAGTTCAACGTTATTCTAATACACAATCCCAAGAGTCTCGACACACAAGCCCTACTTGATCAAGTAGGGGGACCATGAAATCACAATCCCTACAAAGCTAGAGATATGCTCAATTGCAGGATTCATGTTGAAGGTGAGGTAGATCTAGGACTAGCAGATCTTGACATAAATCTAGAACTTGCACTCACACTCGGACTTCGGCTCCTAGAGCAGCTCCTGGAATATTTCCGCAGCGCTGAACCCTTGTGAGACCTTGAGCTCCTGTATCTAGGAGATACACTCCGAGAGTAACTCCTCCTCCTTGGCATAGGAGAGACACTAGGAGAGTAACTTCTCCGCGAAACCCTCCTAGGCCTTGGAGAGACACTACGTGAGTAGCTCCTCCTAGAGTTCCACCTACGCCTAGATGAGACAGGAGAATAACTCCTCCTTGAGCTTCTCCGGGGACTGGGCGAAATACTGCGAGAGACAGAGCGATAGCGTCGCCTCCTTCCATAGTAAGAGTCATCTGGTGAGTACCCCCTGCCATAAGGGGAGTAGGAGCGCTCGCGGTATCTCACTGGTGACCTACTGTAAGGAGAGCTTGAGCGAGAATAAGACCTGCGCCGCCTGTAATCAGGAGAGTAAGATCTTCGCCTTCTGTATGGTGGAGAGTAGGATCTGCTCCTACTTCGGTCAGATAAGTAGCTGGGCGACCGACTGTAGCTCCTCCTGTAAGGAGAGTAGGTAGGAGATCTTCGAGAAGGGGAGTAGCTAGGGCTTCGACGGCGTCCTACCAAGAAAACAAACAACTTGTTAGAAGAGACACCAGAGATGTATAAATGCCATATGGAGTATGAAGTGGTAAAAGAGGCTTACCACGAATAGTTCGCAGCCCAAGATACTTTCCTGGAGTGGGGGTTCGCCCTCTCCGTCTTCTAGCCTGAGATAGACAGAAACAAAGAATGAGATCATTGAAGACCAACCAACTAGCAACAAAATAGGAGTAAGGTACTCGAATTCATTATATGTCAAGGCAATAGAAATAGAAAAATATATAACAGGAAAACGCTTTTAACTTCTATAAAAGAGAGAATGCAGGGCATACAACCCTAGTGATCTGATACTTGTTGAGTTTGATTGGTTTGTTAAGTTGTGGTTTGGAATTTGGTGAAGAGCTGCTACACACAGCTAACCTGCTGCCAGAAACACTTCAAGTGGAAAGAAGCAACAAACTTTCAAACTCAAGGAACCAATAGCAAACAATTAATACTCCCACTACGAAGTACAATAGAATACAAACTAAATGATAAATAGAACCAAGTGAATGATCCAGGAAAAATCACAGTTAAAAAGGGAACGAACATTACCTTCTCCACTGTAATCACACGACCTTCAAGTACAGAGCGATCTAAATATTTGATGCAGCGGTCAGCCACATCAACATTTTCCATAGTAACAAATCCGAATCCACGAGATTCTCTTGTCCATGGATCAACCACAAGATGGACATCAATCACCTATAACACCCAAACAAAATTAAGATCACTAAGCAAATATGACACTGAATCGAAGATTGTAACACAACCACTACAGGGTTAAAAAGTAAGAACTGAAGCTAAAAAAAGGGTACTCTCACACATACTTTTCCCTCTGATGCAAAGTGCTTCTCAAGTTCCCTCCTCGTAATCCGAGGTGACAATCCAGTCACATACAAATTGTTCCCAGGATTCTCCACAGATGGGCTCCTGCAATCCAAATCAGAAAACGCATAACCAACCAAATCAAAACACATAAAAATCACACTAAAAACACAAAAATGTGAAAATTCAACAGAATGAGCCAAATGAAGAACAGCTAGATAAAGTCACGCACCTTGACCTGGACATGTACCTCGAAAAAGACCTAGAAGTAGACCTGTATCGCCTCGGGGAAGGAGATGGGGACCTGTATCGCTTCGGCGAAGGAGAGGGGGAGTACCTTGACCTTCTGGAGTACGACATCTGTAGCAGAATAGAATCAACAAACATCAAAACAGATTACCCCCAATTCACTAAAAGAAAAAAAAAACATTTACAAAGCAAAAATTCATGTTCTCTCACAGTAATTATAGTTTTCCAGCAACAAAAACTACAGGACTATGACAATTATAAAACCTAATCTCCAGAAAAATGAAGAGAATAAAGCTGATAAATTCACCAGTAATCCCAATCAAATATATGTCAACAGTCTTATGCAAAAAATAAAATTTAAATCGACCGTTCCAACACAATTTGATTAATATATTCAAAATTCAATGAGCGTTTTCTATGATTCCCAAATATCACATACGAAAATAACAGAAATCATAAAGAATCAAGCCAGATTAAAGATGAAGAAGGAGAAGAAGAACTAACCGTAGCAATTGATGGCGGAGACAATACTTGCTTGCTGAAATTGAATTGCTGATCTCGAGCTCTGGGATATTGGATTAGGAATTAGAACGCGAATTTGTTTGTAGGGAAAGGTTTATCTAGGGAGGAAGCCAGGAGAAGTTTCTGGAGAGAGTCGGACGCCAGACCACATTTAAATCCCGTTTAATATTTTGTGGTACATGCTTTACGCCAATCGAGTATATCACTAACTTTTAGACACGTGGTATACCAAATAGATTTTGTTATGTTTAACTTTAGAGCACGTTTACTTATTTGGAATGAAATTCATCTGGAATAGGAATCGGAAGGAATGAGAAACGGAATGAAATAATATGGGAGGAATGGGAATGAAACTATTATGATTATTGTTGTTTACTTACGATAAGGAATTGAAATTTAAATTAATTACCAAAATGCCCTTTTAAAATATAACAAAAAAATCCTTTTTAATAAGTCATGAGGATATTTTGGGAAGAAATTTTTCATTCCCATTCCCATTCCCCATTCCCACCTCCCCCCTCCGGAATACAACTCTCATTCCCTCCCGGAAAACAGTACTAAATTCAGAGGTGGGCCCCACCACCATTCCCATTCCCATAAACAACCCATAAGCAAGTAAACACCGGAATGGAATCGATTCCGGGGGAATACAATTCCATTCCCATAAAGTAAACATGCCATTAAAGTTACCACTATCTACACTTCCATTCTCCACTCCAGCCAATTTAATCAACCATCTCCGTCGTTGCCAGCCTTTTGTTGGCGCTGACTTGGAGATAAAGAGAATCAAATACGAGCATATAAGAGAGACACAGAATTTGAGATTGTTTTAACTTAGAGAGAAATAAGACTGTTAGTCCGGTTAGTTTTTATTACCGCGTGATAAGGGCTGTGTTATTGATAATTTTGGTTAAGACAGTGTAGTTAGTGGTAAAAACACTTGTTTAAGGGGCGGGGCGTTTATGAAACAAAATATAAACACCAATACAAGAGGGTAGTAGAGATTCATTGTACCACCATCTGATTGGTACGGTCAACTTTGTTGTCTTAGAACTGAGTTGTGTTTTCTTCATGTGCAAATGAATTTTCCTTCCTATGGAAAACGAAGAAGGGAACAAAGCCGAAATCATTAGGTGATATACATGGGAAAACACTTCATAACAGAATTGGGTACTGGAAGGAGCCTTGTCCTGCTGCATAGAGTGGTTAACTTGCTTGCAACAGATCCTACAATACTCAAGAGGACGTGGAGGAGTAGTCCAACCTCCTCCAATGACCACTGGTTTATCTGCCATACTACCCCCTGTTGCTTTACTCTTCTTGTTCATCTCCTTAACATAATCAATCATCTCCTCCGGGAAAGCAAAGAAGACGTCGTCATCATGACGAGGCATCAACTCTGGTTGGTATTGTGGTATGCATAATGGATCCGGCAGAACAAGGAAGTCTGTCGACCAGCTGATCTTCCTTTTAGGTGAGCTTGGATGAACATGAATAGTCTTGACGGGAGGAGGTGTACCAGTGAAGAGTTTGACATACCTCTTAAGGTTGCGTTTGGGGGGGGGGCTTTTTTGCTCCCTTGATTATAAGCCCAGCGGATGCTGCTGTTTTGGTAAAACAGCTTTTTTCCCTTAAAATCAGAAGGAGGGGGTAGCCTCCTTTTGGAAGTCGGCTTCTGCTTCCGCACTGTAGCGGGAGTACTGTAGCTAAATGAATTTTCTAAAATGCCAGAGCTGCCCTCACTCACTGCAGGGGTCAGATCCGAAGCCAAGCATTTCTCCCACCACCACCTCTCCGACTCCGCCATAAAGACCTTCTCTCCCAAGCCAAAGACCGCATTCTTCTCGAGCAACTCGCCGCCACCGCTCCTCCTTCTCCCTCGACTCCGTCCTCCCCACCCACCTTGAGTCTCGCTTCACCAAACTCAAGTCCTCCTCTGTCCTCCCCACCTTGCGATCGGGTCGTCGAAGCCAGGTTGAATCCGAGTAGCTGGGTTTTTAGGCGACGACGATAGAGCGGCGCGATGGCGGCAGCTGAGGCGTCGTCCTGGAGGGCTGGATGATAGGAGCATTTTATGCGACGTTCTTAATATGTTTTTACCTCCATTTATGCTTTTCTTAACCCTTATTTGTGTAAGATCGAGTCATTAGAGTGAGTCTTGAGTCTTTGGCAGAAATAATATGAAATTGTGCGCAATGATATTGAATTAGAAAAGTTTCGGCAATTCCTAGTCAAACTAGGAATCCTAATTGAACCAGGAAAGTAAAAATGGGGGGGGGGGGGGGGGGGGCTTTTTTGCTCCCTTGATTATAAGCCCAGCGGATGCTGCTGTTTTGGTAAAACAGCTTTTTTCCCTTAAAATCAGAAGGAGGGGGTAGCCTCCTTTTGGAAGTCGGCTTCTGCTTCCGCACTGTAGCGGGAGTACTGTAGCTAAATGAATTTTCTAAAATGCCAGAGCTGCCCTCACTCACTGCAGGGGTCAGATCCGAAGCCAAGCATTTCTCCCACCACCACCTCTCCGACTCCGCCATAAAGACCTTCTCTCCCAAGCCAAAGACCGCATTCTTCTCGAGCAACTCGCCGCCACCGCTCCTCCTTCTCCCTCGACTCCGTCCTCCCCACCCACCTTGAGTCTCGCTTCACCAAACTCAAGTCCTCCTCTGTCCTCCCCACCTTGCGATCGGGTCGTCGAAGCCGGGTTGAATCCGAGTAGCTGGGTTTTTAGGCGACGACGATAGAGCGGCGCGATGGCGGCAGCTGAGGCGTCGTCCTAGAGGGCTGGATGATAGGAGCATTTTATGCGACGTTCTTAATATGTTTTTACCTCCATTTATGCTTTTCTTAACCCTTATTTGTGTAAGATCGAGTCATTAGAGTGAGTCTTGAGTCTTTGGCAGAAATAATATGAAATTGTGCGCAATGATATTGAATTAGAAAAGTTTCGGCAATTCCTAGTCAAACTAGGAATCCTAATTGAACCAGGAAAGTAAAAATGCTTTGTCGTTTCTAAAAACGATGAAGATTGAAATTAGGAAACTTCATTTGATTAGGAAACCTATTCGGATTAGGAAACCTAGCTTGTCTAGGAAACTAAAATGAATTAGGAAATCGGATTGAACAAGGAAACTTATTTTGAATAGGGAAGATTATTCTTGCCGAAACTTACCATATTTATTTTCTTGACTTTTCAGAAAATAATTCCACAATTGAAATCTTGAAGCAAGAGGAAAAGAAGACCTAAAAAGGCAAGGAAAGCTCGGATGCAAATAGGAAAGAAGAGAAGAAACATAAAGAACCCTGTTCAAATTCGGGCAGATTCCTGTCTGCCAACTTCCGGAATTTCTGCCGGACGAACCACAACGAATTTGGGGAAACCCTTTTATGGTGAGGAAGGCCTTTGAGTCTAGTTTCTCCAGGATTTAGAATCGTATCAAAAGATTTCCTGAGTAAAAAGTTATGCTAGAATCATTGCCGGAAGGTCAGTCTGCCGATTTCAGAAAAGAAGAAAAGAAGAAGGATGGTTTGGCCGGTTTGTCCTAGCTACAAAAGGGAAGGTTTAATTGCTGAATCATACAAGGAAAGGGACATTATTCTTACATCAAATTGGTAAGAAACCTTTGTGCAAAAAGGAAAAGAATTCAGCCAAAACAAGAAAAGGAAAGAACTCTTACTACTTGCCGGTTTTGCACCATTCCTTAATGGCTAGGGTTTCTCTTTGTTCCCCATATAACTTGGCCGGCTACCTCTCTTCAAGATCATCATATTCCATACGAAAATACCAGCAAAAGTTCTGCCAAAGTTCTCTCAAGTGAAGGAAGAAAATCCTCAAGCCGAAACACATCCATTCTCCCACCACAAAATCGCAAGAACCCTAACCTACCTTCATCCGTGCACACCACCACATCTTGCCGAATCTTCCAAGGTTTTTAAAGTTGTGATTCATCCCTATGGCTTGTATTATTTTCTGCCTTGTTACAATCTTTGTTGTAATAATACTTGGTTTAATTTTGGTTTTGTATGAATGTTATAATTTCGGTTTCTATTGAAGTTATGTGATGTTTGTATAAACAATTTCATGTATGATTTCCGAATTCTTTGAATAGGGCAGTGGTATATTCGGCTATGTTTCTATGATTTGCTTGATTAATTTTCATGAATTCTATGCATAAAAATCGTGTACGTGCGGGCTGCCCTTGTCATGGCAGTTCCAAGGGTCTCGATTTCACTTGCCAAAGTAATTTAGATTGCATCATACGCTGAGTTGTTGTGTCTAAGTCACTTAAGAGGGTTACCATAATTCTGAAAATTTACATGTTTAAACAAGATGTGTGACGACTTGCTTGTTTATGTGTTTCCAATTTGGCTTTTGTGTTTATATGTTCTTCGTGTTTAATTTCTACGCTGAGTGTCTTTAAACCGATTAGCATTATGTTTAGGGTGATACGCTGAGTTAACTCTAATTACTTGTGAAGTCTTAACGATTAGATGGACCGCTGAGGGCTCTAATTAAAATTGGAATTAGGTTAAATCATAGGAATTGCCGATTGTATGCTTGCTGCCTATTTGTTCTTTGGTTCGTGTCATGCATGATTTTGAGTTCTTTGTGCTATGCTTTGTGTGGAATTGTTGATCACTTGTATATATATAATTTAGGTTTTTATTTTCAGTAAGTATTTAATCTCAATTTCGAATCCCCCATTGTTATGTTCTTGTTAACACTTTAATTCTCGATTACCCTTCAAGTTCCCCGGATTGATCGAACCCTATTTATCCATACTAACGATGACATTTTGCAGGGTTTTAAATTAGTGTGAGTTTCGGCTCCCACCACTGGAGACCGTCGTTGAGCTAGAGGGCGGCGCTGGGCTCGGCTACTGGGCAAAATTTGAACTTTGCTTTTTCTGGGTTCCAGGGAGACGATCGCATGGGTGCCCAGAGCAAATATCTAGGTGCCCTGAGCATCTTCATCCTCTGCCGACAAAGAGGTCGTCGGCAGGGTTTAACTTTTCTTTTTCCGATAAAAGGTTGTCGGCAGAATCTGGGGTTAGGAATTTTTTTTTCTTTCTTTCGACGAAAGAGTTGTGGGCAGAATAATTTATAGGGTTTTTTTTTATTCTTTTGATTGGAACCCCAGCGAGATCCCCGTCTCAGTCAGTACTACCGGATGACTGGTTCAAGGCATATATTAACAACCATAAAATTTCAAATTAATCGGTATTACCATTCAATTAAAGTTAAAATTTCTTTCATGTCTAAATTGGTCATTTACATACAAAAAGCACAAGCAAGCTTTTTGTTTACCAAACACTTTGCTAATGTCTTTTTCTCTAACAGCACTAAAAAAAAGCCAGTTTACCAAACACTCAGCCAATTTGCTTTTCAGCCGCTTATTTTAAAAAATAAGCAGAAGTCAGCTTTTCTGTAAAATCCAGCTGCACCAAACATACCCTAAAAGTGCAATATAAAGGGACATGGTCCTTTGCACCACAAATCCCACAAAATAGAACATCACTTCCAAATTTGGTTATGTTAATAGTCTTATACAGGTCGACTGAACTCTTACCAGTAGCGAATGTATGATCACTGTATGTAACAAACCAGGGAAAGAGATACCTGAACGGGGACATCCGAGGCCAGTGGTCATTTATCTTACAACCAGGGGCGGATTCACTCATGGGCGAGTCTAGGCAGTTGCCGAGGCTGGATTTTGTCAATTGCACTGGTTATATGAGTTTTCTGCACTGAAGTTTGACAAAAATGGCAGATTTCCGACAAAATCTTTGGGCTCTGGAGTCTGGACGACTGGAAGTTGCAGCAAATTTTTTTTTTTTTGCTGGGTTGCTGTCTCAAAACGACGTCGTTCACTTAATATCCCAATCCTATAAAACAACGTCGTTTCATACGGACAGAAAAAAAAAGAAGAAGACGTAAATAGAAGAGGACTGAAGGAAGACTCAACATAATTGGGGATTTTGGGGATTTCAGACACAAACCCAGATGAGAAGTGAAGAACACCCATCTTGAAACAATCATATAATTGAAACAATCTTTCGTCCAAGTGTCCAAGTAAGTATTCTTATAATCATATGTTAGTTTGATTCATTATTGATTATTTCTGTTGAATCCTATCATACTATGATTACTATCTATCAATTTTTTTGCTTTCTTATTCTTTTTCTCCATTGGTAGTCTAGTAGTCATCTAATGGATTATCTAAGCTGTAAAACCCAGTTGAACTCGAATTGTGATTTAGGAAATTAGATGATCATCATTTCATGAGATTATTAAGTGGCGATTAAGACTAGGGAATATGCATTCTTTTTAATTGATTCAATTGTTGATTATAGTTATGGAGAGATACTTCAAACCACATGAGCCTTCATCATCAACAAAGAAGAGGAAAAATACAGTTGGTAGTGAATACTCAAAGGATGCTATAATGCAGCGTTTTCAAAATATGAAATCACGTCGTGGACAACTACCGTCTCGTCGTTGATTGAATGGTAAACAGCTTTTTGTCATAGTAGCCTTTTGTTATTGTCATAGTAGCCTTTTGTCATAGTAGCCTTTTGTTATTGTCATAGTAGCATGTCCTCCAGAAACTTATTGTCATAGTAGCATGTCCTCCTGAAACGAAAAGAAAATAGTTCAACAGCATGGTTGTGCATAGTATTATCTAATCACTTGTCAAATACAACCATACACATATCTAATGTGCACACCTGCTTGAAAGAAAGCCTCATGTTCTTGCTATCAGACACACCAATTTTTCACATTCATACCAAAGCAAGCCAGTTTACTACCCCCAGAAAACATTACTGGGGGTCAGTAAACAACAACATTACACCTCTGGGATGCATGAGTAATTAGGATTCCGTTCTCCCCGAAATAAACGAGAAACAACCGAAAGCCTTAATTCATTCAAACATTTATTGTTATTAGATTGTATTGATCATGGGATAACCTCAAGTTGTGGATTTTAAAAGTAATCTCATGTTATTTTTATTTTTCAGTTGAGATGGATTTTATTTTTAAGTGACATTGTTTTATTGTTTTGGCTGGGAAAAGTTTCTGGATCCGCCACTGCTTACAACAGATCCTGCACTCCCAATGGGTATAACTGTTACCATCAGATCCTTTCGAGGATTCGTTGGGGCTATTTTTTTAAAAAATAGTTATTAAATAGTTGTAAAGAAAAGGAAAAAATAAAATAAAAAAAATCAAACCAGAGGACGCGCGACCGGGTTCAAGTGTTGAAGACACAAGAAGTTTAAAGGGAGAATTACTTAATAGTACCTAACCACATTTGAATTAACTAAAAACTCACTTTCCATATTTCTTATACAAATTAGGACATAAGCCCAAGCCCAAAAAATAAGTAGACCAAAATTGATTAAGTAATTAATGTAAAAATATCTAAAATACCCTTATTTTCGTGAAAATTACCAACTGCCACCCAGATCTAACAAGTTTCTCTCTCCTCCTTTTTTTAGTTTTTTTCAAGCAAATTTAAATTTTCCGGCTAAACTACCAGTAATTTGGAGGTGAGCCAATATATAAAGTTGTTCCTTATGTCATGGGCTTTCATTTAAGTACCATATTGCATATGTTTTGAGAAATTTTGAAATTTCGAATTTTGCTCACCAAAAACCACAATAGCAGTTAGTATCTCAGTCGACAGTAGCAGCTAGATTTATAGTCAATAGTAGCAAGTGCCTTCCCACAGTAGCAGTTAGATACATAATCGACAGTAGCAGAGACCTTCCCAGCCAACAGTAGCACCTTTCAAATCGACAGTAGCAGTTACTTTCATGCTCGACAGTAGCAGGTACATTCCAAGTCGACAGTAGCAGGTGTCTTCCAAGTCGACAGTAGCAGGTGTCTTCCAAGTCGACAGTAACAGTTAGTTTCCTAGTCGACAGTAGCAGCTAGTTTTGCAATAGACAGTAGCAGCTAGATTTGTAATAGACAGTAGCAACTAATTTTGTAATAGACAGTAGCAGCAATTAGGACTAAATACATGCTTGTAAATATTAAGGACAAAAGAGTAAATTAGTTAATAACATGTGGCAGCTTGTTATGCACATGGTATTTATTTGTAAATTTTTGTCCTAATTTGTTCAATTAAATATGTAAGTGAGTTATTTGTAAAACAAATTGTTGTCATGTACTAATTTGTAGTTTGTCCAAGTTTAAACCCTCCTAATTTCAAATTCCTCTGACTGCCTTCTCCACATCCCGGCCAATTGACTGAACCCGACCCGAATTCACAAAATCCGCCACAATCAAATAACCCATTCTCAATCCAAAACCCGACTTAAAACCCCCTCAACACTCCAAATAATATTCCCAGACTAAAATGGATCCGATAGAAGCCGCGAAGGAGCTCTCGTTCCGGGTCGGGTTCTCCGGCCACAGCGGCCACCTCAGGCTCGAGCCTCTCTGCACCGTCGAGCGCTCCGACCCCGTCAAGTCTCTCCCCGATTTCGTTCTGGTCAGTCTCCTCCTTCCACTAATTCAATTGCCTTCAATTCATGTCCTTTCAGTTTCTAGGGTTTGGCTTAATGCATTAGTTTAGTACAAATTGATTTTGGAAATTTTATACTAATTTGAAAAGTTCAAGGAGTTTAGTGATAAATTGATGATGTTAGTGTTGAAATATGTTTATTTGTGCAATCAGCCGCCTGCATTTGCTAGGGAGACGCCGGAGTCGATAAAGGAGTATATAGAGGAGACATATCTATTGCCGAGATTGGATTCGGATGTATTTTCACCGGAAAATGCCGGGAGGCAGTGGGATTTTGACTGGTTTGACAAGGCAAATGTGCCCCTGGAGCCGTCGTTGCCGCGGTCTGTTGTGGTTCCTATGTGGGAGTTACCGTTTAGGTGCCAGAAGAATGGATCAGAAGGAGGGATATGGGAACCAAAATCTGTGCAGGTATGTCACTCACTCGGTGTTGGTTTATGAGAAAAATGATAACTAGCAGAGTATGGAAATCAGGATCATAATGCGTTGGTATTTGTTATTTGTTGTTTTTAAGTTTATTGAGTTGAGTTTAAATCACCTGAAATGAAAGGCAACCGAGGCCAAGCCATTCCCTCTTTAGGAAGAGTGGAGAGGTTTTATTTTGGTCCACATTAGTGGACATCAACTAACAACCTTGGAGCTACATTTTTGCTTTTTCTTTTCAAGTTTTTCTCGCCTGTGCAGTGTGTATCCCCAACATTTCCTTATATTTCATTAGGTCACAGCTGTAGTAATGTAGTAATGAGTAATGACAGTACTGCAGGAATGTAATGTCACAATTGTTATATTGGTTTTTGATATGTGAACCAGACTTTGCTTATTATACATCCATAGGTTGATGAAACAGAACTTACTGTAGAAGCACAAGAGTCTGGTTCGTTGCCACGCATGTCCGGACCAGCAAAGGATTTTGTACGGGGAAGCATCAGCAACCGTCCTTTTCGTCCAGGAGGCTTGGATGATTCTCAATCGTTAGAAAGAACTCTTCCTGATGGTGCTTCTAATGGTGAATGGGTACACCAACTTCTTGCTGGTGGCCCTGCACAGGCTGTCCCACCAAGTTTTAAGCAAGGATTGGACCTTGGTCCTCTCAAGGTTAGTTCAAATGTGATATTGATTGAATGTCGTAAATCTAAACATATCATAGTAACATAAGAGCTCTTGTGTTAGGCATATCCAGGCTCGTGGAATGTATACAATGATCAAAGTTCAGTCCAAAGCACATCAGATGAAAAGCTGGTCAGTGTTTGTTTCCTCACACTTTCTTTCTGTTTTCAAATATTTTGAACCTGTTGCAATATAGTTTGTTACTACTTGAGTTGCCAAATTTAGGCAGTTCTCTTATTATCGATTTGCCTAAATCACCTTCAATGTATTAATCTCTTACATCGTGAAGTTTAATTGGGAATTAGTGGTTAGTCATGAAGTGAATGAAGTGTTTGGTTATTATAATTATTATATATATTGTCTATATACATGCTTTCTTGGCTAATGACCTCGGCACCAATCCTTATGGTGCGGATTTGATATTTTGACTAACTTTTCGATTAAATTTTACATCTTCACCGTCTAGTCTTTAGGTACTCATATATAGATTATGTCTGCAAAATTTCAGCCAATTTGATAATCGTTAAGGCATTCAAAAGTGCGATTTCCTACCATAAACATGAACGATTCAGTTTTGACAAAATGCAGTTTGCCCATTTGTTTTAATCTAGTTTGATATGCTAATGGTTATCAAATTGGCTGAAAATTTGCAGAGATGATCTATACATGAGTACCTAAAGACTAGACGGTGGAGATGTAAAAATTCAATCGAAAAATTAGTCAAAATATCAAATCCGCACCATAAGGATTGGTGCGGAGGTCCTTAGCCAAGATGGCCTGTCTATATATATATATATATTGTGTATTGCATGTGCTATTTGGTATTTGAGTGAGAGTCTTCTCTCAATTATAATGGTCTCTAGTTGACAAAGGTTTTTGGAATGTATTTCTAGGGTATGCAGAGTGAGTTGTCTGTACAGTTTGATGACTTGTTCAAAAAGGCTTGGGATGAGGAAGTCGTTGAGTTTGAAGGAGACGGTATGTACTAAATGCAAATTTGATACATGTCATCAGCATAACCGCATATAATGCTATGATCTTATGGGTTAAGAGATAAATAAATTCATGGAGGCCAGATGCTCGGGCATTGAAAAATTGAGCAGACATAGGCCGAGTTAGATATTACTGCTTTAAATGAACTATGGCCTGCTTGGCTAGATTTGCATTGCATTAATTGTGTTGTTGACTAATTTTGCAACTATTAGATAAGTTCGGCAAGTCACATATAAATTTCAGTAGACCAGCATACTTATGCAGACTAATTAGACATTCCAGGATCCTGTATTGACACTGGATTTGAGCTTCTGATGGTCCGTAATCAGTCCTACAGTGATAAGTTTGGTCACCTCCTCCTTTTCCATCATTAATCTTCAAGAGCAATTGTGGATGTTAGCTGACATTACGATTGACAATAAACAAAAAGTGATCTTGTGGAAAAAGATATGCATCATCAGAATATGAACCGTGTGTTGTTATATGTGGGTGTCTTTTTCTTTCTTTGGTGGTTGACACGTGCTGTTAACTATTCAAGATTACCTTTGAACCAGGGAACAAATTCTCCGAGTATCTAATCTGATAATTCTGTTTTGATCCTTTTCATTTATAATGTTTGAATGAGAATGTTATTCCCAAAGGTCAATTGTCTGGAACGGAATCTGCTATGTCAGAGGATGAAGCAAATGTGGTTGATGTTGATATTACCAGCCATCCTCTTGAGCCTGAACCGTCTGTGTTGGATGAGATCTTGTCTGTTGAGACAGGAGACTCAAAGTCAAGATTGAATGGAGCTGGTGGTGAACAGAACCCGGAGGTAAATGTTAGTTATGTAGTAGTTTAAGTAAAGCTTTCTCATATATGAACTTAGCAGGTATCTTTCTTTACATTAAGTGTATTCTAATTTTTGGCTGTTCATCATTGACAGGCCTGGGCTATTAGTGGACGCACAGAATGGATTTCAGAGAATTTTAATGATCTTGTGCCTGATATGGCACTTGATTTTCCTTTTGAATTGGATACATTCCAAAAGGAGGTATTGCTCGAGTCTATCCTGTTGTATGTTTTCTTCAGAGATTGATTGATACTGTCTAATTTTTCTTCTTTTGTGGGATTTAAATTGATAGATGGATTTTAAATAAGTCCAAATAGTGCACTTGGATCTTTACTGTATCATCAATTCTGAAAGAAAGGTTTAGATATTTTCATCAAAATACTTGGTACGAAGTTGGTTCATATTTATTTTACCTTGTGCTTTGGTTCATTTTCATTTAGGTACTAGCATTTAGACTGTGTTGATGGAAAAGATGAGTTGACACTTAACAGGTCTCTTTTACACATGAATTTATTACATTAGACACACATTTTTAGTTGGGTGATGTAGTAGATGTCCTACAGACTTTGATTGTGTTGACCACAGATTAAGTCCACACGATCAAGTGCGTCTCACATTGTTGTCGAGCAGAGACTAAACTATATTTGAGCACTCTTGAAATGGTTAAAAATTGTACAAAAATATTATTCTCAAATTAGTTATCTAGATTTTCACCATACTCACCCAGATAGGATTCTTTAAGCATCTTTATCTCTTATGGCTTACAGGATCTGGTTTTAAGATTGTGAAGCTTCTTATGTTTAGACTTGCATTATTTTCATGTCGTAGATTGCAAAATTTCTCAGAAACAGAGCTTTTATATTTTGCTCCTTTTGTTTTGCTATGACAGTGTAGAAGTTATCTTCATCGTAGAAAGTGACTCTGAGAATTATTTCTGCTTATATAACCTTGGTCACTATTGTTCAGGCAATTTATTATCTTGAAAAGGGGGAGTCTGTCTTTGTAGCGGCTCACACATCAGCTGGAAAGACAGTTGTTGCGGAATATGCATTTGCTTTGGCATCAAAAGTATATCCTGAATTCTTTCACTGGTGGATGCTTTTTACTGCAGTTATATATGATTAATGTAACATTCTTCCATATACTTATACCTGCAGCATTGCACTAGAGCTGTGTATACAGCTCCTATTAAAACCATCAGCAACCAAAAATATAGGGACTTCTGTGGAAAATTCGATGTCGGACTTCTTACCGGGGATGTTAGCTTGAGGCCCGAGGCTTCTTGTCTCATTATGACCACTGAAATATTAAGGTCAATGCTTTATCGGGGTGCTGACATCATACGTGATATCGAATGGGTAAATGGAATTGTTTCTATGATATTATCGTGATCAGTTATTTCCCTCCTTTCTATTGATATTTCTTCACAATTAGTACTTTCCCAAATTCTGAAACTTTCTTGTTATTTTTCTGCATGTGTGTGTGGAGATAGGTTATCTTTGATGAGGTTCATTATGTCAATGATGTCGAAAGAGGTGTTGTTTGGGAAGAAGTTATTATAATGCTCCCAAGACACATCAACATTGTCCTCCTTTCAGCTACGGTATGTACTCTTTCGTGATATTATTTATCACCATGAAAAAAGTAATACAATTAGGAAAGCGTAATCAAAGGTCCGAATGATCAACTTGGCAATTAGATGTTAAAATCAATAGGTCTTCAAATTCAATTGAATATTATTTGATCGAAAAACTTGTTGATATGAGCATTATAATTGTTGATTAAATTATATCTATCAAGAGGTTATTCATCAGTGTTATGAGTATAGTGTATGCTTTGATACAGATACTTTGAATTAGTTGAATGGCAAATGACAAATGAGTTCTCGGAAAATTATCATTTACTAGTATTAGATAATTCAACCATCTCAAAATTTTCATTTCTTGTTTGGAAGCTTGTTTTTCAAATGTTTAATTTGATGGTGGTCTGTTTGCCCCCTCTTGTTTATTCATCAACTTCTAGCCCCTTAACACATGTGCAAGCACCTGTCACTTGTTTTTCAATTATATTTAATTTCCATGAGTAGTTTTGTTGGATTTTGGCTACGGATTATTTTTTTAAAATTTGTTATCAGACTGCCAAACAAAACCCAGTTATAAGAAACTGCTCCTACAGTTAATGTTTTTCAACTTTTTGTTTATTTCTGTCCTAATTCACTAATCATAAGTGTTCATCCTACACTTAAATGTTATATTACTTCTATGTTGAATTTCATTAAGCAAGGGCATTACTGGGTTTATGAAAATTTAAACTTTTAAGCTTTTTTGGTTAAATTAACTTTGTGATGTCTTTGTAAAATTTGTTCCGATTCGAAACAAGTAAATATTTCTTAGTATTAATCTTAACGGTTATACCAGCTGTTTGGTTTAGTTTTAATCCAAAAAGTATTAATCCAACAAGTAAACATTTCTGTACATTGCTTTTGTTTTAATAAAAGCTGTTTCCTTAAAAAAAAAAAAACCAGCTGTTTGGTTTGTCAAGTATTAATCCAACAAGTAAACAATACTACCTCATTGGCTCCCGCAGACGGACCCTTTTTGTTTCACTAACTTTTTTTGTAACAGCAGATGCATCTCATGTTGTGCTAATTGTCAATTTATAGGTGCCAAACAAAGTTGAATTTGCTGACTGGATTGGACGGACAAAGCAAAAGCAAATCCGTGTTACTGGGTAAGCATGTATTGGTGCAGTGGTCTTTGATTCAACTCTTCTTCTTCTTCTTTTTTTTTTGGCTCAGACAATTCAAATCATGTCATGAGCGGAATTTTTTCTCATTGTTTGTGATGCTTCTAAACATTTTTTATGCCTACTTCTCGACATTTTCCCAATATTCTGGTGATGAGTGTAATTTTATGATAGGACTACAAAGAGACCGGTCCCGTTGGAGCACTGCCTATTTTACTCGGGAGAACTTTACAAGATATGCGAAAGTGAATCCTTCATTCCTCAGGGCTTCAAAGCGGCAAAAGATACTTTCAAGAAAAAGAATATGAGTCCTGCCACCAGCGGTGGTGGTGGCGGATCACGTGCTCCAGCTTCTGCTTCAGCTTCTCAAGATGGGGCTCGAGGTCAAAAACGTGAAACTTCACATTTGGGAAAACAGAAGCAATCAGGTGGCCAAAATTCAGGGAATTTGTCCAGAACTGGTGGAGCAAATCAAAACAACGGCAATGGCATGAACAATTGGGGTTTAAGAAGATCAGATGCTTCTTTGTGGTTGTCACTTATTAACAAGCTGTCAAAGAAGTCATTATTACCTGTATGTTTGTGGAATTTGATTGTGTTGATTGCATTCTTGTCTAATAATTCTGTAGTCTTATGCCTTGACTTGTCTCCACAGGTGGTTATATTTTGTTTCTCAAAGAATCGCTGTGATAGGTCAGCTGATAGCATGTCGGGAATTGACCTCACAAGTAGTTCTGAGAAGAGTCAGATTCGTATTTTCTGTGACAAAGCATTTTCACGGCTGAAGGGATCCGACAGGAATTTACCGCAGGTCCAGTTGCATACAAATCATTTCATCTTAATTAAATATAAAACTCTGGGATTTAGACATCATATATTCTCAAATGCAGGTTGTCAGAGTTCAAAACCTTCTCCACAGAGGGATTGGTGTCCATCATGCAGGACTTCTTCCAATTGTCAAGGAAGTTGTCGAAATGCTCTTTTGTCGGGGTGTGATAAAGGTAAATGTCTGTTCTGGATTTTATTTGTTTCATCACTTTCATGACATTGATGTTTTCTGATTCAAAATGATACTCTGGAATCTGGATACCTTGATGATGTTAAGGTCAACTGTCTAGTAATGACCATGAGTTTTTAAGTTTCTCTGTTGCATTTCTGCATCTATCTGAATTTAAATTACTGTGGTGATTTTGGTTTTGTAATTTTCCTCTGTTTTTTTTTTTTGTAGGTACTGTTTTCAACAGAGACATTTGCAATGGGAGTTAATGCACCAGCTAGAACGGTGAGTTCTGTTAGGAACTATTGTTAAAATTTGAAGTACGATTTCCACTGCCATATCAATATATCTGGGGACTGGGGTGGTTCCTTGGTAAATAACTACTTGTCCAAACAAGAAAAATCTTCACCTTGGTAGGTATTCTATGTTTCTGTGATCTTTCATCTCTTTGAGTGCTAAATCATTGATCAGTTTACTGAATAATTCGTTTGGCTTAAGTGGTCAAATGTGATGTTGATTGAAGCTATTTATTTTCTAACTCATTATAACGTGTTTGATTCAAGTCTTCAATTGTTTATTACAATGAAAGAGAACATGGTCTGTGTTGAACAATGCATTAATATGAAGAAATAAAATGTCCAGAATTAGAGGAAACAAATTCTGCTTTTTGCGCTTTGGTTATTATATCTCTGAATGGACAGATGTGTTAGCGACAGTGCATCATCTTGTGCTATGTTTCAGCTGTAGATATGAACTCTATAACCTGTGTTCGTATGCAGGTTGTTTTTGATACATTAAGGAAATTTGATGGCAAGGAATTCAGACAACTACTACCAGGAGAATACACTCAAATGGCAGGCCGTGCTGGCAGGAGAGGACTTGATAAAATTGGTACTGTGATAGTAATGTGCCGTGATGAAATCCTAGAAGAGAGGGATTTGAAGCATGTCATAGTTGGAAGTGCAACACGGCTAGAATCTCAGTTTCGGCTTACTTATATCATGATCATGCATCTTCTTCGTGTTGAAGAACTGAAGGTACCTATTACTTCATACCAGTCCCATTTATACATATAGGGGAAATGAAACAGGACTGCACAGCAATTTTGATCCCGTTCCAGATAGAAGAAGCTAATTTCTGAAAGTAAAGCCATGTCAATGATGTATATAGAGCTTCTGATAAATCATGAATACTCTTCATCCATAACTTCTATAGCTTTATGGGAGCAATTAAAATAAATTATTTCAGTAAATATAAGGTTTAAAAAACTTTCCTTATTTTATAGTGTAAGTACATTCTATCTGCGGTGGATTATTACTCTGTTGAGACTCCTAGGATGAATACGGACCTTCCATTGAGATTGATTAGGATTAAATAAAGACCCCTTTGACATTGCTCAACCTATTAAAAGCAATGGCCTTCTTGTGTTCATTGCAGTGAGGAACCAACAACCTTCTGCTTATAGAAGTAATTCTTACATTAATCAACGAAGGGCTTTCGTTCTTTCTTATTTCTATGAGTTTATAAAGAACTTATGTAGGTACAAGGCAAAGTTTAATCTCTGCTTTCATAATGAGTCCATTTACTAAGATTGATAGGGACCATCACCGCAGGTGGAGGACATGCTGAAAAGAAGTTTTGCTGAGTTTCATGCTCAAAAGAAACTACCAGATATGCAGCAACTTCTGATGCGAAAGCTTGCTCAGCCTACAAAAAGTATCGAGTACGTCCACACCGTTGTCTTGATGATACCAATCTCTCTTGTATTGTACATTCTATATGTGGGATTCAGTACAGCCCTTCTTTTATACTGATCTGTTATAAATGTGGTAACTTGTAAATGTGGCATAGTTTTGTCAGGCATGTAGGGTGTAGAAGTATAAAAGACAGTTATTCAAATGAACTATAAAATGTTTCCTTGTGAAATTAGTTGTGCTCTTCTTGTGCATATCTACCAGTACTAGCTGCACTTGTACCACTTGTGGACATGCCAGAGCATATTAGCCTTTTGTCAGTGATAAAAAAAAAATTAAAAAAAAAAACAATTTTTTTCTCTCTCTTTTTTGGTTTCCAACAACTTTTGATGGGCTCCCTTTGCTTAAGTTTAGTTGATATTGAGGGGTGGACAGATTTCTCTGAGACTAATCAAAAAAATTATAACTCACATTTTGTCTTATGATGGTTCATGAAACATGGGTATTTGCATGTAGATGTATAAAAGGGGAACCGGCTATTGAGGAGTACTATGACATGTACTCAGAAGCGGAGAAGCATAGGACAGAAATATTGGAGGCAGTAATGCAGTCCTCTGTTGCTCAACAATTTCTTACTCCTGGAAGAGTGGTCGTCATGAAATCACAATCAGTGAGTCCTTAATTTTTTGTTTAGTTAATTGAGATTTCCTTCCATTTCCTCCTGGATCCAATTTCTGTTGTACTCTTTGGATTATTATTGATAGTGGTAAGGTGTCACCTAACATCCAGTGTCAAGCTGTTGAAATTTTTTAAATCCTGCATGATTTCTGTGGCCTCCCGTATGGAAAACATAAGAATACATGTATTAGGCTGACGACTGACATCTGATGAGTACCTAGTATAACTAAGAGTAGATGACAATTATGTACGTTGTCAATGTTGTGATTTGAAGAATACTTGAGACTATTACTTTAAAACTTATAATTTAACCATAACTTAGAAGATCCTATATATCCGTTGAACTTGGCCATAGCTTGATTATACACCGACATTTGTATGCATAAGAGTGGGAGATATCATGGAGGAGATTTACATAGATTGAAAGAGTTGTAAGTTTTGTGTATTGAAGCATGAGTATTCATATGTCTGAGGTTTCTATATCTTCAGCGTAAAAGGAAATTAGTTGGTTAAATTTCAATAACATAGCAATATCACTTTGAAAATTAACCTATAACAGTGAAATGAAAATTTTCAACGAGTTCCAGCTTTCCAGGGTCAATAGGGATTTGAAACTTTGCCATCTCATCCTCGCTTCTTCTGCTCTTCAAACTGGAGCTAAAAGGGAATGCTAGAATAGAAGTGGATAGCAAGTCCAACAGAGATTTAAAGCAGAAAAATGTTTCTGGTCCTCACTTAGCATGATATGCCTGTTGTTATTATTATTATTTTTTTCTAGAGTATCTAAGGGTTTCACACCTACTCCTTGTCGTAACTCGAACCAATGACCTAATTACCTACTTCCTAGGTAATGGTGCTCTTTACCACTTGACCAATCCCATTTCGTCAATGTCTGTTGTTAGCTCTTCAGTATGTGTTGCTATTAATGTGTTTACAGTTTGACTATACATGTAAACTCCATTATGTCTATCAAGCTCTTATCTGGTTTTTCATTAGAGTAGTTATGGGTGTGCTAAACAAGTCTGGATACTTTACCAACAGGCCCAGGATCACTTACTTGGAGTTGTTGTGAAAGCACCTTCTTCTAGTAATAAGCAACACATTGTTCTAGTGCTGAAACCTGAATTACCACCGACAATCCAAACTCCCCTGGCTAGTGGTAACTTACAAGACAACAAAAACACTGATTCTTCTCAGGGTTTCTACATGGTAGCGAAATCTAAACGTGCTCTTGAAGAAGAGTATTGTACCTCTGTTTCTTCTCGCAAAGGATCAGGTATCATCAACATAAAATTACCACACCAAGGTGCTGCTGCCGGGGTGAGATACGAGGTTAGAGGAGCCGATAACACAGACTTCTTATACATTTGCGCGTGCAAAATAAAGATTGATCAAAGTCGACTTCTTGAGGACAGTAGTAGTGCTGCTTACTCCAAGACAGTGCAACAGCTGTTAGAAAAAAAATCTGATGGAAATAAGTACCCTCCAGCCTTGGATCCATTAAAGGGTATAGCTATTTCACTCTATTGTATCCCTACCTAAAAAGGATACACATATACCCTGTTGTTTCATTTCATTATTGAAAGTTTTGTTTTTAATACAATTATTACTAGATCTACATACATTTCAAACTTTTTTGACCAAAAAAAAGAATATACACTTTAAACTTTAAAGCACTTACATAAATTGGAAAGCTGTGCATTGCTTCTTCATATAATTTTTTATGTCCTTGGAAATTTAAATTCTGAACTATCCTATATCTTGATATCATGTTTACTTTCTCTTGTCTGTTATAATACTTTTCTATTGGGTTTATTAGTCCAAGAAAGAACAAAATAATAATGTGCAGAAGACTTCGATTACTTGTGAATTGGTTAGTTAATTCACTCTTTAAGCTGACCTTCATACTGGTGATCCTGGTTCAGATCTGAAGTTGAAAGACATGCATCTTGTGGAAACATACTACAAATGGACTAACTTATTGCAGAAGATGACAAAGAATAAGTGTCATGGATGTATTAAATTGGAGGAACACATCAAGTTAGCAAGAGAGATAAAGAGACACAGCGAGGAAGTTAATGCTCTTAAGTATCAAATGTCAGATGAAGCACTTCAACAGATGCCAGATTTTCAAGGCCGGGTACATTTTCATGATTCACATATATCTTTCTTTGTTACTTTGGCTAATATAGGGGTCCCACTGAATATATAATTTTATATTTCCAGATAGATGTTCTGAAGGAAATTGGATGTATAGATGCTGACCTTGTAGTTCAAATAAAAGGCCGGGTCGCATGCGAGATGAATTCTGGGGAGGAGTTGATATGCACAGAGTGTTTGTTTGAGAACCAACTAGATGACCTGGAACCAGAAGAAGCGGTGGCATTAATGTCGTCGTTTGTTTTTCAGCAGAAAAATACTTCTGAACCTTCGCTTACTCCTAAACTTTCTATGGCGAAAGAGAGGTCATTCTCCAGCTTTTGCAAATTAATATTTCTTCTATGCCATTTGACTTTCTGGCTCAGATCTTGAATACAAAATATATGCATGGAATTTAGGTAGTATGCTTGCGTTTAGAAGCTTCATTTGCTACTAGAATTACCCCTGTTTAGTGCTGCCTTTGATGTTAGCATTGTGAATGCTGGTAGTAACCTAGAATTTTCATCGTTTGTTCTTGACGCAATCTCCTTGCATATTGTTTCAAGAAACAAGGTGTTATGAAGTTCTGACTTCAGTTTTCATAATTAAGATGTTACCCGCATACACGGCATAACTATTATTAAAATGGCCTATTTCTGCATTATTCTCACCTAGTATATTTTTAAACTCATACCAACCATATTATGAAAAAATAAATGAAAGATAAGTTAAATAAAATAAAATATGAATGATGTAATCTGAATAGTCGTTTGTTCGTTTCAGATTGTACAATACAGCAATAAGACTAGGTAAGCTTCAAGCTTGCTTCAAACTTCCAATAAATCCGGAGGACTACGCCAAAGAGAATCTCAAGTTTGGTCTTGTTGAAGTCGTTTATGAGTGGGCAAAGGTTTGACTGTTTTACCTTAGAATTTCATCAGTGATTCCTGTGACTAGTCTGGAGTAGTATATCTTACATGTCCTTATTATCTGCAGGGCACACCATTTGCAGATATTTGTGAACTTACAGATGTTCCTGAAGGCATGATAGTGCGTACCATTGTTAGACTTGATGAGACGTGTCGTGAATTCAAAAATGCTGCATCTATTATGGGTAATTCTGCTCTATACAAGAAAATGGAGACAGCTTCAAATGCAATAAAACGTGACATTGTTTTTGCAGCTAGCTTGTACGTCACAGGCGTATAACTGCTTCATAAGCTGAAGGTACAACACTCCAGTTCATCCTTGTAAGTATCAAATGGGAGGATCTGGAAATGAGCCATACCTTGTTGTATATTAGTGAATCCATGTTCTCTATGCTGAATTTCAGCAAAGCCCTCAATGTTTCTACCCTTTGTGGAATTTTTTGCAAAGCAAATGTAGATGTAAGGTGTTGCAGAAATATAATTTACCCTATTAGTTGAGATTCAGAAAGAGAGCTCTTCAGGTGCTAACACGCTGACAAATTAAACTGCCGCGAGTCTTCAACATGCATTTATGGTTCAAATGCAATGTTATTCTGCAATTTCTCATTATTGTTCTGTTTTACTGGTACCTATTATTTAGCCGTTTAGGTAGTACACCAAGCAATGTTCTCTTGGTGGATCAACTCCAGCACTGATTTTTCCTGGCAGGTTTTAACGTGATTTTACCATAATTACAGATCTTGCAGCTGATATGAGCGAGTCAAGGTAAAAAGTAAGAATAAAGTGGGATCTGCAGTAACTTTTAATATGGAATAAATTCAGCAGCTCTTTTTCTTTGGACAAATTCAGCTTTTGATAGTTCCATAGAAACGAAGATTTTAAAACTCTTGTAACTAGAAGAAGTGTATAAAGATCTAATTATTACATACCCTCATCAACTCAAGGCACGCAGATGATCAAACATAAACTTATTGGCCACATCAATGGGTTTACAAATTCACAAAATGCAGAGAGAAATCTGCAGCATTAGCATATCGCTTGAAAGGTAATGAAGATCCACATCCCACCCTAGTTGTCGCTTCTTCCTGGCTTGCCTGAAGCAAGAGGTACCTAGAACAAGAAAACAGTCACATAGGTTAAGTTCACATATCCAAAAAGTACTGATCTGCATAATGGAAATGAGGGTGGGAAACGAGGGTGGTTAACTTACGGCATTAACAGCATCTGGTACCCAGTCATTAGTTGCTGGGTTGCATTGGCAAGAGGCATGAGTGCTGGTGTCGGAATCGGGTTCAAGGCGGTAACCTCTGTCGCTAGGGTTTTGTACCTTGATAAACCCTGTTCCTGTTGCGTGGTGTTGCTTGTCAATGCAGTTCAGATCCTTGTAGTAATCTGTCTCCACAAATTCCTCACTCACCTCGCTTCCATTCACAACCAATTTCTCCTTCAAAAACTCAAAATAAACAATGAAAATTAATATATTTCATACACGAACTCATTAATCAAGCGTTTGTAGTCCAACGGTTAGGATAATTGCCTTCCAAGCAATAGACCCGGGTTCGACTCCCGGCAGACGCATGCCAGTTTTTCAATTTTTTTCTTTCTATTTTATTTTTTGTTATTTATGTAATTTTGGAACAGATTATGGTATCGAGAAAAGAAGGAAAACCAACCTGTGAATCATTTTCGAGTCGTTGGAACTCAACAAGTTCAGGAATGGAATCTTGTTTATCATCCGTTGAGAGAACATCGACATATTGAGACGCATGTTCGCTACGTTGAGGCTTCGAGTGACGCTTGGGCATTACTCCATCGAAGTATTCTCTTGTCTCAGATTCGATCTCTGCCTCTTCTTCCCTTGACAAATGAGTGTCACTTCTGTTAGGCCTCCCACAACAATCCATTGCTCTCTCCTGTATGGTTTCTTCTTGCCTCTCCTTTGTTTCTAGTCGCCCTAAAATTTGGGATTTATAACTGAAATGGACACAAATGGTGGTTTACAAGTAGGCAGATATTTGCTACTTGCATTATTGGGTTGATGAGTTAGTGTGGTGGAAATTTTGCGATCCAAAAGGTACCCAACTTTCTCAAGAGAAATATCTAAGTGATTCTATGATCTTATCCATTCAGTCTATCCTACATGGCAATTCTTAGGTGGCAAATAAAGTGTGGTTTTTCTCTTTCTCTTTTCTAATTTTCAAATTTTCAAATTTGAAATCCCCTTATTTGACTTGTCCAATATTTTGGTCAAAATTTGTTTAACAACTGACTTGAAGACCCGGAATTTTTTTTTTTAAGTCATTTTGTTAAAAGCAAGCTCATCAAATATTTGTACGGAGTTTTGTTTTTCTTAGAAGGCAAAATTACTGTTTTGGTCACCGATATATGTCAATAACGACAGTTTGGTCACTATCGAATGTCAAATATCAAAATGGTCACTGAAGTTAATGTTTCGTTATCAATTTGGTCATTAAAAGTCAAACGGCTGTTAAATATAGAATATTCTTCGAATATTCCGTTTCTTGCAAGGGTATTATGGTCACTGAGGTATATTGGCGCCATTTCACAAATTACCAGCGAAGTATACAGTATTCTCTCAATACAGCCAATCAAACGCTGGAATTGGTATTACAATGAATCTAAAAGAAAGATATACTGCTTGAATGGAAACAGAACGAGAAATGAAATACATTCTGCACACTGACGGAAAAGAGGGACCATGCACCGCTGAAATTCTGATGGCTGAGTAGCTTCCAGAACTTCTTCCAATTCACCAAGGAACATAACTTCCTTTGAACTATTGGTTATGGGCCAATACTTCAACAGTCCTCCAATCACGGTATCAGACAACTCGGCATCTTTCTCCACGAACTGAGTAATGCAATAGGAGAGCTGCTGATGATACATAGATACACATTTAGGCTTGTGAAGGGGAATCAAGGCGCGAACAAGGAACAGCTTGTGCTCTTCCTTCAAAGGCAAAGCAAAACCATTAATTATACTGCCTAAAATTTCAAGCATCTCAGCAATTCCATTGTGCTTCTGAGTCTCAAATATGAACCAAAAGAAGATATTGTTGATGGCTTTCCTAATGAATGGTCGATGCACCATGAACTTCCCATACACCCTATGGAGGATTGTTTTCAAGTATTCCCTCTCTCTTTGATCCTCCGAGTCAAACAAATCAAGCAACTTCAAAACAAACGCCTGGTCAATATATCTTTTAGCTAGCTTAGCATCTGTCTCCGTAGAAGCCACAAACCTCAACAGAAACTCATACACAATCTGAAGATGAGACCAAGCCGGTTCCAACATCTGGTCGTCCTCATCTTGATCATAGCTCTCAAGAGCCTTCTTCTCCTGACTCGGAGATGGAAAAGTCTGAAACAAATTGGTGGCCACCATCTTAGTAATCTCCTGCATTGTCACCTCATTGAACTTGGAACTCACAGACGAAATGTAATCCACAAGTTCAAGCAAAGTCTGCCTCTTCACATCTTTCTCCCTCAAATTCTTTGAAGGATCATTAAAATCAAACACAACACCACACATGTTCAATTTCTTAATAAACAGACCCTGCTTCTCTGCACTGGGAACATCACGGAAACTCGGCAAGGCCTCATAGGCACCTGAAAACAACACAGGGCCTACTTGACCCTGTTTCTTGGATTGGTTTGATTTTCAAGTGTATGCACGAGGGTGAGCCATAAGGTAGGCCTCTAGGACTTCATACATCCCAATGGCTCTGTCTTTCCCAAGCTCAATGTCCTCTTCTTTGATCTGAATACCATCTTTGGCTTTGTATTCACTTGTCAAATGACATATACATCCTCCCCTGCCATACCCTTCAAACTTGACATCATAGGTAATGTAATCAAGCTTGTCCAGCAAATGTTCTGCTGCATCACTCTCAATGAAGGTGTACCTGCACATCAGATTCTCCTTGTCCAGAGCATCAATCCTGTGTTTTGCATATCTCATAGGACTAGCTGCACAACACAAAGAACACCAAACACTTAGTTACCTAGCTATTAGACTAGTTCTATGACCAAATTGATGAAAAGATTTCCAATTTAGTTGATTTTAGCATGAAACTCTTAGGCTGGTATCTAAAAATCGATCAGTTGGATTATGAAAGGGTTTAAATGATTATATGAGTTGGATCTGAAGCTAGCCTTGTTTGAGTATATATAAAACATAGATGGAAAATTGAAAGAGTTGACTTGCTGATCAGTAATACCTTCAGTGAAATTGATCTGTTTGATGGTTCCAACTTCTCCATCACCTTCAAGGAACTCAATACTTTTAATGGAAGAGAACATGAGCTTGGGACAGAGGTTGTGAGCATCAAGGATCAAGGCCTTGAACATCCTTTCTGGGGTTACCTGAGTAATAAACTTCTGACTGATTTTAGTGACCCCCATCTTCGCTCAATTAGCTTCTGATAAAGAACTATGGATTTGAAGAATGAAAGATTGGATGATGATGATGATGATGTTTCAGAGATGGTAATATGAAGACTGAGGCTTTAGGTACTGGCGGCTTGGTATGAAGGTAAAGTTGATGTCTTTAAATCGATCGAGGCTTAAAATGACATATATACCCTCAACATTTTGACACATGTAGTGAACATCGACGGCACGTGACATATTTTAACGTCTCAGTTCACGGAGTGACCATTTTGATATACTTTGGCATAACTTGAGTGACCATTTTGATATTTGAAATTCGATAGTGACCAAACTGTCGTTTTTGACAAAGATCAGTGACCAAAGCAGTAATTTTGCCTTCTTAGAATAAGGTTTCGCTTCACTTGCCGGTTATCTTATTATAAGAGCTAGACTCTCGTTTTTGAAGAATTGCCCGCTATTGATATTAATAGCTTTTACTCATGGTGAGAGAGCAAGAGCTAATTTTTTATGCCATATATTGATATCATGAAATTGACAAGTGATCAACTGATAATTTGTCCACATGTGAGGTTAGATAAAAGGAGAGACGGGACACAAACTAATTGGAAATATGTCTTGCAACTACTAATGTTAGTTAGAAGTTGGAAGTTGGAACATAGTTGATTTCAATTTCAAATTTTCCTTTCCTTTTTTCTCATCGTCCCTAAAAAAATAGCAGTTATAGTCATACTTGTTCTTTTGTTATACAGATCTCTCCTTCTCTAAAATTGGACATTGAATTTGTCTGCACTCATTCTAATGAAAAATACTATTATTCGGCAGTTACAGTCAAGTTACTATATGAAATCAGAAAAACTATTGCCAATAAACTGAAAAATTAATATCATTTTCTATTAAATTAGGATCCAATTTAAGAGACACCATATTTTACACATCTTGTGAGCCATTAAATTTAAAAGACTAATGGTCTAGATTTGCAATGTGAATGATGACAAGTTGACAACACACCATAGGTGACATGGATATAACATCATTAACATGGAATTATACAACCAAATTGTTGAAAAGTTAGTGGTATTTTTCCAAAAATTATTGTCAACGAACAAAATTACAAAAGGCTAATGTTAGATAACTAACAAGCTAACTAATTTATTTTCTGTCAAACTTGATGTAACCAGATATTAGTTGTCAGTCACTTTCTGATGGCGGAAAAATATGTTAATCATTTTATACGAATTAAGAATTAAGACGTAAATTATTTTATCTTTTTCATTACAAATTTCCAAGATATTCAGAAGTGAGAGGACGTCAATGCAACATGATACTCTTCTACTCGGGTAATGACTCACACCATTGCAATTTTAATTATTTATTTAGTTATTTGTGGACTTGTGGTCTAAATAAAAAATAATAATGGAAACATTTTCTAGATAATAGTGATGGGCTGTAACCCAGCCCATCATATCCTACTCTTTGACTCTCAAGACTCTCGTCACTCGCTCAGCTCAGTCTTCACTTTTGTTCAGTATCAGTTCAGCTAGCTCAGCACCGTCCCACTCACTCATTTCGGACGGCGACATATAAACCCATCAGGTAAACATATCAACTTTCCTTCCAATACTAATTTGCCAAATCTGCTTACTTTTTCTGCATTTTGTTTCAACTTAGATTCATGACCAAAGTGTTGGGCCAAGTGCCATTTGTTTGATTATTTAGCTCTTCTGGGTCGTGTTTGATTCAGGGTTTGGTCTTCTGGGTTAGTGTTTCACTCAGGGTTTGGGTTTTCTGTCAATATTGTTATGTTTCAAACTAGACATAGTCAAATGGCATGAGCTTCTCTTCTTCTGTGGTTGAGAAGAACAACAGAGAGATCAAATGGTCAATTATTGAGCTTCATTTATTGTTTTAGCTGATTATTTAGTTAATTTTTGCTCACTGATTAAGAATGCTGAAATGGGTTTACTAGGTTTTGGCATTTCCTTTATCACGACTCATGAGCATCCCTCGGTCTTTGAAAGAATCTGAATCTGATTCATTTATCTGTTTGTGGATACAATATATTTAGAGAAGTAGAGGTCAAGGTGAGGAAGAAAGAGGGAAATGGCGGCAAAGGTTTCGAATTTCTCGGATTTGGTTCAGAGGGTGGCAGCTTCTTGCTTGCTGCACCCACTTGGCGCTGGCCGGATAAATGGTGAATTTGCCGTGAATGGTGCTGGTGACGAGGATGATTTTAGTGAGCTCGAGTTGGATGAGCCGGAGGAGGAGGAAGTGAAAGAAGAGGAGGAGATTGGTGTTGGTGGAGGAGAAGGGTATAGGATCCGGGAGGAGGGATCAAGGAAGGAGGTAATGGAGATGGAGATGGCAATGTGGGAAGTGTTAGATGCTGTTTCGGCAATGAAGAAGGCCTATGCTGGCCTGCAGAAGGCGCATAGCCCGTGGGACCCGGAGAAGATGAGGGCGGCTGATATGGCGGTGGTGGGGGAGCTTAGGAAGCTTGGAGTGTTGAGGGAGAGGTTTAGGAGGAGATGTTCTGGCGGTGGAGGTTGTAGAGGTGGAGCTGTGTTGGGGAGTACGCTGATGAGGGAGGTGGTGGCGCCATATGAGGCGACAGTGGAGGATCTGAAGAAGGAGGTGAAGGCTAAGGAAGTGGAGGTTGATAACCTCAAGGAAAAGCTTAGTAGTGTTGTTAATGGATCCAATGGAAATAATGGCAAGAAGGGCAGATCTATCTCAAGGAGGAAGGTAGGGTGCAGTCAACTTCAAGGTACATTACTAAAACCCTGCCATGACTTTGTGGTTGTATTGAGTAATAATAATTGCCGCTTTGTAATGGACTTGTGATTACAGTTGTAGCTGCTCCAGCACCAGATCTGTTTGAGGCAACAATGAGCCAAGTGAAAGAGGCATCAAAGTCCTTCACTTTATTGCTCCTCTCTGTCATGCGTGCCGCTCATTGGGACATTGCCGCAGCTGTGCGTTCTATTGAAGCTGCCACTGTCACTGCCATTACCACAACATCTATTAACACATCCTCCATTGTCACAACAACGCAGAATGGTAATGCCAAGTATGCTCTTCAGTCCTACATTTCCAGCAAAATGTTCCAAGGCTTTGATCACGAGACATTCTACATGGACGGTAGCCTCTCCTCGCTTCTCAACCCGGATCAGTACCGCCGTGATTGCTTCACTCAATACCGTGACATGAAGACCATGGATCCTGCAGAGCTTCTTGGAATTCTTCCCACGTGTCACTTTGGCAAATTCTGCTCAAACAAGTACTTGGCCATCATTCATCCCAAGATGGAAGAATCATTATTCGGAGACTTGGATCAGCGACGCCAGGTCTTAGATGGAAACCACCCCAGGAGTGAGTTTTACAGCCAGTTCTTGGGGATGGCTAAAGCAGTCTGGTTACTGCACTTGCTGGCCTTCTCTCTTGATCCTACACCTAGTCAATTTGAGGCTGCTAGAGGTGCTGAGTTTCATCCACACTACATGGAGAGTGTTGTCAAGTTTTCAGGTATGCGAGTACCTTCGGATCAGGTTGTTGGGTTTCCTGTAAGTCCTGGGTTCAAGCTTGGGAATGGGTCTATTATGAAGGCCAGAGTTTACCTAATTTCCAGGAATTAGAGGTTTTAACAGATGAGGAAACATAATATAGCCCTAATGTTACTAGAATTTAGTCTTACTCCAATAAATGTTCACCAGTTTATATAAAATGAAAGATGTTTCTTTTTTTTTGTCTCTAGTTTCTGTGACACAAACATAAATGCTGATTATGTGGAATCTTTGTAGATTGTAGTCATAATCATTCTACCGTGTCATTTTGGATTTAATCACTATTATCCAATCCAAGACCAATAATGAGGATCAATATGTTTCAGCTTCCATATCACTATATTATATCAGTGTTTGTTTGTGACTGACACTGTACCAATTGGCATATGGATGACCAAATATTAAAGGCCAACAAATTTCTCCGGAGTTTCATATGCTGCGTGAGTTCACCATCTGATGAAGCTGGTGTTCATGGTGAAAATTGATCAGTTATAAAACACTTAAATGCGCAATGACTACAAACGGAACAAAACTACAACACTGCAAGCATGAACTCAGAAGCAATTCAATTAGGTGCTTCTTGTAATTGTTCATAGTCGAAAGAAATATCACACAAGAAAACCTCGGCTAGTCCTCAATTAGTGAAGGTTCAACTATTTCATCCTTTTCTTAAACTCTTCAGTCTACCTTGAGGTCTATATACATTTCAGGCTAATTTGTATATTATTTGATCGTGCATACACAAAACGTAGTTTATTTAAATATTAAAGCATTTAATTGAATTAGGTTCACATGGCCGGCGGAGCCAGACCCATAAATCTATGAGGCACACTTTTACTTAATACTAGTAACTCTAAAACCATTCAATATTCTTGTATGTAAACACAACTGTTATAATAGCCTACATTTAGTGGGTTATATGTTATAATAGCCTACATTTAGTGGGTTATTTAAAATTCTTGTGTGGACATGTCCCTACTCTGCATCAATCAAACAAAGAATTTTACTATCACCACAATTGACATAATCACTATCTGCTCATAATTCTATAGGCCAAGATGTGTACGTAATTGTACATTTGCATATTCTAAATCTCCTAATTAGGTTCACACCCAAACTAGCGAAATCAATGTACACCTCATGGGTTGTCTATTTTTCTTGATACATGATCCTAACTTTGAGCATTACCTTTTCATATGTCTTGTGTTTCTCACGCTCGTGCAATTTGGGCCTCCATTTTGTATTTTTTTTCTTCTTGTTGGCACCTTACATGATTTTATACTGGGACAATGGTCTAGCTAGGCACTGTCTTGGAAAGGACTAGGTAGAATAGGTTTGTCACCTTTATTTTTGGCCTTAGAACCTCTTTAAGAAAATTTCGGGTTCAAGCTATTACAAACCAAGTCGGAAAAAGTGATAATGAAATAAATAGAACGGATTCCAATCCACTCTCTTTTTCTTACTCACCTCCCATGACGATATAGAGAGTTGTCATCGTGTGTTTTGTAAATAACACCCTCAGTTTTTTACAAAGCACACAACTCTTCTATTTTTTCTTTTTTTTTACCGTAATGAGTTTCATTGTCCTATATGAAGCTCATTGCCTGTTCCAAACAGAAAAGCAACAAATTGGACTATTAGAGCACGTGCAGCTCTTATCGGATGTCTTTCGTTCCAAAGCAATATGCAACAGGCCCTAATTCTGTGGCCCGACTTAACTTGGACGTGCATCTTTAGGTTAAAGCCCACATGTTAAAACGTTTTAACTTCTTAGAATGGGGCTTAATTTAAGAATTATGATATTGTTGTGGTGAATTAGGTGAGGTTTTGATGGGACTAAAGACATAAATATGCTGCTACTCTAAGGATACGTTTGTTACTCAGGACTATCTAAGTCAAGACTATTTCTTATAACAGTTCCGGACTATGCATACTTGGGATTGCACTGTAGTAATCTCTAACCCAGGTTTGGTACTGTTTCGGACTAAAGAACAGAATAGTCAGAATAGTCCAATCCCACGTTTGATGATGCACCAGACTAAATTTTGTAACTCAAATATTTTGTTGCTGTTGGTTATATCTTTTGTTTGGCCAGACTGAAAAAGAAATATTCTTGAAGGTTGATTTCATATGTAGTGATTTATGGTTGTCTATATATGTAATTCATGAATGGTTGTAGGGAGGATGTGCCTCAAGTTGGTATGATGTGAAGACATTTTGATTTTTTTCCTCAAGAAAAGAAGTTTCTATAATCAAAACAGGTTTACTGAAGATGGAACTGATTTCAATAAATAAAAATACATTAATATATTCACAAGTACAAATTATATATCCAAAACTGAATTCTCAATTAGCATTTTACATGTCAAGAAAGTATAAAAGACATTCCCATATCAGCATGGGTCTCAGCCGCACTACCATTAGCACGATAATTCCCAAATATGTTTGGTAGTCTTTCAAACATGAGATACGATTTGTTTCTCGAGCCTTTTACATTTTTGTTTTGCTATGGCCTAAAAAGAAAAATGAAACCAGTAAATATTTTCATGAACCTTAAAATAGAATCTGCAACCTCAATAATAAAGCCAAGGTATTAAAATCATTAGAACTCATACTAATGACCAAAAGACAGTCTAAACTTTGTATAAAAATGACTTCATGCTACTAAAAGAAATAGTTCTAGACTTGCAGAGAAAGTCTAGTAGGGTGCAAGTCAGGTTGAAAATTTTGATTCCAATTGAATTGAAAAGTTCTAGACTATATTCGTATATTAGTAAACTCTCTGGGAACCTTAAAAATGACAAAAAATCTGCTCTCAGCTTTTTGTGTTTTTGGGTACAGGAAGACTGCAGGAGTAAGAGCTCTAGTTCAGATGTCAGTTGAGACTTCAGAAGGAGAGGCTCTAGCTCTAGGGTGGAAAGCATGGAGGGGATTCTAATTCTAGGCAGTAAGTTCAAGGCAATCTGACAGCATAAGGAAGAAGCCTACAACAGATAGGAGTTCTTTCTCTGTTGCCAAACACAACATACAGCAGCAGCATTCAAGCTGAATATTAGCACATCATTTGACTAAAAATTCTGAACATATTTAAAAGGACCATAATATTGGTGAAGAACACGAAACTTTGGCAGGTGGAAAACAAATCAATGAACATTGAGCAAAAGATATTGTCCCAACATACTGCCAAATTTGGTCATATTACCGCAGTGCTCTGTATTTTTAATTAAATAAAAACAAAAAAAAAAACAAGACCCAATTGCGCCTTGAGCTGTGCACAAACAGTGTGTCAATTCCAACCACTGATAGATAGAAGTGGCTTTCTTAATATCAATTGTTGGACGTCAACTTACCTGGTCTGAAATGTGTATACTGTAATGTACCTTATGCTTTCATAAATTTAAATCTGCAGAATATGAAACAAATACCTTTCTGAGTGTCATTTACAACAATATACGCCCCAGTGAAAATTGTAAACCTAAGTACCTGATGAAAGAATAACAATCCTAACCCAAAAGGCAGATCAAACAACCAACTCTGCTATACGGTGAGCATATGCACCTACAGACTGCCAACTGATGTGAAAGTTCTAATGTGAAATCTCGCGAGAAGATATGCAATCGAAGTACTGCACAAGGACTAGTAATATGAGGCTTATTGCAGTGTATATGCAGTATCTCAATCCTAACTATGCTTGTCAAACAATGACTATATGGTGCTATAAGAATTGCAAAATGTCAATGATTGTTATATATGTGAACAAGGAAAGCTAACATCATGCTTATCGGTAGCAATTTAAAAGGGTCATTCCTCAATGCGTTGTTGCTGCTAACGTTGACGTCTATGGATCCTCCATTTACTGATGCAGTTCCGGTGCTAGAATTTGAAGAGACGCTGACTGACATTGAACCTGATGATTTTATATACATACAATCAGAATTTCATGCTTACAAACTTAGAATCAGAAAGCTCGTTTAATCATTGTAGCATTTAAGCTGAGCAGTACAAAAAGTTTCACCCTTCTCATTTCCCAAGTTAAACAACTGGAAGTTCAGAAACAAGTAGCATAAATATCAAAAAAAGGATTTGTGCTCACTTATGTCCTATAGTTTTAAAAGGTAATTATCGATTCAATTTTGAAGGAAATGTGTATTGAAATTCATGCAAAATAAACGAATAATCGCAACTTACAGTCATATTGAACCCAACCAATACGTTGATTAGCCAAGTCATACACAATGATCTTGTCTTTTAGGACGAGGTCTGCAGAGAAGGATGATAAAATTGATGTTATCTCAATGGAGTAGCTTTCTAACCAATACATGCAGTAGCTTTCTAACCACCAAGCTTTCACAACATTGAACTAATACAATGAATATAAACCACCAAGCTTTCACAACATTGAACTAATACAATGAATATAAACAGCATGCTAGAAAACATCACAGTAGACACCGAATCATTTACAATCTGTGCTACACGTTCAGAACAAATATTAGTGATCAATAATTTAAAGGCAATTATGGTCCATTTCAATCTCAAATATCACTAAGAAAAGACCAGGAATTCATTGCATGCAGGTTCGTTCTTATCAACAAATTACAGAATCTGGTAAGACTACAGTAAAGTTTGATATTGTTTTTATCATAAGACCAAAGTAAAGATATGTATTATGGGATTTATACATATCCCGTATGAATATGTAGAGTATAATCTTCATATCTCTCTGCTGTTATGGACATACAAAGCAAGACTGAGAGAGTTATAAGAACAGACTCGTAACCAAGGTAAAGTTATGAAGAAAAGAAAACAATTAATGAACTGGCAAGTTTTTATCATGAAGTGTACTATCCAGACCAAGAATCATTGATCAATCAATCACACGACCCATAAAAACTGTAATTAAATCGATCTATATGAACCCATACCAGATCAAGAAGAAAAAAAAACTTGGAATCGATCTATCTTGAGAGAGAGAGAGAGAGAGAGAGAGAGAGAGAGAGAGAGAGAGAGAGAGAGAGAGAGAGAGAGAGAGAGAGAGAGAGAGAGAGAACCTGAAATCAGGATATTTTCTTCTTGAGAGGAGCTTAATCGAGATTCGGGGGACAGAGCGGCCTCAAAATTGGGGGACACGGGGACTCTGCAAGCTCATTAATTGTACTCCCGCATATCCACCAAACGTGGGTTTCAGATTATATATTTGTGTAAGACAGTCCAGTCCGGTCTCATTCCATGTAACAAACATACCCTAACAGTCTAACCTAGTCTAAGGTTAATATATCAGAAGGAATCCTAGATTCTGTCTTCAATGATCATTGAGCCATGGATTGCAGACAACTAACTATGTCCAAAAACAATTACCAAAATGTAATGAGAGAGAATATGTTTACTGTGCTACTTCTTCAAAAAAAAAAAAAAAGGTAAGCCATAATAGAAAGTAATTGGGTGGTAATAGTACTACTCTAGATAGAAGGTGTTCACTGATAGGGGAGGGTGCCACCCGCGTTAACGGAACACCGATTTTAGAGAGTTTTCAATTAATGAAGTGTAAATACACGATTTATTATTGATAGTTACAATTAATAATTTTTATATATATGTATGGTCTATAGATTGCGGAAGGGAAGCGTACAACGTACACTCCGCAATATCAATTGCCTAAATCGATCTATATATTATATGTAGTCGAGATTGTAAGAGTATAAGTGTAGAACTTTTATATTTTAAGTTTGAATCTCAACCGGCATTGATTGTTGTTAAATCTCAATATATTCTCAATCAGTGAGAAAAAGAAGCATTTTGATAAAACTCGAGCACGAATTAATCTTTGGGCTTATAAAATGTTTAAAAAAACCATGTGAATTTGATCGGATTTTAAAATATAGATGGAGTGAGCTAATCGTGCACCATTCTTTACCCATACATACGGAGCAGGAGGTAACGCGTGCTAAGGTAGACCTAACCCACATTAATAGGCAGCTTGGTTTACAACCTCTCCGGGGGGAATAGTTCCAAGAACAAGACTGGAAAACATTCAATATAGGTGCCGTATCTCAACAATTATAACCCCAAATTCATGAGTATTTTGTCTTAATTCTTCGTACGTTGGTGTTTAGAGTTCAGGTATATATACCAGGCTTGTACGTACCAGAGACACATGAAACATTTGCAGTATCCATTGAGCTCCCTGAATAATGAGATTCTAGGTCTCCATTTTAATTTCCCTCATGAGATTCAAATTTTCAAGCAGACTTTACCTAAATCTTTATACGAATATAAACAAGCTTTCTATATTTTTAATGTGATATTCATATTTCATATTCTGAACATAAATGAGTGCCAAGAACTAATAATGCACATAAGAAAATATTTACGTATCTTTTAGCTTGAAAAATTATCCGAAGGAATACTATGATTCGTTAAGGCTTCTCCACGTCATAGCACAATAATCATCTTTGATATGTTTGCAGATGACTTGGGGCCTATAAATGCCATCGCACTAGCAGTAGCTTGTTAATATCATTCACCTAGCTTACGTACTCTCTCATATCTCTCTACCTCCTTCTCTACTCTGTACACCATGTTTCCTTATTTCTTTACTTGTTCCTCGCATTTAGAAACCTCCAGGTACGTAATGTATATAGAATAGAGAAAATCGTCCGAACAGTGTCTGAAATTTGCCAATCTAGTAGTTTTGGTGTCTCAAGTTTCAGAAATATCAAAATGGTATCCCAAATTATAAACCCGATCCAGTTTTAGTATCTAGAACGGTTAAGAACGTTACTTCCTTCAAACTTTCAGGGGCAAAATGGTCTCTCCATGTCTCTTCTCGGTCTCTTCGACACAACCGACCATCTTCTCAATCCTCTTCAGTCTTCATCATGTCCAGTTGTCCACCTAAAGCTATTAACAGCGCTGGTATGATTCCTCCGGTGACACTCAAAATCATGTCCCAATAAACCTCATCATTCCTCAGTCCTCGTTGTTGCTTTTTGGTTTGATGATGAGTTGGTCACTGGAGTTCATCACCGCTGAAGACTCAAATGGAGGTCCCAGCTTGCCTTATAAGGTGAAACTTTGAATTTTATGGGTTTGAAGATTTGAGTATCATCGAATTTGGATCTTAGTTAGCGGCACTTTGCTCTGTTGTGGACAATGATTGACAAATTAATTAGATTAATAGTTGTGAATGCTTTTCGCCGACAAAGATGGTGGTGAAGATCAATGTGTTTTGTTATGGTGGAGAATTGGGGTGGGGGTTATAGTGTTTCATAGAAAATGGGCTTCCGGTGGAGGGAAAACAACAGCCGATCGGCGTTGCCCTGCGACGGAATGGCTCCGGCGTCGACGGATTCGGAAGGACTGGCACTGGACGATGGTGAGATCAGAGGTTGCTGGGTTGGGTCGTTGGCCTCGGGTCAAGAGCTCCGGAGGAAGGCAAAGGAGGGGCAAGGGTAGTCAAGCCGGAGTCGTCGGATTTGGTGGCGAGGCGGCGAACAGAGTCGACCCAGAAGACGGCGTAGGGGCTTCGGATTTGGAGCTTGGTGGATACGATCTTGAGGTCGAGGTCGAGATCGGGAGGCTTCGGATCAAGGTGGGAACCGACGGCGGTGTTGGCATCGTCGCGGGGAGCGCGAGGCTGGCGTAGTCAGCTAGGGGTCCGGGGAAGCTTGCCGGAGTATGCGTCGGGCCGGCCTAACGGGGCTAGGCTAGGGCGGGGCTACTGCTAGCGAGGCTGGCGGCGGCGGTGGGGAAAGAAAAGAAATAAAACTAGGTAATGGTGGAGAATAAATGAAGAGAATAAATGTTTTGACCCTGAAATTCTGAAATTTTGACGGAGGTGACGGTGGAAATGGAAAGAGATACCAAAATTGAGTTGTGTTCAAAATATGAGGTACCGTTTTGATATTTCTGAAACTTGAGACACTAAAACTACTAGATTGGCAAATTTCAGACACTGTTCGGAGGATTTTCTCTATAGAATATACGCAACTAGCTCTAGTTCGATTTGTACTTTGTTAATTTCCAATAATCAAACCTTCTATTTCTTGATGATATATTATATAAATTATACTAGATGAACCACATTTTGACATCCCACTTAGAACCCACATTATGTGCATGCCTATGTGACATATACATGACGTGTCACCACTCAATCATATTGTTGTATTAAATAACATGATTGTGCCACATAAGTTGACACATAAGGTGAGTTCTAATTAAGTGATATGTCAAAAGGTTGTTCACCTAACATTGCTCATATGTTGAGGATATTTGGTGGTGGAGAGGCTTCTTACCTTTTACCTCTCATATTGGGTTTTCCCCTAGCTTTAGAGTCGGCGGTGTCTACCTTAGAGGATCATCGATCCAGGAGGTTGGTATGGTAGTCATTGAAGACAACAGACAAGCTGTGGAGTCGAAAAGTTATTGGTCTGGGTTGGATAGGGAGGCCGACGACGTCAATTTTCTTCTGGAGCCTGGTTTGTTGGGGGTCAGATCTGATATGGTGGCTAATCCATTTATGATGGTGGGTCAGTGGTGGTCGAAGAGCCCGGGTGATGGTGATGTCGGCGATGAACTTCGGCTGATGTAGGTTGGCGGCGGTGTTTGTGTTATGAGGTTGGGGACAATGGTGGTGGTTCTACAATGGGTTGGGTGCCCATAACAATTTCTTACTGGGGCAGCTGAGCTTTAGTGTGGATTTTAAGCAAACTAGGATTTCACAAGGTTATGGATCCTTGGCTTGACATTTCTCGAGATGAATGTTACTTCGAAACTGAGATTAGAGCCTTTTCTCTAGTGCGGATTTGGCTAGATTGGGTCTTTATGACTTATAGTCAGCTCTAATTTTGAATCAACAGCAGACTCAACTCATAGGTTGTTACCCTTATTCCACCTTCTTCATGAGTGATTAGAGTATGTGAAAATAAATGTGCTATAAACGGTCTTCAGAAAGTGGATGCACTTTTCATTGTTGGATTCTTAGGTGTAGCTAGGTTCTTAGTAGTAATAGAGAGTAATTCTTATTGTCGACCCTCATGGGTGTTTTATTCCTTGTGTTTACTGAGTAATATAAATTGACTACCTGATCCAAAAAGCTGAATGAATTACAACGATTTATGGATTATGTCAGTAATTAATCACCAACTAAAACTCAACTAGACTTTATAATGGAAATCCAAGTTGACACACTGATGAAGCCATACCGAGCTCGACTGTAAACAAAATAAAGGCTGACTCAATTTTAATGTCTCCTTTGCCAAATGGTGAGCAACATTATTGCATTCCTCTCTCACAAAATGACAACTATGAGAAATTAACGACTCAATTAAATATTTGATTTCGTTGATGATATGCCGTTCACATCTTAAATCATCAAAATTATCATGGACACTATTAATAACTAAGAGAGCATCACCTTCCACCACGAGGTTAGAAAAACCCACATGAGACGCAAAACGAAAGCCGTGAAGAAGAGCTAAAGCATAGGCTTAATTAGCTATTTTTGTTTGTAAATTCCCCTATCATTATATTATCAATGTCTTTGATTAATTGAAATTTTGGGTCTAACACTTTAGATAGATTTTAGGTCCATTGTGTGTAAGAACGAACAGCCCAAAATCTTGCCACTCAAGTAAGCTAACAGCCCATTAATGTAAAGTAGAGCTAACATCTTCGAGTTCCTGTGCGTCTGTTGATCTAGGAGCCGCGAAGTCAGTGGCGGGCCTAAGTGGAGGCAACCTAGCTCCTGTTGGGCAACTTTTTTTTTCCATTCTAGGCCAATTTCCTACCCAATTCATACTAATTCTAGATGAATTTTTTTTCCGCTCACCTACGTACCTTTCAAACTCTAAATCTGCTACTGCGTGAAGTACATGAAGCTTTACGTATGGTTACTAATTATGTTCTATGTAGGACATAATTACCATAATCTCCTTGTTACGTACGAGTGAATAGAATGATGGCCTTTCGTATCTTCAAGCATGGCCAATCATTTGCACAACCCTCCAAGCACTCCTGCTAAACTAATTTAGAAGGAATAGGGTGATTTAGAAGAATGAACGACAGACATCAGCTTTCACACTAATTGAAGTTCTCAATCTATTATAATGTATGCTTGTGTCGTATGTTCTTAATTATGTCACAGCATCATCATCGCTTTTGGATTCTAGCACTGTCGGCAAAAGAAAAATCCCGAGTTAGATATGCTCTATGAAGCTGGAGGATAATCATCTCGATCAGAATGCGCAATTTCAGTGGTAGCTAGAGAGCCAAGAGTGTGTACGTTCTATATATAGCTACTGCTAAATTTCCGCAGGTATGAAACTCCGACTGGCATGGTCTGCAGGTATAAGAATTGGAAGATTCGATCGCACAAGTTTCTGCAGACAAAACTCCAAAACATGAATACCATGCTAGACATGAGAATGTCTCCGGGAGGGGCATGCCGATGAGGATTCAATCCCTTGACACGTGGTATGGTTTGGTGACAGATTTGTCCGCAAGCTTAAGTAAAACAAGTAGATGAATGCTGATACTAGCTACCTTAGCTAATTAATTAATTAAGCTTAATTAGCCGTGCGAGATTTCAAGTTTGGGTTGAAAGGATCTCATCAATGTTTTTCCTATATTCTTTAACATGATCGATGAGTCTCTATGACTTGTTATCAATAAAGTCCTCTCTTTTTTTTTCTTTCAAAAAAATGCATTGCATTTCTTCATATCTCTTGAAACTCGATATATAATTTTTTTTTTAATTTTTTTGTTATTTACAGAATGTTGAAACCTAATTATTTGGTTGAAAAATGTGTCGATCCTTGTTTCATGTGAAATACTTTCAAATACTAATGCTCGCTGCAGGTTGGGTATATATTGTTTTTAAATTCTCTCTCAACGTACTGATACAATTTTCCACTTAAAAAACAAATTAAGCCTGATACAGTTTGCAAATGAATTAGTTCAATGAATGTGATAGACCCGCATATATATATAAAAACTTGTTGTTTTTCTCTTGCAAATATTATTTGACAACAACTAGTCGATCAAGCGCTAGCGATGATAAACCAGCTGTACTATTATTAACAAATAATTTCTAGAATTAACTATTAATTAGTTTCTTAATAAATAATTAGAAAGAAAACAGTGCCCCCGAGCATCATAATCAATTAGGAAATTAAGTTCCACATCAAGGAGAACACAACAAATAAATAATTAGAAAGAAAACAAATTAAGAATGACAATCCACACACATATATATTTTGTGTTTGATACCTACCCATGGTCAGACAATTCATTGTGCTTAAAGGCAATAGAATCAAGAGATAGGTATATTATCTTTGCTTGGGAGCTAGTTAATAATAAACTTGATCACAAAAACCAATTTTTTTTTTTTTTTTTTTAAATATCCTAAAAGTAATGAAGCAGCTACAAGCCCAAAAGAAGAAATATCTAAAAATATATTGATATGATAAATACCTATGAAAAAACTAAAAAAGTATTACGGATCGACAACAACGTACGTAGTATACAAGTGGCACATAATTTTGTGGGGAAATTGTGTGGCATGTTATTGAAAAGAACCAAAATAGGCACAGGTCTTGCCTTGTTGTCTTATCATGGATCATATAGTTCTACTGTGCTTTAAGGCGCTCAATGGAATCAACGATACTTAAAGTATCCAAATAGATATTTTTGTGTTGATACTTCCGCGGATCAGACGAGTTGCTATATATGTTTATAAGGCAATATAATCAATAGATAGGTACTTTTTCGCCCGGGAGCAATTTATATAATAACAATAATTAAGTTTTACCATATATTGAAAACACTAATTAACCTAAAAAATGTCCTAGAATAAATCCTTAAATAATAGTAAGTAGCTACCACCCAAAAAGGAAATTCCAAATGTGATGGTTAATACGCAAGAAAAAAACTAATTTTTTGTTACTGATCGGCAACATACTATATACAAGAAGTGCATAATTTTGTGGGGAACTTCTGTGGTATGTAATTGAAAAATACAAAGTGAAACACAGTACTTGCGTTATAAGCTTGCTGTTGTCTTTACCATGGATACATTTAACAATTCGATTCTACTGTAATTAAAGGCAATGGAATCAATTCAGTGGCAGACGCAGGATTATTTGTAAGAGGGGGCCAAATTTTTTTCCAAAACACAATGAATCTTCAATGAATGTTAGTATATTAATAAGCATATTGCAATACCATGTTTTATGAAATTTCTTATCAGATTATAGCATTTTGACATACCCATATAACAAAATAAATAAAATTACTAGAAAAAATATAAATAAGTCATCTAGAAATAACAGTTAATCAATTAACCTACATATTCTAATAAACAAGTACTTGTTCAAGGAAGGTTAATTCCGTAACTTCCGTGGTGTGTCTTGTCCTAATAAGACTAGTAGTCTAGATACTTTATTAGATAGGGAATCCCTGATTACCAGGGATACTTGATGTAATGCCTATATAAATGCCTCTTTATCAATCAATAAAGACACAGTTTATTATCATATATTTATCCTAGAACACGTTATCAGCACGTTGCTCTAGCCTTCCGTCTAATAGCCCTAAAACCCTAAAACCCTGATTCCGAATTTTTTTTTTCCGAAACCCTAATCCCGACCGCCGACCGCCGTCCTTACCTCCGGCACCGTCGGTCCATTCTCGGCAGTACCTGCGCTGTCGACCTGCCTCCCTGCCGCGCCGTACCTTCACGAGCTGCTCCTCCTCTGCCTCTCGGCAGACCGGCTCGCCTGCAGCCCAACCCGCTCGCCAGCAGCCCTCCCTTGCGTGCTATTCTTTGCACGCATCCCTCGATGACCAAAATTGCTCGCAAGCCAAGCAAGCGGCCCTCGAAGCCTTCTTCGTTGCTGAGAAGACATCAAGAAAAATCGAAGAAAACAAGCTTCCCCAAAAGTCAAGTTTCTTTCAATCAAGTTTCAATTGAAGAGGTAAATATTTTATAATCGTTCCCGCTTATGAAATTTCAATAGTTGGGTTGTGTTTTCTTCCGGGACCTTTTCGTGTCCCTGCTACCTCATCCCGATTCTATCGCTTCTCGGGACGACATACAGGGATTTAGTCACCCCGGTGCCAACGTTTATTGGGGTAACTGTGATGTTACCGGCCACCGTTATGCTTGTGACTGTGATGTCACTGTGAACCATAACGTCTCTTTTTCAAAAGAAAATAAAGGGAAGATATCGATTATGACTTGGTGTTACATTATGCATCGATTTATGTGACCATAATATATCTTGGCACTGTTCTAAAAGAAAAAGAAAAAACAATCAAACTTGATTAGTATTCAAAATACTAACGTCTCCCTATTGTGTTCTGTAGATGGCTGACACTCAGCGTCCAGAATTCGACATCTTGGATGTCCAAGGCAAGGAATACAAGAGGTGGCTCTCAGATGTAGAGAACACCTTCATTGGCAAAAGATTTAAAGCCACCATTGTCCCTCCTGAGGATGAAAACTTGCATGCTTCTCCTGAACAGAAAGCTCAAGCCCTAATGTTTCTCAGGCGCCATATCCATCCAACGCTCAAAAAGCAATATCTGAGGAAAACCGATCCCAAAGAGCTATGGGACATCCTCAAGGACCGCTTCGACAATGTGCATGATGCACAACTCCCTGACCTTCTGTCAGATTGGGAGCAAATCCGCTTATTGGATTTTGATTCCGTCCAGGAATACCATCAGACTATGCTTAATTTACAGTCTGATCTGAGCTTTTGTGGGGTGGACAAGACCGATGATGATATGATGGAGAAGACATTCACGACGTTCCTAGAATCTGCGTCCATGTTGTCGCATCAGTACCGTGATCTCCGTGAGAAAGGCACTATCAAAACCTTCAGTGACTTGATGAATGTGCTTCAAAGAAAGGAGAGGTACCGTGAGTTGATTCTTACTACCAACAAAAGGCCAAGAGGTCCGAAATTCTTAGCCGAATCTCACCATGCCCATGGTAGGGCTCCTAAGCCAAGGAGTCATCTTCGCGAACGTCAAGCACCACCACCACCACGTGCGCCAAGAGCAACACGTGGGGGAAGAGGAGGAAGAGGAGGTGCCGGCCCTAGCCGGAACCTCACATGGAAACAGGACGGCGGCGGTGCCGCCGCTCCTAGAGGGGGGAACCGATTCGGTTCCGGCCCCAAGTGTGGCGGCTACGCCTCAAACAATGCTTCGGCTCCTTGCTTCAAATGCGGCTCTAAGAATCACTTTCAACGCAATTGCAAAGCAAGTAGAGATGTCCAAGCTGCCTACAAGAAACACAAGCAATACATAGAACAAGAAACAACCTATGTAGGAGACTTTGAGGAAGAAGAGTACGATGAAGAAGATACCAACTTCACCGTTGATGACTTCCAACCTACCATGAAGCGTAGGACTCAGGAGTATGATACTCCGGATTATGAATAAGTATTTGACTTAGGTCATGAGATACATGTTCAAATTTGATTTTGATTGTTATTTTTGGCTTTCTTTAGTCATAATTCACGACTTTGTTCGATAAGTCGTTTGATTTAGAATATCCTTGATGTACTTTTGAGTTGTCATCAATAAAAATTCTCTTATTCCATGAATGATTTGAGATTTTTATATCTCTATGAAAGCATAAATGGTTCAATGCGTCCAATTTACAATGGCATAATTATTTTGACTTCACCACAATTCTGGTGATGTTAACTCAAATCCGAAATAAAATCACAAAGACAAATGAGAGGCTCGCGAGAAATCGCGTTGCACATTAGGCCAGCCTATCGGCAGCCAAGGCCGCGACTCGCCAGGCCTCGCTCGCCAAGGCCACTCAGTCGCTTGGCCGCGACTCGCCAGGCCTCGCTCGCCAAGGCCACTCAGCCGCAAGGCCGCGACTCGCCAGGCCTCGCTCACCAAGGCCACTCAGTCGCTTGGCCGCGACTCGCCAAGCCTCGCTCGCCAAGGCCACTCAGTCGCTTGGCCACGACTCGCCAAGCCTCGCTCGCCAAGGCCACTCAGTCGCTTGGCCGCGACTCGCCAAGCCTCGTTCGCCAAGGCCACTCAGCCGCTTGGCCGCGACTCGCCAAGCATCGCTCGCCATGGCCACTCGCCAGCTTGGCTCAACACCGAATCCGGTTTTTGAAACCAACATCGATAGCCTATCGAACAAATGCAACTTTTGCATCAATGACTCGGCAACGACGTGTCTTCGGACTCTCCATGCTTCGGATTTAGCTCAACCGTCGCATCGTATTGCCTCAATACCCGACCGGCCCTCACCACTCGCCTTGCTTCGGCTCGGCCTCAGGGTAGCTTCGGCCTTACCACAACTTCAGCTTTGGCTTGGCCCCGGCCTTTGCCTTGGCTCGGCCACGCCACCTACGACGGTGTCCGGTCTCAATCTCTGACCTAGGCTATGTTAACTCTCAATGTTGGTATTCGGTGATTAAAATAAGGCTTATCTCTTTCTCTCAAGTTATGTCGATGCCATGGCTATGTTATTGGCCTTAATGCACTTCATTTTGTGATGATATATTGCTTCAGTACACTTACTTTAAAGTGTTCGCCAAAGTCTAAAGTAGACTATTGATTCAATTTACATTGTTTTTGTAGATGTATCAAGGCGAGATTGAGTGTTTGTTGGACTGTGCAACAACTCACACGATTCTGAGGAATCGGCAATTGTTTTCGGATTTTTCGCCAAGAGAATCGTCGTTATCTACGATGACAGGAACCGGACCCGTCATTAAGGGTCGTGGCACTGCTCAATTCTTATTTCCAAATGGCACTGAAATTCGGGTAGAGGACGCCCTATATGCGCCTAAGGCGCCAAGAACCTTGCTAGCTTTCAAGGATGTGCGTGACAACGACTATCACCTCAGCACTTATGTTCAAAATGGAACTGAATATCTGTTGATCACCTCCACTGAGAATTTGCGTACTCGCATTATGGAGAAGTGTAAGCGTGTTCGAAATGGCATGTATTACACAATCATTAGAGCCAATGAATCTCATGTTGTTGTCTTATGCGATTCAGATGCTTACAAGCTTTGGCATGAGAGACTCGGTCATCCGGGTCGTGATCTGATGATTCGTATTCTGAAATGCTCCTACGGTCATTCGTTTTTCAGATCACAAAAGCACAGAGGGCGCCTCGGCCTCGGTTCGGCCGCCATGCCGTAGATAGCCGCCTCTCGGCTCTAAGGAGAGGTTCGGCCTCCTCCTGCTTCTCATGCTTCTGTAGCGATGTCTAATGCTCATCGTTCGTTTTGCAAAGCTTGTTCACTAGCAAAACTTCAAGCAAGACCATCTTTTGCTATTGATAATAAACAGAATATTTCGTTCCTACAACGAGTACAAGGTGATATTTGTGGACCTATAACACCAAAATGCGGACCATTTAGATATTTCATGGTTCTGGTTGATGAACGAGTTGGTCACACGTAGCGTTGTTGTCCACGAGGAATGCTGCATTTGCTAAACTCCTAGCTCAAATCATTAAGCTTCGGGCTCACCACCCGGACAATCCGATTAAGTCAATCAGACTAGATAATGCTGGAGAGTTTACGTCAAAGTGTTTTGATGACTATTGCATGTCAGTTGGGATTGAAGTTGAACATCCCGTGCCCCACGTTCATTCTCAGAACGGTCTTGCAGAAGCCGCTATTAAGAGACTACAGCTTGTTGCTAGGTCCCTTGTCATGGCCACTAACTTGCCGGTTTCGGCATGGAGATATGCAATATTACATGCAGCTATGCTTATTCGTCTACGACCCACAGATAGCCAACCATTTAGTGCGTACCAGTTGGTAACTGGTTACGGGCCTGATATTTCGCATCTGCGTACTTTTGGTTGTGCCGTATATGTGCCTATCACGCCTCCATTGCGTACCAAGATGGGTCCACAACGACGATTAGCTATTTATGTTGGATATGAAGCACCAACAATTGTCCGCTACATAGAGCCTATGACAGGTGATATGTTTACTGCAAGATTTGCAGATTGTCACTTTAATAAGACATCCTTCCCGCCGTTAGGGGGAGATGGGGCCGCATCCGTCCCTAGTGAACGTTAGGAATTGACGTGGTTCTCTCCCACTATGTCTCATTATGATCTCCGTACGTCTCAGTGTGAGACCGAAATACAACGCATATTGGAACTACAAAAGGTGGCGGATTCGATGCCCGACTCCTTTACTGATATTGCGAAAGTGACAAGATCAACCATACCTGCTGCAAATGTACCTGCAAGGCTCAACATTCCTCGCCACGCGCGAGCACGCGCCGCCGGTCCCGGACCCGCAGCCCTAGGTGCCGTCGGTAGCCTAGGCTCGGCACCTCCAAGTGGAGGGCCGGCGTCGACTTTGGATCCTCCTAGAAAGAGGGGGAGACCAATCGGTTCCAAAGACAATGTACCTAGAAAGAGGGCATGTGTCCAGGCACAAAGCGATCCGTTCATCATCGATACTGTGACGCCGTCACACGAGATTGTCTCCGATTATACCTATGTCCAAGAATCAACTCTGAATCATCTGGGGGACGCCTCAGACTCACTGTTGATGTTGGAGAACAAGGAAATCTCACTAAACTACTTATGCATGCACAATCTTATGGAAATGAATTTCATGTATATCGATGATGCATTCGCCTACGCCGTTGCTCAAGAAGTCATTGACGACGACGATATGGAACCCCGCACTGTTGATGAGTGTCAACGTAGAGCGGATTGACCGAAGTGGGAAGAAGCAATCCAGGCTGAACTAGACTCTCTAAAGAAAATGCAAGTATTCGGACCGGTTATGCCTACACCGCCGAACGTGAAGCCTGTTGGACATAAATGAGTTTTTGTCAGAAAGCGCAATGAGAATGGTGAAGTCCAGCGATATAAAGCTCGACTCACGGCGCAAGATTTTTCTCAACGCCCTGGAATTGATTATGAGGAGACGTATTCTCCTGTCATGGACACTATTACCTTCCGATACTTAATCAGTTTGGTAGTCTCAGAGAGACTCAATATGCAGCTTATGGATGTTGTAACAGCGTATCTTTATGGGGATCTAGATACAGAGATGTACATGAAAGTGCCAGAAGGACTTTCGTTACCCAAGTCAAGTGAGCAAAAACCACGAAGTTCATTTACTATCAGGTTGAGACGATCTCTATATGGACTCCGACAATCTGGTAGGATGTGGTACACATGGTTAAGTGATTACTTGATTGGGAAAGGATACAAGAATGATGAGTTGTGCGCTTGTGTGTTCATAAAGAGAACAAGTTCAGGATTTGCCATTATAGCCGTCTATGTTGACGATATGAACATCATTGGAACTCAAAATGAGATCAATGAGACCGCAAGCTACTTGAAATCCAAATTCGAGATGAAAGATCTGGGAAGGACTCGGTTTTGCCTAGGCTTAGAACTAGAGCACCGAAGTGGTGGAATCTTTATACACCAATCTGCATATGTCCGAAAGATGCTTAGGCGATTTAACATGGACAAAGTTATGCATCCTACAGGCACTCCCATGGTTGTTAGAAGTCTGGATATCAACAAAGATCTCTTTCATCCGAAAGAAGAGGACGAAGAGGTCTTGGGAGCTGAATATCCATATCTTAGTGCAATTGGAGCTTTGTTATACCTAACTCAGTGTACTAGACCAGACATTGCTTTCTCAGTGAACTTGTTAGCTAGATTTAGCTCTGCGCCAACACAACGTCATTGGGTTGGAATCAAGAACATCTTTCGATACCTTAAAGGAACCCTTGACATGGGCTTGTACTATCGATACACTCATGAGGATTCTACACCTAGTCGATCCCTTGCATCCAACGACACAAACTGTGGCTCGGATCACCACCGGTCAGCCGCCAAGAATGGCCTCGGCTCGGCAGCACCTTGCCCCGCCACTGCAACAGGCCACGGCTCGGCCATCCGCCATACTGCAGCCATATCCGCCACCATACCCGAACCCAAGGATGCCAAAACGTGGTCTCGGTACGGATTTGGCGATACCCCCTCCTACTCAGATACACCAAATGATGTAATAATAGGATTTGCTGATGCTGGATATTTGTCAGATCCACACAAAGGACGTTCCCAAACCGGTTATGTTTTTACCATTGGGAATATGGCGATATCTTGGAGATCAACCAAACAAACCCTTGTTGCTACCTCCTCGAACCATGCTGAAATTATTGCACTACATGAAGCAGTCAAAGAATGTGTTTGGCTTCGCTCAGTTATATCTCACATTCGAGAGTCTAGTGGACTTGAGTCTACTACGATGAGACCAACTTGCATATCTGAAGATAATGCAGCATGCATTGAGCAGATGAAGTTGGGATACATCAAGGGTGACAATACTAAACACATTTCGCCTAAGTTCTTCTACAATCAGCAGCAGCAAGAGACTTTGAATATCCAAGTGATGCAAGTCAGCTCAGAAGATAATACAGCTGATCTGTTCACCAAGTCTCTACCCAAATCTACATTTGTGAAGCATGTAAAGCGTATTGGTATGTGTCGCTTATCCGAACTCAAAGACTGATTGACTATCAGGGGGAGTTCTCGTCTAGATTTCAGGAGGAGTCTAGTTATGCATGTCTCACATACTTGTAGTTGGTGCGTTGTACTCTTTTCCCTTAGACCATGCTTTTATTTTTGCCCAAGAGGTTTTTGTTTGCTGGCAAAGGTTTTAACGAGGCAACAGTTCATGCACCATTGAGGACGCGACACAAGGGGGAGTGTTCAAGGAAGGTTAATTTTGTAACTTCCGTGGTGTGTCTTGTCCTAATAAGGCTAGTAGTCTAGATACTTTATTAGATAGGGAATCTCTGATTACTAGGGATACTTGATGTAATGCCTATATAAAGGCCTCCTTATCAATCAATAAAGACACAATTTATTATCATCTATTTCTCCTATAACAGTATACTCTCTTCGAATTTTATCCCTAAGATCAGGATGGTAATCTGAAATTTTGGTCCTTAATTCAGGATAAGAAGGAAGCTCTCTTAAATTAATCTCTACCCGGTTCTGTTTTGATCTTTCGTTCTATACAACAGAAGATGTCTCGCCCGATGTTGGTTTAAGTACCTCTCCATATTTCACAGACTCACAACTGCGATTTTAAATTTTAAATAAAACAGTATTTTATCAAATCAACAAGTCATAAATCTAAAAAAGTACAATACTAAATTGAGAAAAAGAATCATGACAAACCTGCAATGCGCATATAACAAATATTTAATTGTAAAAGAATGGAGGTTCAAGGCTGAAGAATCAGAGAAACTCCAAAATAATTAAAGAAAGAGAAGAAGTGAAATACGAAAGACCAGAAAATTTCTCTTACAATACATGTAGAATAAAGATTATATATAAAACTAGTTTGAAGTTTGAATTGTTGGGATCCGAATCCTATAGGGTTATATAATATAAATATATAAATATATTTAATATATATAATATATGTTGAGACGGTGGGTTAAACCCTACTTTCCGAATTCATGTCTTTTTTTAAGTTTTCATTAGAAAAGTTATAAAAGAAAAAGAAATTAATTTGAAAACCTGGCCCCCGCTGGCCCCTTCCTCTGTAATGAAACCTATGATATTTACTGTTAGCTAGGCTCCACGTACAGCACAGAAATTGTATTTGGAGACTTAGAGCAGTCTATAAATACTAACGCACTTGCACTACTTGTTCTTCATCAACTCACAGTTAACTACAGCTAGAACATCGGAGAGCTATCAATCCTATCATATCTGCAGATTCTGGTTCCTGGATCTAGTTTTAGAACCATGTTTTCCACTTTCTTTACTTGCTCCTCATTTCTCGACACTGCAAGGTAACAAATAATTTCTTAATTTATCTCACGTCTCTTTGGATAGATTATACTTTATACTAAATTAATTGATTTAACTGCGCTCAATTTATTTTGTTCGATTACTTAGGAGTTTGTTTATAGCCTAGTTTTATCTAAGGATCAGTCAACATATTATCGACTCCTATTTCCTAATATGCATGCATATAATATATGGTATAGCGCTTCAATAGTTTCTCAAAAAAAAAAAAAAAAAGAAGGTATAGCTTCAATATTGTTCATAGCAGCATGAAGTACACTTGGTTCTAGGAAGAATATGAAAATGTAGGCGCTTACAAAGTATTACACATAATTGGTGCGAAGAAGACTTCAGTTTCGATAGTATAATTATATAACCTAACAACATCTGCTTTGGCTTATTACTCAGAAAGAAGAAGAACACGACCACCAACCGAGGTCAGAACCTGGAAACGAAGAAAGTTGAAGTCGATCCACAGGTTCTCTACTTCAATGGGGATCCGTTCGGATCAGGAAAGCATATAAAGTTGTCTCTATGGTCCGATAACCACAGCAGCAATTATTTTCAGAATAACTCAAGGTTAGTCGATCATGAGTGATCAGTTGTATTAATGGTTCAGTAATTAACTTTGAAAACTTTCTCAATAATTGTAATACTTTAATATTGTATTAATGCGTAAAAATGAATGGTATATATTTTGAAATTTCAGAAGTATGGAGGTCAAGGTGAGAAACAAAGCCGAAAGGGCGCGGGCGGGAAGGTTCCCAAAGTTTCTGCACTCACCCTCTTCCTCCGATCATGGTGTCGGAGGAGAAGAGGAGGACGATGAGGTGGAGGAGGAGGTAGTGAGGGGAGTGGAGATAATAATCATGAAGGAAGTGTTCGACGTCGTTCTGGCAATGAAGAATGCGTACGTTAGCCTACAAGAGGCACATAGTCCATGGAACCCGGAGAAGCTGAGGGCAGCTGACCTAGCGGTGGTGGGGGAGCTGAGAAAGCTGGGAGGATTGAGAGAGACGTATTTGAGGAGAAGGTGTCACGGCAGTGACGATATGCTGGTGGAGGTGGTGGCGCCTTACGAGGCCGCGGTGGAGGAGCTGAGGAGGGAGGTAAAGGCTAGAGATATGGAGATTGAACAACTCAAAGAGAAGCTCAGGAGCATTGTTAGCGTCACTAATAATGGCAAGAAGATCTGCAGGCCTCTGTCTAGAAGGAAGGTTTTTTGCAGTCCAGGTAACAACCGTAACATAATCACACCCACTTCATTCTTCGTCTCTAATTAGGTCGAATAACTATTTGATCTGAAGTTTGTTAATTACTTGGAAATTTATACCAATTTTTTATTTTATTTTTCTTGGAAACGTGCCAGAAATGATTTTTTTTAATGTAAGAGTGTTCTTTAGTTGATATTTAAAACGACGAGTGTGCTGAGAAGAAATAGAAATCCTAACCCAGTAACGTCGACCCTAACAAAGCATTTTGCTCCTTCTACGATTGGTTTTATTATAATTTACATATTGATCGATTGATAAATCGTCAAGATATCTTCACACTAGTAGACGAAAGCTAAAACAATCATTGCATTAGAATTTTACGAAGGCTATGAAAATTGAACGGTAAATGTATAAGTGGAACAATTGAAACTAATGATTGGACACTCTGTGACAGTTGCTCTCTTTTTCTTCTTTTCAGTGACTGTTTTAGAATCTCCTGTACAAGAATTGTTTGAGGGTACAATCAAGCTAGTGAGGGAGACATCACAATCCTTCACCTCGATTCTTCTCTCTCACATGCGGGCTGCAGAATGGGACATTGCTGCTGCGGTACGTTCAATCGAAGCTGCCACCACCACTGCCACTATGATAAGCACTTCCTCTGTCATCCAAACTCAACACGCCAATGCCAAGTATGCTCTTCAGTCCTACATTACTAAAAAAATCTTCCAAGGCTTCGACCACGAGAGCTTCCACATAGACGGCAGCACCTCTTCACTTCTCAACCCAGAAAAATATCAACAAGATTGCTTCACCCAATATAATGATATGAAGAGCATGGACGCCCTCGAGCTTCTCGATATGCTGCCCATGTGTAACTTTGGCAAGTTTTGCTTCAACAAATACTTGGCCATTGTTCATCCCAAGATGGAGGCGTCGTTGTTCGGAGACTTAGAACAGCGACGATATGTGGTGGAAGGAAGCCACCCAAGAAGTCAGTTTTACAGGGAGTTCCTGAAGTTGGGTAAGGCAGTGTGGTTGCTTCACTTGCTTGCCTTCTCGCTTGACCCGGCACCAAGTCTGTTCGAGGCTAGTCGAGGAGCTCAATTCCATCCACAGTACATGGAGAGTGTTGTCACGTTTCAGGGAGGGAGGGTTCCTCCCGGTCAGGTCGTCGGGTTTCCTATATGCCCTGGTTTCAAGCTCGGGAACGGGTCGATAATCAAAGCTGAAGTTTATCCGGTCTCGAGGAATTAGATGTGTTGATGTAAATCATGTAATAATAAGAAAGCCAAATGTAGTACTAGCTAGTACTAGTGTAGCCCTTCTACTCTATTATAGATTCGTAGTCGACCAGTACTAAATCATGCAAGTTTGTTTACTTTCCTTTTGTTATTGTTTATGTATAATTTGTTCATTGTTTCTCTTGTTTCAAACTTTCAATCTAATGTTTCTTCAAATAAAGGAAAGAGAGAAAAACCTAAGTTTTTCCGGTTTATGACCCATTTACAGGAGATGGGCACCATATATGATGACAGATGATCAAGTCTGAGAGGAAAGTATTAAGAGCTTTGGATGATCAAGAATTGAGCAGCAAGAGTGTTGACATCAAGAACTCTCGAATCACTATATTGGTTAAGTAACCATATATATTAAGGGAAAATGCCCATTTAGTATAAAAAAGACCCCCTTATTATCCATTTTAATGACCATCTTATTTTTCTCCCTTATCCAACATCTTTATTGCCCATTTGAACAAATCTTTTTCAACCCTAATACAAATTTAATTTTTTTCTTTCTTTTTTGTCATTTTGTCTTATCTAACATATTTTTGAATTATAATGTGCTGAGAAAGTGGAAGATAAAAAAACAAACTTTGCCGAAATATCACTCAACTCCTCCGGCCTCCCATGGCCGGTCGCCGGAGTCGCCGGATTCCGGTCACCAAATTTTTTTTTCTCCGGATTTTTTTTTTTTTTTTATAATCAGGTTATTGGACGATGGTTACTAACCCCCAGTAAACAATTTACAGATTACAGATTTCCAATAATTAAGTTACTGATCTATAGTAATCAAGTTACTGACCTCCAGTAATCGATTACTGACCCCCAGTAATCGATTACTGTCCCCCAGTAATCAGGTTACAGATTCCATATTTTCCAGTAACCATGTTACTGACTCCGTGACTGACCAATAGTAATCAATTTACTGACCCCCAGTAATCGATTACTAACCCCTAGTAATCAGATCTCACGCCCCGAATTTAGAAAGATAAAATTCCAATTCGAAAACGTGATAATCCAATAATCACAACGAACTAAAAGAATAGAATAATACAACTTACAAAATACTGACAAAGTAGCACTAAAAAGTAGGACTACTTCCACTCGCAGCAGCTATCAATTGCCTCCTCAACTCTGCTAATGCCCACCTGTACACATTAAACCCTACACCATGGATTGGTATACCGGGTTGAAAACACAAACCCGGTAAGCTTTCTAAAGCTTATATGAGTAAACTCAAACTTACAATTACTCACTCGACACATGCTATATACTTTCCCCAAATAAACGCAAGAACACTTATATTATAAAACACACGCACACAAAAATACAAGGTAAGATTCAGACTTTCCTGCTTAAAAACATAGTTCAGGAAAATACAAATCCTACACGATTAAATAGTAACTCCTGCATATAATGTAGTTCAGGAAGTCATGCACATAAGTAAAATTGTGACTCCTGCATATAGCTTAGTTCAGGAAGTCAACCACTCACAATTAGCAGAAATATATAACAAATGAAAGCATATAATAAATCTGATAATCCCAAAATGAAGTCAAAATGTTGCCATCTTAAATTCAAAAAGAACAACGCACACCTCGTTTTCTTTTAAAATTCATATATTTTTAAAACAAAGGAAAACACGAATAATTTTCTTTTAAAAACAAGAACAATAAAACTCGGGGCACAATGACCTATGTCATTCCTCTCCAACTCACACAACACACATGTAAGATACCAATTCGACCACACTGGCAATATTTTACATTTACACAACACACATATAAGATACCAATTCGACCACACTGGGCAATATCTTACATTAACCGTTGGTTTCCAAACCAACCCACACACACAACACCCAACTCACATAAACTTAATTATAACAAAATACCGTGCTCAAGCACAACCTCAACATATATATATATATATATATATATATATATATATATATATATATATATTTCACGCTTCTACATCAATAATACATATAAAGGTCTCCCCTCAACACATAGGAAAGATCACAACCGCCACACATGTAATATCCCAATTCGACCACTAATGACAAGATCTTACATTGGCCGTTGGTTTTCGTACCAACCCAATCACTCACATTATATATTTCACGTAAATATATATATACGTAGACATTCACTTAGGAATAATCCACTAATACCATCTATAGTCATTGATTGTAAAATCCTTTAAAAATTATTTTTTTATAATAAAATCATTTTACTTACCAATAAACCGTAGTCGATCAAGTTCATTCAATTTAAAACAAATATCATTTCCATAAATCAATTTTGCATATAACGATCCATTACTATAAATTAACTCGTATTCAATACAAACATCGTGAGATTTACTCACCTTAATTCACCAGAAATGGTGAATATCCGTTTCGCGTCGGGTCGAGGAGGAAGCGGGTCGAATCGGGCCGAAACGGCGTTCGGATCGGACTGCTACAATACCGGTCAACGTTCGGTCAACCGTCAGTCAACGGTCAACTATAACGGTCAACGTCCGGTCAACATTGACTGGGTCGGCTCGGACAAAGTGGGCTGGACCGGATTTGGGTCTGAGCCGGGTCGGGTCGGGTCGAACACAGAAACGGGTCGAGGGAGATCGAATCGCCTCGATTTCGATCCGCTCGAATCGGCGTGATTCGACGTGATCCACCTACAGAAGGAGGAGCGAACGGAGGAGAGGAGTCGATCAATGGGTGGCTCAAGCTCCGGCGACGCCTGGTGAGGCTGCAGCTCCACCAAGAACGGTGGCAGCGGCTTGTGGGCCTCGCCACGCCGTGCACAGGCGGCGGTTCCGGCCAATCCTTGGCTCAAACGGAAGAGGAGGGAAAACACTTTCGATCAGTGGGTGGCGCTTGCGACGTGGCGGCCGGACGGCGGAGATCGGAGGAGGAAAAGCCGAATCGGGCGGAGGAACAGTAAAAATTCAAGAGAGGTGAAAATGAACAGTAATTTGCTACAGTAAATGGGTAAACGGACGAAATGGGAAAGTTTTGACTTTTTCCCGAAAATTCTAAGTTTTATAGTAAATTTTCTAAATAGGAAATAACTTCGACATGTCGTAACTTTTTCATACGACATCCGATTCACGGGTGCCGCATGTCTACGAACTCGTAACGTCGAGCTCTACGACTTTCATGAAGAAAGCTTTTCAAAATTCACGACGGATTAAAAAGTCAACTTTTGACCCATCGATGCTTAAACGTTTCTTGGACTCTTAACTCTCGGAATCACTTCCGACCGCGAGCAACAACTAATTAAAAGGTTATGAAATACGAAAATCCGTAATTCACCATTCCAATAATTCGAGGAATTTACACGAAAATGAAATTAAAATCGGGGTTACTACATCAGATTACAGATTCCATATTTTCCAGTAACCATGTTACTGACTCCCAGTAATCGATTACTGACTCCCAGTAACCAAGTTACTGACCCCCAGTAATCAGATTACGGACCCCCAGTAATCATGTTACTGACCTCGAGTAATAAAGTTACTGATCCCCAGTAATCAGATTACTGACCCCCAGTAATCACAATTTTTTTTTTCAATATTAAATTACGGGCTCTGACTTTAAACAGGTTACTGACCCCCAGTAATCAGATTACTGACCCCCAGTAATCATGTTATTGACTCCCAGTAATCAGATTACTGACCCCCAGTAAGCAACTTACAGATTCCAATTTGCATGTTTTGGACTCCCAGTAAGCAACTTACTGGATCGAGACGGAGATTCTACTCCCCTGAGACGGAGGTTGAGATTCAATTCATAAACATTCGTCTAAAAAAATATTTACTTAATGGTAGAAAAGAACTCAAACAAAATAAGAAATAATTTGTTAATAAACCATACAATCCAGATCACTTAGAGCTACTTTTCATCTTGACTGACCCTATCGCATGGGTTGCATGGCTTCTCCTTTTTCAAATCTCTTACCTACCTCCATTCTTGTTGAATGTGAAAATACTCAAGAGCTCGTCGAGTGAGGGTCGATCAGGCCGACAAAGAAGTCAGAGTCGTCGATCAGCATGGGGTGAGAGGCTGCGGAAGTGGGCGGCGGTGGTGGAGGAGCTCGGAACTGAGGAAGTGTCAGGACTGAGGAAGGAGGGAAGGAGGGAAGGAGGGGGGGGGGGGGGGGGGGGGGGACGACTGGGTCGAGGCAGCGGTGGTGAGGCAGAGGTGGTCCGATAGGGGGGTCGTCGAGCGGCGGGAAGAGCAGGCCGATCTGAGAGAGAGAGAGAGAGAGAGAGAGAGAGAGAGAGAGGATGTTAGGGTTTAGTATAGGGTATTTATGTATTTTTACTAAGATTCATTAGAGTGGGTAGGTAACATTGAAATGGGCATGATTTTCCCCATTTTTGTGCAAACGATCATTTTCCCTAATATTAATTCTATTAGAGTTTTCTCACATTAACTGAACAAGGGACATTGATCAAACAGATTTTGGTACAGGATATGGAGTTTATTATTGGCATGAAAAGTACTGGTCGACAACAAATTAATTGCTTGCTCTTTCAGAATAATGTTAATGGAACATTGTTGTCAACCACCAACCCGTAGCAGCATGACCACAACCATCCAAAGAGGAAAAAACGTAATTTTCGATGATTGAGTAGCCATTTTACAGCAATTCGGTGTTGTATGTCGGAAAATAAAGAAAGCTGGTTCTTACACTCAAACTGGTCTCCACTCAAACTGTGGCTGATCACCTTTTATCAAATTGCAAATTTATCAGAATCTAGTATAACAATACAACAACCAAATCTGGTGTATATACTCGAATTTTACAGCAATTCGGTGTTGTATGTCGGAAAATAAAGAAAGCTGGTTCTTACACTCAAACTGGTCTCCACTCAAACTGTGGCTGATCACCTTTTATCAAATTGCAAATTTATCAGAATCTAGTATAACAATACAACAACCAAATCTGGTGTATATACTCGGATAAAAAAGAAATTGATAAATATTATGTGACTGTATATTCAGTAGTGGGATGGAATAGCTTCCCACTAGAGGGTACATGCTATGATATGCCTTCTAAATAGATCTACTTCTCAATATCTATCCAATGATACAAATATATTTATAAGTAGTACACTTTAGTACAGTACAGTACACAAAACTGAAAACCGAAAGAATGAATCTTTAACAACAGAAGAGGCAATCCTCAAGCAGAAGCTGTGCCCCATTCATGCTTATACGTGGAACCTCAAAATCTGGAAAGCAGATTTATACCCTGAAAACATTTTTCGCCTGCCACGGAGAAAAAATCGAGCAAATAGGCATCACTACTTTTTACAGGCAGGTTAAGTAAAAACCAAAACCAAACACCACTCCAAAGTCATTAACTGATCAAATAAAAACTATGATTCTTATCTTACTTGCTCTAGCATTAGAAACATAAGCACATTCCAAGATCCTAGCCGTCCAAAGTTTGGAAGAAACCCTTTATAGAAGGCCAAAAACCCCTGTATATATCAGTGGACGTAAGTTAATACATACTTTATGCAGCTGGTGATTTACGACTCTGCTTAGACATTAAACAGGTCTTGAGGTCAATGTCCACAGATAAATAATTCAGAACCACAGTGAAGACACATATTGAAAACAGTAATGAAAGCATCAAGTTCTGCACCTCTGGCTATTGGCGAAGTATTGGTTGGTACAGTGAATGGACGAAAACTGAAATAAATCAACATACCTCATACTTCAAAGTTTTGACGAAGCAATCAAAGGTGTTTTTGTAACTTGCATCTCCCATCATTCTAGATTTCACCTGGAACATAAGCAGGGTATCCAAGGCAACATTTGCCTTAACAATGTAAATTGTTTCATACAGTAAAGAAATGACAACACAATCTTTCACAAGCCACCCTTGCAGTAGCCTGCAACTATTAGCGTGCAGGTTTATGGTACCATTTCAAAACCAACATTCAGTTATGATTAAAATTTGAGAGAACATACAACATGCCACTGATGAGTAAACACAGCATGCTACGGATGAAACATCCAATTTTCTTAGTAACTGTATGTTTGTCAATATTTTACTATTTATAACATCAGCTATTAATATCCATTACACATCTAGTTGTCAACCATATTCAAAATTCTGTTGTATATTCACAGTTCAGGCAGTAATAATTCTTGACCAATGTCATCATCATTCGGTTGTTGGAAGCCACAGTAAGAATATAAGCTGATGAATAACAAAAAGAGAAGCGAGTCTAGTACATTTGGTCGTTAATATATTTGAGGTTTCAATATCTTTTCTAATCCGTATGCAAGTCACAGTGATTGAATTTTTAAGCTGCTACACATAATCACCTCCTTATGATGATAAAAAAAAGTACCAAACTTAATATTAAGGAAAATGGAATGGGTTTCAGAATGCATACCACATCAACAGGAGAGCCAATAGAAACTGCAAAGAAACCAGCACCCAGACCAGCTAGGAGATGAGTGAAAATATTGTCAGTGAACCCTGGAATTTTCAAAACTGTCTGCATAAGTATGAAGTATTAGGATTCATTGGGATTATCATCCTATATGTAGAAATTAGCAATAACTGATGAGCTATAATAATACTTGAACTTCAGAGATTGAAAGCAGCGGTGTTACCTCCTTCACTTGATCATAACTGGCTAGCTCAGCTGCATTTATAATAGCATTTCGTGCTACATTTGGTCCCAGCCCAGTCCACAGAGCTCCCAAACCTTCCTATTTTTGATAATCAAAAATAAACAAATAAATAAGCTGATAAGGAAAATATGTAAAGAAAGGAGTAAAGAAGCAAACTGTTCTACTTTAAGAAATCTAACCTGCCTCACTATAGTGAAATAAGCATCTTTAGCTCCAGAGTAACGCCTAGGAACTCCGGCTGGCAATTTTCCTTCAGCTTGGAGTCGAACCTTTACAAGGTCCGTTGGATTAGCCACTATAATAGCCAGAGCACCTGGTGATGTAAAAGTTTGTCATAAAAATAGGATGTTAAATTTCCCTCTTTCTAATTCAGAAGACAAGGAATATATAGACAGTAATTTGGAGACCTTTACAGATAAAAACACTTGCATAAAATAAAATAAGTAGGATGGTTGCACTAACCAGTCAATAGTGCAGCAAACACTTTATGGTATATAGGAATTTCTCCAACAAAAGCACTGCCAACAAGGAAAAGTTTTACCTGTTCAACAAGTAGTTTATGGATATAAAGAATGTGTCACAAAGAAAGCATTAAACAGGCAATTCAGGTTTGTATTGTGAAAGAGTAATAATTTAACTCACAGGATCATATAACCCAATTCTTAAGCCTCCATAGATGCATTGTCGTTGTAATCCTGGAATTATACCATTCCAAAGTGCTGCTAAACCTTCTTCCCTAGCAATGGTAGCCATAGTACCCAATAAGCCCTTATATTTAGGTGCACCAGCAGCATCCCCTACAACTGCTTTCCTTTGAAGCTGGAGCCTAACTTTTGCGGTGTCCAACGGAATGGTACAGAACTGCGAAAAAATATACCAACTGTCATATACCAAGCCGTAATTCTTACAAATACACACAGATTCATGAAGTTTAGACCTCAACTAGCTTCCTACACATTGTACTTGAATGCTTATATTGCACTAGATCATGCCTGCCAATACATTCCGACTCTTAACAGTCTAACCTAACATAATCACATGGCCAACCAGCATTCCACATTGCCTTTAAAGCCACATTACTCAATTTCCAGATGCATCATACCAGGCCCTTAAAATTTAACTTCCTCTAATTTAGAACACAACCCCATAAAACTGATAATGTATAGACATCTGGATTAGTCAAACACAAAATCAAGTGTAACCCAAGTAAGAAAATGCAGTGATTAAGCTTAAAGTAGAGATCTTTAAGCTAAAATGGTCATCAAACCAGCGACCCAGTTGAGCAAATCTCATGATTAGAAAGTAAAAGCAACCAAAAAGAAGTGAAATTTAGATACCTCAGCGAAACAAGCAGCGAAGGCACTGCAGAGGAAGGTCTGCAAGAAGGAGATCTCAGACCTGGGGCTGAGATCCGCCATTGGGAATGAGCAGAATGAGAGCTCAGAATTTTGGGGGAGATTTGAGGTGGTGGGGGTTCAGTACAACTGTAGAAGATGGTGATTGGGTTCAAGGGGTTATAAAGAAGATGGTGATTGGGTTAAAGGGGTTATAAAGAAGATGGTGAGGAGTAATAATCAAGGAAAACTAGTTGTTGTTTAGGCTCGGCTCCTCCATTTAAGGCTTTTTTGCTTCTTCTGGTTTTTCACAGCGCCTTAATTTGCTATAATAATTTCTTTTTATATTTATTTTCATTGTCGTCAATTTACAATTTTACTGTGGTTTCTACATGTTGACAGTAGCCGCAGAGAGGCTACAGCAGGCCCACAGACCCGCAGCAGGTGCACCAGGGCCCGGCCCGAGGCCCGGGACCGAACCACCAGCACCCGGCCTCGGGGTCCAGCAGTCTATCCGGCTGCCAGGGACCCTGGGACCGGAGGCGCCTGCCTGCCAAAGAGGTCACCAGAACTGCCATTCAGAGGGAACCAGTCCCACATCGAAGGGTGAGGTCAACCCTCACCCCCAACCACCTATATAAGGGCCCCAACTACCCTCATTAATAGGTAACTTATCTCACTCACCGCTTACATACGTGCTCAAGTTATATATATCCCAACTATACTAACTTAGGCATCGGAGAGGAGAAGTCCGGCCCGCCCGGTATTCCCCTTAGTAAGCAGGTTTGCAGGAGATCGAGTTGGATTCATCTGTATCTACCAGGCCCCCGGGTTTAGGCAGAAACAATTGGCGCCGTCTGTGGGAACGATTTTTTGATCCACAAGGAAAGTTAGCATTGCTCTACCAGGGAGTAGAGCCCGATCGATCCTTTGAAAGATAGTAAAATACGCGGTCCAAAAGCCATGGAAGGAAGGAAGATAAAAACTGGCACCGGACGGTTGAAAGAGTGAATTCAGATCCCCGACCGGGTCCAAAATACAAGGGCTGAGGTCGGTGCGAGGTTTGCCCCTTCTCCAGACCAAGACAGAAGTCACGATCGCCAAGATTCAGAGAACCCCGGCCGGTATGGTGCGGGAGAGGAAATAAAGAAGATGAAGGTAGAAGTCGAGCTGTTGCGAGTAGAGGGCGGCCGAGACCGGCTAAGGGCAGATGCCCGATGCCAGGAGTTGGAAGCAGTAAACGCCGCCTTGTTAGCGGTCCTGGGAAAAGGAGGCCAGCCAGGCACTCCTCGGGCGGCGTCACGGCCCGCAAGCAAGGTTAGCGAATTCCCGCACCTCGAAGTGGGACAGCCCACGGGAAGAAGAAGGACCGTGTATGCACCCACACATCTCTTTTCGGAAGCTTTGAAAAACTCCGGTCCGGTCGAGCTACCGTACCGCACGAGCCCGGCGTCAAGCGAGCAGGACAGTTCTACCGCAAGGACGCTCGAAACGCTCTCCGCCTCAGTGTCGGATATGAAGAACCGTTTAGACGCCAGTAAGAAGAAAGCAGGGCGACCGCGGGACAGTGCGCGATTCAATGAGCGTATCGGACCTTTTCCGCGCCGGATTAGGGAATCAGGAAGGTCTGGTAGCCTAAGGCCCCTGAAACTGGATTATTCAGGAACGAGCTGCCCGTATCAGCACCTGGACAGTTTCAAGTCGCAGACGGGCACAAGGGGCTATTCTGATGCCACGTGCTGCAACGTGTTCCAAGAGACGCTCTCGGGGGAGGCGTTGAGCTGGTTCTACGAGCTGCCGGTGGACTCGGTTGAAACTTTCGAACAGTTGGCTGACAAGTTTGTCGGCCGGTTTATCCTCAGAGCCAGGACAGCTCAAACATCAACGATCATTTTCGATTGCATGCAGGCTGACCACGAACCGCTGCGCGCTTTCGTTAACCGGTGGCAAATTGCCACGGTCAGGGTCAGAAACCTGGACAAGAAGATCGCGGGGATGGCCTTCAAACAGGGGTTAAGACCCGGAGAACTTTCGTACAACTTGCGAGTGCAGGAGCCGCTGGGGTATGATGAGCTGATGACCGTGGCCGTCAGGCATGCTCAGGCGGACCACGAGACATATGGGGGTAAGGCACCCAAGCGAAGACCGGATGACCTACTGTCGCCACCTCCCCGTGAGAGCAAGACCGGGCGGCTAGATCGCAGCCGTGCGCCTATAACCACCAGGAAAGCAGAGGTACGGGAGGAGTGGCAACCCCGACGAAGCAGTGACAACAGTTCCCGACCGACGAGGAGACCACCAATTGTGCGACCGACACAGCCAGCGGCGGCTGTGCCAGTAGAACGACCACCGCGGGCCCTAGTCATTATGCCAGTAGAAAAGCCCGAAGATCCAACCCGTAGGACCGGCGATCCAAGACCCCAGAGAGCGCTTGTAGGCGGTCGAGCCCGCCCGGGAGAATCAAGAGAGAACCGACCGGGAGCTCGGCAAGTAGGAACCATAAGCACCCGACCTCCCGGAGGGATCGAGGTGCACGGAAGCATAAACATGATACATGGCGGGGGCCATATAGATCAGCTCACCCGGAGCTCGAAGAAGCGGTGCTTAAGGTGGATCCGGGGAAAAGAGGTGTATGCCTTTGGTGGAGGAAGCGGCCAAGCCGCCAAAACCGGATGGAAGTCGGTCACTTTCTACGAGGAGGAAGAGCCGGAGGATCTGGTCCAACCGCACAACGACCCCTTCCTCATCACGGTCCAAATAGACCACTGGATAACCAGCCGTATGTTGATCGATACCGGAGCCTCTGTCAACGTGATGTTCTGAGACGCATACAAAGGGCTGCAGAGAGGAAGGAATAAGTTATCCCAGGATAACGAACCACTTATAAGCTTCTCCGGTGAGGTAGTCCAGCCTTTAGGATCGGATTACCTACCACTGATCTTCAGCAAGGGAAACAAGACAAAAAAGGAGCACCTTGAATTCATCGTTGTGGACTGCCTGTCATCGTACAATGGCATAATCGGTAGGCCAGGGTTATGGAAACTGAAGACATTTATAGCCGGCCATATGCTGATGTTGAAGATGCCTTCACCGGCCGGTGTCATTACCCTGCGCGGGGACCAGAGGCTCGCCCGTAAATATTATGCGGAGGCCCTAACCCACGGGAGGAAGCGGGCCGAGGTCTTCACGGCCACTCAGTTAGCACCGGTGCCGGATCTAAGTATTGACCCCCGCGATGACTCCGATTCAGTCAAGAAAAAGCTAGAGCCACCTTCGACCGTGGAAGAAACCGAGCGATCTGCATTTCGGTAGGCCACCCGGAGCGAAATGTGGTGATAGGGACGCAGCTCGATCCGGTTGTCAGGCAAGAGCTCATCGCCTTCCTCCGGGACAACAATTCGGTTTTCGCATGGTCCTACGAGGACATGCCAGGCATATCCGTTGCTTCTCCAAATCGCCCAACCAGTACGTCTGTTCCCGATCGATCGACTGATAAGCCCCGGGCACCTGATGACCCATCCAAGTACGCTGCCACTTGCCACCGGCCAGCACCACCGACCTCCTCCAGACATCTGAGACCGTCGACGGCAGATGAGTGATGGCAGGACCGAAGTCCCGCGCGGTAAAATTCACACAACCACTGCACTGGGCCTTTATGTAGTAGGAAATCTTGTACAACACCCGAAATTCATTAACCGTGGGCCAGTCCATATAGCTCAAACTGAACAGACACCCGAGGCCAAGCAGCTGCCTCCACTGGTTGCTCGGAAGCTGGGCCGGGGAAAGCTATATCGAGCTCAGCATGTACTGGACAAATGGCGGCAGCGGCAGCGATAGTCCGTGTCGAAACTGATCGTCGAAAACGGCAACCCAACCCGGTTCCGGATTACAGGCTAGTTCCCCGGGATGCAGGCCTCGAAGCTTAATGGAGTTGTCGATATCCCACTTCGCCCGAAACTCCCTAATCTCTCTATCATTCATGCTTCTGATTGGCTCATCACAGAAAATCACCCTATCACCTTCCAGCAGCTCATGCCGCATAGGCCCGCGGTTTGCACCGGCAGAATACGCAGATCTCCCAGACGCCATAAAGCCTAAACAAAAGAATTCACCTCTGAAGCACAGACAAACAACAGGCAAAGAATAACAAGATACGGCGGGAGGAAAACAGAGGGGATGATAAATAGGGCAACAAGAAAAAGTGAGGCAACCCCAACCGTGGATCCCTTCCATCTCAGACCGCCCCCTGCCAACACGTGTCCCAGCATCAATAAGGGATCCCACACTATCATAACTGATGGGACTGATGGGCTCTCCCCTTTATTGCATGTTCGCCACCTGTCCCACGGGGAGATAGGAGCGCACCACGAGGCGTCTATTCCCAGAAAGCCAACCTCGAACCAACTGGCTCCGCAGCCTCTCACCGGCTATGGTTTTTTCAACCGCTTCCAGAGCATCGTCCCAGGTATGAGCCATCCGCCCGGCACCATGGCAGTTCGCGGTTATGATCATTCAACCGACTGCATGGCTTCTTTGCTGCATGTCTTGAAGACCTCTCACCGGTTATGATCATTCAACCGGCTGCACGCCATTTCACTGGGGAACTCGTCTCAATATGGCAGAACGCCCGGTCGAGCTCCGCCCGGAGCCATAGCGCTCCACCGAACATGTGACATTCAACCAACTCCAAAGCATTCTACCGGTTGTCACTTTCCTTCACCTATGGGCAAGAACGAGCCAGCAACAACTCGAGGCTTCTAAACGCATGGGCTTTATAAACCCGGGCGAGTTTACATCTAACCCATGTACTCTTGTCCAGCAGGATAAAAACCCTGCATCACACTGAACTGTGATACATTTGGGGATACATGGCGAGACTCGTTATCTCAACGCCACTCCACCGGGCAGATTGTTTCTCTAACACAGAACAAGTCTCCCCGCAGGCTAACAAACCTGCACATTTACCTCAACGCTTATCCAACAAAAGCTGAGAAGAACTAGCAAGTGTTGACCGATGCCTCAATACGGCCGTAACACTCTCCGGGGTACCTGTTGGCTTAGTCCACGCACCAACAGGCCATCCCGTAGGCTAGCGCACTCTGGGGGCCTCGCACCGAAATGGCAGGACGCCCGGTCGAGGTCCAGACTGCAAGTTCATCCGGGACTCGTCTTGATATGGCAGAACGCCCGGTCGAGGTCCCGTGAACTCCGCCTCGCACCGATATGACAGGACGCCCGGTCGAGGCCCAGACTGCAAGTTCATCCGGGACCCGTCTCGATATGGCAGAATGCCCGGTCGAGGTCCCGTGAACTCCGCCTCGCACCGATATGGCAGGACGCCCGGTCGAGGCCCAGACTGCAAGTTCATCCGGGACCCGTCTCGATATGGCAGAACGCCCGGTCGAGGTCCTGTCAACTCCGCCTCATACCAAGCACAGCCCAACGCCCGGTCACGCCCAATCTTCAATTCAGACTTGGGGGACTGGGCACCGTTGGGTCGGTAACCCTGCGGGTCTGCGGGACAAGAGCAAGACAGACTTTAAGTCCCCATTCAAGATTGCACTTGACCGAGAACTTGGGGGACTTGTTGACAGTAGCCGCAGAGAGGCTACAGCAGGCCCACAGACCCGCAGCAGGTGCACCAGGGCCCGGCCCGAGGCCCGGGACCGAACCACCAGCACCCGGCCTCGGGGTCCAGCAGTCTATCCGGCTGCCAGGGACCCTGGGACCGGGGGCGCCTGCCTGCCAAAGAGGTCACCAGAACTGCCCTTCGGAGGGAACCAGTCCCACATCGAAGGGTGAGGCCAGCCCTCACCCCCAACCACCTATATAAGGGCCCCAACTACCCTCATTAATAGGTAACTTATCTCACTCACCGCTTACATACGTGCTCAAGTTATATATATCCCAACTATACTAACTTAGGCATCGGAGAGGAGAATGCCGGCCCGCTCGGTATTCCCCTTAATAAGCAGGTTTGCAGGAGATCGAGTTGGATTCATCTGTATCTACCAGGCCCCCGGGTTTAGGCAGAAACACTACACATGCACTAATTTGACTCTATGAGAATGGAATTGTTCTATGTTTGATGTCAAATCATGGGAAAGGTATTTATAATGAATGCAAAACATCACTCATGTGACATCAATTTCTTAGAATTTATCATGAAAAAATGCGAATGTAACAGCAATCGTATTTATGGCTTACTATATCATTACTTGGTATGATGAATTTTAGGGTAATCTGTACACACATATCACTCCCTTTTCGCTCTCCAAACCTTACCAACTCAATAATCAACTTCCCCTAAACTTCAAATAGCAAATGCAAACAAAAAATTGACCCATACAAAAAAAAAAGTCCACTACAAATTTGAGAGCACATGATTAAAATGTGGAGACTCACCATAGACAATTCCTCCCCAATGGTGAGCGGGAACACATTTCCACCAAATCCCGCCAATAAAACCCAAAATCCCCCCAAATCCTCACCCACTATATAAACCCTAATCCTTCTCCCACCAATTCCGAAACCCCCTCATTTCTCTTTCTCTCTCATCTTCCAAAACCAAAACCCTAATCTCTCTCTCTCTCTCTCCTCGCCGGAAAAACCATGTTGGAGCTCCGATTGGTCCAAGGGTCGCTCCTCAAGAAGGTTCTCGAGTCCATCAAGGACCTCGTCACCGACGCCAACTTCGACTGCTCCGCCACCGGCTTCTCCCTCCAGGCAATGGACTCTAGCCACGTGGCGCTCGTCGCCCTGCTTCTCAGATCTGAAGGCTTTGAGCACTACCGCTGCGACCGGAGCATCTCCATGGGGATGAACCTGGGGAACATGTCCAAGATGCTCAAGTGCGCCGGCAACGATGACATCATCACCATCAAGGCTGACGACGGGAGTGACACTGTCACCTTCATGTTTGAGAGCCCCAGTATGTTTCTTTATTTCATTTTTGCCCCCCTTTTAATTGAATTAGGGTTTTTGTTGAATAATTGTTCTGTTTATTGTGCTCTTATATATATATAAAGAAATTGGCTTGTGAATCTTGAAATTGAGTTCAAATTGGTTTATTTGGTTTTAGATCATGACCTGTTTCGTTGGAGTTGGATAGAAAATTACACTGGAAACTGTACATGTGTTAATTTTGGTTAGAAATGAAGGTTGTGGGTCTTGAAATTGAAGTAAGATTGAATTTGGTAGAACTTTCGTTGTTTTTGATGTCGTAGCTTTTGGATAGAAAATAAGCTGGTTGATGTAATAGTTAAAGTTAATAATATAGGGGCTGTTGGAAGACAATGATATGCGGAGAAATGAGAGAATTTTTTAGGAAAGTTTGATTGGAACGCGATTCCTGTTTAGGAGAAAATGTTGGGGAAATGGTTATTGCCTTCTAAATGTATATTTTTGTTGTAGTTTTCTGATTGTGTTTAAGTTTCTTGTTTTGATATGGTTGTTTTCTTTGTGTAATGGATTGCAGCGCAAGATAAGATTTCTGATTTTGAGATGAAGTTGATGGATATCGACAGTGAGCATCTTGGAATTCCAGAGGCGGAATACCATGCTATTGTTAGGATGCCTTCTGCTGAATTTGCCAGGATTTGCAAAGACCTCAGTGGCATTGGTGATACTGGTATTTTACTAATCCTTTTAGAAGTGGTTGTGAATTTGACCTATTTGTATTATGGGCTTCTGAGTTATGTTTTGTCGTGCTTGCAGTGGTGATATCTGTGACAAAGGAAGGTGTCAAGTTCTCTACAAGAGGGGATATTGGTACTGCTAATATTGTCTGTAGGCAGAACACTACTGTTGACAAGGTATTGCTATCAAATGCTTGTAATTATTTACATCTCCTTTTGGAAGCTTATGATTTTGGTAGGATGCAGTGATTAACTTTGCTTTTTCTGTTTTTGTTAATTGCAGCCTGAAGAAGCAACAATCATTGAGATGAATGAGCCAGTTTCATTGACATTTGCTCTAAGGTATATGAACTCCTTCACAAAAGCTTCCCCCTTGTCAAACACAGTTACCATCAGCCTCTCTTCCGAGCTACCAGTTGTTGTTGAGTACAAGATTGCTGAGATGGGATACATAAGGTTCTACTTGGCTCCAAAGATAGAAGAGGAGGAAGATGAGACAAAGCCTCAAGTTTGAACCTTATGCCGCGGCATAGACCTGCCCCTTGTTGACTTGATTGTGTGTTTGAAAATCCATGTAGAAAATTTGCTTATACATTTTCTATTCGAGGTTTTCCCTGCTTTCTAAGTGATTGAGTAAGCATCTCTGTAGTTCAGAAGTATTCTAATTCATTAGGTAATGGGTACTATCTTCCAGACTTTTGATTGAAAACAATGTAGTATGTTCACTTTTCGGGTCCTTTCACTTCTTAGATTTGTCTAATCTTTGGTTTTATATTTCACTTAGCTAATTGTCATGAATTCAATAGCAAATGCAAAGCCAAAAAGTCCAATCCAAAGTGAGGCACATGATTAACGTGGAGACTGAAGTTTCATTTTCCTACTCAGAAAACAACGGGGCAGAAATCTTTAGGGTGGTGCCCAAGAGATGTTGCTAAGTAGACAAGTTTGGCTACGAGCCACTGGCAGAACCAAGAGTCCTGTACATGTGCATAATTCATATACAACAGCAAATTCTCGGCTGGGCCTAACCTTCTACCTTGGATCCCGCTTTGCACTGAAAGACAACGGAGGCTTGCAACCCAATCTATTCTCGCACTATATATACCCTACCCTAACCCTCCAATTCTCAAAACCCTGTCATCTTTCAGTCTCGCTCAATTTAACCCTAAAGAAACCCTAAATTTCCTCGCCAGAAACCATGTTTGAGCTCCGGTTGGTCCAGGGCTCACTCTTCAAGGTCATCGAGTCCATTAAGGACCTTGTCACCGACGCCAACTTCGACTGCTCGTCAACTGGCTTCTCCCTCCGGGCCATGGACTCCAGCCACGTCGCCCTCGTCGCTTTGCTTCTCAGAGCTGAAGGCTTTGAGCACTACCGCTGCGATCGGAGCATCTCCATGGGTATGAACCTCGGTAACTTGTCCAAGATGCTCAACGGCGCTGGCAACGATGACATCCTCACCATCAGGGCAGACGATGGGAGTGACGATACTGTCTCCTATGTTCTTTATTTTCTCTGACCTTTTCATTTGCGCCCTTTTGTTGAATTACGGTTTTGAAGTTTTGTGAGACTAATCATACCATCACCTTCTGCTTTCAATTTTTGTGATCGGTTTTTTTATTTCTTCTGTTGATTTTGATTTTGGATGTTTTCTTTGGGTTATGGATTGCAGCACAAGATGGAATTTCTGATTGTGAGATGAGCTGATGGACATCGACAGTGAGTACCTTGGTATTCCAGATTCAGAATACCATGCTATTGTTAGGATGCCTTCTACTCAACTTACCAGGATTTGCAAACACCTCAGTGACATTGGTGATACTGGTATTCTTCTTATCCCTTTAGAAGTGGCTCTAAAATTGGCCTCTTCGTAGTATGTGCTTCTGAGCTATGTGATGATGTGCTTGCAGCTGTTATGTCTGTGACAAAGGAATGTGTCAAGTTCTCTACAAGTGGATATAGGCACTGTTTATATCTTCTGCAGTCAGAGCACTACTGTTGACAAGGTATTGCTATCAAATGCAATTGTATTATGTACATCACCTTTCAGAAGCTTATGTTTTTTGTAGGATGCAGTGACTTACTTTGGTTTTTGTATTTTATGAATTGCAGCCTGAACAGGCAACAATCATAGAGATGAATGAGCCAGTTTCATTGAGATTTAGTTTGAGGTACTTCAACTCCTTCACAAAAGCATCCCCCTTGTCAAACACAGTTACCATCAGCCTCTCTTCCGAACTACCAGTTGCGGTTGAGTACAAGATTGCTGAGATGGGATACATAAGGTTCTACTTGGCTCCAAAGGTAGATGAGGAGGAACAAGTTTGAACCTTATGTCAAGGCACAGGCCTGCCCTTAGTTGATTCGATTGTGCTTTTTAAAATCCATATAGTGTTTGCTAATGTGATTTCTTGAGGTTTTCAGTTTCTTTTTTCTGTGATTGAGTAGCATCTCTGTATAGTTCAAAAGGATTCTATATTGGAACACTATTTACAGTATGGTAGTTGCTTGTATAGTTGGGTATAAGTTACCTCCATGCTTGTGTAAGTATTATGGTATAATTGTCATATAGTTGGTCCTTATTTTAGGGATTAAGTATGGCAGCAGTATGACTGCAGTATGGCTGGGAGCATGGCCTGCTAAGGCTGTATATATATACTTGTAAGCTATAATCTTCAATACAAGAGTTTACTCTTTTCTCTTCATCTTATTCTACATGGTATCAGAGCCATAAACGATTTGTTTCCTCTCTGTATCCATTCCATTCTCTTCTCTTAAAATTCTTCTTCTGCTATTGTTCTTCCTGTCTAGATGACAAAAGAACAAGATTCTGCTGTGTCACATTCTGTGATCAACTCTTTCTCTAATGAATCTGAAGGAAATCCAAACCTTCGCCTTGTCTCTATGCTGCTCAACGAATTTAATGTCTCTTGGTCAAGATCTATTTCTCTTGCACTTGGTGGTAGAGCAAAGCTCGGTTTCATTACCGGAAGTGCTCAACAACCTGAGCAACTCTCTGCTGAATATGAAACTTGGTTGGTCAAGGATCACCTGGTCATGTCCTGGCTGCTCAACTCAATGGAGCCAGAGATTGCTGAAATCTTCAACTTCTCAGCATCAGCATTGGATCTATGGAAGGCCATTGAAGAAATGTATGGGAACCAAAACAATGCAGCTCGAGTTTTTCAACTTCAAAGGGACATCTCCAACATCCAACAAGAAGGAAACACCTTCATCCAGCATCTTGGAAAATTAAAGAACAAGTGGAATGAGCTCAATCTTTACAGGCCTCACACTACCACAACAAAGGAGTTGCTGCAAAGGGCTGAAGAAGATAAAATCTTCCAACTACTGGCCAACCTAGGACCAGAATATGAAGACTTGAGGAGTCATATTCTCATGAGCACTAAGCTCCCTACCTTGTCAAATATATTCTCCACCATTCAAAGGGAGGAAGTAAGAAGAAAAGTCATGAATGCTGACTCAAAGTCCATTGCTTCTGAAACTAAGGCGTTTTCTTCAAGCTCAAGGAATACTGGAAACAAAGTGTATAAAGGAAAGAGGCCTGAGTTATGGTGCACTTACTGTGAGCATCAAGGGCATTTGAAGGAGACTTGCTGGATTCTACATCCAGAGCTAAAGCCAAAGTATGATAGAGAGCAGAGAAACTCAAGAGAAACCACCAGCTTTCAGAAAAAATCTCCACCTAATCACACTTTCAAAGCCAACCATGCAGCTGCTACAGAAGGTTTAATGGATTTCACAGCAAATCCAACTGCATTGATCAATGAGTTTGCAGCTTACCTTAAGCTTAAGGAGGTTGGCAGTGAAAGTAATGATGAAGAAGGAGCTCAAATGGCTCTATTGGAAAAGTTTGCTGGTTTTCTAGCTGAGACAGAACGGCTATCTCATGATGAGATTTCAGGTATTCTCAAGGCCTTCTCAACTGCTCTTAATGTCAATATGCTTGATTTTTGGATTATAGACTCTGGTGCCACAGACCACATGACAAATAAAAACTCTAATCTTCATGATTTTGAAGCTCTTTCAAAACCCTCTAAAGTTTCTGTTGCAAATGGAAAGGGTGTAGATGTGTTAGGAAAATGGAAAGTTAATTTGCTGTCAAAAGACATTGACTCCACAACACTATATGTTCCGTCCTTTCCTTTTAAACTCATGTCAGTATGAAGAATCACAAATTCTCTTAAGTGTATAGCTATCTTCTATCCTCACAAAGTCATTTTTCAGGATCTAGCAACATCCAAGGTAATTGGTGAAGGATTTTATCTAGATGGACTGTATTACCTGTCGAAAAGTTTCAATGGTCCAAAAGTCCTCCAAACCAGCCTTAATCTAGATCAAGAGCACAAGCTATGACACTAACGTCTGGCACATCCCTCAGAAAATGTTTTGTCTACCTTGTTTCCCAATTTATGTAGAAATTCTCTCTCTTGTGAGATCTGTCAATTAGCAAAATTTGCTAGACTCCCTTTTGATGTATCTTTATCTAGAGCTAGTAAAATGTTTGAGATTGTTCACTCAGATATTTGGGGCCCTGCTCCTGTTGATTCTTGGGATGACTATAAATATTTTGTTACCTTTGTTGATGATTATTCCAGAGTTACTTGGGTTTATTTGATGAAATTCAAAAGTGATCTCTTTAAAGCATTTCAAGACTTCCATAACATTGTTATAAACATGTTTTCTTCAAAAATTCTCACCCTTAAATCAGATAATGGCTCAGAGTATATGTCCAGAAACATGTCTCAATATTTAAGCAATCATGGCATCCTGCATCAAACAAGTTGTGTTGGTACCCCTCAACAGAATGGGGTTACTGAAAGAAAAAATAGAGATATGTTGAACAAGACCAAAGCCTTGTTATTTCAAATGAACGTTCCCAAGAAGTTTTGGGCACAGGGAATCCTCACAGCAGCATACCTTATCAATCGCGCGTCTTCCTAGCAGAGTCTTACATATGAAATCTCCTCTAGAAATCATGAGAGATAAAAAAATAGACTTGTCTCATCTCAGAGTCTTTGGCTGCGTATGTTATGTTCATGTTCAAACAATTCACAAAGACAAGTTGGATGCAAGGTCTACTAAATGTGTATTCTTGGGGTACTCTTCAACTCAGAAGGGGTATAAGTGTTTTAACCCAAAAACAAGGAAGTTAGTGGTGTCTAGAGATGGTAGATTCGATGAAAACTCACCCTTCTTCAGCCCTCTTGCTAATATCACTCAGGGGGAGTTCTTCAGTGACTTTCTACCTCTACCCCTTCCCACCATAATCAGGAATGATGCAGCAGCAATCTCTCCTTCTATGCCAACAGAGTTGCCAACAGTTAGTCCAATGCCTTCCCCCACTATAATACAAGAATGTCAAAATGATCTTGGCTCCCAGGAGCATGAGGGGTTAGTTGAGGAATCTACAGCAATAGAAAATGAACATGAGGCTAATGTGGATCAGTCTCAAAGAAGATATCCAACTTGAGTCAGAGAGCCTCCAGCAAGATTGAGAGACTACAAGCTGTATACTACCAGATATCGAATGAAAAATTTTCTCTCCTATACTAAAGTATCAAAATCTCATGCTGCATTTCTCACTAATGTTTCCAATGTGAGTGAACCTAGAAATTTTCAAGAAGCAAATTTACAGCCAATATGGAAGCAGGCAATGGAAGAAGAATTACAAGCCTTGAACAACAACAAAACCTGGAGTGTTGTGACTCTTCCAACCGGGAAGAAGGCAGTAGGCTGCAAGTGGATTTTCAAGACTAAATTTCAGTCAGACGGCAGCATTGAGAGAATGAGAGACATAAAGCTAGATTGGTGGCTCGAGGGTTTACTCAAACATATAGAGTGGACTACAGAGAGACCTTTGCTCCAGTGGCAAAGATGAACACAGTAAGAGTCTTGTTGTCAGTTGCAGTGAATCATGAGTGGCCTATGTTTCAAATGGATGTGAAAAATACTTTCTTGCAAGGAGAATTAGAAGAAGAAGTTTACATGCAGCTCCCTCCAGGTCATGCACAAGAAGACATTCCTAACAAAGTGTGCAAGCTTCACAAGTCTATTTATGGCCTAAAACAGTCTCCACGAGCTTGGTATTCAAAACTTAGTTCTGTGTTGGAGGCATCTGGCTTCAAAAGAAGCAGTGCAGACTCGTCCTTGTTTATCAAAACAAGAGCTGCAGGGAAACTGTGTGTTCTTATCTATGTGGATGATCTCATCATTACTGGTGAGAATCTAGATGAGATTAATCATCTCAAACAGTCTTTACATCAGGCTTTTGCCATCAAAGATTTGGGAAGGTTGAAATATTTTCTTGGCATCGAAATGGCCACTTCAAGCAAAGGGTTGTTCTTAAATCAGAGAAAATATCTTCTTGATCTCCTCCAGGAAGCTGGTATGGCAGATAGTAAACCTTGTGCCAATCCTATAGACTGCAAACTTCAAGTGGACACTGCAGGAGAAACTCTCTCTCACATCCAGGAATATCAGAAGCTAGTTGGTAAGCTCATCTATCTCACCATCACTAGACCTGATATTAGCTTTGCTGTGAGTATCATCAGTCAGTTCATGCATGCACCTACAACCTTTCATATGCTCATTGTCAAAAGGGTGCTCAGATATCTCAAGGGTTCTGTGGGAAGAGGCATTCTTATGAAACGAAATGGTCACGATAATATCCAAGGTTTTACTGATGCAGATTGGGCTGGGAACAAGCTTGACAGAAGATCTACTACTGGTTTTTGTACTCTAGTTTGTGGAAATCTGGTCACTTGGAAAAGTAAAAAACAACATGTTGTTGCTAAATCAAGTGCAGAAGCTGAGTACAGAGCTATGACATTAACCTCATGTGAATTGATTTGGCTAAAATGTCTCATAGCAGAACTAGGATTTCCCCATCCTCAACCAATGCTGTTATTCTGTGACAATCAGGTTGCAATGCACATTGCTTCCAATCTTGTTTTCCATGAGAGAACAAAGCACATTGAAGTGGACTGCCACTATGTTAGAGAGCAAGTCCAAAACAAAGTGATCTCTACTGTCTACACGAGAAGTCATGATCAGATTGCAGACCTCTTTACCAAAGCACTGCCCTCTGCTCATTTTCTCAAACTTCTTTCCAAGCTAGGATCAATTAATATCCTTGATTCAGCTTGAGGGGGAGTATTGGAACATTATTTACAGTATGGTAGTTGCTTGTATAGTTGGGTATAAGTTACCTGGGTATAAGTTACATCCATGCTTGTGTAAGTATTATGATATAATTGTCATATAGTTGGTCCTTATTTTAGGGATTAAGTATGGCAGCAGCATGACTGCAGTATGGCTGATTGCATGGCCTGCTAAGGCTGTATATATATACTTGTAATCTATAATCTTCAATACAAGAGTTTACTCTTTTCTCTTCATCTTATTCTACATTTTAATTTCATTAGGGAGTCGTACTATCTTCTAGACTTTTGATTGAAAACAGTTTAGGATAATTAACTATACTTTCTGGATTCTGTTCCTTCTTAATCCCCTCAACTAATTGTGTTGAACTTACTATTCTACATTGCTATACATTACAGAACCATATGCCCAGCTATTATCTGCATCATTTTTTGGGGTTTACGGATGCTTATCTTGAGCCTGAATTCTGATTCGGGTCATAACTCTGATTTAACTTAAATACTTGAGTTACGGGGAACGTACTGTAATGGGGAGAGTTCATGAACACCAATTTCATTTCTTAATCACAATTTATAGAATGCAACATTTCTTGTATGAGCAGTAATATTTCAGTACTATAACAAAATGGTAGGAATGTACAGAAACTGAGACATCCAATATTGGTTTGAAAGAAAGACTGAAACAAACAGAAAAGATTAAGCTAGCACATTAAGGGAGGCTCAGGCTACAGAGCACTTAATACAGTTGTCCCAAGCCCTCTTCCTCTATCTACTGCATAAAAACTATGGGTTGTTATATTTTCTTTAGTACTCTAGATTGAGGAGCTCAGCCATGACTTATCTACCCCTTTTCTTGGCTTCACTGTAGAGGATTACTCCTGTTACTGTGAGACCGTAACCCATCATCCCAGTTACTGATACTGGATTTCTGAATATCAAAATTGAAATAACCACAGCCACAGCTCCTTTTGCGTTTCCCAACACCTAGAACAGCCACAAAATCATATTCACTGTGTAGAAACAATGAACCAGAGTACCAATATTGTGGTAATGAAATGACATTAGTTTGGAGTTAAACCGATTCAGCACATTCGGTTTAGCTCTTAGTATTCGAAGCTCATCTTGATAGATGCAGTAGGGGATTCCAGTCCTTATCCCACTCTGAGCTTCACTCATAATGTATATGGAGAAATGAAATGGAGCAGATGCTCTCGTGCAGTGACAATGCTAGATTCTTGGACGTATGACACAATTAGGTTTAATGAGTTCATGAAGAGGAATAATGTACCTGGAGAGTCAGGGGACTTGTGTGCTTGGTTACCAAGAAGTTGGTCAAGTTCACAAAATATGCTAGGGCAGAATTGAATAATAGATACCATACGATGCTCGCATCATCTCTTGCAAGAGCAATGGTTATCCCAACCACATCTTCTTCCATCCAAAGTGCTGCAGGCAGAAGGATTACACAAGCTACAGGTCCCATGTACATGAGGAGATTCATAGAATTTAGTTTTTCCCTGATAAACAAATTTGAAAATGATGTAAACCAAACCAAATCGATAAAACTTGATGTAATAATTCAAATCATTATATATTGAAGAGTGTTGGTTCATTACGCTTCAGAAGATAGTAGTATCCCTTGAAGAACTGACTTGAGCGCCCGTGCTGCTGTTGCACCAATGCACATTATAAATCCAAACAGGTGAAAGCTCGGTTCCCCCTTCACTCAATGTAAAAACACAAAAACTGAGTAAATGGCTCATGATCAACATCATTCATTTATCAAACGGTAAACACCAAATTATAAGTTACGAAAATCCCAACTATGAAAGAGCACTACTGTCTTATGCAAATCCCATGAAAGTTTTGCAAAAAGACATGGGCATACAACCAAATGAGAATAATATCTCATTACTGGTAAGTTATATGTGATCACGTATTGTGAGTTTGTGACCAACACAACGTACATAAGTAACGAGAGATTACTACAGTAATAAGTTAAGCACTTGATCAGTTATTCTGAGAGAGACTTGTTTTTTAACAAAAAATTGTAGTGTCCTCCATTGTACACAAAAAGCATAGCTCAACCCCTTCACATAATTAAACATGTAGAATATCAAAGTGAAGTAAATTATTGTAAAAACACATTGTACATAACAATTAAGCTAAAATTAACGGAAAGGAACTTGGATAATAGTTACGTTCTTACCCCACTGGCAATAATAACGCCGGTGACGACAGGTACAAGAGTAACGTAAGTTAGCAAGCCCTCCTTCTTGAGAGTCATCAGGTACGCAAAAACCGCCGTAAAGAACGGCGTCGTGGCCCCCACAGCCTGGTTGAACGACACGGCCAGATACCGGAGCGAGATGTTGCCGCCGACGACCGACAAACAGAAGATGAAACCGAGCGACGATATCTTCACAAACTGGACCCTCGACCTAATACTCTGCATGGGAACCACCTTGAGCCATGAAATGGCAATGTAGCTTAAAAGAGAGCAAGCCAACATGTGGCAGAGGGTGAGGAAGATCGGGTACTTGAACCCGTAATTGGTTAGGAGAAACTTGTTCAATAGCAGAACTCCGATGTTGGAGGAGTACCATGATGTGATTAACCCGACGGTGAAGACCCGGCTCGACGCCATTGATGATGGTTTCAGCTTCGAGTTAATTTCGAGCTGTTTCTGAGATGTAATGGTGGTGTAAATGGAGGAGAATGAGAGCGGGAGGGATTGTGATGAGAGAAAGGAATTGATGGATTATAGGAATGGAGGATTTGAGGAAGGTGATGGACAAGAGAATCTGGACGTAGGTTTTTTTGAGCTTTGAGCCTTTAAAGTCGGAGGAGGTGCTTTTTGTTTCCTTACGTTGTTTTCATGGTTTTCGTTTCTTACGTTTTCAATATGTAGGTTACCGACCATTTTAGGGGTTACTTTTCTTTACCATTATATATGTTGCTTTTTTCAGCTAGTCGAAGATATGAACCAATGTCAGTTTTAGGCTAGATAACGGGTTCGATTCCCTCAAAATAACACCAGTACGGTGAAACAATCTGAACTCATGCACTAATGTAATGCGGCCTTGTTTAAATTCATGATCTTGAAACAAATTGTAACTACATGCATGACACGAGCTGCAAAACTCGACTACAAAAAAAGGGTTTGCATTCTATTTCTCCAATTTGTGTCTGAAAATTTCATTAGGCTAATGGGCCTTGACTAAAACTTTTGCAGATCTAATTACAAATTCCTTGATGCTCTCTATTCTCTTCATAAGTAATAAAAACACTCGACAAAAACAAATGAAGCAGCAGAATGACCGATGAGCAGCTGACCATGTCCCGGGAATCGCTTGTGAACAATTTCAGCTCTAAGAGAGGAAATCAGGATAAGGGAGTTCTGAGGAAACCTGAAGAAGATGATCATGGTGATTCCCTCCACTCTTCACCAGCATAAAATGCATCGTCCCCAAGCTCTTCCTCAATTCGAAGCAACTGCAAGAAACTTTGTTTATCAGTTTAAAATCATGCCTTACATTATCAAGACAAGGCTGCATCTATACATGGCAGTAAATTATGTAGACCCAGAGATGGCTCAACCTCTTTGGAAAACTGACCATATGGCTCAAATTGGCCTTGAGATGTCGGTGAAAATGTGCCACAACTAGCAGTAGGGAGTATAGAGACAGATTTTACGTTATTAATTAGATGGTGAAGATCAATTTGCTTTTTATTCGCCATTAAGGACAGACTTAGATAGTGTATAACTGTAGCTTGTGTAAACAAAAATGTATCCCTGAACTAAGCCATACTAAAGCTTGTTTTAACTTTACTATCATAAGCTATGAAAAAAAAAAGGATAAAAAATAAAAATAAAAAAAAACTGCTGAGCATGGACTATGTAAATGAAAATATAGTTCACATACTCCCAAATGCAAAGAAGCATTTAAAACAAAGAATTGGATCATGTTTTCCTTTAGTTGCAAGAACAATATATTAAATGCAACCTAGCAACTGAGGGACAAAAGAATCGTGGACAGATTATAAGAGTATGAAAGCAGACCTGGTTATACTTAGCCAATCGTTCACCTCTGCAAGGAGCACCAACTTTGATCTGACCAGTAGAGAGACCAACAGAGAAGTCCGCTATAAAGGACTCTTCAGTTTCACCACATCTATGAGATGCCACCACTCCCCAGTGGGCATCTTTTGCCAGTTTAACCACTTCGATGGCCTCAGTCACTGTCCCAATTTGGTTAATCTAAATTTACACCACAAAACTATCAGTTGCCACAGCTTAATCCCTCTTATTATTTTTTAGAATAGTTTATACAGCTTTAGGCAAAAATAATAAGCACCATAATAAAACTGAATACCTTCAGAAGAAGAGCATCACAGGTAGATTCCTCTATTGCTTTCTTCATACGTTGTGAATTTGACATTAACAAGTCATCTCCAACTACCTGCACAACCATTCAATCATTCAGCAGACCTGTAAATTGATTTATACATTTGAGATCCTAAGGTGCTTATCCAAAATAATGGGCAAAGTCATCAAGTTATCTCTGTAAGTCAATGAGATATTGGATGATAATATGGCGTTGAACCAAATGATGGTAAAATAAGTGCAGTTGCCTCCATATCTATTTTTGCGATACATAATCCTCTGTAAGTAGGGATCAAAACCAGAGTATTCTCTGGTCAAAGCTAAACTTGGGGAAAGAGTGCAATTTAACAGGAACCTTCAATAACAACAAGAAAACACAACCAACCTGACAAATTGCAAGATTAGAAAAGCGTTTGGTGTGTTCCCAGTCCTCCTTATCAAACGGATCTTCAATTGATACAATTGGGTACTCTGAAACATAAAAGGGCAGAAAATGTTATCATTACGAATAAATAAAAAACAAACAAAAAGAAAGAATGAAAGATTACTCAAGACATTAAGAAAAGAGTTTCTAAAGTACCAGTACAAAGTTCTCTATACAACTTAATCATATCTTCGGCTGTCTTAAAGTTTTGCCCAGACTTATTTGGTGATTTGTAGTCCAGATCATACTTCGTACCTGTATCATGCACAAAAAGAAAGAGATATCAGTCACTAAAGCGACGTCTGTCATATTATAGGCGAAACTCCTACATAAAGCCTGTCTGGACAGCGATGGAAGAACTGAAATGCAATCTTAACATTATTCCATTAATATTGCTTTATTTCTACAATCTTAACATCATTGGATTAATATCTCCATGTGCATACGCAACCAAAAGATCATTGTCCAGAAAGATCCATTACCCATGCAGAAGTCTGTGGCAGCAACATCAATTGCTATTTTTATCCGGTCATTATAGCCTGTTCTGCCGATAGCCTCTTTTACAAGATCCAAGCCTTCTCTAAAACTGCTAACAATACAGAATATATTCATATAAAAAAATATCAGATAACATTTCACAAAATTAACCTTCTCAGGGAGGCCAAAACGTAATCGTTAGTAACAAGAAACCAGAATTAGGTATACAAAACTCAAATAATGTTGTTTGCATCCGAATACCTAGTGTGAATTCCCTTTTGAAAAAAATACCCATTTAATTTCTTTTCAAAAGCAGTTTCAGCCCTTCAAGAGACGAGAAGGGGATCCACAAGGTATAGAAATTAAATAGCATGACATATCATACTAAGGCAGACTTGCCTGGAGATGTTGGGGGCAAAACCACCGTCTTCACCGACATTACAACTATGTGCACCATACTTCTCTCCAATAACAGCCTGCCCTTTTTCATTAACAATAATCCAATCAATATAGAATGACATGCTGGCATCTTCATTGCTTCAGAGGAAACTCTATATCTTTAAATTTTTGCCAAAGGTCACAAAGAGCATTATGCCAAAGGTCTCCTGAAAATTTCAACAGCTCAGACAAAAGGATATACCTTCAAGTGATGATAAGTTTCTGATCCCATTTGCAGTGCCTCCTCAAACCTGTTAGCTCCAATTGGGAGGATCATAATTTCCTAAATATATAATGATGTCAATACAAGTACTAATAAGAAAAGAAAAGTTTGTCATTTGAAAAAGCTTTCCAAAGATAATATGACAAACCCAAGATCTGAAAAGAACGTATCTAAGCATTAAAGCTTACCAGAGCATACCTGAATGGCTAAACTATTCCCAGCACGCTTTCCTCCACTTATAACAGTGAAAGCAGGAACAGGCAGTGTCAGGGTGTTTCTTCCAGAAAGGTCAGCAATATGTTTGTACAGTGGAACCTGCGGTTTATTTTTCTCAGAAACAATAGGAAGGTATAGAACTTTAAGCATAAATATCAAATCAATAATTTAGACGTGCCTCCTTCTGAGATGCCCCAGCTTTGCAAGCAGCCATCGACACAGCCAATATAGCATTTACTCCAAGTTCACCCTGAAGAATGATTTTAGAAGAACCATGACACACCTCCAAAATATGAAGAAAAAAAAAATGAAACCCAAATAGTCTACATTTTCATTAGAGTAATGAGAACACACATAGTATAAGTTGTGCCAGACAAGAAATTCATGCAATCTAATTTCAGCTAGAATCAGAAATTTTTTTGCAGTTATATCGAGATAAGGATTATAGATGTTTGTTACAGTTACAATCTAGAATATCAGCTACACAGAATTCAGAAACAATTATTAGAGCTGCTCATAATTTGACATCTTTTTATAGATAACAGAAATGCAATTTTATGGAATCACAATTGCTATAACTAATACTCAACACGTAGCTCAGGTACATTAAATGACATAAAAAAAGAATTAGTAAAACAGTACCTTCTTTTCTGTCTTATCTAAGTCTATCATTGCCTGATCAATCTGCGATTGAAGCGTAGGATCCATTCCAACCAATGCTTCAGATATTTTCTCATTGACATTCTTCACAGCTTTCATCACACTAAATCCAAGATACGATTTCTTGTCCCCGTCTCGCAACTCCACCGCCTCATACCTAGTTTCACCTCTGCAATTTCGCAACACGATAATTCTTCTTAGCATCTTACACTACTGAATTCGATACTCTACTAATTTCTTCGCAATCGCAATAACAATTCAATGTCTCAATCAAACAAAGCACTTCCACAAAAGTAGAAGAATGATAGAGCAGAAAATTAAAGCTTACACTCCAGTAAGATCGGAGCTCGGAGCTGAGGCTCGGAACATTCCTTTGTTAGTATGAAGATCAACTTCAACAGTCGGAATCCCTCTACTATCCAGGATCTGCCGAGCTTTAACCTTCGTTATCACTGACGGAATCGCCTTCCTCATATGATTCGACTGCAGATTATTCATTTCACACATAAAAATTCAAACACAAAATCGACCTAGAAGCTAAAGACTTCATTCTCCTTCTAAAAAAGTATCAGCAAATTCCAAGAAATCAAAGCAGAAATGTGAGAGAGAGAGAGAGAGAGAGAGGGAATTACGATGAAGAGGACGGGATCGGGGGCTTTGGCGCGGACGGCGGCATTAACGGCGTCTTCGATTTTGCGAGACAGAAGGTGATTATCCAGGTACTCTTGGACTGACATTTTCTTCTTTCTTCTTTCTTCTTCTTGGTTTTCAGGTTGAGCTTCAAGTAGAACTAAACCCTAATTTGGATTGAAGAATGGGAAATTAAGATGCTTAAAGTGAAGGCTCGAATATTCGTTTTTGAATATTAGTAGCGGACAGTCTGAAGCAATCGGAGCTCAGCTGCCGGGTTTTATTATCACTACTGGGAAATGGGAACCCAGCATTCCCTTTCTCAACTAAAAACCTACAACAAAACGCAGCGTTTCGACTCCCACCACCTTCTTTTTATTTATTTATTTTTATTTTTCTACTTTTTATATTTACTACGTTCATGTTCAAGGGAAAAGATAATAGCGAGAACTGTGTGTTCATTGATTGATAGAGAGACCTTTATATAGGCATTACAATGAGTATCCCGATAAATCAGGGATTCCTTATCTATTACAGAATCAACTATATTAGTCTAATTAGGTCAAGACACATCCAGGAAGTTACGGAAATAACCTTCCTACAACACTCCCCCTTATGTCGAGCGTCTAATGTCTTCATGGTGCTTACCATGTTGCCTCACTAAAACCTTGCCAGCAAAACAAAAACCTCTTGGGTAAAAATAAAATGCATGGACGAAGGGAAAAGAGCACAACACACCAACACTACACTTGTGAATAACATGTGATGTATACTCCCCCTGATGTCTAACAAACTTAGAGCTTTGATATATGGCGCATGCGTAGACTCTTCACATGTTTCACATGCATAGATTTTCTCAAAGACTTGGTAAACAAATCTGCAACATTTGCATCTGAACTCACTTAATTAACTTGGATATTCAGGAATTTCTGTTATTGCACATTGTAAAAGAACTTGGGCGATATATGCATAATGTTATCACCTTTGATAAAACCCAACTTCATCTGCTCAATACAGGCAACATTATCTTCATAGATACACGTAGGTTTATCGGTGGTAGACACTAGTTCACACGAATCACGAATGTGGCGAATAAGTGACCTTAGCCAGACACATTCTCTAACAGCCTCATGGAGGGCAATGATCTCTGCGTGATTCGATGAAATAGCAACCAAAGTTTGCTTGGTTGATCTCCAGGATATCGCTGTATTTCCCATGGTAAAAACATAACTAGTTTGGGAACAAGCACGATGTGAGTCAGAGAGATACCCAGCATCCGCGAAACCAACTAACACGTTTTTGGGAGTCTTTGAGTAAGGGAGACGTCCAGAGAATGGCACATTTGGATGGCCGGACGCGTCGCCATCATCATCCTCCACGCCGCCGGCGCCAGCAACAGTACCACGGCGTACGATGGCACTGCCGAGGCGGCCGAAAACGTTGGTGTGAGGAGGGTGATTGTAGGGATTTTCTCTCTTTGTGCTGAAGGGATAGAACAGTCCCAAGTCAATGGAACCTTTCAAGTAACGAAACAATGCTTGATACCGTTCCAATGACGATGCGTAGGCGCTGAGCTAAATCTAGCTAGTAAGTTCACAGCGAAAGCAATGTATGGTCTAGTGCACTGTGCCAAATACAAAAGTGCCCTAATCGCACTTAAGTATGGGTACTCAGCACCAAGAATCTCTTCTTCATCCTCTTTGGGACGGAATAGATCCTTGTTTATGTCCAGACTACGAACAACCATGGGAGTAGACAACGGCGTACATGTATCCATGTTGAAACGCCTGAGCATCTTTTGCGTATATGTAACAGCCCGGCACGCGCAGTAGAGATATTGTCCACTTTGGGAATCACCCCGCACGGTTTTGCTTCGGGAGCTGCCTGCCAGCTTCCCAGTAGGTCACCCATCCTGGGATTGCTCTGAGCTTAGCAAGATTAACTTCAAAATTCTCATCCCTTCTGAAGCCACTACGCTCCCAAAACGCGTCTCTACATATTGTGCTAACCCTGCACATATAAGCATCGCATCCACTCTCCCTCGGGCGATGTGGGATTTGTGACCAACCTACCTGCTAGCTTCCCTAGCCAGGTCAAGTCAGGTCCACACAATCCACCCTAAGGCCGGGTCATCTCAGTATAAGAAGACTAGTGAACCAGAATACCCTTGGTTCTATGCTCTAACTCAAGTCCTAAACAGAACTTAGTCTTCCCAAGATCCTTCATCTCGAACTCAGATTTCAAGAATGAAACTGTCTCTTCAATCTCACTTGAAGTACCAATGACATTCATGTCATCAACATAGACATCTACAATAGCAAATCCAGAGTCGGTCTTTCTAATGAACATGTATGGACATAACTCATCGTTCTTGTAACCCCTCCGAATCAAGTATTCATGTAGGCGATTGTACCACATCCTTCCGGATTGTTTAAGTCCATACAGTGAACGTTGCAGCTTAACTGCATAAGCACTCCGTGGTTTAGAGTCTTTTGATTCGGGCACATGAATTCCTTTAGGAACTCTCATGTAGCTATCCGTATCTAGATCCCCATATAGATACGTTGTAACTACATCCATCAGTTGCATACTCAGTTTTTCGGACAATACTAAACTGATCAAGTAGCGGAAAGTAATGATGTCCATTACGGGAGAATACGTCTCCTCGTAGTCAATACCAGGACGCTGCGAGAAGCCTTGCGCCACGAGTCTTGCCTTATATCGCAAGATCTCATGCTTCTCATTGCACTTACGAACAAAGACCCACTTATGTCCGACATGTTTAACGCCTTTAAGGATCAATTCAACAGATCCAAAGACTTGCATTTTGTCTAATGAGTTAAGTTATGCCTGTATTGCTTCTTTCCACTTCGGCCAATCTGCTCTTTGTTGACATTCAGTCACTGAGCGTGGTTCAACTTCGTCGTCATAGATGATCTCTTGTGCGACGGAATAAGCATATATATTATCGACGTGTGTGGAGGCTCTATCCACTAAGAGACATGCGTTATTCAAACTGAGCGAGATTTCTTTGTTCTCTGGAGTCAACATTGGTTCTGTGTCATCCCACAGAAAAGATTTAGTTGACTCATGGACATAACTATAGTCAGAGACAATCTCATGCGATGGATTCGCATCGTCGTTGATGAGCGGATTTTGTGCCTTCGCTTGCTTCTTTTGAGGGTTTTTATCTCGAGAATTCTTCGGTCTCCCCCTCTTTCTGGTGGGAGCCGAGGCCGAAGCTGCTGCCCCTTCAAAGTCCATCAGGGCACCGTTGCGATCCGATTCAACAACAGCCACGCCACGGCGTACGATGGCGCCGTCGCCGGCGTCACCCTCTCCTGAGAGTATGCCGACGGCACTAGGTCTTAGGGCAGCCGAACCTGTCCCATAATTCGGAACCTCCAACCTTGCCAGTACGTTTGCAACAGGTACGTGTGATCTTGTCACTTTCGCAATATCAGTGAAAGCGTCGGGCATCGATTCCGTGACTTTCTGAAGATCGATAATGCGTTGCACTTCAAGCTCACTTTGAGCAGTGCGAGGATCATGAAGAGACAAATCGTTGGGGGCACACCATGTCAATTCCTGACGTTCATTCGGAATGAGTGCATTCCTATCTCCCCCTAACGGCGGGAAGTGTGTCTCTTCAAAGTGACAATCTGTGAATTGCGCAGTAAATAGATCACCGGTGGTTGGTTCTAAGTAGCGGATTATCGTTGGCGAATCATAGCCAATATAGATGTCTAAACGTCGTTGTTGACCCATTTTGATACACAAAGGAGGCGTAATTGGCACATAAACTGTACAACCGAAAGTACGTAAGTGCGATAGATTGGGTTCAAAACCAGTTACCATCTTGTAGGCATTAAACGCATTGTTGGCAATGGGTCGAAAACGAATAAGCATCGCTGCATGCAGTATTGCATATCCCCAAGCAGAAACTGGCAAATTGGTTCCCATAACCAATGCCCTATCCACTAGCTGGAGTCGCTGAATGGTGGCTTCTGCAAGGCCGTTTTGAGAATGAACGTGAGGAACAGGGTGTTCTACTTCAATCCCAATGGACATACAATAATCATCAAATGCTTTGGAGGTAAACTCGCCAGCATTATCCATCCTAATAGATTTGATAGGATGGTCCGGGTGGTTAGCCCTTAACTTGATGATTTGAGCTAAAAGCTTGGCGAATACAGCATTTCTTATGGACAACAACGTGACGTGTGACCAACGCATCGACGCATCAACCAGCACCATAAAATACTTAAATGGGCCGCATTCTGCACTACCAGAAAAGACAGTATAGCCGACGAAAAAAAAAACGGCCGACGACATACTATTTTCGTCGGCTATTCCCCAGAATGGCCGACGATTTTTTCTTTCGTCGGTAAAAATAAAAAATCGTTGGCCATTCCCCAAGAATGGCCGACGATTTTTTCTTTCGTAGGTAAAAAATATTTTTCGTCGGCTATACCTTGGAATGGCGGACGAGTTAAAATTTTCGTCGGCTATTCTCTTAAAGTATAGCCGACGAAAACTTTTGAAAGTTTGGCCGACGAAATTGGAATTTTCGTCGGCTATAAGTCTTTATATTTTCAGATCTGGACAGAAGCTGCTCATTTAAAAAAAAACAGAAAAAAACGGGAGAAAGAGTGAAAAATCTGTGGGTATTGTTGAAATCCGTCATCTCTTACATTGTGGAGCTATATATAGGTACGTATATGTGTATATATGTTGATTTTGAGTTTTAGTTGAGTTGATTTTGAGTTTTAGTGATTTTGATATAGTAAGTGATTTTTTGTTTTGTTGTTGTTTTAGTGTTAGAATGTATGTATATATGTTGAATTTGAGTTGTAGTTGAGTTGATTTTCAGTTAGAGTATAATTATGTGTTTTAATTTAATAATGTTATTTTAATTAGTGTTAAAATATATATAAATATGTTAATTAATGGTTGTTGATAGTGTAATGAACTTAAATAATGGTTGTTAATTAATGGTATATATATATGAGTTGATGTTGATAATAATATATATTGTAATGTCGATTAGTGTTAATTATTTTATTATTAATTAAAGTTATACATATATGTTATTATCAGGCTATATATGGATCGAGATAAGAGTTGGATTTCGCTTCCAAGGCATGACCGACGATACACTACAGGAGTTGTGGATTTTTTGCAGTTCGTCGAGGAAAATGCAAACGGAAATTACCATTATTGCCCGTGCAAGAAATGTAAGTGTCGCAGTGATATGTGTCGATTTCCGATTAGGACAGTATGGGAGCACCTAAAGAGTAATGGGTTTTGGCCGAAGTACACACGTTGGATATATCACGGTGAGCCATCATTAGATGGATCGCATGATCATGGGAAATATTTTGAGGCGGGCAGTAGTAGTACATCCAACGATCCAACAATGACATTCGTCAACGACGTGTTTCCTTTTGAAAGCAGTGTACGTGGGGAACAATATATGCAGGACCCGGTGCAGCCGTTCCCACAAGTTGTCAACACTGCTGCCTTTGACAAGTACAACAAACTGATTGCATTGCAACAGACCCCTGTGTCTTCAAGTTCTGAGAAGACAGTTCTTCAAAGTGTGATGGAGGTAATGAGGATTAAAGTCGAGACAAAAGGGAGCATCAGGCAAGTGGATGAATATCTACAGTACACTTCTTCGTTGTTGGAGGAGGGTCATCGTAATCCTACCAATCACCGTCAGGTCCGAAGTATCCTCAAAGATCTAGGGCTTTCCTACATTAAGATCCATACATGCGCATTTGACTGCGTTCTCTTCTGGGGTAAAGATGCAGAAGGGAATGACCTTGCTAGCCTTGACACATGCCCGATATGTCAGTCTGACCGATATAAGTTGACGGGAGCAGGCAATAGGAAACCTGTGAAAGTGCTTCGGTATTTTCCGTTGAGAGATAGGCTTGAGCGGTTGTACATGTCAGAAACCACCGCAAAAGCTATGAGGTGGCACGGTGAGCGGGACGCGGGAGACGCAGATATCATGACACACATCTCTGACGGAGCGGCTTGGAAGCATATAAACAATGAGTTTCCTCATTTTGCGTCAGATGTCAGAAACGTCAGGCTCGGGCTCTCAACCGACGGGTTCAACCCTTTCGGCATCATGAGTCTTTCATACATTATATGGCCGGTGGTTTTGGTACCTTACAACCTTCCTCCGTGGATGTGCATGAAGAATGAATATAATATGTTGACGTTGTTGATTCCGGGGCCTGGTTACCCAGGGAAATGTCTCGATGTGTATATGAGACCATTGATTGAAGAGCTTAAGGTATTGTGGGACGTTGGTCATCCCACTTTTGACAAGTACAAGCAGGAGACGTTCCAGATGCATACCATGGTTATTGGTACCATAAGTGATTTTCCTGCTTATGGGATGTTGTCGGGCAGCGTTGTTAGGGGATACAAGGCTTGTCCATAGTGCCTCAGCGATTATGGGAGCACCCCTCATTGCAACAAGATATGCCGAATGGGTCATCGTGTGTTCCTTCCGGCGGATCACCACTGACGTTACGAGTCCGCCGCATTTGATGGAACCGAAGAACACGGTGGTCCTCCCAGAAGATGGACGGGAGAGAAATTTTAGCAGTGCTTAATGAGTACGATTTTGGGCCCCTCAGCAATCATCCCGATATTGTAGCGGAAATACCTGAAAGACCTGAGCAGTACAAATTCTGGACACATAAGAGCATATTGTGGGAACTCCCGTACTGGTGTGACTTGCTGATCCGTCACTTCCTAGACGTTATGCACATAGAAAAAAATGTTTCTGAAAGTGTGGTGGGCACAACGCTGAACTTGGAGGGGAAGACGAAAGACGGTCCTAAGGCTCGCACTGATCTGCAAAACATGAATATCAGAAAACAACTATGGTTGAAACAAGGGAAGAGAAAAATGCCTCAAGCTCCTTACACCGTCAAGCCTGAGCATAAACCAGAAATTTTCCATTGGATAAGTCGGGCCAAGTATCCTTCAGGCTTTGCTGGAAATATAGCCAAGTGTGTGAACAGACAATTCAACAATCTGTACGGGTTGAAAAGTCATGACAATCATATCCTGCTACAACGTCTCTTCCCTGTTTTCATTCGACCGTTCCTTCCCCGTCACGTTGTGGAGCCGTTAGTAGCGTTGGCAAGATTTTTCCAGAAGGTATGCACACGGGAAGTGAGAAAATCTGACCTCCGGGAAATGCAACAAGACATCGTTCATATCATGTGTAAATTTGAGATGATATTTCCTCCAAATTTTTTCGACATCATGCCTCACCTCATGATCCATCTTCCTCGGCAGTTGTTGCTTACCGGTCCTGTGCACTTCACTTGGATGTATCCGATGGAAAGGTACGTATTTTACACCTTATGTTAATTTCCTCATCAATATATGTGATATAGTGTTAATGTATTATCATAACACTTTAAAAACTTGATTTATAGGCAACTTGGACAATACGGTGGTTTTGTCCAAAACAGATCCGCACCTGAAGGATGTATAGCTGAAGCATATATTGCGCACGAGTGCGTCACCTACATGAAGCTGTATTTAGGAGCGTTACAGGAAAGCATACCGGAAGATGTACCGTCACAGTTCAATCTTTCCATACTCTCCGACGATGTGTTACTCGGTGGAAACATGCAAGTTTCCTACAAGTTGAAAGATTATGAGGTAGCCATTGCACATTGGTGGGTACTAATCAACTGTCCAGAAGTTCAGTTTTGGAAGGACATACATCTACGCTGTGAAGGAGTAGCAGGTGATCTCGATTACCACAACCAGACATTCGCAGAGTATTTCGGCCGCTGGGTACGTACCTTTAACACTATTCTATACGTGTTCATATATTATTGTGTATATTTATTCATATTTATAGTTGATTCTGATGGTTGCAGATGGACCTTATTGAAAATGATAATCACCCAAATTGGTCGCACGAACTCAGACTTTTAGCGAGGAGGCCGGTCTATTCAAAAGTTTATGCGACGTGCAAGGTGAATGGTGTGTTATTTCGATGTGAAGACAAAGACCTCAGACTGAAAACACAAAATTCAGGGGTTATGGCACATGGTGGGGATGGTGGAGTTGACTATTATGGTGTTCTCCATTCAGTTGTGGAACTGCATTACGGGGAAGGCATGAAAGTGCACCTTTTCAAGTGTAGATGGTTTGACACACGGCCGCAGAGCATGAAAACCGATCAATACGGCATAACTTCTGTGAACACTAGTACATCATGGTATGAGGACTACCCGTTCGTTTTAGCCACATGGGTGAAACAAGTGTTTTATCTTGATGATCTCGCCAAGGGTGACCCGTGGAAAGTAGTCAACACTATCCACCATCGCAACATTTACCGGGCGTCTACACTTGGAGTGGCTGAAGAGAATGAGGAAGGGGGCACCGCGTATCAAGAGCCCAACTCAAACGGTATTCCTGACTCCTCTTTTATTCGCCTAGACACGCCGGTGTGAATTCGACGTGAAGAGCCACTGCTTGTTGATGTTGATCCAAATGAAGAAACTAACGAGGACTCTAGTGGTGAGGAAAGACATAGATTACCCCTATCGAGCAATTCAGAAACCGAAGAAGACTCATCCGATGATTCCGATTACAATCCGACGGATTAAGTAATTTAAATGATGTAATCCTTTCATTTGTAATCAACTCATTTCTAAGGGCGTGGGGATGAGCCTCCCAGCTAGGTTGGGTTCCAAACCCCTTAAAAAAAAATTTGAAATATGTTGACTGTTGGGTTTCTGGTTTTTTATGTTCAATTTTGGTTATATGTGAACAGAACATCGGAATAGGAGAGGTGTAAAACCACTGATTTTTTTGGTTTTTTTTTTTCAGAGAATAGCCGACGAAAAATGCATTATTTCGTCGGCCATTACAATAATGGCCGACGAAAAATTAAATTTTTCGTCGGCTATTCTCACAATGGCCGACGAAATAATGAATTTTTCGTCGGCCATAAGTTTTTTTAAAAATAAATATTTTATTTTTGACCGAAAACGACAAAAGAATAGCCGACGAGTACTAGGTTTGATTTCGTCGGCTATGATTAAAAAAAAAAACAAAAAAAGAGCAGCTTCCATTTTCTATCACTATCGACAAACCATTGCTTCATCCTTCAAATGCAAATGTGTCTTGAAATAAGATATGACCGAAATATTGAAAAACGTTTACGGTTGAAAAATGAGAAGATTCCGACAAAATCTGTGTGCCGAATATTGCGGTTAACTGTTTTTTACTGCCGTTTTCCTATGGGTAGCCTGACGGTCGGTAAATATTTTGAGGAAAATTTTTATACGATTAGTTGCGTCTCATCGATCTGAAACTATTCTCTGTTGAAGATCAGGCCAAAAAAGGTCATTTAGACGGGCCAATTTCCATTTTAAAGCGTTTAGAGGTTTGACTTTGCAGTTTGACTGTCCCGATCGAGCCTTTAACGTTGTCAGATGTAGTTGGATTTTTTTTCATACATGTTTTTAATCTTAACGGTGATATCTGACGGTTGGAATAGATTTTTCAAACTTTTAGATTCAAAATCGGAACATATGCACTAATGTTCTTTAACTTGTTTACTAAGTGTTTAAGTGAATGTATAGTTTCAAATAGTTACTATACGTAGACTCTTCAAATGCAAATGTGTCGTGAAATAAGATATGACCGAAATATTGAAAAACGTCTACGGTTGAAAAATGAGAAGATTCCGACAAAATCTGTGTGCCGAATGTTGCGCTTAGCTGTTTTTTACTTCCGTTTTCTTATGGGTAGCCTGACGGTCGGTAAATATTTTGATGAAAATTTTTATACGATTAGTTGCGTCTCATCGATCTGAAACTATTCTATGTTGAAGGTCAGGCCAAAAAACGTCATTTAGATGGGCCAATTTCCGTTTTAAAGCGTTTAGAGGTTTGACTTTGCAGTTTGACCGTCCCGATCGAGCCTTTAACGTTGTCAGATGTAGTTGGATTTTTTTTCATACATGTTTTTAATCTTAACGGTGATATCTGACGGTTGGAATAGATTTTTCAAACTTTTAGATTCAAAATCGGAACATATGCACTAATGTTCTTTAACTTGTTTACCAAGTGTTTAAGTGAATGTATAGTTTCAAATAGTTACTATACGTAGACTCTTCAAATGCAAATGTGTCGTGAAATAAGATATGACCGAAATATTGAAAAACGTCTACGGTTGAAAAATGAGAAGATTCCGACAAAATCTGCGTGCCGAATATTGCGGTTAGCTGTTTTTTACTTCCGTTTTCCTATGGGTAGCCTGACGGTCGGTAAATATTTTGATGAAATTTTTTATACGATTAGTCGCGTCTCATCGATTTGAAACTATTCTCTGTTGAAGATAAGGCCAGAAAACGTCATTTAGACATGCCAATTTCTGTTTTAATTTATAGGGTTTAGAGGTTTGACTTCGTAGTTTGACCAAAGTATAGCCGACGAAATATTTGATTTCGTCGGCTAAACTCTTGCGATCCGCTTATTGTCCGCCGTTGGATGGCTCAGATCCAACGGCTGTGATTTTCCAAAGTATAGCCGACGAAATATTTAATTTCGTCGGCTAAACTCTAGTGATCCGCGCCTTTTCATTGTCCGTCGTTGGATGGGGGAGATCGGACGGCTGCTGAGCGCCTAAACTTTAGCCGACGATATTCATAGATTTCGTCGGCTATTCTTAAGTATAGCCGACGAGTTCATAGATTTCGTCGGCTATTCTTAAGTATAGCCGACGAAATCTTTTTAATTCGTCGGCTATACTATCGGGTATAAGGCTGAAACAGCCGAACCCTAGCCTCCATTTTCTGCATTTTTCCAAAACCTCCGCCGCTCGCCTCCAACCGATCCTCCGCCGCTCGCCTCGTCGTCCTCCTCCCTCTTCCTCCTCCAATCCGGCAGCCCCCTCCTCCCTCTTCCTCCTCCAATCCGGCCTGTCCCTCCTCCGGCCCAGCCTCCTCAAATCCGGTCGGCCTCCTCCTCCCTTCCATTTTCGTTGTAAGTTTTTTTTTTTTTTTTCATTTATGTTAATTAATGTTAATTTAGATATAATTTAGGTATTTATGTTAATTTAGGTATAATTTAGGTATTTATGTTAATTTAGGTATAATTTAGGTATTTATGTTAATTTAGGTATAATTTAGGTATTTATGTTAATTTAGGTAAATTTTAGGTATTTATGTTAATTTAGATAAATTTTAGGTATTTATGTTAATTTAGGTAATTGTTTTCAAATTTATTTTAATTGTATAATTTAGGTGTAATTGTATAATTTATACGTATAAATTGGTTTTTTAATTATATAAATTGATAACTTAATTGTATAATTTAGCTTAATTATATATATAGCTTAATTATATTTAATTAGAATTTGTTATTTAATATAATATAATTTAATATCAATTAATGTATTAATGCCTCGGGCTTTAGATGGCCGATGCATTAAGAAACCTATTCGGAGGCCGTCGTGCCGGCAGATCTAGAGGTTCTAGAAATTCCGCCGGTTCCGCAGACTCCGAGAGGACCGCTAGCCAGCCTGAGAGGACCACCAGCCAGCCGCGGAGGAGTGTAGATTCCTCCCAGCCGCAGAGGACTGTGGATGCAGCCCAGCCGCGACGGAGTGTGAGTTCTCGGCACCAGACCCTTCTCCAGGCGGGGCGGCCGTCGAGCACTTCACTTCCGCATGTCAGTCCCTCTGTGGCTCCGAGGTTTAGTCGGCAGCTATTTCACGAGGACATAGCTGCCGACGTTCCTCAGGTTCGTATGCCTGACGTTCATCGGGAGCCGATGCCGAGTCCGATTCAGTCTGCTGCTGACTCGACTGAGGCTCCTACTCTCCCAAACCAGCTCTTCCTCCCGTACAACATTCTGGCGATACCGGAGGTCGACTATCAGGGTGTGCCCATATGGCCTGATATGCCTCAGTACGTGAGTGCTGCGGAGGCATACCAGCAGCAGCCATTTGAGAACCCTGACCACCTTATTTCGGCGAGGAGAAAAGGAAGTCATCCAGTTCAGGTAACATTTGATTTTATTAATTAAATGTTTTATTAAAATTAACGCACTAATATTTAATTTTATTAACCAATCGTCGTTTTTGTGATAGGGACAGCCGCTAGCAGTTCACGGAGGAATATGAGAGGTGTCATATGTTTTGACACGCTCAGGAGAACTGTTGAGCGCAGCGGCAGGATTCAGATCAACGAACCTCCTAATCAGGAGGTTCCGGGGAAGAAAAAACGCGACTACTCGGGTTGCGTGGGGTCACTGATTAGGAACAGAGTCCATATGTTGTGGACCCGGTGGGCTGATGTGCCCGAAGAGATAAAGAGGGAGGTGAACAACGCCGCGTCGGTGAGTAATTTAAAAATTTAATTTATTTATCGTAATATTTAATAATTTTCGGTATTATTACAATTGTAAAACTAATAAAATATTATTTTTCAGACATTCTTCGAGATTGCCGAACACAGGCGGGATTGGGCGGACACCCAGCAGAACTCGAGGTACGTTTGTTTTTATGATATTATAATTATCTTATAATTATTAATATTTTATGATATTAATAATATTTCTAATGCACTTTTGTTTTTTTCGTAGGTTCAAAGAGTGGAAGAACGAGCTGCGTTCCCACTATAACGAATACGACAACCTTGGTCGTATGGGTACTCACAGGGAGTTCATGTTCCGGGAGTACGAGTGGCGTTGGTTGAAGACAGTAGACTTCAACAACCCAGTTATGCAGGTAAATACTAAACTTCAGTAAAAATGTTTATTTTGTTAAAATTTTAATTATTAGTTTAATTATTTTATAATTATTACACTAATATTTTTTGATGCATTTTTCTAACATTTTATTATTTGTTTGAAGCAACGTTCTCGGATAAACTCTGAGAACCGCCGCCGGAACACAACCCCCCATCATGCTGGTTCACGACCGTTTGCACAATATCAGGAGGAGGCGCTTAGAGATCATCCTGATAGCAACCCGTACGTGGAGACGTTCAAGATCGCTTATCCACAAGCGACAGAACAGCTCGTAAGTCGTTCATTAAAATTTTAAAATTTTAATTATTAATTTTACTTAATTATATATTTGTTATAATATTAATTTTTTTTTTCCCGTCCACTTAGGAGAGGGTCAACCCGGCCGAAGAAGAGGTGTTCCAGCAAGTAGTTCGGGAGACACAACCGAACATTTCAGAGGCAGATCTGGAAGAAGCCATGCGCCATGTCGACCGGTCCAGTGTCCAAACGGCAGCGAGAATGTTCGACGAAGCCTTCCCAAACCGGTCAAACAACTACTACTGCCGGGGTTTGGGAAGTTCTGGACTAGGGCTTCTGAAGACCACTAAGGGAGGTCAAAAGAAGGGAGGCGGGGAGAGCCAACATATGAGGGGGGAAGTGCAGCGATTGGCCGCAGAATTGGCGACCTCGTCCCAGACAGTACAGGAGCTGCGCCGCAGCACACAGCAGTATCATTTGGAGCTGCGCCGCAGAACACAGCAGTATCATTTTGATATGGCCGGTTGGCATGCCGAATGCGACAGAATTCGGCAACAAAACTACGACGGCCAACAAGCCTGGTGGTATGAGATGTTCGCGGCACAACAACAAGGCCTTCCACCCCCGCCCCCGTTTCAGCGGTTAGCGGAACCTCCAATGCCTCAACCTCCCGAGTTCGGTCAGCAGGATGACGAGCCTGATGGAGAGCAGGATGCTGGGGATGACCTGGTAGACTTTAGTGGTTTAGGTGATGATTAGGGTTTAGGGTTTATGTATATTAGAACGAATTTAATAAAAATGGTATTTAGACGTGTTTCTTGTTGGTGCAAATGCATGGACTGTTTTTGTGATTTGCAGGTTGCTTGGAATGGTAATTTAGAAAATAATTTAATTTTTTTTTCCCCAAATGTAAGAATAGCCGACGATTTTGGCATTATTTCGTCGGCTATAATAACTATAGCCGACGAATTTTACCAATTTTCGTCGGCTATAAGTTGTATAGCCGACGAAATTTACATTATTTCGTCGGCTATAACTAATTAATGCCTATTAAATATTAATATATTTCGAGGAAATAGCCGACGAAAATTTACAGAATCGTCGGCTATTGTTAACACCCAATAGCCGACGAATTTCGTCGGCTATAATTAATGAATTTCGTCGGCCATACTCGAAAATATCCGACGAAATTCGTCGGCAATTTCTCCCAGGTTTGGCCGACGAAAAATAGTTTCGTCGGTAAGTTCGTCGGCCATACTCTACTATAGCCGACGAATTTGTTTTTTTCGTCGGCCATTGGTATAGCCGACGGGGTTGTTCCGACGAATTATAGCCGACGAAAATTTCGTCGGCAGATGGTATAGCCGACGAAAAATAGGCATAGCCGACGAAATTTTTTTCGTCGGCTATTCACTCCAATCTGGTAGTGTTGGTTTGATTGGTCCACAAATATCACCTTGGATTCGATGTAAGAATGGTATATTATCAGTTGAAGCTCTGGCGAATGAAGGACGAGAATGCAATTTAGCAAGCGAGCAAGCCTTACAGAATGAGCGATGGGCATTGGAAATTACCGTTGTGGCATAAGAGGATACATGTGGTGACGCCCCATGTCCCTGTGAAGGGTGGGACGGCACGACGTGCTACGTAAATGCCGCTTCCTCATCCGCCAGGTGCGCGGCCCCGAAACCCTGTGAAAGGGAGGGGGGGGGGGGGGGGGAGGGGAGGGGCGGTGGCGAGTGTGGCGTTAAGGCCACGACCTTGCGGGGAGCTTGGCTCCTGCGTACATCACGATGTTGAGTCGCGGTAAGAGGTTCTTCCAATCGCTTTTTCGACTTGAAAAATGGATGTCCATGGGAGTTCTTTAAAATCCGGATCATCATATCACGGCCAGGGTGGCCTAGTCGAGCATGCCAAAGCTTATAATCATTAGTGTCACAAAAATTATCAGTGACAGCATATGATTCGAAGACACGGGCTGTAGTGAGATATAAGCCATTGTCTTCAATGTACGGCATCTTCTCTAAGATACGGCGGCGGCCGCGTTCTTGAGAAGTAATGCATAAGTATTCTTCACCATTCTCAGCATAGGTATCCAAGTGATAACCGTTGGCACAGATATCCTTAAAACTCAGCAGGGTTCGATTTGTTCTCGGCGCATAGAGAGCATCAATGACATTGATAACGGTACCATTTGGTAACATAAATTCAGCGGTTACTCGCCCTTTGACAACCGGCGAGGTACCTATCAATGTTGTCGTAGATGAACGATACGGCATTAAATCCGTAAACAACTGCCTATTTCTTAGAATAGTGTGGGTAGTTCCACTATCAGCTAGACACTCAACTTCTCCAGGAGACATCTACAAAGAGAAGAAAACTTGGGTTAGTTTCTCGGGAGAACAGTCTAATCACTACGCTTTAGGATAGAGAAAGAAAGGGGAATAAATCTCATCGAGTGTATCACATGGCATTTGGACATTATAACTTCGACTAAAGTCAGAAGATGCAAGGTTGAATGTTACATAACCAAGCAATCATCATCAGAAATCAAAACGAAACCGAGGTTGCGCACATTGTGGTGTTGAACACCTTTGGTAACTGGAATAAAACGAGGACAAGCCTCTTAGGATTGGTATTAAAACACCTCCCGGGCTGCACACCAGCCGAAGCTGTGGATGTCAAAGACACATGGTGTCGTGGTACCAGAGTGTGGCAGATGCCGAGCCTACTTCACCTTAATGGGCCGATGGCGGTCTGTTCGCCTCTTTTTTTATTTTATTTTTTTTATTTAGGGATTGAGCGTAGGTGTGATTATAAGTCCAAAATATAGAGCCTATGTGACGCAAAGGTGGCATCACAAGAACCACGTGAGTTGTTAATACACGAACCTGATTGCATAAAAACATAAAATTTCTCACAATATGGGAAAACAGAGAAATTTTATTAAGTGCAAACTTGAATACATCAACTTCTAATTCCAAAATAAACAGACTAACAAGAGTCATAAAAACATGGCGAATGCCATTACAGTACTTGATAAACTAGAAAAGTCAAATACATAGACTAATCAAAATCCGGGACATCAAGAGTTTGTGGTTGCACCTTTGGAGAATCCACATGATGAGCATAATTTGCGTCAATCATCTCGTCCTCAGCATAATTGCTTTCTTCAGACAGAAACCTCTTGTACTTCTTGTAGGCATTTAACATCTCCTTACTAGCTCGACAATCACGATGGTAGTGTTTGGAGGAACCACACTTGTAGCACGGAGCAAATTGGGCATTCCGGTCATTGCTATGAGGTCTAGGAGGGTTTGGTACCGGGCCTAGACGCGGTCCGTGGCCGGTCCGGCCTCCCCCTGAAGGTGGTGCGGCTGCGCCACCTTCTCGCCTCCAAGTGTTGGAGCGTCGTGTCACTTTGTTTCCAGCATTCTGATGTCTTCCACGTATCGAATTGTATGGGGCATTGCGGCCTTTATTTTTCTGCTTTGAAGTCTTCCCATAATGGGCCTGTGGTGTTGGAATTGGTTTTGTACCAACAGGTCTCTGGCTACTATTGAGCCTAATCTCAGAATGGCGCTCTTTTTTAGCCAATATTGCCATAAGGTCAGCGAATGTCCTGATTCTTCCTTCATCAACTGAGATTTTATATTGATGTCCAAGGACATCGTAGGCCATGGAGAATGTATTAAATGTCTTCTCCAGAAGATCTTTATCGGTTTTGATGACGCCAACCGTGCCAAGATCCGCCTGTAGACTAATCATATCCTGATTGTATTTGTCTACTTTGTCATAATCCGAGAAACGGATTTGTTCCCATTTAAGAGTGAGCTCTGGAAGAAGCATGTCATGAACATTGTTAAATCCCTGTTGGAGCGTGTTCCTTAAAATTTTGGGATCATTTACCGACAAATATTGTCGCTTCAGAGTCGGGTGGATATGGCGCCTCAAATACATGAGGACCTGAGCCTTGGCATGGTCCCCAAAAGGGGTGGTGGAGGCTGCATCAGTTAGAAGGGCTGGAAAGCTTTTGCTTTGGAAAGCAATTTCAACATTGGAAACCCATCGATGGTAGTCTTTGCCTTGAAGATCCAAGATCTCAAAATCAGGGCGTGACGGTGACGACGACGACATCTACAAGAGAATAGAACGTCGGATTAGTATCACTTTAAACAGATACTATCAAGTATAGATTGGAATTAGAAGGGATATATTCGGTCACATGAAAACTAGTTTCGATGCGAAAAATTGTTTTCTTTTTATGCATAAACCGGCGGTTTCATACCGCACCTTCAAACAGTGGCGTACTCAGACATCCACATAAGCATCTCCTTTTCTTTTAATTCCCTTTTAACGTAATTCCCCCAGGACCATCACTTAAAACTGCGACCGTAGGGGTGATGAAATCTCCATTCTAGGTCTCATCAGCGATATAAGAATGGCCGGAATCGGAGTAGAAGAAAGGCTAATAGCGCCCGATATAATATATCTATAGTTCAAAAGCAGGAACTTTTATAAATTTTTTACCTTTTGATCAAAGGAACGAGAGCGTAAAACTTGTTCTTCGACTCATGTCTGGTTCTCGAGTAATCTGGCAGAGCTATCTTGAAAAGTTGATGACGAGCTAACAGGCTGGCGAGCGAGCTTGGCGAGCAAGCGGGCTTGCAGGCGGCCGGGCAAGGGTTGCGGCCTAGGAGAGACCGAGAAGGGGGGGGGGGGGGGTGTCCCGATGAAGGAGGTGTGGCCGACGGAAGGGATGGAGGAGGGGGAAAAAAATTAGAGTTTTTCTAGGGCTCAGGGAGGTCACGTGCTGATAACGTGTTTAAGGAGAAAAGATAATAGGGAGAACTGTGTGTTTATTGATTGATAGAGAGACCTTTATATAGGCATTACAATGAGTATCCCGATAAATCAGGGATTCCTTATCTATTACAGAATCAACTATACTAGTCTAATTAGGTCAAGACACATCCAGGAAGTTACGAAAATAACCTTCCTACAACAGTTCACTTATTTTATCACTAGCATCCATACCCGTGTACTCAATTTATCACTAGCATCTATACCCACGTACTTGCGTGTAATCTTCTCATTCAGCTCTTCCTACAATCCCACCTCTTCTTATAATTCCAAATATTTCTTTTTCATATTTACTATAATACCCCTCTTGTTTGTTTAACGATATTATTCTATACATGGATAAATTCGACAGTTCACAATTTGGTGAAACATTCATGTGCCTGGCTTTCTAATAGTAGAGTTTGACGATATTATCCTATACAATGATAAATTCGACAGTTCCCAATTTGGTGAAACATTTATGTGTCTGACTTTCTAATAGTAGAGATAAGAAAGAATGTTTACTGAGTAAAACAATTTTGAGTTCACTAAAACATAAAAGAAACGAAATCATTAGTATGGCTTTAGGTCTCACCCTTATTACTTGGAATCCATTACTGAATGACAGCCAACTTGATAAGAATCATTTTCAATTCTTCTTTCCTTTCACATTCTAGATTCAATGATTCATTACTTCGTCTATTCTAATTGTTCTTTATTCATGAATTATTCCATCCCAACTAAGCAAGTAAACTTTAAAAAGTGTGTGTGATGGTTATCAAATATATCATATAACAAAGATATCATTTACAAACAAGAACAGGCATTTGAAGAAGAGATACCATCAGCCTTTATTCTGATAAAAATGTAAAGAAATGTAACTATCATCTGTAAATTATGTGATTATTACAAATTTTGGTCATGTGTTACGTGCAGTGACCATAATGCAAAATAAAGGTTAATGGAAACGAAGATGAGATATATGTGAACACTTATTCCAGAACCCGTGGTAATCACTCGGTCATATATTAACGCATAAAGTGCTCACAAATACATATACAGAGTTACAAATACTACTCTTAAGCTACCACAAAAGCACTAGATGACCCTGTAAAGTGGCGAATCGACCCAACTAGGCTCTTAGAGGCACCAAAATGCCTTATTCTGTATACGCCGGGAGTTGCGGACTGAGGAATTCTCCATTCTATGGTCGCCTGACTTCTAGTACTGAGTTTGGAAGGTCTTGACCACTTGAAGCGCAGACAGAAATCATCGTCATCATAAGCTGGAACCCAAGTGTCCTTTCCATGTAGAATCTCCACAAGGGAAAAAGTACCTTCAGTCATAAGGTCATTACGAGGACAAGCCGACCAGAAGGCCACTGTTACCATGTCACGACCTTTCTTAAAAGTGGAGTTCTGAGGCACATCCGAACTGCAATCACCGAAACTGACACCAACAGGAGTTGCATCCATCACAACTGGAGTAAGTAAGCTTATTTGCCTATCGAGGAGATCTGGGGGTTGTGGACCTGGTGCAACGGGTTGGTTACTGATGAGAGCTTTAGCAAGCTTCTTGAACTCCTGAATGTAGGCGCTTAGCGTGTGTGGTCCATAGAGAGTGGATGCACCCTGAGAAGTTGAATGTGTTGAAGAAACAAATGTAGTAATGAAACTGAACCAACATATACAAATTAAAAATGTACGTAAAAAAAAAAAAAAATTAAAGAAAGTTAATCACTTCCGACCTCCCATAAAACAGTAAATAGTCTATTCCAGTTACCAAATAAACTATCTGCAATTTAAATTCCCTATATATAACATATCCTGATGTTTTAGTAGGTAACCTTTCTTACACGTTTCCTTACTGTATGATTTTATGACTGAACTTCCTCTTCATTACTCCACGTTTGAATGCATTAGCAAGTGATCGATTCAAGAACGTAAAAACTCACCTCATATCTCTGAACCTCATACTCTTCTATGGTTGTAATATACTGAGAATAAGTATTAGTCAATCCTGCTAGCACAACATGAATGTTTCCACCATGACCACCATTAGTCAGTTCTGTTTTCACAGCATCACGGAGCCGTCTGCCAGCCATTGTTGTAAATTCTGTTTACAAAAAAAATTCATAAAAGTTGTTAGGAACTAAACAACCACGTTCACCGGTCCAAAATTAAGCTCTGTCCAGACACAACTTCAGCCTATGGAGACGGATTATAATATTTGGGATACTTCATAGACAAATCAGGAAGTTTCTTCAACAGCATGCTAATCATTAAGGTCACTTACTGTTCTTTAAAATAAATGCTATCCATAGATTGCTTTAAACTTTTAAAACATAAATTTAGACATATACTGAAATTATTCAGACTTGAAAATGACTTAAAAAATTTAACATGAATTTATAAGATTTATTTTATATTATTAGCAAAGAAGGGGAAGCAGAGTTACTACCTCCAGGTACACTGAGAATGACAAGCTGCCCTATCCGGAAGATCTGAATTGGAAGTATTGCAGGCTGCAAAAAAACCAAGGACAAAGAGGATCCTTAAAAGGAGGACACCACATAAGAATTAACCAAAAGTTAATGTCACTCATAGAGAGAACATCTCTCTTCAACTAAAACAAACAGGTAAAGGGCCGATAACAAGTTCACTAATCAAAGGGCCTTATCATAAGACCTTTAGACTATATGTTGCTCATTAGATGATTTACCTGAAGACTTTTCAAACATCTAAAACAGAAAATGCTATTTACTAGGACCTTAGCAACTACATTCAAATATATAAAAGATAAGCTACACATTTTTATATAGATTGATTTAGATACTACATTGCTCTAACCATTTTACAAGTTATATTTCCAGGGACATCATTGTGAAATGATATACGTCAAACAATTGCAACCTACCGCCCAATCATATGGTTGCTTCATTTCACCAGTATCAAGCAAGATTGGCTTTGGACTCTGACAATCAACTTGTTCCTTGCCTGGCGTTTTGAGTACATTGCGCACCAATTTCCAGAAAGGATTTCCCTGATAAAACACAATGACCATGGAAAAGAGTTCATCAGTACTTAGGAAAGAGCATTGTACATGCACCACCTATGTAATGTCGCAAATGCATGTTACCTTATCATCCCCTTGCTTGAAATCAAAAGCTCCAGGTCCGTCAGTGGTTCCAGCAGCAAATCCAAATCCCATTGCAGCAGGACATGTCTTTACCACCTCAGAACCTCCCCCCTTCTTGGGAAGCGTTACTTCAAGTTGGGAAAAGTCGATGTAAGTGTGGCGGTATTCAATCTTCCCGGTCAACTGTTCAGATGCTTTGTTGAAAAGATCCACAGCTTTTCTGAATTGCCTCTCGCCAATGATACGCGTACTTTCAAATTCATCTGGGTAACTGTCATATTATGCAAAGAGGGCAGGTTAGTACTCACACGAGCATCATACAGATATATAATTAAGTAAAGGTATATAGTGCAGAGATTTAATACCCCGGCCCTCTGCCATAGCACAACTCATTCTTCCCACCACAAGTGCTGTGATTGAAATCACAAGGTAGCCCAGTATCTGTGCAGAACGCTCCAAGAACATTTGGGCTCACATCACCACAGTTTGATTGACAAAAGGCAGCTACAAATCTAGGCTTGTTAGCCTGCCTTAGTACACCCCTGACACGTCTTGCAACACTCAAGGACCTGGTTGCTGGCTTACCAGGAGGAGACTGAAAGGATGCAGCAAGCTCCAGTAACTCATGGTCTGAATCAGTATGAAAATATAATTAAACGATATGACTAGATGAAAACCTAGTCTGAACGAAAAAGAAAATCTGATTTACAACTCATAAGACATGCATTTGCACCAAAGTTTAGTTCGGACAATGTGGCATGGAATATGTTTGCACAGTATTTCAAAGCACCAGGTGGATTATATATAGAGCCATAGAGTCAGGCCTCAAGCAAGCATCATCTTATAGACTAGTGGGTTAAGAATCACCAAAGTCTAAAGCAGTATTACCATCACAGATATTGGGAATAGATCATTTACGTAATATAAGGCTTCATCTGCAATGCCGTATCTATATTCTGATACATTTTCAGAATCTGCTAAGACAGGCATCATTATAGCACAAAAAGTAAAACATATTGGAGAACATGGTGAAACATATGAGGATTTGTTTTATCCACCGAAAGATATTAGCCAATAAGCTTTAAGATAATTTACCTCCCTGAAGAGTTATATATATATATATAAATTTGTAGTAGTTAAATACAGCTGGAAAATAACTTACGATTATCATGATGGCCAGAAACTATATTTGACACTCTCCGCGGGATCTCGTCAGCATCAATATCATCAGAATATGCACTTCTACCAGCATTCTCCTCAAACCAGTCTTCCATAAAGCGCGCAGCAGCACCCTTATTATCCCCACTAATGAATGAGTTTGTCCGACTCATAGAAGTTCCGTGGGTTGCAAACCAGTTGAAGCTACCCACTGGACCCCATTGATTATCAACAAACTTCAGAAGAGTCATTTCTTTATCGACATCATATTTGTACTGACTGCGTTCTGCTGTGGGATTATTGAGATAAGCACTAGGACTACGGTTCACTCCAGCATCCAAGATTTCTCCTGTAAGAACCAAAACCCACATTACTAAATAATCGCCGATAATTCAAACCAAGAAAAAAAAAAAAAAAAAAAACAAACCTCCCACTTACCCTTATTAACAAAAACCGATCCCGGCGCAAGATTTTGATGGGCTTGAATAATGCTTTGCTCAATGCCATCAACAAGTGCATCAAACGACTGACGCACGAACCCTAGAGATGTTACAATATACACAATATACTGAAGATAGCCCCCAGGGCCAGCGTGTGTGTGAATTCCACTAATCGCTACATTCTTCTCGGTGTATAGATCCCCATACCTGCCAAAAAAAAAAACAACAACACAGAACATATTCCATTATACAGACTTGGCCACACTCGTAAACTTCAATATTCATTTCACAATTTCTTGCCTCTTTAGTTTACTCTTCTCATCTCCAACATAAAATATAATGAAAGCAAAAATGTCCATAGGATAATTTTTCTCCATATCAATAATCAAATACGCTCAATGTTCATTGTATTACGGAAACTCACACTATTCATCATATAAAATGAAATCATGAACTTTCAAAATATTATAATTTCTGTTCTTAAAAAAAAAAATAAGGGTCATTAGAGCACAGTACCTTGCCTTCAACCTCTCAATGACTTTCAATTTGACAAGCTGCGAGGCCATGCAAGCATCAAGGTTTACAAACACAACTCGATTCCCCTGCGGCTCCGCCACCACGAACGACCGAGCCCGTAGCCTGAAGTGAACTCCGGAAGCGATCTGCTCCGTGTTAGCGTACCCCATCATGTTGACGTCAGCCGCCGGTCCAGTGATGTCATAGCTCCCGAGCCCAATCAAGTAGATAGAATCGCACACCGCTCCTTGAATAGCACACAGAAGAACTAAAATCGCCAATAAACCTCCATAGCTTTTCCGAATTCCAACGCCTAGAAACTCCATTGCAGCTCAACTAAGTGAATCGATTAGAGCTTAATCATAGTAACATTAATTGGAAGCAATGAAAATGGAGAGAGAGAGAGAGGAATGGAATTGGAGTCAAAGGGAAGGAAAGGAGAGATACTAGTTTAGTTAGCGGGGAAGGGAAGACGGAGAGGGTTTAAATACTATTTTGTTTATTTCGTTTTTTTTTTTTGATTCAAGAAGGGGCTAAAAAAAAAAAAACCAGACAAAACAACAAACTAACCAGCCGAGCTAGCGTTCACAAATCTAACTCTAGAGGTTCCTGAAATGTCATCAAGGAGAGCCTCAATAACAAAGGTAGGAGGATCAACAAAGGTAAAAATACCAATGGACTGAGTAGTACTGTTCTTGGCAAGTAAGTCAGCCACAGAATTCCTCTCTCTATGGATGTGTTGCAGCTGTAAGTGTTCAAAGCTCTTCATCAAGTTCCTACAATTGTTAAGGATAGTTCCAAGAGAATGCAACTCATAATCATTATTTTGCAATAAGTTAACAAGGATAGCAGAATCAGATTCCACAATCAACTTAGAAATGTGCAGACTAGCAGCAAGTTGCAACCCATGGAAAAGACCCCAAGTTTCAGCTTGCAACACCTCACCAAGCCCAATATTAACCATAAAGCCACCACAACAAACACCAGAACTGTCCCTAATGATGCCTCCTGCACCAATCTGACCATTTCTAGTTTTTGAACCATCAACATTTAGTTTAAAGAGACTAGGGGCAGGCTTTATCCAGGAGACAACTTCAGCATGCCTAAGGATCTGAGCTTTGGACTTAAGCCTGGCTTTGATAAAATCAGAAGCATAACCAGAAATTACCCCAGCAGGATCAAAAGGATAATGAAAGCTATTATCAAAGGCACATCTGCATCTCCACTTCCATATGAACCAGCAAGAGAAAACAAAGAAGACATTCCAATCCATATTCCCATCATAGCATCTGTTTTGCATCAAATTGGCATGAATCCAACCATCCCAGTCCAACACAAAGGTAGAAGCCATATTAGAGGGAATACTACAAGAGTTCCAAATTGCTTTAGCTTTAGGACAGTCCCTAAATAAGTGCAGCATTGTTTCAGGTTCACCATTACAGTGTTGACAAGAGGGGTCTGCCACAATTTTCCTTTTAGTTCTCTGCACATTAGTGAGAATTTCCTAGAGACAAAAGTCCATAGAAACATTTTCAACTTAGGAGGAATGTGCAAAGACCAAATTTTTATCCAACCATACTTCTGGAAATTCTGCTCATCACAAAGAAGCTTATAGGCAGTTTTAACAGAAAACATACCAGAAGAGTTTTCTCCCCAAATCAGGGTATCCTGTACCTCATTACTAGCAATAGGGATAGAAATTATGGAGTTAACCACTTCAGGAGGAAGAAGCCTTTGCAACAAGTCAACATCCCATCTACCATCAGACCAAACTCCTTGACTTTGGCAAATAAGTCAACATTCGTACCATTCAAGGCGATATTCTGCAGCACTCCCATCTTAGTCCATTTATCAGTCCAGAAATTAACTGCACACCCATTTCCAATTCTCCAAAAGAGGCCCTTATTAAGCAAGCTAGCTCCAAAAACCACTCCAGACCAAGTGCTTGAACAGTTAGGAGGTTTAACATAATTATCCATGATAAGAGATTCAGACTGTAAGTACTTTTTCTGATAAATTTCACTCCAAAGACCCTTATCTTTCTGAACCGCTCTCCAGCTAGCTTTAGCAAGCATAGCTCTGTTCATGTCCACAGATTTCTTAATTCCCAGGCCTCCATAGCACTTGGGTCGACAAACCATATCCCAGTTAGTGAGGTGGACTTTCTTTTTATTAGCAGAATCACCCCATAAGAAGTCTCTGTTCAGTTTATCCAATTTCTCACAAGTATGAACATGTAATTTGGCTGTCTGCATAGCATAGATGGGGATAGAAGAGGTCACAGATTGGATCAAAGTAAGCCTTCCTGCCATGTTTAAAGTTTTAGCCTTCCAACTAGCCAATCTGGCCTGCACTTTATCCACCAAACCAGTATAAGTTGAAGCAGAAACTCTTGAGTGGATAAGAGGCATACCCAGATAGGATCCAAGGTCATCAGTTAAAGGAGAGCCACATATGGAGCTAATCTCATTAGCAATAGAGGAACTGGTGTTAGGTGAGCAATAAATCATTGACTTCTCAAAACTCACAGATTGGCCAGATAAATTGCAAAAGATATCCATACAGTCTTTCATCAGATAAGCTTGTTGGGGAGTAGCTTCAGAGAACAAGATAAGATCATCAGCAAAGAAAAGATGGGATACAGGAGGCCTGGATTGAGAAGACTTAATAGGCTTCCAAACTTTCATGGCAGTAGCATATTGGATAATGTGAGACAATTTTTCCATGCAAAGCACAAAAAGGTAAGGGGAGAGGGGATCCCCTTGCCTTATCCCTCTAAAGCCAACAAAAGAGTCAGATAGCTCACCATTTATAATTATCTGATAGCTAGCAGAAGAGATACAACTCATAATGATCTTTTTAAACATATCAGGAAGCTTAATCTCATTAAGAACTTGCTCAATGAAGTTCCAGCTAAGCTTATCATAAGCCTTGGATAGATGACGCAGTAGAAGGGTGGAAGGGTTGATCAACGTCGAACCCTCAATAGATGGAGAGCACAATCAACGTTGTACTCTATAGGATAGGTCTAGAATCCACCAGAAAACAAGAGATAAACTCTTAGGGTTTTGATAAATTTTGATTAACTGATTGTATGTGATCCCAAAGGGATGCTTAAATATTGAAAAGAAAACCCTAGGGCAACTCTAACAAGGAAACCTAAAGCCCAAGGGATTAAAACAAAACAAGTCCAAAACAAACTAGAAAACTTAAATCTCCTAAACATACTAAATTGCCGTTTTGAGGCCCTAAACGAACTCGAAAGCCCAAAAAGGCCGACACGTCGTGGCAAAGCTACGAGTATGATTCCTGGCGTCGTTCCCTTTCCGGAATGGTATCACAATCGTCATTCGGACTCCAGATGCCAAAATCATAGTAAACCGGGTTCTAACTTTGCTGGCGGATGATGTCTGGCGGATGTCGTCTGGCGGACGACGTCTGGCGGACGACGTCTGGCGGATGATGTCTGGCGGATCTCGTCTGGCGGATGAACCACCCTTGGCGGATGACGTTTCTGGCGCACAGCCTTTGACTTGCAACGATCAATCTGCTCTTCAATATTGGCTGCCATCCTTCCTACATCAATAGATCAACCTTCCAAGCCATAAAACCCTTATCACCTTTGGAATGTTTACACTTATGTAAAATTTCTTGAGCAATCATGATATTATCAGAGATATGTCTACCAGGGACAAAGCTAATTTGATTAGGACTGATCCACTTTCTAAGCAAAGGTCTAATTCTGTCTACAAGAATCTTAGAAATGATTTTATAAACAGTGCAACACAAACTTATAGGCCTAAACAGATGCATGTGTTGAGGAGAGGGAACTTTAGGCACAAGAGTGATTAAAGTGTGATTAAGGCCAGGAGGGATATTACCTGAAGAGAAAGCTGTATTTACAGTAGCAATGATTTCAGGGGCACAGATGGACCAATGTTGCTGGAAAAATAGGGCAGGGAAGTCATCCACACCAGGAGCTTTTAGTTTCCCAATTCTGAACAAAGCATCCTTAATATCTTCAACATCAATAGACCTGCTCATTTTCACCATATCATCATTGGAAATATCAGGAAACATAGAAGGAAGGCTGAGACCATCCTCATGCAAAGGACTAACAGTAAAGAGGTTTTTGAAAAAATCAACAGCAATAGTCTGCATAGATCTCATCTCATCAGTCCAATTCCCACTCCCATCAAAGAGACCATCAATTATGTTCCTCCTTCTTCTCACAATAGTAGTAATGTGAAAATTTTTTGTGTTTCTATCCCCATCACAGAGCCACTTATCCCTAGTGTTTCTGCCTAAACCCGGGGGTCTAGTAGATACAGGACAATAAAGATAGAATAATAACACAAGGGTTTATAGTGGTTCACCGTGCCATCGGAGGGCACGGCTACGTCCACTTGGAATTCACTATAGCCGGCTAATAAGCCATCGGTGGTACAAGGGTGGAATGCCTTGGAACCAAGATCCTTAATACTAAGGGGGAAGCCTCCTATTTATAGAGAAGGAAGGCTTCCTCCTACACCATGTTTCCAATGTGGGACACAAACCCACATTACTACACATTACACTACCCACGAAGCTACTTCGGGAGCCCGGTGCCACGCCCTCCGGGTGCGGCACCGGTGATCTCTGACATTGGGAATATAGCCGGGGTTGCAGTCTACCCGCCGGATGCCGGAACTCGGACCCATGACACCGGTTGCACGGTCCACGAGGTCGCCGAACATGCTTGGCGGTGTACCATATATGCCACCAACAAGTCCCCCAAGTTCCCGAGTAAGGGTGCAATCTTACTTGGGGACTTAATCATCTTGCGCCTCCAAGCATAGGCGGTGACCGAGTCACCCCTACTACCTCCAGTCCCCCAGTCCCCCAGTGAGATTGGCCCTTCTCGAGGTTATCGCCTTTTGCCTCTGGATGATATGTACCTTATAAAACAAATAAGAATAAAAAAGAAATGATTAGAATTTAAGCCACTGACAAGAATCAAGCACCGGGTTTGTTATTCGTTACCGCTCGGTGATACGAATACTGCCCGGGGTTACCAATGATATGCCCACAAATATCAATGGAACACATAAATCATGATCACGTATAAAATGAAGGCATGTGTAGCTTGAAGAGGTCATGCAAAGTCTTTCGTTAGTGTTGGCTTAGCCGTTGGAATGCCCCAGAGCCGGTTGAATGGTACATAACCGGTGGAATGCCTCAGCCGTTGTTACTGGCTTACCGTTTCCCGGAGGAAAAGATCCCGGAGGATAGAACTCGGCCAGCCACACATGAAAGACTATATGCAATGCACCACAAAGCTAAATATTACCGATGTAGCAGGTAATCATGCACATTCATTATCATGCGGGAAAAACAATTCACATGCTCGCCAAATATATAGCACAGTACTCGCATAGAAGTGGAGTAAATATATTTGTAAGGATTAAAGAACTTAGCTTTGCTGGAGATTGCTGCAGGTTGATTTGCTGTTTGGAGCAGTGGGTGCCCAGAGAAAATTTCTGGGTGCCAAGAGGAGATTCTGACCTGCCCAAACCATTGAATCCTGACCAGTTGGAAAGGCCCAGGGTTGAAGACCCGGATGGCTGGATGGAGACCCGGATGACTGCTGAAGCTGCTGAAACTGCTGAAGACCCGGATGGCCGCTGAAGGCCCGGCCCAGCCCAACTGCTGCCCCTGCTGACCGGGCAGGGTTGACCGGGACACCTTTGAATTTCCCGCCATTTCTTCCTTCCTCTCTGCTTCTCTCTTCTGACTTCGCGCTTCTGCTTCCTCGGCCGGACACGCTCGGCCGGTGGACTCTCGGCCGGCACCACCGCTCGGCCGGCACCTTCCTCGGCCGGCATCTCCACCCGGCCGGCATCCTCCTCGGCCGGTGGCTCCACCCGGCATCACATACAGCTCGGGGACTTCTCTCCTCTCGTCCGGCGCTCTCCCGTTCTCCCGGCCGGGGAATCCCGTCCGGCCCATCTCGACCTTGGCTCTCCCTCGATCCTCGTCCGGCCCGGACCATGCGCCGGAACTGCTGGAAGATGCTGCACCGGAGACGTGCTGCACCGGGGACGCCGCACCGGAGAACGAAGCAGTGCCGGGGATGCCGCACCGGACGACGAAGCAGGGCCGGGATGCCGCACCGGACGACGAAGCCGGGCCGGAAGCCGAACCCGGGACGTACCTGCTGCACCGGAGCTGCTAGGCCGAAGACGAAGCCGCACTGGAGCCTTGCACGCGGATCGGCTGAGCTGCATGGCCGCTGACCGGACTGCTGATGGGCCGGCGGTGCTGCACCGGAGCTGCTGACCAGAGACGTGCCGCCCCGGGGTCGACGATCCGCACCGGGGCACTTGCACTTGTACCGGAGGACGAAGCCGGGACCTGCTGTCCGGAACCCACCGCGCACACCGGAGCCTCGAACGGGGTGAAGGACTGGCTGAGCTAAGACTGGACTGGCCGAGCTGCATGGGCCGCATCGGATGGCAGCAGGAGACCGGGGAGGGGGCTGAGCTGACCGGTGAAACAATTGGCGCAACCGGACTGCCGCAACGGAGCCTCGCGCGAACTGCCTCAGGGTTGACCGGACCTCCCAGGGTTGACCTGCCAACCGGGCCTGCTGCCCCAACCGGGCCTGCTAACCGGGCCTGCTGCTCACCAAGAACTGGGCTGCAGCAGCAGGGCTTCCCTCTTCTTTTCTTCTTCCCGATGGAATAAATACGAGCATGATTAACCGATCTCTACCCAGCTGGTAGAGCAACACAACTTTTTGAACTGATTCCCACAGACGGCGCCAATTGTTTCTGCCTAAACCCGGGGGTCTAGTAGATACAGGACAATAAAGATAGAATAATAACACAAGGGTTTATAGTGGTTCACCGTGCCATCGGAGGGCACGGCTACGTCCACTTGGAATTCACTATAGCCGGCTAATAAGCCATCGGTGGTACAAGGGTGGAATGCCTTGGAACCAAGATCCTTAATACTAAGGGGGAAGCCTCCTATTTATAGAGAAGGAAGGCTTCCTCCTACACCATGTTTCCAATGTGGGACACAAACCCACATTACTACACATTACACTACCCACGAAGCTACTTCGGGAGCCCGGTGCCACGCCCTCCGGGTGCGGCACCGGTGATCTCTGACATTGGGAATATAGCCGGGGTTGCAGTCTACCCGCCGGATGCCGGAACTCGGACCCATGACACCGGTTGCACGGTCCACGAGGTCGCCGAACATGCTTGGCGGTGTACCATATATGCCACCAACAAGTCCCCCAAGTTCCCGAGTAAGGGTGCAATCTTACTTGGGGACTTAATCATCTTGCGCCTCCAAGCATAGGCGGTGACCGAGTCACCCCTACTACCTCCAGTCCCCCAGTCCCCCAGTGAGATTGGCCCTTCTCGAGGTTATCGCCTTTTGCCTCTGGATGATATGTACCTTATAAAACAAATAAGAATAAAAAAGAAATGATTAGAATTTAAGCCACTGACAAGAATCAAGCACCGGGTTTGTTATTCGTTACCGCTCGGTGATACGAATACTGCCCGGGGTTACCAATGATATGCCCACAAATATCAATGGAACACATAAATCATGATCACGTATAAAATGAAGGCATGTGTAGCTTGAAGAGGTCATGCAAAGTCTTTCGTTAGTGTTGGCTTAGCCGTTGGAATGCCCCAGAGCCGGTTGAATGGTACATAACCGGTGGAATGCCTCAGCCGTTGTTACTGGCTTACCGTTTCCCGGAGGAAAAGATCCCGGAGGATAGAACTCGGCCAGCCACACATGAAAGACTATATGCAATGCACCACAAAGCTAAATATTACCGATGTAGCAGGTAATCATGCACATTCATTATCATGCGGGAAAAACAATTCACATGCTCGCCAAATATATAGCACAGTACTCGCATAGAAGTGGAGTAAATATATTTGTAAGGATTAAAGAACTTAGCTTTGCTGGAGATTGCTGCAGGTTGATTTGCTGTTTGGAGCAGTGGGTGCCCAGAGAAAATTTCTGGGTGCCAAGAGGAGATTCTGACCTGCCCAAACCATTGAATCCTGACCAGTTGGAAAGGCCCAGGGTTGAAGACCCGGATGGCTGGATGGAGACCCGGATGACTGCTGAAGCTGCTGAAACTGCTGAAGACCCGGATGGCCGCTGAAGGCCCGGCCCAGCCCAACTGCTGCCCCTGCTGACCGGGCAGGGTTGACCGGGACACCTTTGAATTTCCCGCCATTTCTTCCTTCCTCTCTGCTTCTCTCTTCTGACTTCGCGCTTCTGCTTCCTCGGCCGGACACGCTCGGCCGGTGGACTCTCGGCCGGCACCACCGCTCGGCCGGCACCTTCCTCGGCCGGCATCTCCACCCGGCCGGCATCCTCCTCGGCCGGTGGCTCCACCCGGCATCACATACAGCTCGGGGACTTCTCTCCTCTCGTCCGGCGCTCTCCCGTTCTCCCGGCCGGGGAATCCCGTCCGGCCCATCTCGACCTTGGCTCTCCCTCGATCCTCGTCCGGCCCGGACCATGCGCCGGAACTGCTGGAAGATGCTGCACCGGAGACGTGCTGCACCGGGGACGCCGCACCGGAGAACGAAGCAGTGCCGGGGATGCCGCACCGGACGACGAAGCAGGGCCGGGATGCCGCACCGGACGACGAAGCCGGGCCGGAAGCCGAACCCGGGACGTACCTGCTGCACCGGAGCTGCTAGGCCGAAGACGAAGCCGCACTGGAGCCTTGCACGCGGATCGGCTGAGCTGCATGGCCGCTGACCGGACTGCTGATGGGCCGGCGGTGCTGCACCGGAGCTGCTGACCAGAGACGTGCCGCCCCGGGGTCGACGATCCGCACCGGGGCACTTGCACTTGTACCGGAGGACGAAGCCGGGACCTGCTGTCCGGAACCCACCGCGCACACCGGAGCCTCGAACGGGGTGAAGGACTGGCTGAGCTAAGACTGGACTGGCCGAGCTGCATGGGCCGCATCGGATGGCAGCAGGAGACCGGGGAGGGGGCTGAGCTGACCGGTGAAACAATTGGCGCAACCGGACTGCCGCAACGGAGCCTCGCGCGAACTGCCTCAGGGTTGACCGGACCTCCCAGGGTTGACCTGCCAACCGGGCCTGCTGCCCCAACCGGGCCTGCTAACCGGGCCTGCTGCTCACCAAGAACTGGGCTGCAGCAGCAGGGCTTCCCTCTTCTTTTCTTCTTCCCGATGGAATAAATACGAGCATGATTAACCGATCTCTACCCAGCTGGTAGAGCAACACAACTTTTTGAACTGATTCCCACAGACGGCGCCAATTGTTTCTGCCTAAACCCGGGGGTCTAGTAGATACAGGACAATAAAGATAGAATAATAACACAAGGGTTTATAGTGGTTCACCGTGCCATCGGAGGGCACGGCTACGTCCACTTGGAATTCACTATAGCCGGCTAATAAGCCATCGGTGGTACAAGGGTGGAATGCCTTGGAACCAAGATCCTTAATACTAAGGGGGAAGCCTCCTATTTATAGAGAAGGAAGGCTTCCTCCTACACCATGTTTCCAATGTGGGACACAAACCCACATTACTACACATTACACTACCCACGAAGCTACTTCGGGAGCCCGGTGCCACGCCCTCCGGGTGCGGCACCGGTGATCTCTGACATTGGGAATATAGCCGGGGTTGCAGTCTACCCGCCGGATGCCGGAACTCGGACCCATGACACCGGTTGCACGGTCCACGAGGTCGCCGAACATGCTTGGCGGTGTACCATATATGCCACCAACAAGTCCCCCAAGTTCCCGAGTAAGGGTGCAATCTTACTTGGGGACTTAATCATCTTGCGCCTCCAAGCATAGGCGGTGACCGAGTCACCCCTACTACCTCCAGTCCCCCAGTCCCCCAGTGAGATTGGCCCTTCTCGAGGTTATCGCCTTTTGCCTCTGGATGATATGTACCTTATAAAACAAATAAGAATAAAAAAGAAATGATTAGAATTTAAGCCACTGACAAGAATCAAGCACCGGGTTTGTTATTCGTTACCGCTCGGTGATACGAATACTGCCCGGGGTTACCAATGATATGCCCACAAATATCAATGGAACACATAAATCATGATCACGTATAAAATGAAGGCATGTGTAGCTTGAAGAGGTCATGCAAAGTCTTTCGTTAGTGTTGGCTTAGCCGTTGGAATGCCCCAGAGCCGGTTGAATGGTACATAACCGGTGGAATGCCTCAGCCGTTGTTACTGGCTTACCGTTTCCCGGAGGAAAAGATCCCGGAGGATAGAACTCGGCCAGCCACACATGAAAGACTATATGCAATGCACCACAAAGCTAAATATTACCGATGTAGCAGGTAATCATGCACATTCATTATCATGCGGGAAAAACAATTCACATGCTCGCCAAATATATAGCACAGTACTCGCATAGAAGTGGAGTAAATATATTTGTAAGGATTAAAGAACTTAGCTTTGCTGGAGATTGCTGCAGGTTGATTTGCTGTTTGGAGCAGTGGGTGCCCAGAGAAAATTTCTGGGTGCCAAGAGGAGATTCTGACCTGCCCAAACCATTGAATCCTGACCAGTTGGAAAGGCCCAGGGTTGAAGACCCGGATGGCTGGATGGAGACCCGGATGACTGCTGAAGCTGCTGAAACTGCTGAAGACCCGGATGGCCGCTGAAGGCCCGGCCCAGCCCAACTGCTGCCCCTGCTGACCGGGCAGGGTTGACCGGGACACCTTTGAATTTCCCGCCATTTCTTCCTTCCTCTCTGCTTCTCTCTTCTGACTTCGCGCTTCTGCTTCCTCGGCCGGACACGCTCGGCCGGTGGACTCTCGGCCGGCACCACCGCTCGGCCGGCACCTTCCTCGGCCGGCATCTCCACCCGGCCGGCATCCTCCTCGGCCGGTGGCTCCACCCGGCATCACATACAGCTCGGGGACTTCTCTCCTCTCGTCCGGCGCTCTCCCGTTCTCCCGGCCGGGGAATCCCGTCCGGCCCATCTCGACCTTGGCTCTCCCTCGATCCTCGTCCGGCCCGGACCATGCGCCGGAACTGCTGGAAGATGCTGCACCGGAGACGTGCTGCACCGGGGACGCCGCACCGGAGAACGAAGCAGTGCCGGGGATGCCGCACCGGACGACGAAGCAGGGCCGGGATGCCGCACCGGACGACGAAGCCGGGCCGGAAGCCGAACCCGGGACGTACCTGCTGCACCGGAGCTGCTAGGCCGAAGACGAAGCCGCACTGGAGCCTTGCACGCGGATCGGCTGAGCTGCATGGCCGCTGACCGGACTGCTGATGGGCCGGCGGTGCTGCACCGGAGCTGCTGACCAGAGACGTGCCGCCCCGGGGTCGACGATCCGCACCGGGGCACTTGCACTTGTACCGGAGGACGAAGCCGGGACCTGCTGTCCGGAACCCACCGCGCACACCGGAGCCTCGAACGGGGTGAAGGACTGGCTGAGCTAAGACTGGACTGGCCGAGCTGCATGGGCCGCATCGGATGGCAGCAGGAGACCGGGGAGGGGGCTGAGCTGACCGGTGAAACAATTGGCGCAACCGGACTGCCGCAACGGAGCCTCGCGCGAACTGCCTCAGGGTTGACCGGACCTCCCAGGGTTGACCTGCCAACCGGGCCTGCTGCCCCAACCGGGCCTGCTAACCGGGCCTGCTGCTCACCAAGAACTGGGCTGCAGCAGCAGGGCTTCCCTCTTCTTTTCTTCTTCCCGATGGAATAAATACGAGCATGATTAACCGATCTCTACCCAGCTGGTAGAGCAACACAACTTTTTGAACTGATTCCCACAGACGGCGCCAATTGTTTCTGCCTAAACCCGGGGGTCTAGTAGATACAGGACAATAAAGATAGAATAATAACACAAGGGTTTATAGTGGTTCACCGTGCCATCGGAGGGCACGGCTACGTCCACTTGGAATTCACTATAGCCGGCTAATAAGCCATCGGTGGTACAAGGGTGGAATGCCTTGGAACCAAGATCCTTAATACTAAGGGGGAAGCCTCCTATTTATAGAGAAGGAAGGCTTCCTCCTACACCATGTTTCCAATGTGGGACACAAACCCACATTACTACACATTACACTACCCACGAAGCTACTTCGGGAGCCCGGTGCCACGCCCTCCGGGTGCGGCACCGGTGATCTCTGACATTGGGAATATAGCCGGGGTTGCAGTCTACCCGCCGGATGCCGGAACTCGGACCCATGACACCGGTTGCACGGTCCACGAGGTCGCCGAACATGCTTGGCGGTGTACCATATATGCCACCAACACCTAGATTTCTGCCTCTAAAATAAAGCTTCAGCATCTCTAACTTCCTCATATTCAGCAACAAGTTTCTTCTCCAAATTCTGCAAGAAAAAATTATTGCCCCTCCCCAAACTTCTCTGGATGCCACAGATTCTAGCATGTAAAGTCCTCTTTCTCTTGAAAATATTGCCAAACACATTTCTATTCCAATCAGATAGGGAAGAAGCAAGACAGCCAGTCTTGCATAAGATGTCCCCTGCATGAGTTTCCCAAAAATCGGAAATCATATCAGCATAAGTCTCATGATTCATCCACATAGCTTGGAATCTGAAAGGAGTATTGTTTCTTGGCCCTCTATAGCTAGGACAAGTTCTAATCAAAATAGGACAATGATCAGAATTCATTCTAGCTAAGTGAACTACACAAGCATCAGGAAAAATAACTCTCCAATTACTATCACAAAAGCTTCTATCAAGTCTTTCTTTAACAAACTTGTTGGACCAAGTGTAATCAGCACCTTGATAACCCATGTCAACTAAGCCATTCCTACAGACCCAATCTTGTAACCCTCCAAATCTGTAGTGGTTAGAGCCTCCAATTTTATCAGAATAAGAAAGCAGCTCATTAAAGTCCCCAAAAATCAACCAAGGAAGCTGCACAGATTGTTGAATTGAATCCAGGTAGCTCCACAGGGTGGTTCTTGCAGAATTACAAGGGCTGGCATAAATAGTAGATAAAAGCCAAGGAGCTGAGCCATTAACTGACACTTTCACAGAAACAGATTGGAAATTAGCATGCACAGGTTCAATAGTAACCTTATTTCTATTCCAAAGAAGCCATAGACTACCAGCAAACCCAACAGCCTCACTAACCTCAAAATCAGTAAACCCAAGATTCAGTAAGTACTTTTCAGCACTTCTAAACTGGATTCTAGGTTCACAAATAACAAGAATATCAACATTATTCATTTTAACCAGGTCATGAACAGTAGACTTGAATTTATCTCCACCAGCACCTCTAGCATTCCAGAATAAGATATTATCCATTTAAACATAAACAGAGAAAAAGGGTGTAATCCCAATTAATTATTGACCATCTCATCCTTATCAGAGGAAGATAGGTTATCATCATTAGCAAAATTGCTATTTTCAACAAAAATGTTTTCAACAAGAGAATCAGGAACATGACCTTTTGAAGAGCTTACTCCTAGATCTGTCCCAGGCTCCGGAGGACAATGACCAAAGATGCCTGCCACACCACTACCACGCAAGTCACCTACATCTCCAAATGAGAGCTTCTTAGAAATTGTAGACTGTCGCTTAGCAGTGGAGGTAGTAGCAGAATTTGTGTTCCTGGAGGTCTGAGCAGTAGGCCTTATAGTGTTCTTGGAGTTTGCATTAGATAAGTCATGCAATGGAGGCCTAGCAGCAAGGTTTAGGCCATTTGAGCTTGAGGCAGCCATTTTGGACACATTTTTAATAGCAATTTTAGGGTGAACTGGGTCTGAATTGGATAGACTGGTCGAAGTGGTCCTTGTATATTTTCTTTGCTTCTCCTGGAAGCTATTCCATAGCTTGATAATTGAGGGAGCTGATTTAATAGGGGAAGACTCCTTTTCAGTTGAAGTAACACCACCCTCCTCAGTTGGTTCATCCTACAGAATTGAGAATCTAGAGCCCTTAATACCACTTTTCTTCAAGCTAGAAGACTCAGCAGGCTTCTTCTTGTTTCTGTAGTTCATCAACATCCAAGGTCCCATATCCTCCTTGACAACCTTAGTACTGTCCAGGCCTTCATCCATACCATTACCATCATCAGGCCTCACATCAGCATCCTTATTTCCATCAAGATTAGTGTTCTCAGCTGCAGAGACATTAGTATGCACAACAGAAGGACATTTATCCTTTGAATGCCCATAACAACCACATTCAAAACAGATAAGAGAGATGCCCTCATAAACCACATTATAGGAAATAGATTCAACTTCGACGAAAGGCTTAAGAGGTTTATTCAGATCAACTTCAATGCAAACCCTTGCAAACTTTCCTCTAGCCTGACCAAGGGTTATCGGATCAATTCGAACCACATTTCCAATTTTCAAAATAGCAAATTCCTTAAAGTATTTGACAGGAAGTCCACAGATTCTCACCCATAAAGCCATGCATCTTGCCAATTACCTCAGTAGCAGGGTCGAAATCCGGAACCCATTTGTGCACAGTTAACGTCCGACCAGCTAGAATCCAGGGTCCATCACACAAGGCATGGTTCATATCTTCCTCCAGATTGAATTTCACAATGAAAAAATCATTGGTGAGGTCAATTAGCTTCCAGCCCCCTTTGACCTGCCACTTCCTCCTCAAGCCTCTGAGCATGAAATCAAAAGTGTTCGTAGAATTTGGCTTACCCATGAGTTTGACCACAACTGCATACCTCCAATCAAGGTCCAACTTGTTATGGACCTTATCAGAGAAGCAAACGTTAAGTCCGTGCTTACCATGTGAATAGACACAATCCTCATCTGAGAGTTCAAAATCTTCCATCATGGGTTTGCTGAACCTATCTGAAGGATTCTTCAGCATGCTAGCATAGCTGGAGTCTCCACCAGGTAGGATAGAAGTCTGAACAGAAGAGTCCAGATCTTCGAGTCGGAGAGCATCGATATCAGAGGTGACGTCACCTCCCTTCTTAGTTCGCTTCCTCTGCAATATGGGAGAAATTTTTTCTCCGCCGCTTCCATGAGGAAGGGCGGAGAAGGTGAATACTGAATTCGCCACCACTGGACAGCGAAGGCAGAGAAAATCAAAGGAAAATCGGAGAAGAGAATTTGATCAACCACAGTTTGAGGCAAGAAATGGAAAAGAAGTATCGGGCGCGTGAGGCGCGTTATTTTGTTTATTTCGTTTTCGAGGTCTTTTTCCATGTTGTTTTGACGTGGCGGGTTGAGTTGGGGGCGCATGGGATTTCTGTGTAACCGCGGTTCGATTGACCTCGAGGCTTTGAGCTACGTTTGCGTGGGACTGGTAGCTGGAGAACTGTGTAGGATTTAAGTTTTCACTAGAAATATCAACAATATCTCTCGGTGATAACTTTTGACCACTATTATTGAAATTTACTACTATATTTAGTAAGTTTGCCGACGTATCAACTAGGGCTGGTAAAAATGAATCAAACAAAACCGTACTAACTATTACCAACCGTACCAAGCAAATTACTTACTAAGTATGTTGGTAACCGAAACTTCGGTACGGTAGTACCGAACCAACTTCCCTAAGTTGATACGGTAATTGTAATGGTTTTGGCGAAAGTTGGTATTACCGTACCAACCAAGTATTTTATATTTAATTATTTATTTTTAATTTATTATTTGATCTTGGCCGTTGATATATCCAAACACAATCTCAGCCCTCGAAACATCTCAACCCGAACTCCTAAGTCCTAAATTTTTACATGGTTGATTACGCCTCATCTATCTGAGAGTTTATTGTTTGGAAAAGTCGACGAAACAAAGTCATCTAAATGTACGTAATAGCATTTTCGTGTGATAAGTTTTATGAAAATATGGTTGACCGTTTCGATCGAGCATTGAACGTTCACGAAACGAGTTGATTTTTATACTTTACTCATATTTAACTATAACGATCACATCAGACGGTCAAAATTTTCATTTTGTGAATTTAGCCATTATAATGACAACATGTTTACTAATGCGGTATAACTTGATTAATAGATTATACTTAAGTGTACAACTTTCGAAGCAACTATATAAAAGAAGTGAAATTTTGAGAAACGTTGTGAAATAGCATTTGATCGTTATGATGAAATATGGTGATGGTAAAAAAAATCACTTAAATCCGACAAAGTTAGAGTCTCAATCGATGCGGTCAACCTTATTTAAACTTATCTTTCTCTATGGAGAGCCATAATATCGGGAGGTAAAAGTTTCTAAATTTTTACATGGATAATTACGTCTCATCTATATGATAGTTTAATGTTTGGAAGAGTCGACGAAACAAGGTCATCTAAAGGTATGTAGTAGTGTTTTTGTGTGATAAGTTTTATGAAAATATGGTTGACCGTTTCGATCGAGCATCGAACGTTCACGAAACGAGTTGATTTTTATACTCTACTCATATTTAACTATAACGATCACATCAGACTGTCAAAATTTTCATTTTGTGAATTTAGCCATTATAATGACAACATGTTTACTAATGCGGTATAACTTAATTAGTAGATTATACTCAAATGTACAACTTTTCGAAACAACTATATAAAATAAGTCAAATTTTGAAAAATGCTATGAAATAGCATTTGATCGTTATGATGAAATACGGTGATGGTAAAACAATCAATTAAATCCGACAAAGTTAGAGCCCCGATCGATGTGGTCAACCTTATTTAAACTTATCTCTCTCTATGGGGAGTCATAGTATCGGGAGGTAAACGTTCGGTCACTCATACAACAGTAAACTTCCAATGAGTTGTATGATTTGTGTTGTGTATTGACATTTTTGTACTAGTGCTCATTGTTGTATCTTGTATGATGAACTTCCAGCTTTTAAAAAGAGATCAATACAATTATATCTTGGGCTGAGCCTTAGACTTAATTGAGCCGATATAATATCTTGGTAGAGGCCCATTACCAACCGAACCAACCAAAAGTATTGGTATACCGAAGAGTTGGTACATGGGTTTCGGTGGTCGATAATGTTACAAATTTTCTCTTTACCAATTACAATTGGTTGGTAGATGGTACGTAGAGACAAAAATAAATTAGTAATGTACCGAATCCAGCCCTAATATCAACCGCTAGTAGTTGTTCTTACATAGTTGGATATGCTTCCGAACTTAATTTTGAACCTTGAAGTTGTTAAAGTAGTTAGTCACTATGTTGCAATATATAGTTCCTCAAGTATTTCACATATGCTTAAAAAACATGTGAGGTACCGTATGTTTAATGACATATGCGTCCGTAGTTTTATATTTTTAAACAATTTGATATTTTGATCGTTTGAATAATGTTCTTAATTTGTGAGTTTTTTGCTGTTGTCAATAGATTACAATTTTACTTGCAAGCAGGTTCACACAGGTTGAAATTGAAGGTGACGCTAAAAATTTATAGTATTGTAGTTGGGGTTATATCCCTAGAAATTGTTATAATGCAATCCATTATGTGGCTAGATATGCTCTTGAGCAACCATTTCCCACTCACTGGTGGAGGATAGTGCCATAATGGTTGTGCTAAGTGTTAGTTCAAGAGCCTTCTTGAGCGTTTGAATGGAATGATGACTACATGTATCCAACTAGCATATACAATATGAACTTGGATCGGATAACCTCAAAGCTTCTACGTTCGTTGCTTTGGGAAATTTCTCTATAACAAAAAGCTGGAAAAAGATAAAACGCTAGTATGCTACACTGTTCAACCATGGTAAATGCCTAGCAATAGAGTTGAATAGAGACCTCAAACTTAGCCGGCCACGAGTCAGAATTGAGTTAAAGAACACGAAAGTTTTGTCCCTCCTTGCGGAGATTCTGATACATACAAAACTGTCTGTTTCAGCTCTCAAATTTCATGAACATGATGAAGCTCACTACGGCACGCCAAAGCAAGGCCTCACCTGCACACCAGTTAAACAACAAATTAAAGCTTGAACATGTTGTGCCAAGAGAACACACAATTAGGAAAGATCGTGGAAATTCTGAGAGGGCCCTCGTGATGATTTGATTCAAGGTACAACTGGGACATCGATCATCCCAAACACAAGCACTCTTTAATCATATGCTTAATCCAGTCCATTGCTTAGGCTGCAATCCACAAAAAACTCATTGATATCAGCTTCAACTTTGGACTGCATATGAGTTGTAACTTTGCAGCACTATTTTGTTATTGAAGCTAATAACTCTGTGATTACTTTTACAACAAGTCGAATTGAAATTTTTCCAGAAGACATCTGTCTACTGCAAAGTTTGTACTAGATTGCAGACAAATTAAGCTCAACATCTTTGCTCAATTTTCTCGGCAATGCAACAGTGCGTATAAAAATCGAGATTGAAGACAATGTATTTTAGAATCTAAAAACAGCAAAGCTCAAAGTTATGGCAAACTGCTCTCACAAATTTATCAAACCTAAAATCATTCTTTCTCATCTCGGTCATCTACAATCCAGGGCTCCAGGTTATCTCGGTCATTGTTCTTGCTTCGGATCTTTGTTCAGCTTTAGAGTACTAATGAATCCATGAAGCTGGTATTGGTCAGAGCAGAATTGTCACAAACAAAAGAAGCCACCAACAAGTAGCATGTTGGATCATTACCAACAAGCTAAATCAGATTACTCAAACTTGACAATTAGACGCAAGGATGCTATATATGAATGCTGAAATAGGTTTCATAACAAGATGGAAATCTGTAACAGCTCAACTCATACACTTGAAATATTGTCCGCTTTGAGCACTCTCCTCTCTGGCCCTCACGATTTTGTCTCTGGGAGCTCACGAGCAACTTCCTAATAGGTCACCCATTTTGAGATTGCTCTAAACTCAGCAAGCTTAACTTCGGAGTTCTCATCCCCTCCGAAGCCATTGTGCCCTCAAAACGCGTCTCTATGTATTGAGCTAACTCTGCACATATAAGCACAACATCCACTCTTCCCTGGGCTGAGGCGTGACCTACCTACCTACTAGCTTCCCTAGCCAGGTCATATCAGAGTCATCACAATCCACCCCTCTTAGGATCCGACGTCCGCGTCGGCACATTTCCGGCCGGGGACAGGCTCTGATACCATTTGTAACAGCCCAGCCTATACACTTGAGATATTGTCCGCTTTGGGCACTCTTCTCTTTGGCCCTCACAGTTTTGTCTCTAGGAGCTCACGATCAACTTCCTAGTAGGTCACCCATTTTTGGATTGCTCTGGACTCAGCAAGCTTAACTTCGGAGTTCTCATCCCCTCCGAAGCCATTGAGCCCCCAAAACGCGTTTCTATGTATTGAGCTAACTCTGTTCATATAAGCACAACATCCACTCTTCTCTGGGAGATGTGAGATACGTGACCTACTTACTTACTATCTTCCCTAGCCAGATAAGGTCAGAGTCATCAAAAAATCATTCGATCAAATATGAAATATAAATGTTTTTTTGTATTATTTTTATGAAGAACTCATACTTTGGTCATACTTTGAGTTGGAGACATCACTATTTGAAGAACTCACTGAATACATCAAAGAAAGACTGAACAGACATGGCCTTCTGAAACTGAGAATTGTAGCTACTTAGTTCGTTTTGTTTAGGAGCCCCTCCATGTAACAAAAAAATATCATGAAAAATCTTGTTCATGGCTTTTGGATTCAACCTTTTTTCCTATTATCTACTTTGGGCCTTAGGATTATCTTTAGTTTTGGGCCGGGTCTTCAGCCCGAGTCTATAAATGATGTTTGTGATAGATTTTTGCCAATATATGGGCATCTTCAATGGGAGGTTCCAAATTCTATAATTTTGGAGTACTAAAAAAATTTAGGCTCCAATGGTTAAAATGTGAAGTCTTAAACCCTATAATTTTGAGACTTGGTCTCATCCTAAGTCTTATTTTGAGACTGGGTTTAAGACCCGTCTTATAAATTTGCATACATGTCCAAAATTCAATTTTTTTTTAAAATTAATATTATATTTATTTATCATGTACAAGAATAGTTTATAAATAAAAATTATTATTAATTACAACATAAAATAAATAGTTTATAAATAAAAATTATTATTAATTACAACAAAAAATAAAGAAAAATCAAATATATAAATTTAAGACTTTAAGTTAAAACCCTACCATTGGAGATGGTTGAAGTTTTATATGAATAGTGTCCAAATGAGGTCTTATAATAGGTATAACACCCTATTATGAGACCTCTCTATTGGAGATGCCATAAACGATTAGTCGACTTTGGTCTTATCAGTTGGAAGTTGGAACATTGCTCACTCTATGTTTGTGTTGGTATTGCATTGTTGTTCAAATCACTTGCTATGTACATAAGTTCGCTACAGTATGTGGATCCTAATCCGTACGTAATGCCTATGCCGATGTTCTTGTTTAGTGTAATTTCATCCTCTGAAGTCTGAACTATTGAAATTGACATGAGAAAAAACAGATCACATTTCGAGATAAACAGTGAGGGCCACTGTAATTATAAGTGAGAAACTTTCTACTAGAGCAAACTTTCCGGTGTTGACTTGTCGTATTTCAAGTTGAGATTCAGGCAATGAGATTTAGCTACATTGCGCGGATGTAACAACGTGTCTAGCTCTACACACATTTCTCTGGAAGTCGACTCCATGCATTGTATAATCACCCTGCTCCAAGTAGAACAAAACTGCAATATCAGTTGGGATTAGTAGGCACTAGGCACACTTCACCTTGGATATATATTAGGTACCAAATATGGATGCTGCAGCGGTTGTTGCACTTTCATTTGGCGACATTGATGCCGTTGCACTATGGGTTTGGGGTTTCTCTGGATCTCAAGCCCTTTTTTCATCGGGTTCGTCTCGCAGCTTCTTTAGCTTCATAAGTGTAAAAGTAGCTAAAGAAGTGACATGAGTCTGTTTCCTATTTCTGTTAGTATGCATATCACTCCAGTCCCGAGTAGTAGGACACAGGAAAAGGCTTCTTGAAGCTTCAGCTGATCAATCAGAGATAGGACTTCTCTTTTGCACTATTTTCTGGTGGTTTGCTGAATGCATGTATGCTAAAGCTCAACTTGCACTGTTAACGTAGTTGAACTCTTTGGTTTCACGAAGCTGCAATTTTTATTCCTTCTTTTCTGTGCCGTGGTCGAAAGCGGGCAATAGGCGGGACCAAGAAGGATCTAGGCAGGGGGTAGGAGGGTTCTAAGCGGAATTAGGCATGTCTAGGTGGGTGTTAAGTTGGTCTAGGTGTGTCTAAGAACGAGTGTAAGACGGGTGCTAGGCAGAACTAGGCGTGTCTAGGTGGTCGCTAGGCATGCATTAGGTGAGTTTAGGCGGTCACTAGGCGGGTCTACACTGGTTCTACATGTAGTTAGGCGTGTCTAGGCAGGAGCTAAGCGGGTCTAGGTGGACGCTAGGCGGGTGTTATATGGGTTCTAGGCGGAATTAGATGTGTCTAGGAGAGTGCTAGGCGGGAGCTAGGCGGTCACTAGACGGGTGCTAGGCGGAACTAGACATGTCTAAGCGGATGCTAGGCAAGATCTAAGCAGGACTTATAGGACTTATAGAGTTTTATTTGTTTTACTTCTCCCAAAACAATTCCAATCAAATTATCATCTGACCTCGGCAACTGTAATGATTTGCTAGTATAGAATTACATTTGTATGCTTGTCAAACCCCTACTGCTTGGTTCATCGCTCCACTACCAGAAAAGGGGTCATAGCCGACGATATGGGAAAAAACGGCCGACGACATAGTACTTCGTCGGCTATAAGGGGTCATAGCCGACGAATTACTATTTCGTCGGCCACATCGTCGGCTATAATATTATAGCCGACGAGTCGTCGGCAGTCGTCGGCTATAACTATAGCCGACGAAATGTTTTTGGTTATAGCCGACGAGGAGGGTATTCGTCGGCTATTCATAGCCGACGAATTACTATTTCGTCGGCCACATCGTCGGCTATAATATTATAGCCGACGAGTCGTCGGCAGTCGTCGGCTATAACTATAGCCGACGAAAAGTTTTTGGTTATAGCCGACGAGGAGGGTATTCGTCGGCTATAACTCTTATATCAGATCTATTCTGCAGCAGCGAACTCATTCGTCGAAAACATTTCAAAAACGCTCTGAAATCGTCCAAAACCTCGGCCATAAGCTTGAAAGGTACGTATATTGCTGTGTGTGTTGATTTAGTTGGTTATATGCAGAGGTGTGTTAATTTAGAGTTTAATTAGAATAAATGTGTGATTAATTTGAGATATATATATATATATATATATATATGTGTGTGTGTGTGTGTGTGTGTGTGTGTGTTGAGATGAGATTATTAATGAGTTGATATGTTGGTTAGATAGAATTGAAGTTTTGTTGAAGATCAGTGATTGATTGTTGATTTAGAGGTGATTTTAGATGAATTTGATGAAAAAATGTATATATATTAATTAATTTAATTGTAATTAAAAATATATTGTTGGTAAAAATATATTGTGTTTAATTAATTAGAGAGATTGATGATGTTTTAATTAATTTAGGGATGTGTGTATATATATATATATATATATATATATATATGTGTGTGTAATGATGAAATTTTTAATTAATTAGTACGTACGTACGTACGTAGTACATGCATATATACATATCTATATATAGTTACATTTATTTATTGAATTTACAGGATGGACAGGAGTTGGATTACCCGGGGAAGATGGGATCAGGCGTATCATGATGGAGTTAGGAGCTTCCTGGAATTTGTGATGGCTAACTGTGGAGACACTACACTTCATTATTGCCCGTGTAAAAAGTGCAAGTGTGCCAGCCCACGACAACGTTTTTCCATAGAGACCGTGGAGCAACACCTGGCTAGATATGGATTTTGGGTCCTATACACTAATTGGATTTATCACGGTGAACCAGAGTTTGCGGGTCCTCATGATCATGGACAATTTGCCGAGAGAGGGAGTTCGTCCAATGATCCAACAACGAACTGGATCAACGATATGTTTCCTCGTGAGAGCGGTGTCTTTGATGAAGCACCCGATGTGCAACTCCCTCCTCCGGAGATGGAGTGTTTCCCTGATATTGAGCCACTCGAGCCATTACCCCGATCACCGGTCAACACAAGTGGTATGGAAAAGTACAACAACCTGATCGCATTGCAACAGACTCCGTTGTACCCCGGATGCAGTAAGACTGTCCTTGAATCTGTCATGGGAGTGATGAAGATCAAAACGGAGAACAAAGGCACTGTCAAATCGGTTGATGATTGGCTGAAGATATGGGGTGGGGCGATGCCCCCCGGACATCGGCTTCCTACCAGTCATCATAAGGTGCGACATATCCTTAAAGATCTCGGCCTTTCCTACATCAAGATTCATGCATGCAGATACGATTGCGTTCTGTTTTACGGGGAAGGACTTGCAGATCTTGAATACTGCCCAGTATGCAATACAGAGCGGTATAAGTTCACTCCTAAAGGGAACAAGAAAGCTGTGAAGATACTTCGGTACTTCCCGCTGATTGATAGGCTTGAGCGGTTGTTCATGTGTGCTTTCACGGCCAAAGCTATGAGATGGTGGGCTGAGAGGAATGTGCCTGACGATGACACCCTTAGACATCCCGCCGACGGAGAGGCTTGGAAGAAGAATGTGTTGGAGTTTCCTGAATTTGCATAAGAGGTTCGAAATGTTTGGCTAGGGCTATCATCCGACGGTTTCAACCCTTTTGGCAAGAAAGAGCTTCAGTACAGTGTGTGGCCAGTTATTTTGATTCCGTACAACCTTCCACCGTGGATGTGCATGAAGAAGGAATATAACATGCTCACATTGTTGATTCCAGGCCCAGGTTATCCGGGAAAGTGTCTCGATGTGTATTTGAGACCCGTAATTGAGGAGCTTCGGTACTTGAGTCTGAAAGGCCACCTGGTCTACGACCGGTTCAAAAATGAGATGTTCCGGATGCGTGCCATGCTTGTTGGCACGATCAGTGACTTTCCTGGGAGGGGTATGTTGTCGGGCAGCGTCACCAGGGGTTACAGGGCTTGTTCAGAGTGCATGACTGTTGATTGTTCCAGTCCTCATTGGAGCAAGATTGTCCAGATGCGTCACCGTTGTTGGCTTCTGCATGACCATCCATTTAGGGACGATGCACAGGCTTTTGATGGGACTGAAGAAAGGGGCTGGGCACCGGAGCGATTGACAGGGGAGGAAATATTGGCAGTGTTGAATGACTATGACTTTGGTCCGCTTAGCAATCATCCCGATGTGTTGCGCACGATTCCAGAGAGGCCCGATCGGTATAGGTTCTGGTCACACAAGAGCATCTTATGGGAACTTCCTTATTGGGCCAGGTTGGCTATCAGATACTACCTGGATGTCATGCATATAGAGAAGAACGTGGGTGAAGCCGTGGTTGGCACAGTTTTGAATTGGGAGAAGAAAACAAAAGACACCCCCAAGGCACGCGTTGATCTGAGAAATATGGGACTGCGGGACCATTTGTGGTTCAGAGAGGGCAGGAGCAAAATGCCCCAAGCTCCTTACACCGTCACCAGGGACCAGAAATATGAAATCTTTGGATGGCTGAGTAATGTCAGGTAACTTTTTATTAGGCATGTATTCCCTAAAGAATCCATCTGTTGTTGGACGACTATATATGCATGAAATCTAATTGTTGTTAATGGCTATGCAGGTATCCTTATGGCTATGCGGGTAACATAAGCAAGTGTGTTAACTACCGAGACAACAAGATGTACGGATTGAAGAGTCACGACTGCCATGTACTACTTCAACGCCTCTTCCCTATTTTCATTCGAGCCTACTTGGAGGATGAAGTGGTTGAGCCGTTGTCAAGATTCTTCCAGAAGTTATGCGCTAGAGAAGTTAGAAAATCAGACCTCATGAGAATGCATGAGGAAATCGTTTTTATCTTGTGCAAGTTCGAGAGGATATTTCCCCCAAACTTCTTTGACATCATGCCTCACCTGATGATCCATCTTCCCCAACAATTGTTGCTTACCAGTCCCGTACACTACACTTGGATGTATCCCATCGAAAGGTACATGTTATTCATAAATTTGATTTATACATGTTTTTAAATAAAAGTTGCATGCTCTTAACATGCACTTGTTAACCTTGCAGACAACTTGGAGACTACAAGAAATATGTGCACAATAAATCTGCGCCTGAGGGGTGTATTGCTGAAGCTTACATTGCGCATGAGTATGTAACGTACGCCAAGTTGTACTTGGGAGCGATGGAGGACCCCCCACAACATCCAAGTCGAGATGACCCCGAGTTCAACCTATCTATCGTCGCCAACGATGTTATACCATACGGAAGCTTCAAGAAGAAGGGTGTGGACAAGTTGTCTGACCATGAGGTAGGGATTGCCCACTGGTGGGTTCTAATAAACTGTCCGGAGGTACAATATTGGAAACGAACTCATCTTACCTGCAAGGAAGTTCGCGGTGATCTCGAGTACCACAACACGACGTTTGCAGACTATTTTCCACAATGGGTAAGTGTATAAATATATATATTAGATGACTTTCTTTTACAGTTCCCTATTCTTTAATCATAAACACACCAAGTGATTTGAGTTATATTTTTCAGCTGATGCAAGTGGCTGCGAAGGGTGGTCATAGAAATTACTCAGAGGAATTGAGGCTGTTGTCGATGAAGCCGATATCTTCCACAGTCCGCCCAATGTGTGATGTCAACGGCGTTAAGTATATATGTGAAGCTAGAGACGGGGAACGCAAAACACAGAATTGTGGGGTGATGGTCGATGGTGCAGAGGGGGGCGTGGATTATTACGGTGTCCTACAGTCAGTTGTTGAACTCATTTATGGGAACCGCATGAAAGTCCACTTGTTCAAGTGTCGATGGTTTGATACTAGGCCGCACCGCATAAGGATCGATCAGTACGGCATACTTTCGGTGAATACCGCCACTAGTGTGTATGAAGATGACCCCTTTGTTTTCGCCACAGCGGCCAAAAAGGTCTTTTATCATGATGATCCATTGAACAAAGGCACGTGGAAGGTAGTTAACCATGTGTCTCAGCGAGACATATACAGTGCTACCACACTTGGTGTGAGCACAGAGTGTCAAGAAGCGACCGCATACCAAGAGCCGGACGCCGTCGACATTCCGGAATCCTCCACCATCTGCGATAATAATATGACGCCGGGCAGAGTGGTTCGACTTCCTAGGGGTCAAGTGCCCATGTATGATGTTAATCCGAATCGTCTATCTCAGGCAGACGATGACTCAGACGACGAGTACGAGCACCGGTTGCCAGATATTAACTACTATACTACGTCTGACTCAAGTGATGAGGATGATTCTGATTATCATCCTTAGTATACTATGTATGTATTTGTGTACGATGGTGCATGCATGTATGAAAACATTTTTTGTCCTTAATTACCGTTTTCGGAGGTTATGGGAAATTGTATTGAATTGTTTGTGCGATGTTCAGGAATTTATCAGGTGAAATAGGCAATTTTCAGGCCCTAAATGGTAAATTTTCAGAAAGATCAGCATTATAGCCGACGAAATGGACCAGACTTCGTCGGCTATAATGCCCATTCTGGTAATTTAATATGCAAGTCGTCGGCTAACGACCAAACGTTGAAGGTCGTCGGTTAAAGTATATTGACCGAAACCCAATCTTCATCCTTCAAATGCAAATGTGTCATGAAATAAGATATGACCGAAATATTGAAATACGTCTACGGTTGAAAAATGAGAAGATTCCGACAAAATCTGTGTGCCGAATGTTGCGGTTAGCTGTTTTTTACTTCCGTTTTCCTATGGGTAGCCTAACGGTCGGTAAATATTTTGAGGAAAATTTTTATACGATTAGTTGCGTCGCATCGATTTGAAACTATTCTCTGTTGAAGGTCAGGCAAAAAAACGTCATTTAGACGGGCCAATTGCCGTTTTAAAGCGTTTAGAGGTTTGACTTTGCAGTTTGACCGTCCCGATCGAGCATTTAACGTTGTCAGATGTAGTTGGAATTTTTTTCATACATGTATTTCATCTTAACGGTGATATCTAACGGTTGGAATAGATTTTCCAAACTTTTAGATTCAAAATCAGAACATATGCACTAATGTTCCTTAACTTGTTTACTAAGTGTTTAAGTGAATGTATAGTTTCAAATAGCTACTATACGTAGACCCTTCAAATGCAAATGTGTCGTGAAATAAGATATGACCGAAATATTGAAATACGTCTACGGTTGAAAAATGAGAAGATTCCGACAAAATTTGTGTGCCGAATGTTGCGGTTAGCTGTTTTTTACTTCCGTTTTCCTATGGGTAGCCTGACGGTCGGTAAATATTTTGAGGAAATTTTTTTTACGATTAGTTGCGTCGCATCGATTTGAAACTATTCTCTGTTGAAGGTCAGGAAAAAAAACGTCATTTAGACGGGCCAATTGCCGTTTTAAAGCGTTTAGAGGTTTGACTTTGCAGTTTGACCAAGGAATAGCCGACGAAATACTTAAATTCGTTGGCTAAACTCTTGCGATCCGCGCCGTTTCATTGTCCACCGTTGGATGGGGGAGATCTGACGGCTGCTGAGCGCGTGAAGTATAGCCGACGATATTCATACTATAGGCGACGAAATTCATACGTCGTCGGCTATAACAGGCCCGCAAAGCCCAACTTCGGCCCGGCCCGGATTTAGGGTCAGAGTATAGCCGACGAATTTCGTCGGCTATATTATAGCCGACGAATTAAAATTAAATCGTCAGCTATAGTCTTTCGATTTTCACACTATAGGCGACGAAATTCATTCTTCGTCGGCTATAACAGGCCCCCAAAGCCCAACTTCGGCCCGGCCCGGATTTAGGGTCAGAGTATAGCCGACGAATTAAAATTAAATCGTCGGCTATAGTCCTTCGATTTAAACCGAAACAGAGGCGCCTCTCCCTCATTTTCTGCATAAACCCTAAATCCCTAATCGCCGCCCACCCCTCCCCGACGCCGATCGACCCTCCCCGGCCCTACCCGACCACTCCCTGCCCCCTCCCCGTCCTTCCCGACCCGTCCCGGACCCGAACGCAGCCATCACCAGTCCTCGTCCCCTAGCCGCCGTCGCCGCCGCACTGCACCACCGGTCCTCGTCCCCTAGCCGCACCACCATGTCAGGTAGTCCCGCTCTCCCTCATTTAGGGTTTTTGTTAATTTTGTGGAAATTTGTGGTTTTCCGGAATTTAGGGGTTTTGTGAAATTGGTGGAATTTTGTGGAATTTTTGTTAATTTTGTGGAATTTTTAGGAGAATATATATATATATATATATATATATATATATATTTCGGAATATATATATATAATTAGGTATAAATATATTTATGTATATATATAATTAGGTATATATATTTAATGCAGTTTTTTAGTTTTTTTGTGAAATTTATGGAATTTTTTTTTATTTTGTGGAATTAACAAGAATTTTTAGGAGGATATATATATATATATATATATATATATTTCGGAATATATATATATATATATAATTAGGTATAAATATATTTAGGTATATATATAATTAGGTATAAATATATTTAGGTATATATATAATTAGGTATATATACATTTAATGAAGTTTTTAATTTTTTTGTGGAATTTTTGTGAAATTTATGGTTTTTGTGAAATTTTGTGGAATTTAGGGTTGTTGTGCAATTTATGGAATGTTGTGGAATTTTTGTTAATTTTGTAGAATTTTGTGGAATTTTTAGGAGGATATATATATATATATATATTTCGGAATATATATATATATAATTAGGTATAAATATATTTATGTATATATATATATTTAGGTATATATATATTTAATAAAGTTTTTCATTTTTTTGTGAAATTTATGGAATTTTGTGGATTTTTTTTTAATTTTGTGGAATTAACAAGAATTTTTAGAAGGATATATATATATATATATATATATCTATATATATATATATATATCTATATATATATATATTAGGTATAAATATATTTAGGTATATATATAATTAGGTATATATACATTTAATGAAGTTTTTAATTTTTTTGTGGAATTTTTGTGAAATTTATGGAATTTATATACTAATTGAGCAGGAAACCGCCGCGCTGTAGACCGATGGCTTGCCAGATCGACCGAGAGCGACCCCGAAGCTCAGGCAGGACACAGCAGTGGGGGGGGGCGGATCCAGCGGTCGTCGGGGCCTACGCCGGCCACTGAACAGGCGCGAGGAGACGTTGATGGGATTGACCCCGAGCGATCCACATGGGGACTCATCGTATGAGTCGACGGGAGCGGGCCCAAGCCCGAGCGTCAGAGGAGGACGCACAGCCGCACCCTCCAGACCCCAGTGCACTTCAGCACTGTTCCAGGATCGGCAGCCGACCCCACCGCGCGCCGATCTGGACCCTCCAGAGATGCTCCCTGTCCCCCCACAGCGACAGCGTCCACAGCTACAGGGCCCACCGTCAGGGGGATCAGGCCCCTCAGGGTCCACGCCCCGTATGTCTCCGCCATCGGGGATGTACATGGTTCAGTTCCTCCCTGCCATCCCCGAGTACGACACTAGGGGGAGGCAGATTTGGAGGCACGACCGGCCGCACGAGATTCCCTGGGAGGAGGCCTACGTCCACAGGCCATTCGACTCAGAGGACTGCCGCGGCCTGTGGTGTGTTCGTGAGAAGGACAAGCAGTACAACGACGCAGGTAATTAGTTAGTTTAATTAATTATTTAGATTGTTTAATTAATTATTTAATTAGTTAGTTTAATTAATTATTTAACTATGTATTCATTTTAATTATGAAACAGGCGTCCTCGTAAATAAACCCGCGGGGACGAGACGGACCAGAGGGCCAGCGAACATGTCGACCCTGGAGAGGGAGCTCGCCGGTGGGATCAGGGAGATCCTGCCCTGTCCCGGTGAGGATGGACACCCGATCGAGAGGAGAGACACCACGACCAAGTATATCAACGCGACGGGCATGATCGTGCGGGACAGGGTCCCACTGTTGTGGCCCGACTGGGGCTCTGTGCCCGATGAGATCAAGGCGCGAGTGTACAATGCACTGTCGGTGAGTTAAATCGTATTTTTATTATAGAAAATAAACATTTATGAATTCAGTCCTTATAACTATATAAAAATATTTTCTAATTAATTTATAATATTGCAGCAATGGTTTAGAGTCCATCCTACCTTGGACTGGTGGAGAGACGAGCAGCTGAAGAACAGGTTATGTGTTTCGCGTTATTTTACTATCATTCGAGTTAGATTGAAGACGATTAAAGATGTACGAATATATCTAACAGTTGTGTTTTGTTAATATAGGTACTCCGAGTGGAAGAACGAGCTGGCGACGCACTACAGGACGTACCATGTGGAGCAGGGCTTGGTGCGAGGTGCAACCCCCCACGAGTTCCGGTACAGGGAGTATGAGTGGCTATGGCTGGTAGCCTACTTCGGGAGCGACAAGGTCTCGGTAAGAAAATTTAGCCTGCTAGTATCACTACCAGAAAAGGCATCATAGCCGACGAATTTAAGTCGTCGGCTATAACCATTACCCGACGACATATCGTCGGTTATAACATCGTCGGAAATACGCCGTCGGCAAAACTATACCCGACGACGATATCGTCGGCTATAACCATTTTAGCCGACGAAATACCACTACAGACGACGAATTTCGTCGGCTATAATGGTTATAGCCGACGAATAAAGAGTTCGTCGGCCGTTTTTTTTCATATCGTCGGCTATGACCCCTTTTCTGGTAGTGTATATAACTTTTTAATGTTATTTAATAATTAAATTATGTAGTTACTTAATTAAATTAATTAGTTAGTTAGTTATTAGTTATTAAATTAAGTTAGTTAGTTAGTTATATAGTTAGTTAGTTCGTTACTAAATTAAATTAAATTAAATTAAATTAAATTAGGTAGTTAGTAAGTTAGTTAGTTACTAAATTAAATTAGTTAGTTAGGTAGTTACTAATTAAATTAAATTAGTTAGTAACTAAATTAGTTAATAATTTTGTTTTGGTTAGTTCCTAATATTTTAATTTAGTTACTAATTTATATTTGCGTTTATATGTTCGTTCTTATAATAAAGAAAATCTCGAAGACGAACAGCGACAACCGCAAGAGGAACGAGCACCCCCACCACGGCGGCGCCCGCTCCAGGAGGCAGTGTGCAGAGATTGCAAGGAGGGACCGACCGCTGAGGCCGTTGTCATGGATTCATGCGCAGATGTATCCGGGGCGTCCCGACCAAGTGGTAAGTATTCGCCCATTTTCAATAAAAGTGTTTCATTAAATTAATTTATATATATTTTTTTATAAATTCGTTTATTATATTTTCTTGTCAATTAGGCGGGAATAGATGCGGAGACCGACGCGATCACCTTGGGGATCGCGCGAGAGACGCTGGGGGAAGGGGCGTCCGACGAGGCGATCGCGGAGTTTGCCTCCACGATCGACACCCTTGAGCCGGGCTTGGCCTCTCAGATCATGCACGCGGCGGTAGGGACTGGCAACAACTACTTCTACCAGAGAGGCCTAGGCGCGGCGGGAGATGGGGTTCTGAAGTACACGCCGGCCAATTCCAGCACGCAGCGTGCGGCTTCGACGAGCAGAGACTTGCAGACACAGCTGCAGAGGACGCAGGCGGAGTTGACGAGGGCGGTGGAGGCGCTCCAGCAGCAGGCTTCGGTGCAGCAGGCCAGAGACGCGTCTGTGGCGGAGATGTACCGATGGATGCAGCAATCTTGGGAGGCCCAGCGAGCTGGACAGGAGCCCCCGCCTCCGCCACAGATGCCCGAGTTCGTCGTCCCCACTCCCCCCCGCATCGGAGTACGCTAGGCGATCAGGATAGCCACAGCCACCGGAACTCGAACGATCCCGTCGATGACGCTACGCGTTTAGGGGTTGATGAGTAGATGACTAGTTAGGGGGTTAATTTGTACAGTACGTATGATATTACGGATGGATTGATGTGGATATTTGTTGGATATTTGGATGGTTGTTTGTGAATTTTCTGCAGCCAAACCGAAGACGAAGTGAAATTGGGCCCGAACAAAATTTTTATTTTTTTTTAAATATTTAGGGGTTATAGCCGACGAACTGGACCATATTTCGTCGGCTATACCCTCGCCGGCGAATGTTATGGCCGACAATTAATTCGTCGGCTATGCCTGACTTATAGCCGACGATAGCGTCGTCGGCAATGTTCGAAGTATAGCCGACGACGCTTTATTCGTAGAATCGTCGGCAATGTTCGAAGTATAGCCGACGACGCTTTATTCGTCGGCTATACTTCGTGGTTTATAAGTCGACGACTTACCCTCGGTGTCGTCGGCTATACTATAGCCGACGGAGCATTCCCGACGAGAGAATAGCCGACGATACTTCGTCGGCTATGACTATAGCCGACAATTTAATGAAAACGGCCGACGAGATGGCGTCGTCGGCTATGATCCCTTTTCTGGTAGTGTGATCGGCTAATGAGTCTGAATAATTACTAGTATGAGTTTTGACAAGGATGTATTCATAGTGTATGAAATTCATACATGAATCGTAAACATAGTCATAGGGTTGACACTACAGAATCACAAATGACCCTTTTTTTTGGAACATATAAATGAACCATGCAAGATTTGCCAAAATTTGTAAACTATAGGGCAGGGTGAATCCCATGAAATGGTGAGGTCGAACCCTGCCGATGTTGATTGAAATTTAAGCTTAAATTCAATTAGGAATTAGCAAGTTCTTTCATAAACTTGCATATAAATTTTAAAGGCAACCTATTCCAACAAGGTGAAGGCTGATAATGTCCGACTTCTACTAGAGCAAATGTAGTGATTAACTTCCTGGCATAGACTGGTCATATCTGAAGTTGAGATTCAGCTGCATTGCCCAGATGTAGTAACATGTCTCCACACACACTTCCCTAGAAGTGGACTCCATCAAAACTCTCAACGACTGCATACAAGTTTTGAAGGCAACCTATTTCCACCGCCGACTGTTGATAATTTATTCTATGGGAATTGTAAGTGAGTAGAACGTACATTCACGAATCATTATCAGACTTGACTCATAGTTATTATTCATGTCTGTTAAGGCCTTTCCGCTAATACAAACTTTTAAATTAGTATCAGCTTATCACCCAGTAGGTCTCATTTTAGTCTCATGTGGTGAAATTCTATGGCCAGAGATCAATGCCTAAAACAACATAACATAACACAAAACTGAATTGTTGCTTCTTCCTGTTATTGAAGGAAACTTGTGGAGCATATCAAGCTAGCCATGAAGCCATCACTCTCACACTGCCAAGAGTACGTAAGAGCAAATTCCAATGGCTACAGATGAAAGCTTAGAGCAAAAATCCAAAACACATTATCTAGTGGTGTCTCTTCAAGCCATCTGGATAGGATATATTTCAAGAAAATCTTTCAACTTCATTTTCACCAATGAGAGAAGAGATGAAGATATGAGAATGATAAGGACACCTAGTCAAAAACCTGTATAAGTACCCATGCACCTTCATTTCTCCTAATAACAAAAACAAGCAGCACTCAGCATTCTAACTATTCTATCAAAACACTAGCTCCAGTTCAGTATGGCTTCTTCGGCAATGGCCCTCTCCTCCCCTTCTCTAGCTGGCCAAGCTGTGAAACTCAGTCCCTCCACATCTAACCTCCTCGGTGAGGGCCGAGTCACCATGCGCAAAACAGCAGCCAAGTCCAAACCTGTGTCATCCGGCAGCCCGTGGTACGGCCCTGACCGTGTCAAGTACTTGGGCCCATTCTCCGGCGAAGCCCCGTCTTACCTCACTGGAGAGTTTCCCGGTGACTACGGCTGGGACACTGCTGGACTCTCAGCCGATCCCGAGACCTTTGCCAAGAACCGTGAGCTCGAAGTCATCCATTCCAGATGGGCCATGCTTGGCGCCCTAGGCTGTGTTTTCCCTGAACTCTTGGCTCGTAATGGAGTCAAGTTCGGCGAAGCTGTTTGGTTCAAGGCCGGAGCTCAAATCTTCAGCGAAGGGGGACTAGACTACTTGGGAAATCCTAGCTTGGTCCATGCACAAAGCATATTGGCAATCTGGGCAACACAGGTGATCTTGATGGGTGCAGTTGAAGGCTACAGAATTGCTGGTGGGCCTCTCGGTGAGGTTGTTGACCCTTTGTACCCCGGTGGCAGCTTTGACCCATTAGGACTTGCTGAAGATCCAGAGGCATTTGCAGAGCTTAAGGTGAAGGAGCTGAAGAATGGAAGATTAGCTATGTTTTCCATGTTCGGGTTTTTCGTACAAGCTATTGTTACCGGAAAGGGACCAATTGAGAATCTGGCTGATCACTTAGCTGACCCTGTTAACAACAACGCTTGGTCATATGCCACCAACTTTGTTCCCGGAAAGTGATCGATGTTAAGGTCTTGAGTGAGTGAGAAACATGTGTGCATATTTGTTCTAAAATCAATGGAGATTTATTTTTCTTCAAATGTGTCTTATGTAGAAAAATAATGCATGCTAGGTTGTTGCGACTGGATAAGCACTAGAAAGCATGCATTATAATGTCCACTAGGTAGCATTTGGCTTGAGCTACCAGTATATACCAAACTTCACTGAATATCCATGTTGGTGTGTGGTTCTGTTTTGTATTAGATATAACCAAGCTCTCTTCATTTCTTGGAACTGCCTTGTGAAGGCATCAGTTATGGCAGAATCACCAATAAAAGATGCTGCCAATGCAAGATGCAAACCTGCAACAAGCAACAGTACCAGGCAAAATAAAAGGCCAAGGTGTTTTAGGATAATGTAATGTGATCTGTACATTAGAAGCATGTCATATTTGAAATTAAGGTCAGTAGACAATAGGCGGGACTAGGCGGGTGCTTGACAGAACTTAGGCGGGCTCTAGGCGGGTGTTAGGCAGAACTTAGGCATGTACTAGGCGGGTACTAGGTGGTCTAGACGGGTGCTAGGGGGACACTAGACGGGTCTAGGAGAGAGCTGGACAGGTGCTAAGCAAGTGTTAGGTGGAACTTAAGCAGGTGCTAGGCGGATGTTAGACAGAACCTAGGCGGATGATAAGTGGGACTAGACGGGAGTTAGGCGGAGCTTAGAGTTTCTCCCAGACCAAACTAAATTCTAATCAAATTATGATCTAACCTTGGCAAACTAATGATTTTGTACAACTGAATTACAACCATATGCTAGTTCGTGCATTTCACGATTGAGAGATCTAACAAAAGATTAAGAATGAGTTTTGACAAGGATGCTTTCAAACTGTGTGAAATTCATGAACCATATAAACACATATACATACTCACTGAAATTTTCTGGATGATATTTTGTCGATTCTGATGTTGATTTTCTAGATGATTCATTGCAAGTACTTGACACAGTAATACCTATTGTCTGTTGAACTCTGTTTTCCTAGAGGTCAGAATTTTACGTTCTTTTCCATTCATATTTTGGGCTTAATTGGAGGAGGGCTTAGCAGTGGGCTCAAGGGCTTAAGTTTATTGTTGGGCTTCTAGTTTATTGGGTTTGGTATGATTGAGCCGGATTACTTCGAATAAGTGTGCATCAAACGTTTAAAACTCATACATCAACATTGAAACCGCAACGCCGATTCAGAGTTAAATTTCAAATTTAATTAGCAATTTTTTTCATAAACGTGCATACAAATTTTAAGAACAACCTATTCAGACACGACAGAGACTGGTAAATCTGACTTTCTACTATAACAAATAGGGAAAATGCCCATTTAGTATAAAAAAGGCCCCCTCATTACTCATTTCAATGACTATCTTATTTTTCTCCCTTATTGAACATAAGGTAACAACTCTATTGCTCATTTGAACAAATCTTTTTCAATTCTAGTACAAATTTATTTTTTTTTTCTTCCTTTTTTGTCCTTTTATCTTATCTAACATATTTTTGAATTATAATGTGCTGAGAAAGTGGAAGATAAAAAAATGAACTTTGCCGAAATATCACTCAACTCCTCCGGCCTCCCATGGCCGGTCGCCGGAGTAGCCGGAGCCTGGTCGCCGGATTCCGGTCACCAAATTTTTTTTTTTCGCCGGAATTTTTTTTTTCACCAGATTTTTAATTTTTTTTTATAATCAGGTTATTGGACGATGATTACTGACCCTCAGTAAATAATTTACAGATTACAGATTTCCAGTTTTCGATTACTGACCCCCAGTAATCGATTACTGACCCCCAGTAATCAGGTTACAGATTTCATATTTTCCAATAATCATGTTACTGACCCCCAATAATCGATTATTGACCCCCAGTAATCAGGTTACTGGAGTTACTGATCCATAGTAATCAAGTTACTTACCCCCAGTAATCGATTACTGACCCCTAGTAATCGATTACTGACCCCCAGTAATCAGGTTACAGATTCTATATTTTTCAGTAACCATGTTACTGACCCCGTTACTGACCCCCAGTAATCGATTACTGACCCCCAGTAATAGTATTCCCAATTCGATCAAAACCCTAATGTTGGAGGAGGAGGAGGACCCGCCGTCAATAGTATTACTGACCCCCAGTAATCGATTTCTTAGTGCTTCAACAGAGATCCAAGAGGAAGATTGCGGGTCAGGGACTCATATAGGATCTTGTGGATGGCGGACCACAAGGGGTCGGAGGAGGTGTGTGAGGGCTTAGAGGAGACGAGAGAGGTGATGCTGGCAGAGGAGCAAGAGGCGGTGAGGGTGGTGGCTTCAGAGCTGGAGCTTGTGCTGCGTTTGGATTCGGTGGCCGCGGTTTGGTTGTGGAGGTGAAGCTTATGTTCTGGAGATCGTCGGCTAGAGAGAGAGAGAGAGAGAGAGAGAGAGAGAGAGAGAGAGAGAGAGAGAGAGAGAGAGAGAGAGAGAGAGAGAGAGAGAGAGAGAGAGAGCTCTGGAGATCGTCGGCTAGAGAGAGAGGAAAAAGAGAAAGAAGATATTAGGGTTTAGTATAGGGTATTTAGGTATTTTTAATAAGATTCATCGGAGTGGGTAGGTAACATTAGAATGGTCAAGTTTTAACTCTTTTTTGTGTAAATAGTCTTTTTCTCTAACAAATATAGTGACTTCCTGGCATAGACTCGTCATATCTCAAGTTGAGATTCAAATACATTGTGCAAATGTAGCAACATGTCTCTACATGTATACACTTCTTTGGAAGTGGACTCCATCAAAGCTCTCGACACTTGCATACAAGTTTTGAAGGCAACCTATTCCCACAGCTGACTGTTGATAATTTATCTTATGGGGATTGTGAAGAAACTGAGTAGAACGTACATTCAGGAATTCATTATCAGACTCGACACATTGTTACTACTAATGTCTGTCAAGGCCTTCACGCTAATACAAACCTTTAATCACGTATCAACTCATCATTCGGTGGGTCTCATTTTAAGTCTCACGTGGTCAAATTCTATGGCCAGAGATCAATGCCTCTAAAACAATCCAACATAACACAAAACTGAGTTTTTGGTTTTTCCACTTAATGGAGGAAACCTGTGGAGCATATCAAGCTAGCCATGAAGCCATCACTCTCACACAAGAGCACGCAAGTGCAAATTCTATTGGCTACAGATGAAAGCTTATAACAAAAATCCAGAACCTATTATCTTGTGGTGTCTCTTGAAGCCATCTGGATAGGAGATATTTCAAGAAAATCTTTCAACTTCATTTTCACCAATGAGAGAAGAGATGAAGATATGAGAAAGATAAGGACACCTAGTCCCAAAACCCTGTATAAATACCGACCATCATTTCTCCTAAACAGAAACAAGCAGCACTCAGCATCTTAGCTATTCTATCAATACACTAGCTACAGTTCAGTATGGCTTCTTCAGCAATGGCCCTCTCCTCCCCTTCTCTAGCTGGCCAAGCTGTGAAGCTCAGTCCCTCCACATCTAACCTCCTCGGTGAGGGTCGAGTGACCATGCGCAAAACCGCAGCCAAGTCCAAACCCGTGTCATCCGGCAGCCCGTGGTACGGCCCTGACCGTGTCAAGTACTTGGGCCCATTCTCCGGCGAAGCCCCGTCTTACCTCACTGGAGAGTTTCCCGGTGACTACGGCTGGGACACTGCTGGGCTCTCAGCCGATCCCGAGACCTTTGCCAAGAACCGTGAGCTCGAAGTCATCCATTCCAGATGGGCCATGCTTGGAGCCCTTGGCTGTGTCTTCCCCGAACTTTTGGCTCGTAATGGAGTCAAGTTCGGCGAAGCTGTTTGGTTCAAGGCCGGAGCTCAAATCTTCAGCGAGGGTGGACTAGACTACTTGGGAAACCCTAGCTTGGTCCATGCACAAAGCATTTTGGCAATCTGGGCAACACAAGTGATCTTGATGGGTGCAGTTGAAGGCTACAGAATTGCCGGTGGGCCGCTCGGTGAGGTTGTTGACCCTTTGTACCCTGGTGGCAGCTTTGACCCATTAGGACTTGCTGAAGATCCAGAGGCATTTGCAGAACTCAAGGTGAAGGAGCTGAAGAATGGGAGATTAGCTATGTTCTCCATGTTCGGGTTTTTCGTACAAGCTATTGTTACCGGAAAGGGACCAATTGAGAACTTGGCCGACCACTTAGCTGACCCTGTGAACAACAATGCTTGGTCATATGCCACCAACTTTGTTCCCGGAAAGTGAGGTAGAGGACTTGAGAGAGAGAGAAACATGTTGTGTGCATATTTGTTCTGAAATCAATGTAGATTTATATTTTCCAAATGTGTTTTATGTAGAACAAGGATGCTTGGTTGTTGTGACTTGGTAACACTTCAATTCCACTAGGTATATAGCCTTTGGCTTGAGCAAACAGTATACCAAAGCTCACTGAATATCCAAATTGGTGGTTCTGTTTTGTATTAGATAACCAATTTTCTCTTCACTTCTTACTTGGGGAACAAAAGATGCTGTCAAGACATACAAAGCCTGCAACAAGCAACAACACCAAGCAAAGTAAATGGGGGAAGTGAATGAGATGGAAGTTTCAACAAAATTAAAAGGCCAAGTTGTTTTTGGATAATTTTATGTGACCTATACATGAGAAACAAGTCCTATTTGAAAGGTCATAGTCATGTATATTGATCTTGTACGTGAGAATCACCACAACACAATCCACATTTCTATTTCTGGATAAAGGACAATTGAATGTTCCTTTGAGCATATCATGGCTAGCTGATCAAGAGCCAGCCATATACAAAGGTACGTACGGTTAACCAATATTAATGACCATAGCCGGTATAAGTTCATAATCACATAAAAATGAAAGCAGAGAAACACACAAAGAGAGAGCTCTCGACATAATAGCAAAGTACATATTCTTACAACACAAAGCTACACAACAAAAACACGCATGGCCAAAGAGATCGGACCCGAAGACGCAGATTATAACCTTCATTGTGCAGCAACACCTCTTCGATCTCAAGTTATCCTAGCTCATTCCTCTTGCTTAGTTGATGACTCCATTGGCTTCCGTAGGAAAGCATTGGTTAGAACTGAGTCAGAAACAAATGAAGCCACCAAAAGACGCAAAGCCTGCATAATTGTCGACAACGATGTACTATAAATTGATCACCCTAAATAATGGCCTAAAATAGAATTTAAATGTCATTTTACTCATCAACTCACCTCCTTCTTGCCAACATGCACAGTTTGGTCCTCAATATCAGTAAAATGTATGAAGGTATATTGTTTGTCCTCCCATGTTTTGTAATGAAGTCCAAAGTGAAGAGATGGATCGGCTAAGAGAAAGAAAGAAGAATTCGGAACCAAGTAGGAATGGTTTTTATGAGAAGAATCTTTTCTAGTGCAACTAGGAGTTCAGATGAGTGCGGCTTGTGCAAAACCTAGAGCTATAATATTGGTGCGGAAGCCCTTGCTAGGGTTTGTTGTTTTGAAGATGTTCCTAGCCGACTAGGAAGAAGTTAAAGCCAAGAAGATTTAATACCTTATTGATATGGGTTTGCATTGAAGAAAAAAAGAAGGACTTTCCTAGTGTAACTAGGAAAGTATTTATGCCAAGAATATTTTCTGCATTTATGGTGCAGCCGGCCTTGATATTAAGGTGTAAGTGTTTGCTTAACCTAGTTGCTAGGTTTTAATTGTTAAGGCATGTATCATATTGAATTAACTTTTAATATGATATATACCTTTCAAGTATTGATGTAATAGGTAACTAGGATTAGCCTATTGAATGAAAAAATGAATAGAGTTTGTGTACTCTATATATAGTGGTCGACGATACCATTTGGGGGTGTCGAGATTGGCTAAGAAAAAGAGAGAAAATAATTCTTGAGAGAAGGAGACCTTAGTGGCTCCTAGAGAGAAGACCTGTGTGGCTTCAGTATTCAAGACCTTAGTGGCTTGAAGGAGACGACCTTAGTGGCATCTCTCAAGAAGTATTGATCGACCTTTGTGGCGGTATCGACCTTTGAGGCGACCGTTTGAGAGTAACTTTGTATCGAATTAAATTATAATCATTTGTAATGTTGGTTGTGATTTACATTCAATAAAAGTTACAAAATTTATTTATTTATTCCGCTGCGTACCTTATCATTGTTCCATCTAATATTTTCAATTGGCATCAAAGCAGGTTCTGGATTTGTCCGGTAGATCATATGAAAGATGGAACGAAATGCAATGAATCAACCTCCACAGCTTGTAGGAATGAATTTTGCACAATGGAAGATCCAAATGAAATCTTTTCTATATGGAATAGATTTTTATGCATGGATGAGCGTACGTTGAACGTGGATGGTTTTCTCCAACTAAAGACGAAAAGTTAAAATATCCAAATGCTCCAGAATGTTCTTCAATTTTGAAACCTGTAGAGGAGTGGGATGCAAATGATATCAAACTCAGTGAGGCAAATCACAAAGGTTTAACTGCTCTTTATTCCGCCCTTACCAGAGATGAGAAGAAAAAGGTACAGAACTGTACAACTACGAAACAAGTATGGGATAAACTTTGTGTATTACATGAGGGTAATGATTTAGTAAAACAACAAAGAATTCAACAAGCTTATGCTGAAATTGATACTTTACAACAGCATGATGAAGAAACTATTGATGAATTTTATATTCGTTTTACTGATCTAACGAGTTTGGTTGAGAGTCTTAGTAGTCCTATGTCCGAATCTGATATTGTTAGAAAAATCCTGAGATCTCTTTCGGAAAGATACTTGGTGAAGAAGACCACAATTCAGGAAAATCACGATTTGGATGACTACCCTGTGGATTTGCTCATTGGAAATATCAAAGCTTGGGAGAATGAACTTAAAGGTAAAAATAAACCAAAATGTATGGGTTCTAAAAATCTTGCTTTAAATATTTCTGATACTTCTGGTAGTTCTGAAAAAACTAAGAATGATGATGAGCTAGTGTTGTTAGCAAAAGAGCTTAAACGTATTATTAATCAAAGAAATTCAAATGCTAAGAATATTCATAATTTTCAGGCTGCAAAAAGGTTTCAAAATAATAAGAGTTTTCAAAATCAAAATGGCTCTTCTTCTCAAAGAAGATTTATTTCACAAAATAATCGTAATAAACCTCGTTGTTACAACTGTGATGAATATGGTCATATCTCTACTAAATGCACCAATAAATCTCCTAGTACAGAGAAGAGAAGAAGGCTTATAAATCTTCTTGGAGTGATGAAGATAATGAGAACGTGGTAAGAAAAAACAAGAATTTTGCACTTGTTTCGTCTTTTTCTTTATCTGTTTCAGATTCTGAAGAAGAACTGGAAGAAGAAGATGATGAAATTTTGGCTTATCAGAAGAGAATTATCAAAGCAGCCAAGTCTGTTTCTGAAAAGAATAAAGAACTGCAGTCTCAGGTATTCCAATTACTAAATGAGAAACGGAGTTGGTTAAATGGGGAAGGTACGTCTTCTACTAGTAATAATGAGTTTAATTCAGAAAAGAAACGTCTTCTTGCAAAAATTAATTTTCTCCACAATGACTTAATCGAAAAGGATAATCATATTAATATGTTAAACACTAAGATTGATATGATACAGGATACTTTGGAGAAAACAGAAGATAAGTTTGGTCAATTTAAAATGAGTTCTAATGTTTTGTCTGAAATAATTAATTCTGGTAAATCTTATAATGACAAATCTGGTCTTGGCTATGATAAATTATCAAATCATGTTTCTGATGGTGATTGCAATATGACGAAATTGACAAAAATGAAAGAAGGAAAGGTGTCTGGTTTTATATCTTCTTTAGATTCTAAAATCGATTTTATTAGTTCAAATGTTGAGAAATATTTTAATGACATTAATTCCAAACTTGATCAACATAGTTCTTTATTGCATGATATTTCTCATTTTGTTGGTCTAACCAAGTCTTTTTCAGAAACAAAGAAATCAGGAACAAGTAAGATGATGTTGAAGAAAAAGAATGATTCTAAATCTTCAAATATCTTCTGTAATTTGTCTAGTGTGGAAATTGACTATGTGACTGACTATATTGAAGTTACTTGTAATGTTGCTTTTACTGCTCTATATGTTAGAAGAGAAGATATTTGGTATATTGACAGTGGTTGTTCACGACATATGTGTGCAAATAAGTCTTTCTTTTCTAATTTCCATGAAACATGTATTTATGGTTCAGTCACTTTTGGTGATGGACGTAAAGCTAAAATTAGAGGAAAATGAACTATTAAAAGTCAAAATCTTACCTGTTTGAATAATGTTCTTTATGTTGAGGGACTTTCTACTAATCTTATTAGTGTAAGTCAATTAGCTGATGAATTTGAAGATATCTGGTTTAACAAACGAATGTGCATAGTTTTTGATTTAAATGGTGAACTAATTTTAGGAGGAACTAGATCTGATGATAATTGTTATCATATTTCTGCTGATATTTCTACTAACAGTTCTCTTCCTTGTTTCAGAATTAGTTCAGCAGAAGAAACTATGGAGCTATGGCACAAGAGACTTGGTCACATGAATCTTCAAGATTTGTTAAAATTATCTACACAAAAATTGGTAAGAGGTTTACCTACATTGAACGGACGTACTGATATCATATGTGGTGGATGTAAGATAGGTAAACAGACTAAAGCAAGTCATAAGGTGGTTAATTCATCTTCCTCAACTAAACCTCTTGAACTTATGCATATGGATTTGATGGGACCTTTTACCACAACTAGTCTGGCTGGTAAGGAGTATATTTTTGTTGTGGTTGATGATTATTCTCGTTTTACTTGGGTTGATTTTTTAGTTGATAAAGGTGAAACTTTTGATTCATTTTTTACCTTAAGCAAACGTCTATTAAATGAAAAATATAGTGAAAACTTAAAAATTACTAAGATTAGATCTGACAATGGAACTGAACTTAGAAATTCAAAATTTGCTAATTATTGTCAAGATTATGGTGTTTTCCATGAGTTTTTAGCTCCTATTACTCCACAACAGAATGGAATTGTTGAACGTAAGAACATGTCTCTTCTTGACATGGCAAGAGCCATGATTCATTCTTCTGGACTCAGTGAAAATTTCTGGGCCGAAGCTGTTAACACTGCCTGCTATGTTGGAAATCGTACTCTTCTTCGTTCAGGTACAAAAATTACTCCCTATGAGCTATGGAAAGGTACGAAGCCCAATGTAAGTTATTTTCACGTCTTTGGTAATCCTTGTTATGTTTTAAAATATCGTGAAAGACTTGCAAAGTTTGAGGCTAGGGCTGATGAAGGAATTTTTATTGGTTATTCTCTAGATAGTAGAGCATATAGGGTTTACAATAAAGAAACCAGATCAGTTATGGAATCTATAAACGTTACAGTTGATGACAATTATGATGCATCTGTCTCTGTTTCATCTGATATTTCAAAATCCAAGATTAATGATATTTCTGTGCAGATTGAGACTAGTGAAACAGATCAGAATGTTGAACTTGATAAAAATTTGCGGCCTGCCCCAAGGTTTAGAACTAGTTTTAAACAGGTGCGTAAAGATCACTCAACTGGTGATGTGATTGGAGATATTAGTGAAGGAATGAAGACCAGAGGTCGAATTGCTCAATACCAGAACAGCAGAAACGACAATGAGGAAGAAGGAAATCTGGATTCTAAATTTGTTGAATTAAATAAAGCTTTGCATTGTTTTATTAAAGCGAAAATTAAAGAAACTAACGAACTAACTTGTTTTGGATTTGTTTCTTTAATAGAGCCTAAAAATGTCAAGGAGGCACTCGCAGATAATGAATGGATTAATGCTATGCAAGAAGAGCTAAATCAGTTTGAGAAGAATGATGTCTGGTTACTTGTTCCTACACCAGAAAATGTAAATGTCATTGGAACTAGGTGGATTTTTCGAAACAAGATAGACGAGCACGGTATTATCACTAGAAACAAAACCAGGTTAGTGGTTCAAGGTTATTCACAAATTCAAGGACTTGACTTTGATGAATCGTTTGCTCATGTTGCACGTTTAGAGTCTATCAGAATATTACTTGCTATTGCTTGTTTTCGTCGTTTCAAGTTATATCAAATGGATGTAAAGACAGCTTTTTTAAACGGTGATGTGCATGAAGAGGTTTATGTTGAACAACCTCCTGGATTTAAAGACATACATCATCCAGAATATGTGTGGAAACTAAAGAAAGCTGTTTATGGTCTTAAACAAGCTCCACGTGCATGGTATGAAAAACTTTCTACTTATCTTATTTCTCAAGGATATGCACAAGGTAATGTTGATAAAACTCTTTTTGTGAAACATGCTGGTAATCACTTTATAGTAGCCCAAGTTTATGTTGATGATATTGTTTTTGGGTCTACTTCTAATTTTCTAGTTAATGAATTTACCAAGGTCATGTCTAGCAAATTTGAGATGAGTATGTGTGGTGAATTGTCATATTTTCTAGGATTGCAGGTAAAACAGGAAGAAAATGATATATTTCTTTATCAAACAAAATATGCTGAAAATATGCTTAAGAAATTTGATATGACTATTTTAAAATCTGTTAAAACTCCTATGAGTACTACTACTAAATTATGCCATGATTTATCTGGTAAATCTGTTGATCAGACTAAGTATAGTTACATGATTGGTAGTTTACTTTATCTAACTGCTAGTCGTCTAGATATCGCTTACAGTGTTGGTGTGTGTGCCAGGTTTCAAGCAAATCCAAAAGAGTCACACTTAGAAGCTGTTAAAAGAATTTTTCGTTATATATCTGGAAGCATTGATTGTGGAGTTTATTATACACATACTACTAATGCTGAAATTGTAGGATATTCAGATGTTGATTGGGGTGGAAATTTACAAGACCAAAAAAGTACTAGTGGTGGTTGTTTTTTTATTGGTAAGAATTTAGTTGCATGGCATAGTAAGAAACAAAACTGTACTTCTTTATCTACGGCAGAGGCTGAATATGTGGCTGCAGGTAGTTGTTGTACTCAAATGCTTTGGATGAAAAATATGTTAAGTGATTATGGTATTCCCCAAGGAAAACTTGTCATATTTTGTGATAATACGAGTGCAATAAATATATCTAAAAATCCTGTTCAGCATACTAGAACCAAACATATAGACATAAGATATCACTTTATACGTGAACTAGTTGATAAAAATATTCTTTCTCTAGAATTTGTTTCTACAGTTTATCAATGGGCAGACTTGTTCACTAAACCGCTTGACACAAAACGCTTTATGACCTTGCGTAATGCCATAGGCATTTGCTCACAATATTGAAGAGTAGTTTGTTGGGCACTCCTTCAAGGTAATTGCTTATAGTTCTTGATCTGAATCTTGCCTTGATTGTGGAAATAATTTTCTTGGTTATTCATTTTTGACTATGCTGAGCTTGGACCAGTACTTTTACTATGTGAGTTGCACTTCATTTATATTAGCCATTGTGGTTTGCTCACAAGTTACATGTGCTTCTTTGTGGGATATTTTTTTTTGAGTTGAGTCACCTAATCAGGAGCAGGTGTAGTTGAATATTGTTCTTCGTTACTGACTGCATAAAAAGTAAACAGAAAACAAAATATGTGTTTTTACAGTCTTTTGGCCATGCTAGTTCTCCTTTTCAGGTGTTGACTAAATACTCGATGCTTGTTGGAATGGACTGGTTTGGTCACCCCGGTGATTATTTTTATTTTTGGCAGTTAAGTAGACCGAGAGACATCCTTGTTATGTCTAGTACCCTAAAGTCATCTGACTTGGGAGTTGTTGTCTCTTTTCTGTCCAAGTAAATTATGCGCTCAATGATTAGCCATGTGGATCTTAAAAAAAAAAAAAAAATTTCATGGTTGTTATAAGGGGGAGAGTCGAAATAGATTTCTTGCGAACTTACTTACTCCTATAAATTGATTCACATATCGAAGCACAATTTTTTCAGTTCACTCTATCACTTTGGCTAATGTCTTTGCTTGTTGCTCTTCATTTTAAGTGTTTGGTTCAACTTCGTCATGCTTGAGAATTGAATTATTTAAGCTACGTTATTTTCATAATTCTCGGATATGCATTCTGCTTGATCTATGAATGTTTTACTTTGTCTCGTGGGCACTAAAACTATTTTTTTGTTGTTGTGAGATTTCTTGCTTAATATTCGTAGTCATTGTTCACTAAACTCGACGTTTCTTTTAACTTGTCTTGTGTCCTTGTTTTGTTCTAGTTCTTTCAATCGAATACTTTGGGAGATTTTCGGTTTCATAGGCAGTAGCATTCTGTTGCACTTTGCCTTCACAAGGGTGCTTTCATTTATTTATGCATTAAATGTTTAATTTCTTGTGATTCTAAGATGATGCATGATTATCTATAGATTTTCTAGTCTTGATTTGTCTTGTCTAATCACTTTAGGTACGGGCAATATTCCTACACATACATGCTTTGATAGATTGCATTTTCCTTTTTCCTATGTGTGTGCCTTTGTGTGATTGATAAACTTTTTCATCTCTTGCCGTGTGTTCCGTCTTGTTTTTGGTAAGTTCTTTCTCTTCCTTAATTATTACTTGCAAGAATGTATGCTAGATTCTCTCCCATTCCAAAATGATAAATTCTGCTCTATATCTCCTTGATTGTCTAAGAGATTCCTTGCTTGATTTGGTGCATATTTTATCAATAATTTCTTACCAATTTGGTTGTACCGATCGGTTATCTTTCTCCTATATATACACTGTTGCGTGGTTTCTTGTAACTCATCTCATCCTCTGCTTTCTTTGCTCTCTTATTCTCTATATCTAATCACTATGCCTAGCTATCCACTTTCTAGGCGAGAACAAAAGGAAGAAAGGAGGGAACGCGAAGGCACTAGGGCCAGCATCTCTTCCACTGGTGTTTCTATGGTTGAGCTCTCTCGTGAGTTTTCAAGGCTTGGTCTGCACATGCAGCATCAAGTTGATCGTCTGCAGGGGTTCTCTAGGGCTGATCATCAGAAACGGTGTCTCACTTAACTCGGATCGCAGGATCTGTCGACTTACTCCTTCAAAGGTTGTATCCTCCTTCCCTCGCTCGTGGTCCTCCACCAGCTGCTCCTATTCAAGGCCCTCTTCCTGGTTTTAGTCTCTGGGACTCTCTTCTTCATCTTCGTGAATGCGAGGAGGCTCACGCTAGAGAAGCTTCTGTCGAAGCTTGGCGCCAAGAACGTGAACGGCTGAATCGACACCGTCGCTCTGTGACTCCTCATCCTCTTGGCCGTAACAATATTTCCAGCTTGTCCAATGGACATCACTCGACTGGCCCTTCTTCAAATGGTGATGGCGCATGGTCTCATGCACTGGGTGACCCGGGCAATGGCAGTCGTAGGAGTGGCTAGTAGCACGATGGTGGCGTTTTTGTGTGTGTGTTCTCTTCCTTTGTCCCATGGACTTAGGGGGAGAATAACATGCACAAGGATTAAGTTTTTTTTATGTTTTTGTGTTTTATGTTTTCGGTTTCGTAGTTGTTTTTCGGACTTCTTTCTAAGTCGTGTTATGAGACTTTAGTTCGTGTGGTTTGGGTTTTAGTTTCGTTTATCTTAGTAGGAATGTATTGTGTGGTTGTTGTTATGGTGTATTTGCACCATAGTAATAAACTTATGTTTGTATTGTGAATTTGTTTTTCTGCTTATTTTTCCTATGATCTAGTTTCTTGATCTTTTGGGAAGCGATGATTCTTGATTCTTACGATAAAGAATTCTATTTTTCATGGTTTTGAAAATTGTTGTGCGATGTTTTAAATGCTTGTAGTATGTGGTATTACATGTTATTATGAGGCACACGTTTGTGTCATGCATCTTATTCTAAATTGGTTTTGTTTAATCCTTGTGTAGGTGCTTGATGCAAAAGAAATTCCATGGAAGGACAAAGGGGGAGATTGAAGGTATATTGTTTGTCCTCCCATGTTTTGTAATGAAGTCCAAAGTGAAGAGATGGATCGGCTAAGAGAAAGAAAGAAGAATTCGGAACCAAGTAGGAATGGTTTTTATGAGAAGAATCTTTTCTAGTGCAACTAGGAGAGTTTGGGTGTCTTATTCAATCCGACGGTTCGGATGAGTGCGGCTTGTGCAAAACCTAGAGCTATAATATTGGTGCGGCAGCCCTTGTTAGGGTTTGTTGATTTGAAGATGTTCCTAGCCGACTAGGAAGAAGTTAAAGCCAAGAAGATTTAATACCTTAATGATATGGGTTTGCATTGAAGAAAAAAAGAAGGACTTTCCTAGTGTAACTAGGAAAGTATTTATGCCAAGAATATTTTCTGCATTTATGGTACAACCGGCCTTGATATGAAGGTGTAAGTGTTTGCTTAATCTAGTTGCTAGGTTTTAATTGTTAAGGCATGTATCATATTGAATTAACTTTTAATATGATATATACCTTTCAAGTATTGATGTAATAGGTAACTAGGATTAGCCTATTGAATGAAAAAATGAATAGAGTTTGTGTACTCTATATATAGTGGCCGACGATACCATTTGGGGGTGTCAAGATTGGCTAAGAAAAAGAGAGAAAATAATTCTTGAGAGAAGGAGACCTTAGTGATTCCTAGAGAGAAGACCTGTGTGGCTTGAAGGAGACGACCTTAGTGACATCTCTCAAGAAGTATTGATCGACCTTTGTGGCGACATCGACCTTTGAGGCGACTGTTTGAGAGTAACTTTGTATCGAATTAAATTATAATCATTTGTAATGTTGGTTGTGATTTACATTCAATAAAAGTTACAAAATTTATTTATTTATTCCGCTGCGTACCTTATCATTGTTCCATCTAATATTTTCAATGTACCTTCAAATCATTTAGAACAGACAGTTGAAAGATTGCTGATACTGGCCTGACATCCAAATGGTCAGTTACTATGAATGTTGCTGGTTCTTTTAAGAATCCACGAGCACTTGGATCTTTATCACCATGGGATTTGGGATCGAAGAACTTAACTTTATTTATATCCAAGGACAGTGTAGAAGGGAATATGGATCTATTAATAGTCAACTTATCATTATATTTATAGTACACGGCCTCCTCAATTCCTAAAAGTTTGTTCTCTTAGCTGAACCCCGGAACAAGTTTGGGACTGCATAGCAATTCCTTGTGGTGATTTGACTTAAAAAATTGCTCGTCAAAATCCAGGACACCCTTGCACAACTGATCAATACATCCTTTCCAAGGGAAATCAAGCATCTGCTTTACTATAAACCCAAGTGGAAGGGTCAAGAAACTGAAGATCAAATTAACAAAATCCTCTCGTACTTCTGCGTAGCAAACGACATTCTTTGATATACTCACTATGAGCTTGACAGAGATGGTTTCTTCATCCTCATTTATCGAGGCCCCCGACATTTGAGATTCAATACAATTTCCTTGACTGAAATTCGCACCACCTAGTTTTAGTACAGGAATATAATTCAGCAGAGTTTCTGTGAAAGGCTTTTTTGATACAAATGACCTCACAAGCAAAGTCCAAACCTGTAAAATACTTTTACATCAGAAACCAGGTATAGGTATAGTAGCCACAAAACTGAGGCATACCAAAATTCCTGAGCTTAATGAGCGAAAACAATGAAAAATTACCTGCTCGACTCCAATACTGAAACTTAGCTCCTCAGTGGTATTGCTATTCATGGCTCCAAGCTTGGTAAACAAGCAAATGCTAGCCGCACTTAATGGGGGTATTGTTAGAACCAATCAATATAGGGCATACAAACAGTTTTTATATATAATTAAATACTATCAATTCTACTAACAACAATCACACAAATTAAAATCAACAACGAAAATTGAATTGAAATATACTGACTTGATCAGATTGAGGCCTGCGAAGCAGTGTCCTTAGACAGAAATTCGTCCCCACTTGTGCTGTAGTTTTCGGACGTCTATCTACAGGATTCAACAATCTAAAACAAGTTCTTGCACAAGAACTTGTTTCTGGCGAATCTACTATGTGTTTCTCTGAAGAACAGAAGAAGAAGAAGAGAAGAGAAGAATATGTTGTCGGAACAACAACACAAACACCGTATATATAATAGTCAAAAACGAAGAGATGTGACTGACCAAACAGTTATAACTGTTCCAACAGTTGTAACTGTTGGTCAGATAATATTTTCGAATTTCAAAAATTAAAATAAATATTTTCGAATAAAATAATTAACCCAAGGCCCATCTTTTGACTATTAAATATATATTTAATTTATGTGCAATTCTATTGAAAATTCAATAGAAAAGCCCATAAGCCCACTCTCTCACACTTCACCCATTTAATAGACTAAATGGGTTAATTCTTATAAATGCCAAGACTCTTTCTACTTCTTCAATGTGGGACTAAAGTCCCACAAGTTCCTACAGGTATCACTTGAAAATCATCAGTAATTATAACCCTGGCTCGCTCTTTTACAAAGACCCCTCCAACTTGAGTATCACCCTCAGAAAGATATACTTCAGATTTTGAAGTGCGTGAACAATTTGGGCAAGCTTCTTTTGCATAAAGGGCTGACCACAATAAGCAGTTGCAGAGCACTTGTACCGTGTTGGCCCAGCTTCGTCAATAAGTTTCAATTTGAGGTTCTTGCGCAGTTAGCTGTACTGTGCAGAAGTAACAACATTTCTCTACATTCATCAGACCTGAAAACCTGCACATCAAGATTATCAATATTGTTATACAACTTGTACATGCAAGTGATACAACCGAATTCCATTGGCGTTGAATGGTCGCGAGCAAGCCTGACAACGTGGCCCATTGCGGTATTGTCAAGAAACTGGAGCACATCAATGAAATCATTATCAGCCTCTACGAAGATAATTCTGTTTCTGCCCTACGAATACATAAAGTAAGGTTGGTCTGAAAGTTGTGTAGAATTTAATTACAAAGTGCAGGAAACAAGATGTAACTTGCTCATTTACGAGATGCTTTTATTACAGAAAGAAGGTGCTAGTTTCTTGGTACCTAGTTTACCAAAAAAAAAAAGAAAAAAAAAATTCTGTTTCTGCCCTTGTCCACCAGTGCCTTCAAGGTGATATTCTTCTCATCTGGTACGTTTTATGGAAGATAGGATGTAACATCAGCTTTGTTATTGTTTCCTGGTACAAATGATTAACTCATGAGCATTAGGTACAAGAACATATGTTGTTTCCAGCTAAATTTGAAGTGATGAAGATGATCAAGCCTCAAGGGAAGTTATGGGAAGATGATAAGGACAAAATCAAAATAAAGAAGCAAGCTAGAAAAACATGTAGTTATAATTTTAAATTAATTAGGATCCAAAATCCCAACACAAAATAACTACACCTCCTAAAAGTCTCTGCCAAAACAGACGTGTCTAAGCGGTCACTAGACTGGTGCTAGGAACGGATGTTAGGCAGGATCTAGGCATGACTTAGAGTTTTATTTGTTACTTCTCCCAAAACAATTCCAATCAAATTATCATCTGACCTCGGCAACTGTAATGATTTGCTAGTATAGAATTACATTTGTATGCTTATCAAACCCCTACTGTTTGGTTCATCGGCTAATGAGTCTGAATAATTACTAATATAAGTTTTGACAAGGATGCATTCATAGCGTATGAAATTCATACATGAATCATAAAAATAGTCATAGGGTTGACACTACAGAATCACAAATGACCCTTTTTTTTGGAACATATAAATGAACCATGCAAGATTTGCCAAAACTTGTAAACTATAGGGCAGCGTGAATCCCATGAAATGGTGAGGTCGAACCCTGCCGATGTTGATTGAAATTTAAGCTTAAATTCAATTAGGAATTAGCAAGTTCATTCATAAACTTGCATATAAATTTTAGTACTACTCTCGCAGAAGTGACGCTAGCAAGTTCTATACTCGTGTGTAAAGCATGAGAATAGATTCACAAACACAGTCACTCGAGTCACAGAGCGGAAATTCAGAGAACTAAAAGAAAGAAAATGAAAAAAGGGGTGCAACATAAGGACTTCCTAAGAGGTCACCCATCTTAGTACTACTCTCGCCCAAGCAAGCTTAACTTCAAAGTTTTGATGGGATCCGGTGCATTATTGCTGGTATGATCGCACTCGAAATGTTAAGCACAATCAATCTATTTAAACCCTCATTTCCGCGTGCATCTCACTTAAGTACCTGAATGGGGCATGTTATAAAAATATTCCGTTCACCCATTACCTCATGCTGGATTGCGCTTTTAAAATATACTTTAAATATAAGAATAATAATAAAAAAAAATATTTAATCGGTCGAACAAAGCCCAAGAGCCCCAAACACCGCGCTCTGGAATTTCTCGTCCGGTTACATACGACCCACGAAACTCTTTCGACGTTAGATATACCGCGTGTAGAGCATGAGAATAGATTCACAAGCACAGTCACTCGAGTCACAGAGCGGAAATTTAGAGAACAAAAAGAAAGAAAATGAAAAAAGGGGTGCAACACGAGGCTTTCCCAAGAGGTCACCCATCTTAGTACTACTCTCGCCCAAGCAAGCTTAACTTCGAAGTTCTGATGGGATCCGGTGCATCATTGCTGGTATGATCGCACCCGAAATGTTAAGCACAATCAATCTATTTAAACCCTCATTCCTGCGTGTATCTCACTTAAGTGTGTGTCTACGTACATGAATGGGGCATGCTTTAAAAATATTCCGTTCACCCATTACCTCTGCTGGATTACGCTTTTAAAATATACTTCAAATATAAGAATAATAATAAAAAAAATATTTAATCGGTCCAACAAAGCCCAAGAGCCCCAAACATCGCACTCTGGAATTTCTCGTCCGGTTACATATAACCCACGAAACTCTTTCGACGTTAGACGCTGTAGACACCGTGTGTAGAGCATGAGAATAGATTCACAAGCACAGTCACTCGAGTCACAGAGCGGAAATTCAGAGAACAAAAAGAAAGAAAATGAAAAAAAGGGTGCAACACGAAGACTTCCCAAAAGGTCACACATCTTAGTACTACTCTCGCCCAAGCAAGCTTAACTTCGGAGTCCTGATGGGATCCGGTGCATTATTGCTGGTATGATGGCACCCGAAATGTTAAGCACAATAAATCTATTTAAACCCTCATTCCCGCGTGCATCTCACTTAAGTGTGTTTTAAAAATATTCCGTTCACCCATTACCTCATGCTGGATTACGCTATTAAAATGCACTTCAAATATAAGAATAATAATAAAAAACATATTTAATCGGTGAAACAAAGCCCAAGAGCCCCAAACACCGCGCTCTGGAATTTCTCGTCCGGTTACATATGACCCACGAAACTCTTTCGACGTTAGACGCTGTAGACACCGCGTGTAGAGCATGAGAATAGATTCACAAGCACAGTCACTCGAATCACAGAGCGGAAATTCAGAGAACAAAAAGAAAGAAAATGAAAAAAAGGGTGCAACACGAGGCCTTCCCAAGAGGTCACCCATCTTAGTACTACTCTCGCCCAAGCAAGCTTAACTTCGGAGTTCTGATGGGATCCGGTGCATTATTGCTGGTATGATCGCACTCGAAATGTTAAGCACAATCAATCTATTTAAACCCTCACTTCCGCGTGCATCTCACTTAAGTGTGTGCCTACGTACATGAATGGGGCATGTTTTAAAAATATTCCGTTCACCCATTACCTCATGCTGGATTACGCTTTTAAAATATACTTTAAATATAAGAATAATAATAAAAAAAATATTTAATCGGTCGAACAAAGCCTAAGAGCCCCAAACACCGCGCTCTGGAATTTCTCGTCCGGTTACATATGACTCACGAAACTCTTTCAACGTTAGATATACCGCGTGTAGAGCATGAGAATAGATTCACAAGCACAGTCACTCGAGTCACAGAGCGGAAATTCAGAGAACAAAAAGAAAGAAAATGAAAAAAGGGGTGCAACACGAGGCCTTCCCAAGAGGTCACCCATCTTAGTACTACTCTCGCCCAAGCAAGCTTAACTTCGGAGTTCTGATGGGGTCCGGTGCATTATTGCTGGTATGATCGCACCCGAAATGTTAAGCACAATCAATCTATTTAAACCCTCATTTCCGCGTGCATCTCACTTAAGTGTGTGCCTACGTACATGAATGGGGCATGTTTTAAAAATATTCCGTTCACCCATTACCTCATGCTGGATTACGCTTTTAAAATATACTTTAAATATAAGAATAATAATAAAAAAAATATTTAATCGGTCGAACAAAGCACAAGAGCCCCAAACACCGCGCTCTGGAATTTCTCGTCCGGTTACATATGACCCACGAAACTCTTTCGACGTTAGATATACCGCGTGTAGAGCATGAGAATAGATTCACAAGCACAGTCACTCGAGTCACAGAGCGGAAATTCAGAGAACAAAAAGAAAGAAAATGAAAAAAGGGGTGGAACACGAGGCCTTCCCAAGAGGTCACCCATCTTAGTACTACTCTCGCCCAAGCCAGCTTAACTTCAGAGTTCTGATGGGATCCGGTGCATTATTGCTGGTATGATCGCACCCGAAATGTTAAGCACAATCAATCTATTTAAACCCTCATTTCCGCGTGCATCTCACTTAATTGTGTGCCTACGTACATGAATGGGGCATGTTTTAAAAATATTCCGTTCACCCATTACCTCATGCTGGATTACGCTTTTAAAATATACTTTAAATATAAGAATAATAATAAAAAAATATTTAATCGGTCGAACAAAGCCCAAGAGCCCCATACACCGCCCTCTGGAATTTCTCGTCCGGTTACATATGACCCACGAAACTCTTTCGACGTTAGATATACCGCGTGTAGAGCATGAGAATAGATTCACAAGCACAGTCACTCGAGTCACAGAGCGGAAATTCAGAGAACAAAAAGAAAGAAAATGAAAAAAGGGGTGCAACACGAGGCCTTCCCAAGAGGTCAACCATCTTAGTACTACTCTCGCCCAAGCAAGCTTAACTTCGGAGTTCTGATGGGATCCGGTGCATTATTGTTGGTATGATCGCACCCGAAATGTTAAGCACAATCAATCTATTTAAACCCTCATTTCCGCGTGCATCTCACTTAAGTGTGCCTACGTACCTGAATGGGGCATGTTTTAAAAATATTCTGTTCACCCATTACCTCATGCTGGATTACGCTTTTAAAATATACTTTAAATATAAGAATAATAATAAAAAAAATATTTAATCGGTCGAACAAAGCCCAAGAGCCCCAAACACCGCGCTCTGGAATTTCTCGTCCGGTTACATATGACCCACGAAATTCTTTCGACGTTAGACGCTCTAGACACCGCGTGTAGAACATGAGAATAGATTCACAACTTACTCTTGTTGATTTTCAAAACGTTTTTAATCATAAAATACCTTGATTTTGAATATGATTGAATAAAGATTATTTAGGTTTACCACCATTGCCAAATAAAGCATGAGCCCTATTGGAGCCCGTCGTGGGACACCTTAGTAAACCCCCTTTGAGCCTACGATTAGCCTTTTCTTTCATCACCCTTAAACACTTTCCATGAACTTAGTATAGTGATGTCTTAACCATTGTGTGTCGGCAAAGCTTGATTTTTGAAGGAGTTTTTGCGTGAAGTGATGAAGAAGAACAAGTGTGGGGTAGACTTAGCCATGAATTTATGAAAAGTGTATATGTATGCCGTGCCTTAGAAAAAGAAAGAATGAAAAATTTTGAAACATTTTTGCTCGGACCAAAAGAAAAAGAAAAAGATACCGAGAGCAAGAAAAGAAAGATGTAAGGCACGGCTTGAAAAAGAAAAGAAAGAATTTTGTGCATGGCTATTGTCTTGATTATTGTTGTAATGTTATGGGAGGAAAAGAATGAAGTATGGGTCCAACAAGATGAAATTTGACCCTTTGCGAGAAGACATAAGGAGATTTGAGCTTTGCTAAAGTACACGGTGACGTTTTGAGCCTCCTTATCCAAATATCGAATACCTCTTAACCTAGCCCCATTACAGCCCTTTTATTGATCTTTTCATGATTCTTAAGATGGATAAACTTGATTTGTGGAGATTATCTCAAGAGTAAGCATATGGTTTTGGTTCATTGGTGCATATAGTTATCATATGAGGTTTTTCCATTAAAATTCACAAAGTGCTTTTCGTTTCTTTGATATATGCAAGTCACTCTTCGTAATTCATTATCTTTCGCTTGCATATACTTATGAGTGAATGCCATGCTTCGAGTGAAAAGAAGAGAGTATGCCTAGTGAGGAGGATTGAATTAGCTTTAACATGTCTACATGCTTACTTTTTGTTCTTATATGTTCATATTGATGTCACATGTTCATGAAACTTGGAATTTTCGTGCTAAGCATTCTCATGCATTAACTTGAAAGCTATGTGTACATACGAGCCTGAGACAAATTGTTAGGGGCAATAGTTTGTTTTGAGTCTTAGTTTAATTTAGTTTGCTAAGGGACTAGGAAATGATAAGTGTGAGGTAGTTGATAGGAGCACAATGTGCGACGATATTATATGCTTATGCCCTCGTTTATGCTTTGTTTAACCCTTATTTGTCTAAGATAGAGTCATAATATAGTTAGTGTCAATTTTGGTAGAGTTTGGCAAAAAGTTGGCTAAGAATCCGAAAAATGACCAAGTATAAGAAATCTGGAAAATAGTGCAAAACTTGTCTTTTTCGCGATTTTGTGACGAGTACAAATATGATCTATCCTTGTCCGAATTCTACGAAATTTGGTGTGCTTAATATTCATATACTGAGGAATGTTGTGTTAAAATTTCAGATCATTCAGAGTTCGGGAAGTCACCCAAAAGACGGCTGCAAAACGGCAGTCCGAGCAAACCAATCCAGGGGCTTCTAGGATTTTCCTGGGACTTTGACCTAACTTCGAAAAATCATTCCCGTCGACTAACAAGTATTTTGATCGAACTGTTTTATGGGGAGATGGCCATATGTGTCTAGTTTATCTGAGACTTAGAATCGCATCAATCGGAGCTCCAAGCGTGGAGATATGCCGGAATTACTGCAACAAGGTCAAATCTGCCGATTCCAGGAACCTACTGCCCCCTTTTTGTGTTTTCTGTTTTTGATGGACCAAATGGTGTACAAATGCATATGTGATGATGGTCCAAGCTTAAGGAAGGTTAGAGGATGACACCAAGCCAAGGCATTGAAGAAAAAATCAGAAAAAGAAGTTTCCTAGAAGAACCAAGAAAGGAAGGAACCAAAACCTTGTTGCACAAGGATTGCCTTTGCCGATTTGGACTAGGTTTTCTACCTAGGGTTTCTGCCGAATTTGCCTCTATATAAAGCCATGTTTTCCTGCAGAAAAACTTGTCACATTCCAAAGCAAAAATCTAGCCAAAGCTCTACCTAAATTTTCCAAGAGTCCTACATACAAACCTTAGCCGAAACCACCACCATCTCACCCAAAAATCCTGCCGACACACCCATTGCCGAGCAGCCATCTTCTCCACCAACCATCGGATCCACACGAGTCGAAGTCATTCAAGGTGTCTACAAAAGTGTAATCCACTCCCTACTCTTGGTTTTGTAATTTTTATGTAGTTATGTTAAACTTTGTCTATGAAGTTAGCATGAATTCTTGGTTTCAAACTCTATGTCTATGTATTGTTTGGAGTGAAATTTGGTTTTATAATTTGTATGTTCAATTCGTTTTCTTTGTCTTTAAATGGGTTTTGGATGTAAGAATACGGATTGCATGCTAAAGAGTAAGGTAAATATGTAATGAATTAGTAAGTAGGATAATCGGCAAAACATGTGTTAAATTGATTTTAGGGTTTTCTTGACTTGTTCTTTAAATTCGTGTGCTTAAAGATTGGTAGCCTATGTAATTGCAATACTTAGATTATTAATCTCATTAGCCGAAAAATTAATATGGATTAGGTAATCAACGAGTTACTTAGTTTGTGTTGTTTTTCACAAGGGTTAGAGTAATTTAAATGAACATGCTTGTTGAAGAGATGATTGACAACCTTACTCTATTGACTTGTTTCCAACTAAAGAAAAAGACTTTGTGCTTAATTACTTGTCATGTTTGTTTACGTCGGTTAGAATATTCAAAGATGACTAGTATAATTTTAAGGTTAGGCGGTTAGTCACTTAAAATACATGAGGAGTCTTAATCAATTAGATGGCCGCTGCGGCTCTAATTGGGTTGGAGTTAAGTTGAGTCTAGAACGCTTTAATACTTTGCCATGAGTCTTGCTTGCTTGTTTGTTATGTGTTTTGATTGCTTTCGTGTTAGTGCTTTGTGGAAGAATGTCAACCAACCTTGTAAATAGTAGCTTTAGGATTTAATTTCATGTCTTAAATTCATGTCTAGGAATTTAGAGGCAGCTTTACTGCCGATCGTATCTCAATCCCCCTTGATATCGTGTGTGAATATGTATATATGTATATAAGTGTGACAATTGTGTGCATATATGTTTGTGAATATTTGTGTTAACATTCTCATGTTTCAGGTACCCTTAATCCCCGGCTAGAACGATCCCTACTTATTCTATACTACTAACGATTGTAGGGTTATTATTGTTTGATGCTCGCTTCGGCGACACGTCAAGTGTGTGCCTACGTACATGAATGGGGCATGTTTTAAAAATATTCCGTTCACCCATTACCTCATGCTGGATTACCCTTTTAAAATATACTTTAAATATAAGAATAATAATAAAAAAAATATTTAATCGGTCGAACAAAGCCCAAGATCCCCAAATACCGCGTTCTGGAATTTCTCGTCCGGTTACATATGACCCACGAAACTCTTTCGACGTTAGATATACCGCGTGTAGAGCATGAGAATAGATTCACAAGCAAAGTCACTCGAGTCACAGAGCGGAAATTCAGAGAACAAAAAGAAAGAAAATGAAAAAAGGGGTGCAACACGAGGCCTTCCCAAGAGGTCACCCATCTTAGTACTACTCTCGCCCAAGCAAGCTTGACTTCGGAGTTCTGATGGGATCCGGTGCATCATTGCTGGTATGATCGCACCCGAAATGTTAAACACAATCAATTTATTTAAACCCTCATTTCCGCGTGCATCTCACTTAAGTGTGTGCCTACGCACCTGAATGGGGCATGTTTTAAAAATATTCTGTTCACCCATTACCTCATACTGGATTACGCTTTTAAAATATACTTTAAATATAAGAATAATAATAAAAAAAATATTTAATCGGTCGAACAAAGCACAAGAGCCCCAAACACTGCGCCTTGGAATTTCTCGTCCGGTTACATATGACCCACGAAACTCTTTCGACGTTAGACGCTCTAGACACCGCGTGTAGAGCATGAGAATAGATTCACAAGCACAGTCACTCGAGTCACAGAGCGGAAATTCAGAGAACAAAAAGAAAGAAAATGAAAAAAGGGGTGCAACACGAGGCCTTCCCAAGAGGTCACCTATCTTAGTACTACTCTCGCCCAAGCAAGCTTAACTTCGGAGTTCTGATGGGATCCGGTGCATTATTGCTGGTATGATCACACCCGAAATGTTAAGCACAATCAATTTATTTAAACCCTCATTTCCGCGTGCATCTCAATTAAGTGTGTGCCTACGTACATGAATGGGGCATGTTTTAAAAATATTCCGTTCACCCATTACCTCATGCTGGATTACGCTTTTAAAATATACTTTAAATATAAGAATAATAATAATAATAATAAAAAAAATATTTAATCGGTATAACAAAGCCCAAGAGCCCCAAACACCGCGCTCTGGAATTTCTCGTCCGGTTACATATGACCCACGAAACTCTTTCGACGTTAGATATACCGCGTGTAGAGCATGAGAATAGATTCACAAGAACAGTCACTCGAGTCACAGAGCGGAAATTCAGTGAACAAAAAGAAAGAAAATGAAAAAAGGGATGCAACACGAGGCCTTCCCAAGAGGTCACCCATCTTAGTACTACTCTCGCCCAAGCAAGCCTAACTTCGGAGTTCTGATGGGATCCGGTGCATCATTGCTGGTATGATCGCACCCGAAATGTTAAGCACAATCAATCTATTTAAACCCTCATTTCCGCGTGCATCTCACTTAAGTGTGTGCCTACGTACCTGAATGGGGCATGTTTTAAAAATATTCCGTTCACCCATTACCTCAGGCTGGATTACGCTTTTAAAATATACTTTAAATATAAGAATAATAATAATAATAATAATAAAAATATTTAATCGGTCGAACAAAGCCCAAGATCCCCAAATACCGCGTTCTGGAATTTCTCGTCCGGTTACATATGACCCACGAAACTCTTTCGACGTTAGATATACCGCGTGTAGAGCATGAGAATAGATTCACAAGCAAAGTCACTCGAGTCACAGAGCGGAAATTCAGAGAACAAAAAGAAAGAAAATGAAAAAAGGGGTGCAACACGAGGCCTTCCCAAAAGGTCACCCATCTTAGTACTACTCTCGCCCAAGCAAGCTTAACTTCGGAGTTCTGATGTGAGTGCATTATTGCTGGTATGATCGCACTAGAAATGTTAAGCACAATCAATCTATTTAAACCCTCATTTCCGCGTGCATCTCACTTAAGTGTGTGCCTACGTACATGAATGAGGCATGCTTTAAAAATATTCCGTTCACCCATTACCTCATGCTGGATTACGCTTTTAAAATATACTTTAAATATAAGAATAATAATAAAAAAAAATATTTAATCGGTCGAACAAAGCCCAAGAGCCCTAAACAGCGCGTTCTGGAATTTCTCGTCCGGTTACATATGACCCGCGAAACTCTTTCGACGTTAGATATACCGCGTGTAGAGCATGAGAATAGATTCACAAGCACAGTCACTCGAGTCACAGAGCGGAAATTCAGAGAACAAAAAGAGAGAAAATGAAAAAAGGGGTGCAACACGAGGCCTTCCTAAGAGGTCACCAATCTTAGTACAACTCTCGCTCAAGCAAGCTTAACTTCGGAGTTCTGATGGGATCCGGTGCATTATTGCTGGTATGATCGCACCCGAAATGTTAAGCACAATCAATCTATTTAAACCCTCATTTCCGCGTGCATCTCACTTAAGTATGTGCCTACGTACATGAATGGGGCATGTTTTAAAAATATTCCGTTCACCCATTACCTCAGGCTGGATTACGCTTTTAAAATATACTTTAAATATAAGAATAATAATAATAATAATAAAAAAAATATTTAATCGGTCGAACAAAGCCCAAGAGCCCCAAACACCGCGCTCTGGAATTTCTCGTCCGGTTACATATGACCCACGAAACTCTTTCGACGTTAGATATACCGCGTGTAGAGCATGAGAATAGATTCACAAGCACAGTCACTCGAGTCACAGAGCGGAAATTCAGAGAACAAAAAGAAAGAAAATGAAAAAAGGGGTGCAACACGAGGCCTTCCCAAGAGGTCACCCATCTTAGTACTACTCTCACCCAAGCAAGCTAAACTTCGGAGTTCTGATGGGATCCGGTGCATTATTGCTGGTATGATCGCACCCGAAATGTTAAGCACAATCAATCTATTTAAACCCTAATTTCCGCGTGCATCTCACTTAAGTGTGTGCCTACGTACATGAATGGGGCATGTTTTAAAAATATTCCGTTCACCCATTACCTCATGCTGGATTACGCTTTTAAAATATACTTTAAATATAAGAATAATAATAAAAAAAATATTTAATCGGTCGAACAAAGCCCAAGAGCCCCAAACACCGCGCTCTGGAATTTCTCTTCCGGTTACATATGACCCACGAAACTCTTTCGACGTTAGATATACCGTGTGTAGAGCATGAGAATAGATTCACAAGCACAGTCACTCGAGTCACAGAGCGGAAATTCAGAGAACAAAAAGAAAGAAAATGAAAAAAGGGGTGCAACACGAGGCCTTCCCAAGAGGTCACCCATCTTAGTACTACTCTCACCCAAGCAAGCTTAACTTCGGAGTTCTAATGGGATCCGGTGCATTATTGCTGGTATGATCGCACCCGAAATGTTAAGCACAATCAATCTATTTAGACCCTCATTTCCGCGTGCATCTCACTTAAGTGTGTGCCTACGTACATGAATGGGGCATGTTTTAAAAATATTCAGTTCACCCATTACCTCATGCTAGATTACGCTTTTAAAATATACTTTAAATATAAGAATAATAAAAAAAAAAAAATTTTAATCGGTCGAACAAAGCTCAAGAGCCCCAAACACCGCGCTCTGGAATTTCTCGTCCGGTTACATATAACCCACGAAACTCTTTCGACGTTAGATATACCGCGTGTAGAGCATGAGAATAGATTCACAAGCACAGTCACTCCAGTCACAGAGCGGAAATTCAGAGAACAAAAAGAAAGAAAATGAAAAAAGGGGTGCAACAGGCCTTCCCAAGAGGTCACCCATCTTAGTACTACTCTCGCCCAAGCAAGCTTAACTTCGGAGTTCTGATTGGATCCGGCGCATTATTCCTGGTATGATCGCACCCGAAATGTTCAGCACAATCAATCTATTTAAACCCACATTTCCGCGTGCATCTCACTTAAGTTTGTGCCTACGTACATGAATGGGGCATGTTTTAAAAATATTCCGTTCATCCATTACCTCATGCTGGATTACGCTTTTAAAATATACTTTAAATATAAGAATAATAATTAAAAAAATATTTAATCGGTCGAACAAAGCACAAGAGCCCCAAACACTGCGCCTTGGAATTTCTCGTCCGGTTACATATGACCCACGAAACTCTTTCGACGTTAGACGCTCTAGACACCGCGTGTAGAGCATGAGAATAGATTCACAAGCACAGTCACTCGAGTCACAGAGCGGAAATTCAGAGAACAAAAAGAAAGAAAATGAAAAAAGGGGTGCAACACGAGGCCTTCCCAAGAGGTCACCTATCTTAGTACTACTCTCGCCCAAGCAAGCTTAATTTCGGAGTTTTGATGGGATCCGGTGCATTATTGCTGGTATGATCACACCCGAAATGTTAAGCACAATCAATTTATTTAAACCTTCATTTCCGCGTGCATCTCACTTAAGTGTGTGCCTACGTACATGAATGGGGCATGTTTTAAAAATATTCCGTTCACCCATTACCTCATGCTGGATTACGCTTTTAAAATATACTTTAAATATAAGAATAATAATAATAATAATAAAAAAAATATTTAATCGGTCGAACAAAGCCCAAGAGCCCCAAACACCGCGCTCTGGAATTTCTCGTCCGGTTACATATGACCCACGAAACTCTTTCGATGTTAGATATACCGCGTGTAGAGCATGAGAATAGATTCACAAGCACAGTCACTCGAGTCACAGAGCGGAAATTCAGAGAACTAAAAGAAAGAAAATGAAAAAAGGGGTGCAACACGAGGCCTTCCCAAGAGGTCACCCAACTTAGTACTACTCTCGCCCAAGCAAGCTTAACTTCGGAGTTCTGATGGGATCCGGTGCATTATTGCTGGTATGATCGCACCCGAAATGCTAAGCACAATCAATCTATTTAAACCCTCATTTCCGCGTGCATCTCACTTAAGTGTGTGCCTACGTACATGAATGGGGCATGTTTTAAAAATATTCCGTTCACCCATTACCTCATGCTGGAATGCGTTTTTAAAATATACTTTAAATATAAGAATAATAATAAAAAAAAAATATTTAATCTGTCGAACAAAGCCCTAGAGCCCCAAACACCGCGCTCTGGAATTTCTCGTCCGGTTACATATGACCCACGAAACTCTTTCGACGTTAGATATACCGCGTGTAGAGCATGAGAATAGATTCACAAGCACAGTCACTCGAGTCACAGAGCGGAAATTCAGAGAACAAAAAGAAAGAAAATGAAAAAAACGTGCAACACGAGGCCTTCCCAAGAGGTCACCCATCTTAGTACTACTCTCGCCCAAGCAAACTTAACTTCGGAGTTCGGATGGGATCCGGTGCATTATTGCTGGTATGATCGCACCCGAAATGTTAAGCACAATCAATCTATTTAAACCCTCATTTCCGCGTGCATCTCACTTAAGTGTGTGCCTACGTACATGAATGGGGCATGTTTTAAAAATATTCCGTTCACCCATTACCTCATGCTGGATTACGCTTTTAAAATATACTTTAAATATAAGAATAATAATAAAACAAAATATTTAATCGGTCGAACAAAGCCCAAGAGCCCCAAACACCGCGCTCTGGAATTTCTCGTCCGGTTACATATGACCCACGAAACTGTTTCGACGTTAGATATACCGCGTGTAGAGCATGAGAATAGATTCACAAGCACAGTCACTCGAGTCACAGAGCGGAAATTCAGAGAACAAAAAGAAAGAAAATGAAAAAAGGGGTGCAACACGAGGCCTTCCCAAGAGGTCACCCTTCTTAGTACTACTCTCGCCCAAGCAAGCTTAACTTCGGAGTTCTGATGGGATCCGGTGCATTATTGCTGGTATGATCGCACCCGAAATGCTAAGCACAATCAATCTATTTAAACCCTCATTTCCGCGTGCATCTCACTTAAGTGTGTGCCTACGTACATGAATGGGGCATGTTTTAAAAATATTCCGTTCACCCATTACCTCATGCTGGATTGCGTTTTTAAAATATACTTTAAATATAAGAATAATAATAAAAAAAAAAAATTTAATCAGTCGAACAAAGCCCTAGAGCCCCAAACACCGCGCTCTGGAATTTCTCGTCCGGTTACATATGACCCACGAAACTCTTTCGACGTTAGATATACCGCGTGTAGAGCATGAGAATAGATTCACAAGCACAGTCACTCGAGTCACAGAGTGGAAATTCAGAGAACAAAAAGAAAGAAAATGAAAAAAGCGTGCAACACGAGGCCTTCCCAAGAGGTCACCCATCTTAGTACTACTCTCGCCCAAGCAAACTTAACTTCGGAGTTCGGATGGGATCCGGTGCATTATTGCTGGTATGATCGCACCCGAAATGTTAAGCACAATCAATCTATTTAAACCCTCATTTCCGCGTGCATCTCACTTAAATGTGTGCCTACGTACATGAATGGGGCATGTTTTAAAAATATTCCGTTCACCCATTACCTCATGCTGGATTGCGGTTTTAAAATATACTTTAAATATAAGAATAATAATAAAAAAAAATATTTAATCGGTCGAACAAAGCCCAAGAGCCCCAAACACCGCCCTCTGGAATTTCTCGTCCGGTTACATATGACCCACGAAACTCTTTCGACGTTAGATATACCGCGAGTAGAGCATGAGAATAGATTCACAAGCACAGTCACTCGATTCACAGAGCGGAAATTCAGAGAATAAAAAGAAAGAAAATGAAAAAAGGGGTGCAACACGAGACTTTCCCAAGAGGTCACCCATCTTAGTACTACTCTCGCCCAAGCAAGCTTCACTTCGAAGTTCTGATGGGATCCGGTGCATCATTGCTGGTATGATCGCACCCGAAATGTTAAGCACAATCAATCTATTTAAACCCTCATTTCCGCGTGCATCTCACTTAAGTGTGTGCCTACGTACATGAATGGGGCATGTTTTAAAAATATTCCGTTCACCCATTACCTCATGCTCGATTGCGGTTTTAAAATATACTTTAAATATATGAATAATAATAAAAAAAAAATATTTAATCGGTCGAACAAAGCCCAAGAGCCCCAAACACCGCGCTATGGAATTTCTCGTCCGGTTACATATGACCCACGAAACTCTTTCGACGTTAGATATACCGCGTGTAGAGCATGAGAATAGATTCACAAGCACAGTCACTCGAGTCACATAGCGGAAATTCAGAGAGCAAAAAGAAAGAAAATGAAAAAAGGGGTGCAACACGAGGCCTTCCCAAGAGGTCACCCAACTTAGTACTACTCTCGCCCAAACAAGCTTAACTTCGGAGTTCTAATGGGATCCGGTGCATTATTGCTCGTATGATCGCAAGCGAAATGTTAAGCACAATCAATCTATTTACACCCTCATTTCCGCGTGCATCTCACTTAAGTGTGTTCCTACGTACATGAATGGTGCATGTTTTAAAAATATTCCGTTCACCCATTACCTCATGCTGGATTACGCTTTTAAAATATACTTTAAATATAAGAATAATAATAAAAAAAATATCTAATCGGTCGAACAAAGCCGAAGAGCCCCAAACACCGCGCTCTGGAATTTCTCGTCCGGTTACATATGACCCACGAAACTCTTTCGACGTTAGATATACCGCGTGTAGAGCATGAGAATAGATTCACAAGCACAGTCACTCGAGTCACATAGCGGAAATTCAAAGAACAAAAAGAAAGAAAATGAAAAAAGGGGTGCAACACGAGGCCTTCCCAAGAGGTCACCCATCTTAGTACTACTCTCGCCCAAGCAAGCTTCACTTCGGAGTTCTGATGGGATCCGGTGCTTTATTGCTGGTATGATCGCACCCGAAATGCTAAGCACAATCAATCTATTTAAACCCTCATTTCCGCGTGCATCTCACTTAAGTGTGTGCCTACGTACATGAATGGGGCATGTTTTAAAAATATTCCGTTCACCCATTACCTCATGCTGGATTGCGTTTTTAAAATATACTTTAAATATAAGAATAATAATAAAAAAAAAAAATTTAATCGGTCGAACAAAGCCCTAGAGCCCCAAACACCGCGCTCTGGAATTTCTCGTCCGGTTACATATGACCCACGAAACTCTTTCGACGTTAGATATACCGCGTGTAGAGCATGAGAATAGATTCACAAGCACAGTCACTCGAGTCACAGAGCGGAAATTCAGAGAACAAAAAGAAAGAAAATGAAAAAAGGGGTGCAACACGAGGCCTTCCCAAGAGGTCACCCTTCTTAGTACTACTCTCGCCCAAGCAAGCTTAACTTCGGAGTTCTGATGGGATCCGGTGCATTATTGCTGGTATGATCGCACCCGAAATGCTAAGCACAATCAATCTATTTAAACCCTCATTTCCGCGTGCATCTCACTTAAGTGTGTGCCTACGTACATGAATGGGGCATGTTTTAAAAATATTCCGTTCACCCATTACCTCATGCTGGATTGCGTTTTTAAAATATACTTTAAATATAAGAATAATAATAAAAAAAAAAAATTTAATCGGTCGAACAAAGCCCTAGAGCCCCAAACACCGCGCTCTGGAATTTCTCGTCCGGTTACATATGACCCACGAAACTCTTTCGACGTTAGATATACCGCGTGTAGAGCATGAGAATAGATTCACAAGCACAGTCACTCGAGTCACAGAGCGGAAATTCAGAGAACAAAAAGAAAGAAAATGAAAAAAGCGTGCAACACGAGGCCTTCCCAAGAGGTCACCCATCTTAGTACTACTCTCGCCCAAGCAAACTTAACTTCGGAGTTCGGATGGGATCCGGTGCATTATTGCTGGTATGATCGCACCCGAAATGTTAAGCACAATCAATCTATTTAAACCCTCATTTCCGCGTGCATCTCACTTAAATGTGTGCCTACGTACATGAATGGGGCATGTTTTAAAAATATTCCGTTCACCCATTACCTCATGCTGGATTGCGGTTTTAAAATATACTTTAAATATAAGAATAATAATAAAAAAAAATATTTAATCGGTCGAACAAAGCCCAAGAGCCCCAAACACCGCCCTCTGGAATTTCTCGTCCGGTTACATATGACCCACGAAACTCTTTCGACGTTAGATATACCGCGAGTAGAGCATGAGAATAGATTCACAAGCACAGTCACTCGATTCACAGAGCGGAAATTCAGAGAATAAAAAGAAAGAAAATGAAAAAAGGGGTGCAACACGAGACTTTCCCAAGAGGTCACCCATCTTAGTACTACTCTCGCCCAAGCAAGCTTAACTTCGAAGTTCTGATGGGATCCGGTGCATCATTGCTGGTATGATCGCACCCGAAATGTTAAGCACAATCAATCTATTTAAACCCTCATTTCCGCGTGCATCTCACTTAAGTGTGTGCCTACGTACATGAATGGGGCATGTTTTAAAAATATTCCGTTCATCCATTACCTCATGCTCGATTGCGGTTTTAAAATATACTTTAAATATATGAATAATAATAAAAAAAAAATATTTAATCGGTCGAACAAAGCCCAAGAGCCCCAAACACCGCGCTATGGAATTTCTCGTCCGGTTACATATGACCCACGAAACTCTTTCGACGTTAGATATACCGCGTGTAGAGCATGAGAATAGATTCACAAGCACAGTCACTCGAGTCACATAGCGGAAATTCAGAGAGCAAAAAGAAAGAAAATGAAAAAAGGGGTGCAACACGAGGCCTTCCCAAGAGGTCACCCATCTTAGTACTACTCTCGCCCAAACAAGCTTAACTTCGGAGTTCTGATGGGATCCGGTGCATTATTGCTCGTATGATCGCACGCGAAATGTTAAGCACAATCAATCTATTTACACCCTCATTTCCGCGTGCATCTCACTTAAGTGTGTTCCTACGTACATGAATGGTGCATGTTTTAAAAATATTCCGTTCACCCATTACCTCATGCTGGATTACGCTTTTAAAATATACTTTAAATATAAGAATAATAATAAAAAAAATATTTAATCGGTCGAACAAAGCCCAAGAGCCCCAAACACCGCGCTCTGGAATTTCTCGTCCGGTTACATATGACCCACGAAACTCTTTCGACGTTAGATATACCGCGTGTAGAGCATGAGAATAGATTCACAAGTGCAGTCACTCGAGTCACAGAGCGGAAATTCAGAGAACAAAAAGAAAGAAAATGAAAAAAGGGGTGCAACACAAGGCCTTCCCAAGAGGTCACCCATCTTAGTACTACTCTCGCCCAAGCAAGCTTAACTTCGGAGTTCTGATGGGATCCAGTGCATTATTGCTGGTATAATCGCACCCGAAATGTTAAGCACAATCAATCTATTTAAACCCTAATTTCCGCGTGCATCTCACTTAAGTGTGTGCCTACGTACATGAATGGGGCATGTTTTAAAAATATTCCGTTCACCCATTACCTCATGCTGGATTACGCTTTTAAAATATACTTTAAATATAAGAATAATAATAAAAAAAATATTTAATCGGTCGAACAAAGCCCAAGAGCCCCAAACACCGCGCTCTGGAATTTCTCGTCCGGTTACATATGACCCACGAAACTGTTTCGACGTTAGATATACCGCGTGTAGAGCATGAGAATAGATTCACAAGCACAGTCACTCGAGTCACAGAGCGGAAATTCAGAGAATAAAAAGAAAGAAAATGAAAAAAGGGGTGCAACACGAGACTTTCCCAATTGGTCACCCATCTTAGTATTACTCTCGCCCAAGCAAGCTTAACTTCGGAGTTCTGATGGGATCCGGTGCATCATTGCTGGTATGATCGCACCCGAAATGTTAAGCACAATCAATCTATTTAAACCCTCATTTCCGCGTGCAGCTCACTTAAGTGTGTGCCTACGTACATGAATGGGGCATGTTTTAAAAATATTCCGTTCACCCATTACCTCATGCTGGATTACGCTTTTAAAATATACTTTAAATATAAGAATAATAATAAAAAAAATATCTAATCGGTCGAACAAAGCCGAAGAGCCCCAAACACCGCGCTCTGGAATTTCTCGTCCGGTTACATATGACCCACGAAACTCTTTCGACGTTAGATATACCGCGTGTAGAGCATGAGAATAGATTCACAAGCACAGTCACTCGAGTCACATAGCGGAAATTCAAAGAACAAAAAGAAAGAAAATGAAAAAAGGGGTGCAACACGAGGCCTTCCCAAGAGGTCACCCATCTTAGTACTACTCTCGCCCAAGCAAGCTTCACTTCGGAGTTCTGATGGGATCCGGTGCTTTATTGCTGGTATGATCGCGCCCGAAATGTTAAGCACAATCAATCTATTTAAACCCTCATTTCCGCGTGCAGCTCACTTAAGTGTGTGCCTACGTACATGAATGGGGCATGTTTTAAAAATATTCCGTTCACCCATTACCTCATGCTGGATTACGCTTTTAAAATATACTTTAAATATAAGAATAATAATAAAAAAAAAATATCTAATCGGTCGAACAAAGCCCAAGAGCCCCAAACACCGCGCTCTGGAATTTCTCGTCCGGTTACATATGACCCACGAAACTCTTTCGACGTTAGATATACCGCGTGTAGAGCATGAGAATAGATTCACAAGCACAGTCACTCGAGTCACATAGCGGAAATTCAAAGAACAAAAAGAAAGAAAATGAAAAAAGGGGTGCAACACGAGGCCTTCCCAAGAGGTCACCCATCTTAGTACTACTCTCGCCCAAGCAAGCTTCACTTCGGAGTTCTGATGGGATCCGGTGCATTATTGCTGGTATGATCGCACCCGAAATGTTAAGCACAATCAATCTATTTAAACCCTCATTTCCGCGTGCAGCTCACTTAAGTGTGTGCCTACGTACATGAATGGGGCATGTTTTAAAAATATTCCGTTCACCCATTACCTCATGCTGGATTACGCTTTTAAAATATACTTTAAATATAAGAATAATAATAAAAAAAAATATCTAATCGGTCGAACAAAGCCCAAGAGCCCCAAACACCGCGCTCTGGAATTTCTCGTCCGGTTACATATGACCCACGAAACTGTTTCGAAGTTAGATATACCGCGTGTAGAGCATGAGAATAGATTCACAAGCACAGTCACTCGAGTCACAGAACGGAAATTCAGAGAACAAAAAGAAAGAAAATGAAAAATGGGGTGCAACACGAGGCCTTCCCAAGAGGTCACCCATCTTAGTACTACTCTCGCCCAAGCAAGCTTAACTTCGGAGTTCTGATGGGATCTAGTGCATTATTGCTGGTATGATCGCACTCGAAATGTTAAGCACAATCAATCTATTTAAACCCTCATTTCCGCGTGCATCTCACTTAAGTGTGTGCCTACGTACATGAATGGGGCATGTTTTAAAAATATTTCGTTCACCCATTACCTAATGCTGGATTACGCTTTGAAAATATACTTTAAATATAAGAATAATAATAAAAAAAAATATTTAATCGGTCGAACAAAGCCCAAGAGCCCCAAACACCGCGCTCTGGAATTTCTCGTCCGGTTACATATGACCCACGAAACTATTTCGACGTTAGATATACCGCGTGTAGAGCATGAGAATAGATTCACAATCACAGTCACTCGAGTCACAGAGCGGAAATTCAGAGAACAAAAAGAAAGAAAATGAAAAAAGGGGTGCAACACGAGGCCTTCCCAAGAGGTCACCCATCTTAGTACTACTCTCGGCCAAGCAAGCTTAACTTCGGAGTTCTGATGGGATCCGGTGCATTATTGCTGGTATGATCGCACCCGAAATGCTAAGCACAATCAATCTATTTGAATCCTCATTTCCGCGTGCATCTCACTTAAGTGTGTGCCTACGTACATGAATGGGGCATGTTTTAAAAATATTGCGTTCACCCATTACCTCATGCTGGATTACGCTTTTAAAATATACTTTAAATATAAGAATAATAATAAAAAAAAATATTTAATCGGTCGAACAAAGCCCAAGAGCCCCAAACACCGCGCTTTGGAATTTCTCGTCCGGTTACATATGACCCACGAAACTCTTTCGACGTTAGATATACCGCGTGTAGAGCATGAGAATAGATTCACAAGCACAGTCACTCGAGTCACAGAGCGGAAATTCAGAGAACAAAAAGAAAGAAAATGAAAAAAGGGGTGCAACACGAGGCCTTCCCCAGAGGTCACCCATCTTAGTACTACTCTCACCCAAGCAAGCTTAACTTCGGCGTTTTGATGGGATCCGGTGCATTATTGCTGGTATGATCGCACCCGAAATGTTAAGTACAATCAATCTATTTAAACCCTCATTTCCGCGTGCATCTCACTTAAGTGTGTGCCTACGTACATGAATGGGGCATGTTTTAAAAATATTCCGTTCACCCATTACCTCATGCTGGATTACGCTTTTAAAATATACTTTAAATATAAGAATAATAATAAAAAAAAATATTTAATCGGTCGAACAAAGCCCAAGAGCCCCAAACACCGCGCTCTGGAATTTCTCGTCCGGTTACATACGACCCACGAAACTCTTTCGACGTTAGATATACCGCGTGTAGAGCATGAGAATAGATTCACAAGCACAGTCACTCGAGTCACAGAGCGGAAATTCAGAGAACAAAAAGAAAGAAAATGAAAAAAGGGGTGCAACACGAGGCCTTCCCAAGAGGTCACCCATTTTAGTACTACTCTCGCCCAAGCAAGCTTAACTTCGGAGTTCTGATGGGATCCGGTGCATTATTGCTGGTATGATCGCACCCGAAATGTTAAGCACAATCAATCTATTTAAACCCTCATTTCCACGTGCATCTCACTTAAGTGTGTGCCTACGTACATGAATGCGGCATGTTTTAAAAATATTCCGTTCACCCATTACCTCATGCTGGATTACGCTTATAAAATATACTTTAAATATAAGAATAATAAAAAAAAATATTTAATAGGTCGAACAAAGCCCAAGAGCCCCAAACACCGCGCGCTGGAATTTCTCGTCCGGTTACATATGACCCACGAAACTCTTTCGACGTTAGATATACCGCGTGTAGAGCATGAGAATAGATTCACAAGCACAGTCACTCGAGTCTCAGAGCGGAAATTCAGAGAACAAAAAGAAAGAAAATGAAAAAAGGGGTGCAACACGAGGCCTTCCCAAAAGATCACCCATCTTAGTACTACTCTCGCCCAAGCAAGCTTAACTTCGGAGTTCTGATGGGATCCGGTGCATTATTGCTGGTATGATCGCACCCGAAATTTTAAGCACAATCAATCTATTTAAACCCTCATTTCCGCGTGCATCTCACTTAAGTGTGTGCCTACGTACATGAATGGGGCATGTTTTAAAAATATTCCGTTCACCCATTACCTCATGCTGGATTACGCTTTTAAAATATACTTTAAATATAAGAATAATAATAAAACAAAATATTTAATCGGTCGAACAAAGCCCAAGAGCCCCAAACACCGCGCTTTGGAATTTCTCGTCCGGTTACATATGACCCACGAAACTCTTTCGACGTTAGATATACCGCGTGTAGAGCATGAGAATAGATTCACAAGCACAGTCACTCGAGTCACAGAGCGGAAATTCAGAGAACAAAAAGAAAGAAAATGAAAAAAGGGGTGCAACACGAGGCCTTCCCCAGAGGTCACCCATCTTAGTACTACTCTCACCCAAGCAAGCTTAACTTCGGCGTTTTGATGGGATCCGGTGCATTATTGCTGGTATGATCGCACCCGAAATGTTAAGTACAATCAATCTATTTAAACCCTCATTTCCGCGTGCATCTCACTTAAGTGTGTGCCTACGTACATGAATGGGGCATGTTTTAAAAATATTCCGTTCACCCATTACCTCATGCTGGATTACGCTTTTAAAATATACTTTAAATATAAGAATAATAATAAAAAAAAATATTTAATCGGTCGAACAAAGCCCAAGAGCCCCAAACACCGCGCTCTGGAATTTCTCGTCCGGTTACATACGACCCACGAAACTCTTTCGACGTTAGATATACCGCGTGTAGAGCATGAGAATAGATTCACAAGCACAGTCACTCGAGTCACAGAGCGGAAATTCAGAGAACAAAAAGAAAGAAAATGAAAAAAGGGGTGCAACACGAGGCCTTCCCAAGAGGTCACCCATTTTAGTACTACTCTCGCCCAAGCAAGCTTAACTTCGGAGTTCTGATGGGATCCGGTGCATTATTGCTGGTATGATCGCACCCGAAATGTTAAGCACAATCAATCTATTTAAACCCTCATTTCCACGTGCATCTCACTTAAGTGTGTGCCTACGTACATGAATGCGGCATGTTTTAAAAATATTCCGTTCACCCATTACCTCATGCTGGATTACGCTTATAAAATATACTTTAAATATAAGAATAATAAAAAAAAATATTTAATAGGTCGAACAAAGCCCAAGAGCCCCAAACACCGCGCGCTGGAATTTCTCGTCCGGTTACATATGACCCACGAAACTCTTTCGACGTTAGATATACCGCGTGTAGAGCATGAGAATAGATTCACAAGCACAGTCACTCGAGTCACAGAGCGGAAATTCAGAGAACAAAAAGAAAGAAAATGAAAAAAGGGGTGCAACACGAGGCCTTCCCAAAAGATCACCCATCTTAGTACTACTCTCGCCCAAGCAAGCTTAACTTCGGAGTTCTGATGGGATCCGGTGCATTATTGCTGGTATGATCGCACCCGAAATTTTAAGCACAATCAATCTATTTAAACCCTCATTTCCGCGTGCATCTCACTTAAGTGTGTGCCTACGTACATGAATGGGGCATGTTTTAAAAATATTCCGTTCACCCATTACCTCATGCTGGATTACGCTTTTAAAATATACTTTAAATATAAGAATAATAATAAAACAAAATATTTAATCGGTCGAACAAAGCCCAAGAGCCCCAAACACCGCGCTCTGGAATTTCTCGTCCGGTTACATATGACCCACGAAACTCTTTCGACGTTACATATACCGCGTGTAGAGCATGAGAATAGATTCACAAGCACAGTCACTCGAGTCACAGAGCGGAAATTCAGAGAACAAAAAGAAAGAAAATGAAAAAAGGGGTGCAACACGAGGCCTGCCCAAGAGGTCACCCATCTTAGTACTACTCTCGCCCAAGCAAGCTTAACTTCGGAGTTCTGAGGGGATCCGGTGCATTATTGCTGGTATGATCGCACTCGAAATGTTAAGCACAATCAATCTATTTAAACCCTCATTTCCGCGTGCATCTCACTTAAGTGTGTGCCTACGTACATGAATGGGGCATGTTTTAAAAATATTCCGTTCACCCATTACCTCATGCTGGATTACGCTTTTAAAATATACTTTAAATGTAAGAATAATAATAAAAAAAAATATTTAATCGGTCGAACAAAGCCCAAGAGCCCCAAACACCGCGCTCTGGAATTTCTCGTCCGGTTACATATGACCCACGAAACTCTTTCGACGTTAGATATACCGCGTGTAGAGCATGAGAATAGATTCACAAGCACAGTCACTCGAGTCACAGAGCGGAAATTTAGAGAACAAAAAGAAAGAAAATGAAAAAAGGGGTGCAACACGAGGCTTTCCCAAGAGGTCACCCATCTTAGTACTACTCTCGCCGAAGCAAGCTTAACTTCGGAGTTCTAATGGGATCCGGTGCATTATTGCTGGTATGATCGCACTCGAAATGTTAAGCACAATCAATCTATTTAAACCCTCATTTCCGCGTGCATCTCACTTAAGTACCTGAATGGGGCATGTTATAAAAATATTCCGTTCACCCATTACCTCATGCTGGATTGCGCTTTTAAAATATACTTTAAATATAAGAATAATAATAAAAAAAAATATTTAATCGGTCGAACAAAGCCCAAGAGCCCCAAACACCGCGCTCTGGAATTTCTCGTCCGGTTACATACGACCCACGAAACTCTTTCGACATTAGATATACCGCGTGTAGAGCATGAGAATAGATTCACAAGCACAGTCACTCGAGTCACAGAGCGGAAATTCAGAGAACAAAAAGAAAGAAAATGAAAAAAAGGGTGCAACACGAGGCCTTCCCAAGAGGTCACCCATCTTAGTACTATTCTCGCCCAAGCAAGCTTAACTTCGAAGTTCTGATGGGATCCGGTGCATTATTGCTGTTATCATCGCACCCGAAATGTTAAGCACAATCAATCTATTTAAACCCTCATTTCCGCGTGTGCCTACGTACATGAATGGGGCATGTTTTAAAATTATATTTACCATTTTTGACTAATGGGGCATGAATGCCCAAGGCCCAATCTTTTGACTAATATATATAATGGGCAAGTCTTTTCTTTTTATCATTTTCTCCTTTGTATTATATTTACCATTATAAGGGTATCGGATAACTCTTATGTTTAGATGTGGGACTTTAAGTTTGAGAAACGAATGAAATACATGGATTGGGACGGGTGAAAATTATTCAAATAAACCCGTTTATGATGCATGTCGTTATAAGGATACACATTTTGTTGGCCAATATGAATTTTCAGTGGTAGGTATCTCGTTTTTTTTTTTTCTCACCCTAATTGACAACAATGCACAGTTTGATCCTCAATTGACAACAATGTACCATAAATTGATCACCCTAAATAATGGCCTTCAATAGAGTTTAAATAACATTTTACTCATCAACTCACCTCCTTCTTGCCAACATGCACAGTTTGATCCTCAATATCAGTGAAATGTACCTTCAAATCATTGAGCACAGACAGTTGAAAGATTGCTGACACTGGCCTGACATCCAAATTGTCAGTTACTATGAATGTTGCTGGTTCTTTTAAGAATCCCCGAGCACTTGGATCTTTATCAGCATGGGATTTGAGATCGAAGAACTTAACTTTATTGTTATCCAAGGAGAGTTTAGAAGGGAAAATGGACCTATTAAAAGTCAACTTATTATTATACTTATAGTACACGGCCTCCTCAATTCCTAAAAGATTGTTCTCATAGCTGAACCCCGGAAGTAGTTTGGGACTGCATAGCAATACCTTGTGGTGATTTGACTTAAAAAATTGCTCGTCAAAATCCAGGACACCCTTGCACAACTGATCAATACATCCTTTCCAAGGGAAATCAAGCATCTGCTTTAGTATAAACCCAAGTGGAAGAGTCAAGAAAATGAAGACCAAATTAACAAAATCCTCTCGTACTTCTGCGTAGCAAACGACATTCTTTGATCTACTCACTATGAGCTTGACAGAGATGGTTTCTTCATCCTCATTTATCGAGACCCCCGACATTTGAGATTCAATACAATTTCCTTGACTGAAATTCGCACCACCTAGTTTTAGTACAGGAATATAATTCAGCAGAGTTTCTGTGAAAGGCGATTTTGATACAAATGACCTCACAAGCAAATTCGAAACCTGTAAAATACTTTTACATCAGAAACCAGGTACAAGTATAGTAGCAACAAAACTGAGGCATACCAAAATTCCTGAGCTTAATGCGCGAAAACAATGAAAAATTACCTGCTCGACTCCAATACTGAAAGTTAGCTCCTCAGTGGTATTGCTATTCGCGGCTCCAAGCTTGGTAAACAAGGAAATGCTAGCCGCACTTAATGGGGGTATCACTTGAAAATCATCACTTATTATAACCCTGGCTCGCTCTTTTACAAAGACCCCTCCAACTTGAGTATCACCCTCAGAAAGATATACTTCAGATTTTGAAGTGCGTGAACAATGGCAAGCTTCTTTTGCATAATAAGTGTACAAGGGCTGACTACAATAAGTAGTTGCAGAGCACCTGAACCGTGTTGGCTCAGCTTCGTCAATAAGTTTCAATTTGAGTTTCTTGCGATGACAGTTAGCTGTACTGTGCGGAAGTAACAACATTTCTTTACATTCATCAGACCTGAAAACCTGCACATCAAGCTTATCAATACTCTTATACAACTTGTGCATGCAACCTATTTCCATTGGCGTTGAATGGTCGCGAGCAAGCCTGACAATGTGGCCCATTGGTATTGTCAAGAAACTGAAGAGCACATCGATGAAATCATTATCAGCCTCTACGAAGATAATTCTGTTTCTGCTCTTGTCCACCAGTGCCTTCAAGGTGATATTCTTCTCATCTGGTACGTTTTGAGCCATGGAAGATAATATGTAAGATCAGCTTTGTTATTGTTTTCCTGGTACAAATGATTAACTCATGAGCATTTGGTACAAAAACATGTGTTGTTTCCTGCTAAAATTTGAAGTGATGAAGATGATCAAGCCTCAAGGGAAGTTATGGGAAGATAATAAGGACAAAAATAAATTAATTTTGAATTAATTAGGGTCCAAAATCCCAACACAAAATAACTACACCTCCTAAAAGTCTCTGCCAAAATGGCAAAATATATGTAACCTCCCAAAATGTCAAAATCAAAATACAGAATGACATGTAAAACAATTAAAACTTCTGAATGGAGTCTTTCTACACAATTACAAGAAAGAGAGAAATACCATACACAAATTTTGTTCTGTTTTGGGAGCTTTACCAATATCAAAAACTTTACTCCTCTCCAGGGTGCAGCAGTACTTCAAGTTCTGAAACCTAGAAGAGAACGGCCACAAGCTAGTGGTATTGCAGAGATGAGCAAATCCCAGAGATAAAACTTTGTTTGCTACAATCTGCTCTGAATCACTCTCAATTCAAGTTGAAGAAGAAGACCATGAGCCTGGAAAGGCTGATTATCCATGTCATGGCTCATCAGTTTAAGTTTCTTTTTTGAGTGCAACAGGGCAACTACTTAATGGAGAAGAGATTTGTGGCATTGTAGATTTCTGATATCTCTTATAATATAGGAGTCTGCAGGTTGCTGTTTAGTTTTGGCAATCTAAGCACATTGTAATTTTTTTTTTCTTCTACAAGTAGTCAAGTGGAATATTGACAAAAATAGATGAAAATAATTAGTAGATAATCAAAGTAGGGCCTGATGAGCTTTCAACTTCCAGGTATGCTAAAGGTAAAGAAAACAAAAGACTACTTCTACAGACGACAGGGTCAGGTGAATGTAATAAAAAGTAAATCATGAAAGCAAGAAGCCACTTGGGAGGCAGAAGTGCATGTTTTGCTCCACCATTTTAGCTTTACATAATTAAGTAAGGTATCTTTAACTGTTAACTTGACTGGGAATAAACTTATGGTCCTGCAGGTTGAAAGCAAAAGTACTTGGGGGAAGGCAAGAAATCTTCTATAATTTTCTCTTTGCTGTTGTATGTTTTTGTAATTGGTGGATTCCTTCCGGGCCAAATTCCATTGTGGCGGATTCAATCAATGGAAATTTATGTTCCTGGCTTTTAAAAGTAAAAGGCGACCTCCTAATTTTCTGGTCAATTCTATCATTCTCAGAAAGAAAAATGCTTTCTGATTAACTTGTAAGGTTCTTCATTACATTTTCCTGCTCAGACTTGTGCTTTCATTTTAGCTATTGATGGTGAAGGTGCAATGGATTCCGGACAAATTATTCTGTATTCAATTATTTTCAGGGACATCATACTGTTAGCTATAAAGATCTTAAAATTTGAACATCTAACCGTCATTATGCAATATCCCATATATGTTCTTTCAAAAGTTCAAAACCAGATAATGCATACTCAACATGCCAACATATAGAAATGAAAAACCAACTCGATTAGCATGAGAACAGTGCACTGACCTTGAATGAATCACCTTCAATTGGTTTTATACATCCGTCCCCATCCACATTTGAGGTTGATGTGCACTTTCACTGTTATCATTGTTGGGATTTATCAGATTATGCAGCAAGATAGAAACACCTAAATCTGGAATAATAAACATAGCAGAACACAACAGCAATATAAAAGCAACAAACACACCCAAGTTTTAACGTGGAAACCCTCCAATGTGAAGGGAAAAACCACGGGACAAACTTCGATAAACTTCCACTGTGAAAATGGGATTACAGCTACCAATCTCTCTAGAACCCTAATGGATAAACTCTCAAGAGAAACACTCTTGGACACAAACTCACAAGAAGGCTAGCAAAGAAAGGATTAAGTTCTCTTTCTCTCCCTCTACAGAACTCACTCTATTTGTAATCAAGTTTCTGTCTTGCATTAAATACCAAGTAATCCAAGACCCTTCTAGTCTTCTCGAGAAGATAAGAGATACACCAAAGCTAATTGGTTACAGCTGCACGCCTTCCTTCTTGGAAACTGAACCGACCTCTTCTCTTTTTTTCTTTTCTCAAGACAGACTCCAACTTGGTTTAAAACAGCTATTAAATAGTTGTCTAGGATGAGGAGGAAATTAAAGTAGAAAATAAGAATATGATTTTGGGTTTAATAGTTTGATAATCTATTCTTCTCCATATATGAGGTATATATAGGGATACAAAACCTACATCTACAAGGAAATTATATTCTAAGATTACACTAATTAATCTACCTATACATACAAGGAAAGTAAATATCCTAGAATATTCTACACTCCCTCTCAAGTTGGCGCATATATGTCAATCATGCCCAACTTGTCAATTGAGTCATCAAATAGTTTCCTTGACACTTCTTTTGTAAGAACATCTGTCAATTGGTCTTCTGTATATACGAAAGGGAATCGAATGACTTTCCTGTCTAAGTTCTTCTTGATAAAGAATCGATCAATTAAGCTCCACATGCTTAGTTCGATCATGCTGAACTAGATTATGAGCAATTTCAATTGTTGACGTATTATCACAATGCAAGTCCATAGGCTTCTTAAGTTTGACTCGTAAGCTCTTTAACACATTTTGAATCCATAACAACTCACATACGCCTTGGCTCGGCACGTCCTCGTCTAGAGCTAGAGCTGGAGTAGGAGTAGACACGTGGGTCAGCTCATCTGGATGTGACACGTCCCCGTGTGCAGGAGCAGACATGTGGGTTTCTGCCAACAACTGGTTCTCGGCTCGGCTCAGCTGATCACGATGTGTCCTCGGGTCAAGTGCGGCTACTGGCGCGTCAGACATGCTGGGCCCACTCTTTTCAGTAAGTTGTCTAAGACTAGATTTGGTTCCGGTACCAATGTGATGACTTCTAATTGCAAATCGTGCTTCTAATTCTTCTAATTCATCGAATTCATGTCCTTCGAATGTTTGTTGAGGGTTCCTTTCACAAGCTCTCTCCCCCTGAAGGAAAGACTCTGAAACTCCGATAGAGAAATACGGCTCAGATTCTCGAAAAGACACATCAAGAGACGTATGTATCGTGTCGGTCTTCGGTTCATAACATCTATTGCCCTTTTGAAATTCTGCATAGCCTACAAAAATACATTTTTTGGCACGATGATCAAGTTTGCTTCGTTGAGGCTTGGGAATATGAGCATACACTATGCAGCCAAAGACACGCGGCTCTAAGTTGGGCATCGATGTAACTGAAAGAAGCATGTGAAGTTGTTGCTGAGGGTTTTGAAACTCAATCACTCGAGAATGAGTACGATTGATGAGATATGCAGCAGACTTTACAGCTTCACCCCAATATTCACGAGGTACATTCATGCCAAATAACGAGGCATGAACAACTTCAAGTAACTGCCGATTCTTCCGTGATAGGAGCACAATGTGCGACGATATTAATATGCTTATGCCCTCGTTTATGCTTTGTTTAACCCTTATTTGTCTAAGATTGAATCATAATGTAGTTTAGTGTCGATTTGATAGAGTTTTGAAAATATATGCTTTAGAATCCGAAAAATGACTAAGTTTGAGAAATCTGGAAAATAATGCAAAATGTGTCTTTTTCGTGAATCTGAGATGAATGTAATTGTGACTTATCCTTTTCCAAATTTGCTGAAATCTGGTATGTATGTTATTGGCTTACTAATGGATTTTGTGTCAAAAATACAGATCAATCGGAGTTCGGGAAGTCACCCAAAAGATAGCTGCAAATCAGCAGTTCGAGCAAAACGATCCAGAGACTTCCAGGATTTTTCCTGGGACTGTATCCTAAATTCAAAAATTCATTCTGGACGTTTCACAAGGAATGTGAACAAGTCCTTTTATATGGAGGAAGCTCTGTGTGTCTAGTTTCTCTGAGACTTAGAATCGCATCAATCGGAGCTCCGAGAAGAGAGTTATGCCAGATTTACTGGAGCAAGGTCATTCCTGCCGAGAAAACCATGTTTCTGCCTCTTTTCCTTTATTTCTGCTTTCGATGGAAATTTTGGTGTACAATTGCATACTTGAAGATTTTCCAAGCTTATTGAAGGATAGAGGAAGACATCGAGCCAAGGCAATGGGGGAAATCGCGAAGAAAGAAGTATTCCTAGTCGAGCTAGGAAATGTTGCCAATCGGCAAGAGCATCTGCCGGTCTTGTGTTCTTGGCATTTTGGGTATTTTCTATGGATCAAGATCGTCCAAATGGAGTTGTCAAGTCTACGTAAGAAGTCCATAAAGATATACAACCCATGCTATGAAGAAAAATCAGAAAAAGAAGTCCAAGAATGCAATATTTATCCCACAAGGAAACTTAAACCAACTAGGACAAGGAATTCCCTTTTCTTGTGTGGCCGGCAAACCCTAGCCTTTTCTCTATATATAGCCAACGAATTTTTCAGAAAAGATGATCTCATCTCAAGCATAAAGTACTAGCTAAAGCTCTACCAAGTCTCACAAGCACCAACACCCAAATACTTAGCCAAAATCCATCACCACCACCATCCAAAGTCCGAATCCTCTCATCTGTGTTACTGCCGAAATTCCAAAGCAGCAACCGCACCCTTTCCACCATACGATTGAGGAGTCTTCAAGGTTTCTAAAGTGTGATCCATTTCCCCTATGGCTTTTGTATTCTATTTTGTTTGGTTATATTGTATGAACTCGATTCGATTCTTGTTTTTTATTGAACTCCTATGTAAACTGATTGCATAATTGATGTTTATGTTAAAGTTTTGTGATTTTAGCATGTAAATTTTGTGTGTATGATAATTAGGACAGTAGGTATTTGATGTATGATTTAGACTTAAAATCGATTAGTAATCTAAGGTGAGGGCATCTAAACCGATCATTAGTGTTGTTTAAAGCATTTGTTGTTTAAAACATGTAATTCTAAGTGCTAGGTTTCATATGATTGAGTAATATGATTAAGTTATACGAGTTGAGTTTTCTTGATTGTGTTGCTCACCTAGATTTAATAACCTTAGAACTTGCAAGTTTAATAAGAAGATTGACAACTTTACTTGTTTGCTTGTTTTCGATTTAGACTCTTGTGCTTAAATGTTAAAATGTTTAAAACCGGATTAGCATAAACTTTAGGATCGAAGGCGAATAGCATGATCTTAAAACATTAGAAGTCTTACAATTGGTTAAAAGGCTAATCGCTCTAATTGTAGTCGAAATTGGTTAAGTCTAAGATGTGTGAATACTTGTTCCTTACTTTCTTGCATGCGAGTCTACATGTTAAAGAGTCTTTTGTGTGAACTACTTGGTGTGAGAGATGATGATCAACTTGTACATAGTAGAATAGGATTTTATTTTTGTGCCTAGTATAGGGCAGTCCTATGGCTGCCGAACCTCAATTCCCCCAAGATGTGACGTTTTTGTATATGTGTTTTTGTCTAACAATCTCATGTTTCAGGTACCCTTAATCCCCAGCTTAGAACGATCCCTACTTGCTCATACTACTAACGATATTTTGTAGGGTTATTATTTGTGCTTGCTTAGGCACTCATCAGTGGGGGGGGGGGGGGGGGGGGGGAAGTATCCCACGTTTCCCAGTCTACACAAAAACGGATCTAACATGGCATCATTCGTATGAAGGGTTAAGGCTAAGACCAACAAAAGCGGCTTCCCCCTACATATTACACTTTAGAAACTACAATAAACTCAAACATACACAACACTATCAACTTCCTAAAAATTAAACTAAGTTATTACACACATACATTCTTTATACATCATGCAACTTTCGAAATTTAAACTCTACATGCGGAAGCATATTTCTACTTTACAAATCCCAAATAAAACCAAAAATTACAAACTTCACAACTTTACAACAAAAATTTCCAGCAACTTTATATACACAACATTCACACAATTCAAGCTTTTATAATCCCCGGCAACGGTACCAAAAATTGATGAGAGTCTAAACTCGCACACAATAATAACCCTACAATCGTTAGTAGTATAGAAATAAGTAGGGATCGTTCTAGCCGGGGATTAAGGGTACCTGAAACATGAGAATGTTAACACAAAACACATATATACACAAATAATGTCACGTTATTTACATATATACAAAATACATCATCATGGGGAATTGAGAGAGGTTCGGCAGCCATAGGGCTGCCCTAAATTCTAAGATACGAAATACAATGCAGGAATTTAAACTCTAAACTACTATATATAAGTTTGGTCGACATCTTTCACACAAAGCACTCATCAAAAACTATCATAACACATAGAAAATCACAAGTAAGACTCACATCAAGCATGCAACAAAATACTCTCGACTCGACTTAGTTCCAACCTAATTAGCTCCTACAAAGTTTCACTAATCGATTTTAGACTTCTCAAGCACTTTAAGGTTTTCTATTAAAGCCTAACCCTAAAGATTTATACTAGACATATTCGAGAACACTTACAACGTCGAAAACAAACATGCCAAGTAATTAAGTTCAAAGTCTTTTTAGTTGGATACCTATTAACATGTATGGCGTCACTCATCATGCATAAACACGCAAGTTTCAATGAAATACTCTACTCCTAATGCAACAACAAAAACCAAGACAAAGACACATTCGACTTGACTCAAGTTATTACGAGAGATGAGACCTAGACCTAGACAAACATCATGGCCGTGACTATGCCTACCTCTAAATCTCATGTGCACACGAAATCATGAAACTAACCAAGTACGAGAAAAGAATAAGATTGTGAACATGCTTCCCAAAAGACTACCTACGATTTCTACATGTTAAGTTTACATGTTTTTATCTTTTTAACAACAACAAATTTCGACACTTAGAATTAATAAATAAAACCAAGATACAAATTTTACTTTCACATTAAACTTGCAAAACCAAACAAACAAATTGTTCTTACATAGACATAAAAACAAATACCAAAAGAACATACAAACTGCATAGACATAGTTTAATAAAACGATAAAATTACAAGCCGAAGGGAGTAGATCACACATTTAGACACCTTAGGGCAGCAGCTCGGTTGATCTTGATGGAGGATGATGGTGGTTTCGGCAGATATTTTATGGGTGGTGGTGATGGTGTTTCGGCAAGAATTCTATCTAGGACTTAAGGTAGAAAATTTAGTAAAGCTTTAGACTTGCGTTTTGGCTTAAGATGTGCCCCTTTTTCATGATGGGTGTCGGTCTCAATATATAGAGAAAAGGGTTGTGCAGTTTGGAAATTTTTCTTGTTCAAAATGGGAGAGAAATCTACATTAAATAAGGTCTCCCAATCTGAGTTGGAATAGGCTTTTCTCTCCCAAATTGCACAAGAAAACTCTTGCTTGACCGGCTTATGATTTCTTCATATATCTAGGACACGCATAGAAAGCTTCCTGGACATTGTATAGCATTTGAGAATGATTTGGCACGCTTGCAGCCGCTTGAAAATATTACCGGAAATTCCTCTCTGCTCGCGGGTACAGACTTTGCTAGTACCGGGTACTGGCAAAGCTTCATGGCAGGTCGTGTGAACATGTATACTGGCATGCGCGGATGGTTGGCGAGAGGATATGTGCAGGCTGGTGAGTTAGTGCTGGCGGCTGATCTTCTGGCGAGCGAGGCTGCAGGCGGATGAGTCTGATGGCGAGCGAACAAGGGTTTAGCGAGCGAGCTGCTGGCGAGGCTAATCTGCTGGCGAATAAGTATTTTCTCGGCAGATTTGACCTTTATGACTTTAATCGAACATAACTTTTTCCTCATTATTCCGATTGATGCGATTCTAAGTCCTAGAGAAACTAGACACACAGAGCTTTCCTATGATATGTGATTCGCCTCCTAGTTCTAAGTGATGCGTCGTACAGAAATTCCGGAAGTCAGGACACAGTCCTAGGAAAATTCTGGAAGTCTCTGGATCGTTTTGCTCAAACTACCAAGTTGCAGTCATCTTTTGGGCGACTTTCCGAACTCTGATTAATCTGAATTTTGACACAATACACATTAGCTTACCAAAAAAATGTAAACCAAATTTCATTAAATTTGGAAAAAGATAAGTCACACTTCCACGAGTCTCAGAGTCACGAAAAATACAACTTTTGCATTATTTCTTCAGATTTCTTAAACTTAGTCATTTTTCAGATTATTAAGCACATTTTTCCAAAACTCTACCGAATTGATACTAAACAAAATTATGACTCTATCTTAGATAAATAAGGGTTAAACAAAGCATAAACGAAGGCATAAGCATATTAATATCGTCGCACATTGTGCTCCTATCAGCCGTGTAGGTTCTAAGGTGATGTGTTTCGTAGAAGGTACTGAATGCGACCTCATCTTTTTGACCAGATGATGCATGACGTCGCTAACCACGACCCATACTTTGTTCAAAAGCTTGACGTCTCCGGTCGGCCTGGCTTGTCAACAGAGCCAAAGCTGACTTGCGCCATTACTTACGGGCTTCCCGCGAGATTCTAAGTCACTTCACCAAAGCAATATGGACAGTCTACCATAAACATTACCTTTGTCGTCCATCAAAGGCAGATTTGCGAAGGTTTCTCATCAATGTTGCTGACAAAAGAGGGTTCTCTGGAATGATTGGAAATCTCAACTGTATGCACTGGCAGTGGAAAAACTACCTCACCTCATGGCAAGGGCATTTCACCGGTTACAAAGGAAAGCCAACTATCATTCTAGAGGCGGTTGCATCTTACGATACTTGGATTTTGCACACATTTTTTAGACTTCCACGCTCCCTCAATGATATCAACGTCAATGGACAATCTCCTCTATTCAATGTAATTTGTAGAGGTGAGTGTCCTCGAGTCAAATACTATATAGCTTATCGCTAATATGGCCAATGCTACTATCTAGTTGATAGGATCTACTCGAAATGGGGGAATTTTGTGAAGGCGATTAGAAACCCGATGATGCCACAACAAGCTCATTTCACAAAGATGCATGAATCATTCATAAAAGACGTGGAAAGGGCATTTGAAATACTCCAAGCTCGTTTTGCAATTATCAAAGGACCAGCTCGTGGGGAAGCTTTTCAGTACATCATGATGACCTGTATAATTTTGGATAATATGATTGTTGAAGATGAGCGCGACGAAACTGGAGATGTTCATGAAGTCGATCCAGATGAGGTGCCAACAAGACCAAGGAGAGCAGAAATATACGCCACCTTGTGCAAGCCAGTCTAATCTTTCTCCAACGAGTTTCACACCCTCTTCCTGACCTAACAACCGAACCAACGGGTTTGCAAGTTTCGTACACTTCCCATATACGATCTCATAGTTTTTTCTTCTCTTAATTGGTAGGCTTGTCTCCATCTTCACCAATGACAACCACCGCTATACACAACGCTACATTTTCGGGCTTTTTTCAAACTTCTCCTCTAACTTTGGTGGTGGCCATTTTTGAAAGAAAAAAAATTGAAAACTAGCTAGATGAAAAAAAAAAATGTGGAAATAAAGACTTTGCAAAGAGATGAGAGAAGGGTTGGAGTATAAAACTATAAAGAAAGATGAGAGGTTTTATAGATTTTGTCAATTTTACTGTTCCAACAGGTAAATTATATTTTATATATTTTTCAGTTTTTTTTTTCTAGTTGTTTTCTGTTTTTTTTTACCTATTTTCTAATTTTCCAATTTTTCTATGGGTTCCAACGGATATATTTTTCAATTGTGAAATCTGGGCCGTCGGATCCAGAGAAGCCCACAACGACTAGTCTCGAGTGGGGTGACGCCAAACTGCTTGAGTCATCCGCGCGTCCGTTCTTATCTTTAAATTTTTATCGTTTAGCGCGCGTTGCAGACATAGCAGCAGGAAGGCACGTTGCAAGCAGAGCAGAAGGAAGGCTGCTGTGACGCAGGTCCCAGCTGTGGCAAATGGGTTTCCTGATAGGAGCACAAAGTGCTACGATATTAATATATTTATGCTCTCATTTATGCTTTGTTTATGCCCTCACTTATGCTTTGTTTAGCCCTTATTTATCTAAAATCGAGTCATAATATGGATTAGTGAATTTTGGTAGAGTTTGGAAAAAATGTACTTAAAAGCTGAAAATTTACAGAAAATTAACAAAGTGCTGAAAATCGAAGTCATTATATGTTTTGTTGAATCTGTAAAGCTTCCATGTTACTTTTGATGGATTTTTCTTCTTTTATGAGCAGTATATACATATATGATCGAGCAATGGAAGGAGTTTGAGTGATTGGAGCTAAAGAATATGCCAGAAATTGCCACGCAAATTCGGATACTATAAATTCCAGGAGTTTCCTGGGAACATCACTCAAATTTCCGATTTTCCCCAGAACAGCTCATTTGGAGCTAGAAGACATGCCATATATGCTTGGAAGGAAGGTCTAGCGACCGCAGGAGGGCGGAGTCCCCGGGCGGCGCGGTTTTGCCAATGAGCACGTCGGCACCCCCGCAGTCGCGCGCTTCATTCTAGGATGAAGTCGTGACCCCGACCGCACGGTCATTACAGATACTCACCGACTCTGTGTCGGATCTAAAGGCCCAAATGGAGGCCAACAAGAGAAGGGCAACGCGGCCGATGGAAGGTGCGCGATTCAATGAACACGTGGGCCCTTTCTCGCACCGGGTTCTGGAATCAGGGAGGTCTGGTAACCAGAAATCCCTAAAGCTCACGTACTCAGGATCCGGCTGCCCATACCAACATTTAGATAGTTTCCGGTCCCAAACGTGCGCCAAGGGCTATTCCGATGCAGTGTGCTGCAACATATTCCAGGAAACCCTATCTGGAGAGGCGCTCAGCTGGTTCTATGAGCTCCCAGCAAACTCCATCGAGGCGTTTGAGCAACTGGCCGACATGTTCGTAAGCCGCTTCATCCTCCGGGTCGAAGGAGCCCGGACATCAACCATCCTCTTCAACTGCAGACAGGCACCTGGCGAGGAGCTAAGGACGTTTGTCAACCGCTGGCAAACAGCGACGGCCGGGGTTCGGAACCTCGACAAGGGTATCGCCGAGATGGCGTTCAAATAGGGGGTTCGGCCAGGAAAATTTTCCTACGTCGTACGGGTGGAACTCCCGCAGGGGTATGACGAGCTAATGGTGATGGCCATCAGGCACGCTCAGGCGGATCATGAAACGTACGGGCAACACCTGTTGAAGAGAAAGCGGGAGGAGCATCCCCTGGCCGGCCGAGAAAACAAGGCCAGCCAGCGGAGCAAGAACCGAGGCGCCCAACCAAGCAGACCCGGCAGAAATTGGGGGAACCAACAGCAGCAGAAGTCCTATCATGACAAACCCCAGGGCGAGCACAAGCCGACGCAGTACCGGCAAGAACGCCCTCTGGCGATCATGCCAGCAGAACGTCAAGAGGTCTTCACCACTCTAACCTCTTCATACGAGGACATCTTGCACGAAAACGGGAAAATCATTCCCCCACCACCGAGGAGCGAGTACCCAAAAGGGAAACTTACCCAGGCGCGAACAGGCAAGTACTGCTCCTATCACGACGAAGCTACCCATCGGACGAACAGTTGCTTCGCCCTCAAGACAGCGGTGGAGGGTTTGATTAACAGCGGTCAGCTTCAGCGGTATATAGGGGAAAGGAGAGCAGATCCCGACCGGAAGCAGGGCCAGGGCTGGTAAGCACGCCCGGACCCGGTGAAGGTTTAGGTGCCAGAAATTCCAAGCAGTTAGTTTGGCATATCAACGATTCAACCAACGCAACATTATAAGATATATATACCAGCTATTTCAAGAGGAATCTAAGGAATTCCACCGGAGCAAAAATGTACATCCAAAGGGCATAATACAAAAAAAAAAAAAAACCGTTCCAGCAGATTTAAAAAAAAAAAGAACAAAACAAAAATCTTAAGGAGCCGCGTCTCCCCCTTCAGCGGGCATCCCACCAGCTTCCCCAGATAGAGCCACCGCATCTTCTCTAGCGGGTGCAGATGGTCGAGGCCCGCCTTCCCCTTCCAGCTGCTCCTCTTCTGCCAGCTGCCAATGGGTATCGTCATCGGCCCCCACCTTCGGCATTCGTGAGGTATCCAGGTACCCCTTCTCTTCCCACTTCACGTAGGCATCGGCGATACCCGACTCCCTAGCCTTTTCCAGGAGCTCAAGAAACTGATCACTATCGTGATATTTGAGGACAACCCGCTGGAAAAGCTCTCGGTCCTCTTCGCCAGCCGCTGCGGCAGCGGCGGCACGCACAGCGGTAGCTCCCACTTGGAGCTCATCCACTCTGGCCTCCAGCTCGGCCCTCTCCTCCTCAACCCGCTCCCTCTCCTCCTCGAGGCTCCAGACCTGATCCTCTAGCTTGGCCACCTGCTTCTTGGCCCTCTCCTCCAGCCTGACCTTCTCCCGCTCAAGCCTGGACTTCTCAACTTCCAGGCGCTCACGGGCTCCTGTCAGAGCGGCCACCTGCCTCTTCAACTCCGACAGCTCCTCACTCTGGTCCGGCTGGTACAGATTGTACAGTAGCTATAGAACAACAGGGAGCCGATTAAGCAAACAACAAAAATAATGAACCCTTCAGAAGTTATGGGCGGTGCCGTGGCACTAAGCAATTCTTACCCGGAGGACCGACTCCTTGCTCTTCTGGCGGTTCTCCCCCGACAAGGTTCCAGCGACCCCAGGCCTATCCAGACCAAGGCCAGCCACATCTGCTGCCAGACTCCGGACGAAGGGGCTCTCCAGACCTCCCCTCTGTTCCTCCGCAGGAGCGGGGCTACTCTGCTGACCGGCAGAATTTGGGGCAGCAGCGGCCTTGTCCCCAGCGGAACTCGTCGCACCGCTGGTCAACTTGAGCCATTTCGCCAAGTTTTCACCAGACGACCGGCCAGTCAACGTCACCAGCACGGAGGGAGGGACGTCCATGATCCTCCGCCTCTTCTCACCCAGGCCGTCCGGTGAAGAAGCTTGTGCGCCTGTCCGAGAGACCCTGGTGACAAGCGGGACCGATCCCGGTCGGTGCGGAATCATGTTCGTCCCACCAGGAACCTTTGGTGGCCCCCCGGTGGTCTTGCCCTTTCCGGGTCTCGCCTTGGACGCAGCGGGGTGAGCCTTCACACGCCTTAGGGTATATGCGTCGTCCTCAACATCCAAGGCCCTCGGCTCGGCATGAATGGTAAGCCGACCGGACTCCTCATCCACCGAGGTCCGTGAAACGGCCTCTCCTTTCTCCTTCAACCTCGAGACAAGGTCTTCATCGTCCATGGATAGTGTATTACCGGGCTTGACGACCGTCAGGGAAGATGCACCTGCAGAACAAACAAAGGGTTAGTATCAACTCGGCCAGCAGAAACGCCACCACTAAAACCCTGCTACGCACCGGGATCCCGCCCAAGACAGCAGTATTCTAACACCTCCTGCCATATGAAGTTGTAGGAGCTTCACTCAGGATCTTCCCAGCACCCGAGTATCGTCATAATCTTATCCCGCTCCAACTCGGACAGTACGAACGATTGGTTGCCAAGGGGCTGGAAGGCACCAGGAACCCGGTACATCCTGCTCCTTTTCTGCCACTTCCCACTCGCCATCACCACTTTCTTCCTCTAGTTATTGTCCACCCAGGAAGACAGGTGGGTGATGATAGGCTGGAAGTGTCGGGCGCTAAAGGTCAGACAACCCCGACACCCTTTCTTCTTCGAGAAGGACAGTCTGTACAATGCCCGGAACTCGTTCACCGTTGGCATGCTCATCCCGGACAGCTCGTACAGACAATCGAGGCTCAGCAGCTGCCTCCACTGGTTCCCGGAAAACTGCGCGGGAGACACTTGCAGAGCGCTAAGCATATACTACACGAAGTCTAGCAGCGGGAGGGAGAACCCGTGACGAAATTGGTCTCTGTGAACAGAAACCCAACCCGCCTCTGGGTTACAGGCCGATTCTCCGGGATTCAGCGGCCGTAATGCCACCTCATCGGGGATATTCCACGTCTCCCGGAAGGCGGCAATCTCTGCAGGGCTCATAGTACCTTCCGGTTCATCGCACACTACAGCCTTTTTCCCACTCCCGATAGTGTAGCTCACGGGCGGAGTGCCAGGAAAGCGCACCCCGTGCGGGATGCCCTCAGAATCCAGAGACCCGGAAGACGAGACCCCGCACCGGGAGCGGTCAGCGGCTTCAGACTCCGGGGAATCCGAACCGAGCCAATCCTCCAATATCTCCTCATCGTCCACCACGGGACGCCTGTCGGCCGATTCAGAAGCCCCATCAGAGCTCGTAGAAGCCATTTAACCTAAGGGAAAGAAAACAAAATCCCACCACTGGTCAGCAATAAGCTAGAACATCGCTCTCTGCGACTGCTCCCCAAGTTTGCCGCAGACACCCCGCTCAAAACGACTCACAGTCGGCAACAGAGCACCCCCACCCCCCCCCCCCCCCGCCCGCCGCCGCCGCCGCAAAACACCAACCAAAAAGAAAAAAACACGAAGCAAAGAAAGCAAGACTTATCGATTACTATGCACAACCGAGGAAAGTCAGTCCTACGAAAACACCGAGCAATGGTAGGCAAAGAACCAGAACGCTTGAAGCACGGATATCGCGAGGCACCTTCACAGAACTTTCGCCGGATTCCTCTCCAACCTTCTCTTCTTCTCTCTGGGCCAAGAGCAAAAACAGAAATAATAAAGACAAAGGAGGCCTTTTTATAGACGGGTCTGATTCCCTAGGTACCCCTGTAATCCCCCCAAATACTCAATCGAGGCAAGTCAAACGCTTGCGAATCCAGACCCTCCATCTCAGATCGCTCCCTACTGACACGTGTCCCAGCATCGATAACCTTTCCACGCCATCATAACTGATTGGACTAATGGGCTTCCTCCTTAAATGCATGTCAGCCACTTGTCCCGCCTACAAGCGGCAGTTAAGGGAGATAGGGGCGGGAACCGAGGCGTCAAGCCCCCCCACTTCCCCAAGGGCCATGACATCTCACCGGTTAGGTACCATTCAACCGGCTCCATGGCATCTCACCGGTTAGGTACCATTCAACCGGCTCCATGACATCTCACCGGTTAGGTACCATTCAACCGGCTCCATGGCATCTCACCGGTTAGGTAGTATTCAACCGGCTCCATGGCATCTCACCAGTTAGGTAGCATTCAACCGGCTCCATGGCATTTCACCGGTTAGGTACTATTCAACCGGCTCCATGGCATCTCACCGGTTAGGTAGCATTCAACCAGGCTCCATGGCATCTCACCGGTTAGGTACCATTCAACCGGCTCCATGACATTCCACCGGTTAGGTACCATTCAACCGGCTCCATGGCATTCCACCGGTTAGGTACCATTCAACCGGCTCCATGGCATCTCACCGGTTAGGTAGCATTCAACCGGCTCCAGGGCATCTCACCGGTTAGGTACCATTCAACCGGCTCCATGGCATCTCACCGGTTAGGTACCATTCAACCGGCTCCATGGCATCTCACCGGTTAGGTACCATTCAACCGGCTCCATGGCATCCCACCGGTTAGGTACCATTCAACCGGCTCCATGGCATCTCACCGGTTAGGTAGCATTCAACCGGCTCCATGGCATTCCACCGGTTACGTAGTATTCAACCGGCTCCAAGGCATTCCACCAGTTTCGCCACTTTCCTTCGCCCCTGCGGGCAAGGACAAGCCAGCAACAACTCAAGACTTCAAACACATGGGCTTTATAAACCCGGGAGAGTTTACATATAACACATGCAAACTTTTCCAGCAGGCTAAAAACCCTGCATCACACTGAACTGTGATAAATATAGGGATCCAAGGCGAGACTTGTTATCTCCACGCCACCCCACCGGGCAGATTGTTTCTCTAAACACAGAAAAAATCTCCCCGCAGGCACGTTACCCCATGCTTATTCCAACACAAGCTGGGCCGAGCCATCGGGCTACTCCCGGCCTGCCCCGCCGTTGGCAGCAATTTTACCTTGGGAACTTGGGGGACTCGTTCCGACATGCCAATGCACTCGTCCGGGTTTCACCCCGCTCCATATCTATTGCATGGCGGATCTCAATGCCACATCATCATCCCATGCACTCGTCCGGGTTTCACCCCGCTCCACATCTATTGCATGGCGGATCTCAACGCCACATCATCAACCCATGCACTCGTCCGGGTTTCACCCCGCTCCATATCTATTGCATGACGGATCTCAACGCCACATCATCATCCCATGCACTCGTTCAGGTTTCACCCCGCTCCATATCTATTGCATGGCGGATCTCAACGCCACATCATCATCCCATGCACTCGTCCGGTTTTCACCCCGCTCCATATCTATTGCATGGCGGATCTCAACGCCACATCACCATCCCATGCACTCGTCCGGGTTTCACCCCGTTCCATATCTATTGCATGGCGGATCTCAACGCTACATTGTCATCCCATGCACTTGTCCGGGTTTCACCTCGTTCCATACTCATGGCACGACAACACTTGAGCACAATACCATCAGTATTGCAAGTATACTCATAACTGTCACACGTCATCTTTAATAGGTACTCACATCACCACGCCTTCTCTGCCCGAACGCCCGATCACGCCCAATCTTCAATGCGGACTTGGGGGACTGGGCACCGTTGGGTCGGTAACCCTGCGGGTCTGCGGGACAGGAGCAAGACATATTAAGTCCCCATTCAAGATTGCACTTGACCGGGAACTTGGGGGACTTGTTGACAGTAGCCACAGAGGGGCTACATAAGCCCACAGACTCGCAACCAGTGTATCTGGGGCCGGACTGAGGCCTGGAGCGGGATCACCAGCACCTGGACCCGAGGTCCAGCAGTCTACCTTGTGACCAGGGGCCCGGGGACGCCAGCCTGTCGAACGGGCCACCAGAGCTGTCCTTTTGTGTGTGAACAGAAGGAAACCAGCCCCACATCGAAGAGTAAGGCCAGACTCCACGTCCGACCACCTATATAAAGGCCTCAACTATCCTCTTTAATAGGTAACTGATCTCTCCAACTGCTTATCATACGTGCTTAAGTTATCTATTCATCCCAACTGTACTAACTTAGGCATCGGAGAGGAGAAGACCGGCCCGCCCGGTATTCCCCTTAGTTAGCAGGTTCGCAGGAGGAGATCACATCTAGATTCACCAGTCTCTACCAGGCCTACGTGTTTCTGCAGAAACAGCCGACAAGTCTCCTAAACCTACTCGGTTTAGGTTTTCTTTTCCTTCTTGTTGCCGGTTTTATGCAAGATTTTCCCCTATAAATAGAGGCCGAACCCTATGTAGAAACTTGTCACATTCCAAAGTAAAAACTCTAGCCAAAGCTCTACCAAAGTTCACCCGAAAATCCTACACAAAACCAAAAGCCGAAACGCATCCCCACTTTCATCAAAAAGACCTAAACCGTCCCACCACCATCTCCATCGGATCAACACAATTTGCTACCCCAAAAGTGTTTACAAAGTGTGATATACCCCCTACTCTCGGTTTGTAATAGTTTTATGTAGTTATGCTTAGTTTTGTCTATGAAACTTGTATAAATTTTTTGTTTCAATTTGCATGTTTATGTGTGAAACGATTTGAAGTTTGGTTTTATGATTTGTATGTTAAATTCGAGTTTCAACTATTCTTGTGGGTTTTAGAGGTTAAAATTTAGATTGCATGATAAATTATAAGGAAAAGATGTAACAAAATAGTAAATAGGATAACCGGCAAGCATGTTAACTTAGTTGTAGTTTCGATCTTGGTTTGTTCTTTAAATCCGTGTGCCTTAAAGATTGGTGGTCTAATTGAGTCATGACATTTAGGGTATCAATCTCATTAGCCGAAATAAACATAGGTTAATTCAGACGTTGAGTTGTCTTAATTTGTGTTGTTTCACTAGGGATCGAGTGGTTTAAAAGAACTTAGCATGTTGATGTGAGAAGAGTGACGCCTTACTTGCTAATATGTTTCTAACTAAAAAGACTTTGTGCTAAATTACTTGTCGTGTTTGTTTACGTCGTTTATAATATTCAAAGATGACTAGTATAATTTTTAAGGTTAGGCGTTTGTTCACTTAAAATACATGAGGAGTCTTAATCGATTAGTGAAACCGTTTATGAGCTAATTAGGTTGGAGTTAAGTCGAGTCTACATCATTTTAATATGTTGCCGGGAGCCTTATTTACCAAATTGTTGTGTGTTTTGATTGTTTTTTTGTTATTGCTTTATAGAAGAATGTCGACCAACTTGTACATAGTAACTTAGATTTTATTTTCTTGTTTTTATTTCGTGTCTAGTAACTTTAGGGCAGCTTGCTGCCAATTCAAAACATCCCCCAAGTTGTGACGTGTAAATATGTTTATAATGTAAATATTTGTCTAACATTCTCATGTTTCAGGTACCCTTAATCCCCGGCTAGAACGATCCCTACTTGTTTATACTACTAACGATATTTTGTAGGGTTATCATTGCTTGAGTCGCCTTGGCGATCAATCATTTCATTCTTCATATCATCCCTAAAATGGGTTGGGTTTGGGCGTGGAACCCAATTATGGGTATGCGTTTCAATGGTTGGAGAACGATTTTTATGGGTTTTGAGTTTGGGTATAGGTTTCCATCTGATTGTTGGAGATACCTCATGCGAATATAATTATGATTGTTATGAAGCTACACATGCATCTTCATCCAATATTAAATAAATCATTTCCATATGTGTAACAGATTGGACATCTCTAATTCACAATGACATTTTCAAAAAAGGAAAAATGGAATGTGAAGATCAAACCTTTTATGGGTGAAGTTTCCCAAGAAATGATGAGAGGTTCAGCTGAAAGCAATACAAGTTGAAGAAGAAGATCATGAGTCTTGAAAGGTGCATCATCCATGTCATGGGGCAACAAGTGCATTTTATATTTGGGTCTACAGAAAAGCAACTACTTAAGATTAACGAAGAAGAATCTTGACGCATTCCAGATTTTTGACTTCTCATCCGAGAATCTAAGGACTCTGTTTATTGTTTGGGTTAGAGGGCTTAATTGAGATTTAATAACTAGTTAGTAGATAATCGAAACAGGTAATGAGGCTGGGTTCAAAAGCTTGGCCCAAAGTCCATTCTACGGATACCAACAGTTGTAATTGGGCCATAAAATTCAGGCTGCATGGACTCAGTCTCTCAATGGTGTAGTGAGTAATGACTGCTATTTGTTGAAATTTTGTTTGTTTTTATATTTTTTGAAGTCTAAATCCTCAACAAAAATCAAGTGGGAAAATTTTATTGGCTAAAGATATAAAGGTAAATAAAAGTAGATTGAATACGTTATTTTCTTCATATTGATACTTTGTATAGTTTTATTTTCCTTTTCTTTTTCCTAATCATAGAAGGGAGACCTAGTGGAGCAAGTCAGTCCTCTTATATTGCACACAGTACTAAGGGCCAAGTCTATTGGCCGGAAATGAAAGCATATAAAATCCAAAACTCATTATCTAGTCGATCTGTGAAGCCAACTGGCATGGATATGATCAGGTTAAGGAAAGAGATCCATTGAGAAAATCTTTAAACTTCATTTTCCCCAATGAGAAGATAGATGAAGATTTGAGATAGATAATGACCCCATTACCAAACCTCTATAAAATATACCCACCTACATTTTCCTAAACAGAAACAAGAAACCTTCAGCACTTGTCTATTGGTTATAAAGATTCACACGGTTTCATTTTTTCTCAAATGGCTTCTTCAGCAATGGCCCTCTCCTCTTCTTCTCTAGCTGGCCAAGCTGTGAAGCTCAGTCCCTCCACATCTAACCTCCTCGGTGAGGGCCGAGTCACCATGCGCAAAACCGCAGCCAAGTCCAAACCTGTGTCATCCGGCACCCCGTGGTACGGCCCTGACCGTGTCAAGTACTTGGGTCCATTCTCTGGTGAGGCTCCATCATACCTCACCGGAGAGTTTCCCGGGGACTACGGTTGGGACACTGCCGGGCTATCAGCCGATCCCGAGACTTTTGCTAAAAACCGTGCGCTTGAAGTCATCCATTCCAGATGGGCCATGCTTGGGGCCTTGGGCTGATGGAGTCAAGTTCGGCGAGGCTGTTTGGTTCAAGGCAGGAGCTCAAATCTTCAGCGAGGGTGGATTAGACTACTTGGGAAACCCTAGCTTGGTCCATGCACAAAGCATTTTGGCAATTTGAGCAACACAAGTTATATTGATGGGTGCAGTTGAAGGCTACATAATTGCCGGTGGGACTCTCGGTGAGGTTGTTGACCCTTTGTACCCTGGTGGGAGCTTTGACCCATTAGGACTTGCTGAGGATCCAGAGGCATTTGCAGAACTGAAGGTGAAGGAGCTAAAGAATGGGAGATTAGCCATGTTCTCTATGTTCGGATTTTTCGTACAAGCCATTGTCACCGGGAAGGGACCAATCGAAAACCTCGCCGATCACTTGGCTGACCCTGTTAACAACAATGCTTGGTCATACGCAACAAATTTTGTTCCCGGGAAATGAGGTTGAGAACTTCAGAAACACGCACTGTACAATTTGTTTTTGAAAACAATGGAGATTGAATTAAAACACATTGTTTATGCAGATGGAAACTTACCTAAGCGTGGCATACAAATTTAGCATATTAACAAACTTAATTGTTCCACATCCACACTAGCTCAAGTGCAGCACTAAGCTTAGGCAGTTGGGCTACAAGTAAACCGAAGGGAACACTGCATATTCATCTCCAAAATTCCGGTTTGAAGAAATCTAAGCATCATCCTCGTGTAATCAGATCGTGAACATCTCTTTACTGTTATTTCTTGCGCTGCGTTATAAAAGCATCAGTTAAAGCAGAATCACCAGCAATAGATGCCACCAGTAGATGCAAAACCTATAAAAAGCAAACAGAACAGACATTTATAAGAAAAAGGATTGTGTTCATACAAGTTCTTTGAAAACCATTACAAACAATAACTCAATTACTCACCTCCTCCTTGCCAACTTGTACTATTTCCTCCTTTATGTCATCCAAAGGCACGTTCAATTCATTCAAAATGGAAAAGCCGAAAATGGGAGATATAGGCATTACAATCAGCTTGTCAGTTACTGTGAACATGGTAGGTCCTTTCAAAAATCCTTGAGAACTTTTATCATTCACCAATTTGAGATGAAATGTATACATCACCTGAGAAGGGATGAGGGTTTTATCAGTAAGCAACATATCCTCTACACCGTTAGGACGACAATAAGCATAGTAATATGATGCCTCAGACCCCTCCTTAGTTCCCAATAGATGGTTCTTGTAGGACAAACCAGGAAAAATTTTGGGACTCAGTAGAATATTCTTGTGGTCATTTGACTTCAAGTATTTCTCATCATCAAGATCTTGGACACATATCCTCTTGTAAGCAACATATCCTCTACACCGTTAGGACGACAATAAGCATAGTAATATGATGCCTCAGACCCCTCCTTAGTTCCCAATAGATGGTTCTTGTAGGACAAACCAGGAAAAATTTTGGGACTCAGTAGAATATTCTTGTGGTCATTTGACTTCAAGTATTTCTCATCATCAAGATCTTGGACACTCTTGTACAATTGATCAATACATCCTTTCCAAGAAGAATCCCGCATCTGTCTTAATATGAACCCAAGTGGAATAGTAAGGAAACTGAAGAGTAGATTAACAAAATCTTCCCCTGCTTCTGCAAAACAAACCATCTCCCTTGATTTGCTGACTATAAGCTTCACAGAAATCTTTTCTTCTTCCTCAATCACTGTGTCCCTGGCCATTTGAGGTCCAGTATATGTCCCTAGATCAGCTTTTCCCAAGCTAAATTTTGGTTCAGGTTTATGCTTAAGTAGAGTTTCAGTCAATGGTGTCTTTGACACAAATGAGCTGATAAGCAAATTCAAAACCTGGAAAAAGATATAAGGTCAGAAATGGACAGCAATGCAACACAATGACAGTTGGAACAACAAAAATGGCAGACAACATTGAGTTACCTCATTAACACCTATATTAAATGTCTCTTCAGTAATGTCTCCATCCATGACTCCAAGCTTGGTAAAGAAAGAAAAGCTTGTACTGCTTAATGGGGGCAACACTTGTAAATCATCAGTAACTATGAGTCTGTCTAATTCCTTTACAAAGATGCCCTTATATTGATCAGCAGGGGAGGATGATATGGAAAGGTGACACTCTCTATCCATGGTTTTTCCACAGTTATCACATCGAGTGCCTTTATATGCACTTAATAAATTACCTCTGAATTGACTCAATAGGATTTCGTCTTTGGAGACACCTAAGCAATTCCAATCTGGGCACAGAAAGTACTTCGTGGACTCACCAATGTCAATTTTTAATTTGAGATCCTTGCAATGAGATTCAGCTGCATTACGAGGACTTAGCAATTGGTTTCTACGCACCTCATTGTGAAACTGCTGAACATCAATATTATCAACACTAGCATACAAATTTTTCATGCACCCTATCTGCATCGGTGCTGATTCTACTGAGTGATTACTGCCAAGCCTGCTGATTGTTCCCATTGGGAAAGTCAATAAACTGAAGAGAACATCAAGAAAATCATTACCACACTCTGCGAAAATAACTTTGTTGCTTCCCTTGTGCACCAAGGCCTTCAAGCTAACAGTAGTACCCTCCTTATATCCATCAGCCATATTGGATTGTAATCAAGAAATAGCATATATGCCGCAATGATATTAGTTGATTCCCTGCTTAAACATGCAAAGGACTATAAAAACATAGTTTGAGTTTGCATCATACATAGTTTGACATATTGGCAAATCATAAGCAGATAATGGAGACAAGCTCAAACTAATGATCTTGCAAGTCCAGTCAATCAAACACATGTACAAATGCCACACCCCTTGGAAGTTTGAACTGCATAACATGTTACATACAAATCTGCAATGTAAATAATCCATCTTATCAGCAATGAGAATTCCTAGTCACCTAATCAATTTAATTGGTTTAAATTGTTGATCTAGAATTTTCAAACTTGAACTATCCCTAATCAATTACTTGGTTGAGAAGCATCAACCTCTCATAATGATTTTGCTAATATACTCTATCGTTACAATTGTTTCGGATGTGTATCCGGTGGGAATGAACTGATCAATTTCAGTATTTATTCTTCTCTGCATCATAATCTGCTAGTCATTATTTTTTTCCCTTTCTGTCAGTTACAAATTTCAATGAACCAATTTGTTTATTTATGAAACAGCGGCTAACTAAGAAATTAGTTGAATGAATAACAAAAAAAAATCAGTTGATAATGGGCAAAAGAAGAACAGATTTGAAAAGAGAAAAAAACATTCCAGACATATCGTAATATCAAGCAGTACTATTTCAGAAATAGGCAGTTAAAACTTAAACTATGTTTGCTACAGTCTGCTCCGGGTTACTTTCAATTTATGAAAGCAGCATATGCCGAAAAGTTCTGATTGGTGGTGTCCATAATAGAATGAGACCTAGGGTACAAGTGTCACTCATGCATTGTGGCTCAAATCTAATCAACAAACTGGTTTCTGAAAGCAAATGTAATCAAGTTTGAATTATTTCTTCCCTTCGTGTTGACACGGGCATTATTATGTGTTGGGTCACTTGGGTGGTCTCAAGCATTAATAATTTTCTCCTCGATCTAGGCTTAGGCAATGAGATTCCGACAGTTGGTGCAATTTCTTGTTTTTCAATCTATGTCACTAGTCAGCTAATCAATTTAATCGGTTTAAACTGGTGATCTAGAAATATAAAATTTAAACTATTCAATTTCTGGATTTATGAGCATCATCACAAATGATCCTTCTTTCTACTCTACATTGTTACAAGTGTTTCCAATCTCTGCTGTCATTGAACTGATCAATTTCTATACTTATTCTTGCATGCCTCGATCATATATACTGCTAGTCTTTATTTTGTTCATTTTTGTAAGTAAAACTTCCTCGGATCAATTTTTATTTTTGTAAGCAGCTTACTAAGAAATTAGTTGGATATAAAACAACAAAACTTAGTTGACAATGGGCAAAAGTAGTGATTCGATAAAGCTTCAGAGATATCACAACCATTGAATATTGCAGTGATTTTCAAAAAATATATATTGAAGTGAAATTCAAAAGAGAAAATAGAATGTGAAGATCAAACCTGGTAGTCCCAGCGCAAATGAAACGATCCAGAGATGAAACTTGGAAAAAAGTTCAGCTGAAATATAGTGCAGATCGAAGAAGAAGATCATGAGTAGAAACAAAGAGATGGTAAAGCGAGCAGAGCTGTGAGTGCTATTTGATCGGGCAGAGGAGCATATTATGGGTCAGTACCATTTTAGCTTTATCAAAAGACAAATACTTTTTTTTGGCCTTTAAGTTTTATACTCTAAGCAGCAGAAGAAAGGAATTTGTTTAGTTACAGCAAATTAATTTTGTAACTAAATAGTAACAAAAGTAATTTTTCCTTGCTTTACTTTTCAGATGCCCACTTCCGAGAAGGGAATTATTGTCTTTGTCCATTTGGAAGTGCTCTCTTTCATTTCAAAATTGAGCTCATCTAGTTATGCAGGACTGCAGAACTCACAGTTAGGATGGGAACTAGGGTGTCTGTTTTAGGTCTCCAAAGAGATTGATGCGTCTATTGCATGAATAAACTAGCTCACTTGGTATTTAATTAAAATGGAGAATACGGATGAAAGGCCTAAAACACAGATAAGAACAATCAAACATATAATTCAGGAGAAAATATTGGACCTTAATAATTCACAAAGGTCAATTTGAGTCAACTGCCTGGTTAAATCGAGTAAAAATTCAACATATATATAATTTAGTTGGCTCCTTGGTCAAATTTAGTAATAATAGTTGGCAGAGGATTAGAAACACATATTTGAACTTGCATACACCCCAATCAAGATTCCAAATAAGTTTGCTTCTAATAAATATTGCCAAAACCAAAATTCCATCAAGGATCATCCCTTACTGTATACCTCGCCCACAAATATGCAGAGGTAAAGAGTCATACAGAGGAATAAATTCATAGAGGAGCTGCAAAGGGGAGAAAGACTTACTTTAGCTAGCAATGCAAAACAGTCAAATCTATCCAAAGCTTTATTAGCATATGAAGTGAAAGGAATTCATAAGAAATTTGGTTGGGGTGAGTATGCCACAATGTTAGGAAGAAAAAAAACACTATCAGTGTTTTCATTTGCAAGGTACTTAAGAGTCTTGAAGGTAGTCAAAATTCCTCACTGGTCCTGCAAATCATTCTTTGTTTTGCTAAAATCCTGCATAATAATCAAATGATTCAATACTTTCTTTCCTTTTGAAACAACTTAAGAAAACAGGAAATCACTACTGTCCTTACTTGGAGCAGAATCTTTGTTCAGCTGCCGGATGAAGACATCAGGTAGAGCTGAGGGGCAAACAAAAGAAGCCACCAGAAGATGCAAAGCCAGCATTAGGGCATCTACAAATCAAAATGCAGAAAGAAAAAGTGACCGTGAAGGAGTACATGCAACACTTTATAAACAATAGCAACTTACCTCCACCTTGCCAACTTTAACAGTTTCTTTTAAACAGTGACAAGCGTGGCCTGAGGTGTTGGGTTTTAATCACAAAATGCCTTGGTACAATTGGGTATTATCCACCCAATTGCTCCTCTCCAACAGTTTCCTCCTTAATGTCAGCTACAGGCACTTTCAATTCGTTTAAGACAGAAAAGCACAAGATAGGAGATAGGGGTCTTATAATCACCTTATCAGCTACCATGAATATTGTGGCTCCTTCAAGATATCCATGAGGACTTTTATTCTTCAATTTCAGAGGAACTATCACTGCATTAGAAGGGATACGGGATCTATAAATAGTCAAAAACTCAAAATATCCCTTAATCACTCCTCATACCAATACGCACAATAATAGGGTGCCACGTACCAAGCCATGTTCAATTCCTGAGAGATAGTTCTGGTGGAAAAGACCAGGACATGTCTTGGAACCCAATAAAATCTTCCTTTGGTAATTTGACTTCAAGTACTGGTCATCAAGATCGCAAGCACATTTGAGCAAATGATCGATGCATCCATCCCATGGAACATCCTGCATATGTCTTAGTATAACCCCAAGTGGAAGAGTAAAAAAATTGAAGAGTAAATTAACAAAATCTTCCTGCTGCTTCTGCATAACAAACGATACTCTTTAATTTGCCTTTTTTTTTTTTGTTCTTTTTTCTTTTGAGAAGGTTAATCTTTGATTTGCTAAACATAAGCTTCACAAAAATCTTTTCTTCATTTTCTAAGTGTTTCCAGAATCTTGCCATCCAATACATATTCATTCATGAAGATTCTCACTGCTCAGTTTCTGCTGTTTATGCCTGTGCAGAATCCCAGTCAAAGGTGCCTTACATACTAAAGAGCTCAGAAGAAATTCCACAACCTGGAAAGAAGGAATTTGGTCAGAAAAACAACATTACAGGTCTTAAAAAAAAGAGTGGGGCACATTAACATCAGGTACCTGATTAACTTCTACTTTGAAACTCAACTGTTCAACTTTGCTATTCTCATTCCCGACTGCACTCGTTATTAAAGAACAAGTTGCTGCAGATAATGGGGATATCACATGCAAAATATCAGTAATCATTAGTCTGGCTTATTTTTCAACAAAGATTCTGCCATCTTGCTCACCTGAGGATGGATCTGTATGAGTACAACTGACATTTATGCATCTTCCACAATGACAACGACCATCTTTATAATGACTTAATAACCTATTTTCAAAGAAGGCGCAATTTCAACTTTCACATAGAAAGTAGCCTTTCGGCACAAAATCATCAAATTTTACTTTCAGGTTCTTGCAATAAGATTCAGCCCCATTCTGCGGACATGTCTCCGTATGCTTCTATTTTTGAAATGTTGAATATCGTTTTTACACCATTATCATATAATGGTTCATGCAACCTATTTTCAATGGTACTGATTGTATGTAATCGAAAGAAAAAATTTGGCCTTGATTGTTTACTGGCAAGCTTGACAATTGTTCCCATAGGTGTTGTCAAGAAACTGAAGAGTACATCTACAAAATCATCATTAGCCACAATGAAGACATCTTTGTTGCTTGCCTTGTCCGCCAAGGAATTTAAGCTTATGATACTAGCCATGAATTGTTCTGATTATCCATGTTTATTAATAACTCACCACTTTAAGACTTTTAGTTTTTCAAAAGGAAAGTGCTTTTTCTTTTTTAAGTGCAACAGGGCAAATACTTAATGAAGAAGAAGTTCTGATTTCACTTGAAATATAGGATTCTGGTTGTTTGGTTTTGGTGATCAAAGCACATTGCGGTTTCTTTCTACAAGTAGAATAAATTGACACAAATAAATGAAATCAAGTTAGTAGATAATTGAAGTAGGGACTGTGCTTTGAACATCCAGGTAAGCTATACGTACAAAGGTAAAGAATACACAAGACTACTCCAACAGAAGACAGGGTCAGATGGAAGTAATGAAAGTAAATCATTAAAGCAAGAGCCACTTGGGAGGCAGAAGTGCATTTTCTGGTCCACCATTTTAGCTTTACGAAAATAAGGTATCCTTAACTTAACTAGGAATAAACTTATGGTCCTGCAGGTTGAAAGCAAAAGCACATAGGAAAGGCAAGAAAACCTCCTAATTTTCTGGAAATGGAAGTTCCTGGCTTTTAGAAGCAAAAGGAAACCTCCTAATTTTCTGGTCAATTCTATCATTTTCAAAAAGAAAAAATGATTGACCTGTATTTCTGATTGAATATATATGTTCTTGACTACATTTTCCTGCTCAGACTAGTGCTTCTTACTACTAACGGTGAAGATAGAAGGATTTCTGGTCAATGTGTTTTGTGTTCAATTATTTTTAGATAGGGTTAAGGAGAGCCTAAAATTTGAACATCGAGCTAAATGTGATTATGCAGTATCACAGGATATGAACATCATACTGTTAGACGACATCATCTAGTAGCAAATGTCCTATCAAAACCAGCTAAATGCATACTTAACAACCCAACATCAAGAAATGAAATACAAAACCAATAAGCATGAGAACTTCTGGCGAGCGGTTGACTTCTGGCGAGCGGGTCGAGACTGGATCCACGCTTGCATGTGTGTTGAGCCAAGAACTGGTTAACAGGCAAAGCCTGCTAACCCGTAAAGTAAATTTCTCTTTTTTTTTTTGTTTTTTTTTTGTTTGAGAAAACCCTAAAACGATTTTGTTATGCAAAACTGAAAGTTTTGTGAACCTTTATGGCTCTGATACCAATTTGTTAATCAAATACTGAATGTTCACAATATAATAGATCATATGCATAACCGTAATCGTTAGACTTTTAGCTTTAAGTAAACTTACCATCATTATGAATCATAGCTCCTTCCATTGATATAAACCTGAAACACAAAAGTACTAGTCAAGGCCTTCTATTAGTCACCACAATAAGCTTCTCAATGGACAGAACTTATGCTATATCTCGTGGTGATAACAGGGACCAATACCATCTATTTATATAGAATCATTAACCCTAAAGAGTCCTCCCATTAAGGACATTCCTTGAGAGTTAAGTCTTCAAATTAGATTCCTGATACAATACTGATTAGCTGTCTTACTTCTAGACTATGAATAGGATTCCTTACAATAATGATCTAATACACGAAATCATTATTAACTGGATATAGTTCTGTATTTGTTTCCATGTAGAAGTAGATATGGTCATTAAGCATAATTATCATTTAATATGTGGCAAGTCCATATTGATCTAACAATCTCCCACTTGGACTGTCACTTGCCATAAATGATAACTCGCACCTGAGAATAACAACATCTGCTCTACTGACTGTAGTGCGCGCCGGAAAACAAATGAACCAAAAAATCCATTCACAACATGGTCAGATTACAGTCACTTATGTAGAGTAAGAACCAAGTTACACTTTGACAAAAATGCAGAGGTTCTGTACCACAACACAAGCTTCTGTAATCCACATATGATCATGCAGTATTGAGATATATGTTAAAGTGTATTGACAAGTAAAACATATATCAAGTCCTACTTTATGTTCTTAAAACCAGAACTCAAGCAAATTTCCTGAACACTAACAATCTCAACTTTGCTTGTACTGTAGTATCATGCTAAACATGAATGAGATTATCTGATAGCAAGTATATATATGACTGGAACTTTAAAACAATAATTTCATAACAAAACATAAAGCTGCAGCAATACAAAATTCTGAAATACCTCAACTTTCATTTAAAAACTGTCAAAATAAGTTGTGATTCTACTGATATCACAACTGAAAACACAAGAACTCAGAAAACAAAATAGTTTTAACTTTGCTCCCACTGGTCCTAACTCCCACTGAACCTAAGCATCTAACTTTGGAAGAATTCCGACGCTTTCTGCATGCTTCTTGAATACCTTCACTGGTAGTGCTTTGGTGAAAGGGTCTGCAAGCTGTGAATTGGTGTTTATATCCAAAACAGTTACCTCACAATGCTTGACTCTTTCTCTAACACTATAATATCTCAAGTCTATATGTTTTGAGTTGCTGGACCTTTTATTGTTCTTGCTAAAGAACACAGCAGCCTCATTATCACAGTACATAACAAGTGCATCAGCCACAATGTGACTCAATACTTTAGTCTGCTCTAGGAAATTCCTAATCCAGAGCCCTTCACACATTGTTTCATATACTGCAATATATTCAGCTTGCATGGCGGAGGTTGTGATCAAGGTTTGCTTCATTGTTTTCCAAGCAACTGCTCCACCCGCCAGCATGAACACATAACCACAAGTTGACTTGTTTGAGTCTGGAAAATTTCCTGCAAAATCAGAATTTGAGAAACCAACAAGTTTCAGATCCTCAACTCTTCTGTACACAAGCATGTGACTCTTTGTTTTCTGTAAATATCTAAGAACTTTCTTTCCAGCCACCCAATGTTCTGGTCCTAGATTTGATTGAAACCTTGACAGCATTCCAACAGCAAATGCCAAGTCTGGTCTGGTACAGACTTGAGCATACATGAGACTTCTAACAAGTCTAGCATATGGTTTTGTTTTCATGTTTTCTTTCTCAGCTTCACTTTGTGGACACTGACTCTTAGTGAGTTTATCACCCTTAGACATGGCAACCTCTCCATTTGAGCACTTTTCCATACTAAATCTTTTAAGAACTTTAGTAATGTAATTTTGCTGAGATAATCCCAACAACTTTTGTGCTCTGTCCCTTTTAATTTCTATCCCTAGTACATAGGATGCTTCACCTAAATCTTTCATGTCAAAATTCTTTGACAGAAAGCTCTTGGTATCTTTAAGCAGCTTGAGATTGCTGCTGGCCAAAAGTATATCATCCACATACAGTACTAAGAAAATAAATTGGTTCCCTAATGTTTTTAGATAAATGCACTCGTCCACTAGATTTTCAGTAAAGCCAAAAGAAGAAATTACTGAATCAAATTTCTTGTACCACTGTCTAGAAGCTTATTTTAGACCATAGATAGATTTTCTTAATCTACAGACTAAGTTCTCAATCACCTCCTCAAGCTCTCCATTTTAAAATGCTGTTTTGACATCCATTTGATGCAGCTTCATGTCATAATGTGCTACCAATGTCATGATAATCCTGAAGGAGTCTTTACATGAGACTGGAGAAAATGTCTCAGTGTAATCAATACCTTCCTTTTGTGAGAATCCTTTTGCCACTAGCCTTACTTTATGCCTCTCAATATTTCCAGTTGCATCTCTCTTGGTTTTATAAACCCATTTGCAACCTATTGGCTTCTGTCTAGGATCAGGTTCAACTAATTCCCAGACTCCATTCTTCTCCATGGACTCAATCTCAGCTTGCATGGCCTCCTGCCACTTGTCTGAATCTTGACTTGCTGCTGCTTCATCAAAATTTGTTGGATCATTGTCTTCTACACAGTCTTCATTAATGTCAGCTTCAGCTAAGTAGACAATGTAATCACTATCTTCCCCCCCAAATTTTGATTTTTCTAGCTCGTTTGGATCTTCTAAATTCAGGATTGAGATCATTTTGTGGCTCTATAGTGTGAGGTTCTGCAGCATGTGGTTCTGCTGCAGCTGGTTGTTCATCAATTTGCATTTCTTGATCAATTTCTTGATCTTCTGCATTTTGATTTTCTAGAATGATGTCATCTGCTATTTCTTCAGTTTCAAGAGGCAAAACATTTTTCCAATCCTCATCAGTCACAATTTCTTCAAAATCTAAGGATAAATCCTCATATTCTTTATTGTGAACTTTTTCATTTAAGAATTTGACTTGATGAGTTTCAAAAATTCTAGGCTTATGTTTAGCAGAATACAGCTTATAGCCCTTAGATTTTTCTGGATAACCTATGAAATAGCAGCTTATGGATTTGGGATCAAGCTTGCTCAAGTTTGGATTATAAATCCGAGCTTCTGCATGACAGCCCCATACATGACAATGGTAAAGACTTGGTTTCCTACCACACCATAATTCAAAAGAAGTTTTCCCAATGGCCTTACTAGGTGTTCTGTTGCAAATGTAATTTGCAGTTTTCAAAGCCTCTCCCCATAAGAATTTTGGTAAGGCAGTTGTACACATCATACATCTAACCATATTTAGAAGGGTTCTGTTCTTTCTCTTTGCAACACCATTTTGTTGTGGATTATAGGGTGTTGTATATTGAGCTTTAATTCCATGTTCTTGTAAAAACAAGGAAAATGGACCCTTCTGTTGACCTTTTTCTGTATATTTTCCATAAAATTCCCCACCTCTATCTGATCTAACTGTTTTGATTTTTCTCTCTAGTTGATTCTCTACCTTAGTCTTGAAGATTTTAAAGGATTCAAGTGCTTGAGATTTTTATAATAGTAAAGAAACATAACTGTATCTAGAGAAATCATCAATGAATGTAATGAAATACACATGACCACAGATAGTTTGATGTTTAAATGGACCACATATATCAGTATGTATGAGTTCCAGTAAATTTTGGCTTCTTACTGCAGTCTTCTTTCTTTTATTTGTCATTTTTCCCTTAAAACATTCCACACAATCATTAAGATCAGAAAAATCCAATTCATTTAGGATATTGTTTTTAACCAGAATTTTCAGTCTCTCTTTTGAAACATGGCCGAGTCTTCTATGCCATAAATATGCAGACTTTTCATTTTGTTTGGTTCTTTTAACACCAATCAAGGCATTAGTACTGTTAGTGTTTTCTTTTTCAACAAGAGAAATTTCTTGTTGATACATAGAACAATTAAGCTGTAAATAATCATTCAATATCACACCAGAACCAATCTGTTTTGAATTTCTAGAAATAATAATTCCATTATTATCCATCAAAAGTCTACAACCAGCTTTAATCAGCTGAGAAACTGAAACTAAATTCCTTCTAATGGAAGGTACATAATAAACATTATCCAAAAATAAAATGTTTTCATATCCTAGATCAAGCTTGAAGGTTCCTATGGCTTTGACTCCCACTCGCATGCCATTGCCTACTCTCAGGTTCACCTCATCACTTCTTGGAACTCTCTTCTTTGTGAATCCCTACAAAGAATTAGTGACGTGAATAGGAGAACCAGAATCTATCCACCATGACTGGGGTTCAACATTTATAAGATTAATTTCTAAGGAAAATACTGTATCAGAAATCATCTTACCCTTTTTAGCTAGCCAAGCCTTATAACCTGTGCAGTCCTTTTTCATGTGACCTAGTTTCTTGTAAAAGTAGCACTTGAATCTGAATGGCCTGTTTTCTTTTGGTCATGTGGCTGCAGATGCCTTGGTGATGGTTTTGGTAGGCTTGAGTTTGTTTTGAGTCTTTTTCTTCTTAGGCTTCTCAACTAGGTTGACTGTGAGGGACTGAGACTGGTTTTTCTTGATCCTAGATTCCTCATCAACACAAATTGAGATGAGTTCATCTGGGGTCCAGTTTTCCTTTTGAGCATTATAACTTGTTCTGAGATTGTCAAAACTGCTAGGGAGTGTGTTTAGTGCATGATGTACCAACAATTGATCTTTTACTCCCACTAGCATCTCTCTCAGCCTGTTGTTGATGTTAATCAACTCCATTATATGCCCTCTTACACCTCCAGATCCTGTTCCAGAGTACTATAGGGTATGATACTCTTTGCTCAGCCTAACTATTTCAGCTTTTTCATTTTCTTTAAACTTAGCTGCCACAGGCTCAATGAAATCAGTAGCTAATTCTGGTTCCTCAACACAACCTCTCACTGATCTAGACATAAAACTTCTAATCACATTCTTGGCCATCATATTAGATCTCATCCATTTCTTATGGTGAGTTTTGATTGAGGGTTTATCATCTTCTGCTGGGGTATCAGGTTGTTCTTCAAGAAAACAGAATCCTATCACTACAACAATGGAAATCTTAGGCGACGAAAAATTTTCGTCACCTAAGAGTAATTTTCGTCTCCTAATTACTTAGGTGACGAAAATTTCGTCACCTAAGTTTTGTCGTCTAAAGTTTGTGGCCTAAGAAAGTAGACGACGAAAATTATAAATTTCGTCGCCTAAGAAAGTACTTAGACGACGAATAAAATTCGTCGTCTAAGAAGGATTGGTGACGAAAAAAATTCTTAGAGGACGATGTTTTTCGTCGGCTATGGACTTACTTAGACAACGAAAATAGTTGTTTCGTCGACTAAGTGACTTACTTAGTCGACGAAAGTATAATTTTTCGTCGACTAAGTAAATAACTTAGTCGACGAAACCATCATTTTTCGTCGCCTAAGTGATTTACTTAGTCGACGAAACAATAATTTTCGGCGCCTAAGTATATCACTTAGTCGACGAAAAAATAATTTTCGTCGCCCAAGTACTTAGGCGACGAAAATAATATATTCGTCGTCTAAGTAAATCACTTAGGCGAGGAAAATGATAGTTTCGTCGCCTAAGTAAGAATTTATATTAAAAAAAAAAATAACCGAAATTGAGACAAAATATTAATTAATAAATTGAGACAAAATTTATTAATACAAATCAAATACTTACATCATCAGATTATTTGAAGTTAATACAGAAGGACATGTATAAAAAATCACAAAATCATACATACTCCCCCTACGGAAGATAGCCGATTGCAAAGAGGAAGTGCTGAAAATAGCACAAAATGGAATACTAGTTACAGTTAAATGTACTATGAATTGAAATATAGACATTCGAGCTCTTCCAAGGAAACAAAGATGCGGCAAAAGGAACCTGTGCTGCTGTGCAGGTGTAGGTTCTCCATCAAGCTACGATACTGCTGTAGAGACCTCCTCCAATGTGGAATACAGCAGTACTACAATATAGAAATTGCAGAATTTCCATATGGGAGCTGCTCGTCTGCGTGTTCGACCCAATAACAATAATGCAAGGACCAAGTTTGCATCCGGTTACACAGTAGATGAGCATCTGATCCCAAAATGGATCAGGAGTCTATACACTTGAATCAGTCTCCAGCAGTCCTCTTGTAGTGAACTCCGGTTGCACAGGGACAGCTTTCTTTGGATGATGTTGAAGTAAACACAATAAATACACAATAATCAACAAAAAATACATGAAGCATAGACATGCAAACAACAACAACATAGTCATTTAATCACGGTTGAGCCTACCAGCGGCCTCCATTGCAGCAAGTAGTTCCTTCTTCTTGGGGACCCTCTTGATGTCAATCTTGATGTCGATGAGGGAAAGTCTCTTGAAATTCATCTGGGACCTCACCATGTCGGGGGCATCCACAAGAGCCTATACAGAAGCAAACGAAACAGAATTACCAACTGCTCAAAATTTCAGAACCCTGTAAACACATTCATCAGACGAAGGGGGTGTTCTCAACATTGTGCATCATGCGTTATAACACAATGCAAGTCACTGCTTTGAGCCTCCATAAAATGCACAATGCCAGATAAACCTCAATGGCTATTCGAAACTATTCCACTTAATCGTGTGCTATTCTTAACACTCACTCACATATCACACCATTCTAAATTCTAAACTGAATACAAGATTATTTAATACATAAAAATTAGCTAATTTCATATATGAACATTCAGATGCATAAAATACTCATGAAAGCACAAAATAACCAAAAAAAAAAAAGAAAAAAGAATAAAAATTGGAGAAAGGAGAAGGGGTAGAGAGAGGGAAGTGGTACTCTGTTCTGGTCGATGACGTCGACGATGACGACGAGCTTGCCGTAGTCCTCGCCGTAGTTGACGAGAGCCACTCTTCCGATCTTCACGTACCTCTTGAAAGGCTGTCATACTGAGCGAAAGAGAGAGCCATACTGAGCGAGGGAGGCGGAGGCGAGGGAGGCGGAGGCAAGACCAGCGACCGACGAGGAGGCTGGGGCGGAGGCTGGCTGAGGAGGTGGCTAGGGCGGGGGCTGGGGCTAAGTGGTAGAGGCGGAGGCGAGACCGGCGACCGACACGGAGGTTGGGGCGGGGGCCACAAGGCGGAGGAGGGAGCGGCGAGTGAGGAACCAAAGATGAATTGGGGAGATCGACTGAACCAAAGTGCAAATCGAGTATATATATTCAATTGACTTACGCGACGAAACTTCCCCTTTCGTCTCCTAACATAATAACCTAGACGACGAAATATTCAAATTTCGTCTCCTAAGATAAAACCTTAGAAGACGAATACAAAAATTTCGTCGCCTAAGATAATTTCGAATTTTTCCCAATTTATTGGCGCAAAATTAGGCCGCCAATTTATTAAATGAAAAAAAATATATATATTTACTTAGATGACGAAAATTATATTTTCGTGGCCTAAGATTTTACTTAGACGACGAAATAACTAGTTTCGTCGTTTAAGTAATAACTTAGGCCACGAAAGTCTGATTTTCGTCACCTAAGATAATTTCGAATTTTCCCAATTTATTGGCGCAAAATTAGGCCGCCAATTTATTAAATGAAAAAAATATATATATTTACTTAGATGACGAAAATTATATTTTCGTGGCCTAAGATTTTACTTAGACGACGAAATAACTAGTTTCGTCGTCTAAGTAATAACTTAGGCCACGAAAGTCTGATTTTCGTCGCCTAAGATAATTTCGAATTTTTCCCAATTTATTGGCGCAAAATTAGGCTGCCAATTTATTAAATGAAAAAAAATATATATATTTACTTAGATGACGAAAACTATATTTTCGTGGCCTAAGCTTTTACTTAGACGACGAAATAACTTGTTTCATCGTCTAAGTAATAACTTAGGCCACGAAAATCTAATTTTCGTCGCCTAAGATAATTTCGAATTTTTCCCAATTTATTGGCGTAAAATTAGGCCGCCAATTTATTAAACGAAAAAAAATATATATTTACTTAGACGACGAAATAACTAGTTTCGTCGTCTAAGTAAATATATATTTTTTTTCATTTAATAAATTGGCGGCCTAATTTTTATTTAATGTGTTAAAACATTTACGACGAGTTCATAGAAAAACAATTAGGTTTAGAACATTTATATACTAAGTATCTGTCAGTCCGATCCCCGAATGGTTCAAGGCGCATATATTAACAGTCGAAGTACGTACGTACGTACAGACCATTTTATAATTGTAATTATACATCAAAACGCTATTACGTACCTTTACATGACCTTGTTTGGTCGACTCTTCCAAACATATGAGACCTAATTATCCATGTAAAAATTTTAAAACTTTTACCTCCCGATACTATGGCTCCCCATAGAGAGAGATAAGTTTAAATAAAGTTGACCGCATCGATCGGGCCTCTAATTTTGTTGGATTTAAGTGATTTTTTTACCATCACCATATTTCATCATAACGATTAAATGCTATTTCACAGCGTTTTTCAAAATTTGACTTCTTATATATAGTTGTTTCGAAAAGTTGTACACTTCAGTATAATCTACTAATCAAGTTATACCGGATTAGTAAACATGTTGTCATTATAATGGCTAAATTTACAAAATGAAAATTTTGACCGTCTGATATGATTGTTATAGTTAACTATGAGTAGAGTATAAAAATCAACTCGTTTCGTGAACGGTCGATGCTCGATCGAATCAATCAACCATATTTTCATAAAACTTATCACACGAAAACGTTATTACGTACCTTTAGATGATTTTGTTTGGTCGACTTTTCCAAACATTAAACTCTTATATAGATGAAACCTATTTATCCATGTAAAAATTTAGAAACTTTTACCTCCCGATACTATGGCTCCCCATAGAGAGAGATAAGTTTAAATAAGGTTGACCGCATCGATCGAGGCTCTAACTTTGTTGGATTTAAGTGATTTTTTTACCATTACCGTACTTCATCATAACGATTAAATGCTATTTCACAGCGTTTTTCAAAATTTGACTTTTTCTATATAGTTGTTTCGAAAAGTTGTACACTTGAGTATAATCTACTAATCAAGTTATGACGGGCGGTGTGTACAAGGCCCGAGAACGAATTCACCGCCGTATGGCTGACCGGCGATTACTAGCGATTCCGGCTTCATGTAGGCGAGTTGCAGCCTACAATCCGAACTGAGGACGGGTTTTTGGATATCAAACGGACCTCCCCAGAAGGTAATTTTAATGTGGCCGATTTCCCCTCTTTTGCAATCAGTTTCGCTACAGCACCTGCTGCTCTAGCTAATACCGCATTAGTAAATATGTTGTCATTATAATAGCTAAATTCACAAAATGAAAATTTTACTATATAGTCTGGGTTTACTTAGGTGACGAAAATTAATTTTTCGTATTCACAAAATGAAAATTTTACTATATAGTCTGGGTTTACTTAGGCGACGAAAATATTATTTTCGTTGCCTAAGAGTACATCTTAGGCGACGAAAATTAAGTTTCGTCGTCTAAGAAGAAAACTTACCGACGAAAAAAAATTCGTCGTGCTCGTCATTTCTTAGACAAAGAAAAAAAAGTTCGTCGTTTAAGATTTTTTCTTAGGCGACGAATTTTCAATTTTCATCTCCTAAGTGCAAATCTTAGGCGACGACTTCTTTTTTTCGTGGTCTAAGATAATGCACGGACGACGAATATTTTTTTCGTCGGTAGGTTTTTGTCTTAGACCACGAAAATATGAATTCGTCGCCTAAGACTGTTTTTAGGCGACGAAATTTTTTTCTTAGGTGAGGAAAGTTTTTTCGTCGCCTAAGCTATCTTAGGCGAGGAATTTTTTTAAGTTTCGTTGCCTAAGGTTTTTTTCCTTGTAGTGTATTGCCTCATGCATACAAATGTAGTTTTCTACAGAATCTCTCCAGGCTCTAAACCAGTAAGCACTAAGACATTGTTGAAGGTCATGTAGGTGTTACCTAAGGAGCAAAAGAAAAAGATTTTGTGAGTTCTCAATTTTGTAAAGCTTTTAGAGTTTTCAATGTTTTATGAATTAGTTTAAGTTAATCAAACCATAACAGAAACACTCATAAAACAAAACATTCAGAAAACTCAATACATTTATACTTGCATTCACATCAGTCCATATCCATAAAACAATACTAAGTAACACTTTTGAGTAGAAACTTAGCATACTGTATTCTTTATCAATAAGCCACACTTGATAAAAAACATGTTATTCAAGGAACCAAATCCACATCTTTAGACAGAAGATTAAGTCTCAAGTATCTTGATTTATTTTTATCAAATATACTTACTGCTGTTTGCATTCTAAAATCATGCTTCGACACTTCTTTGGAAGATAAAAAGCAATATTTAAAATACAAAACACAACTTTAAGTCTGTTATACCATATGATCTTCTGGAAATATCAATGAAAAAATGCTTTGTGCAATATATTCATTTATACCAACAGAAAATCACAAACTTGTTTGAGCTTGAAAACTTGATTTCTATCCAGGTTACCCTTTGTAAGAAAACTAAGCTCTTGTGCCTGTAAAAACTTTTCAATGCATAACTTTTGGGAGACTTTAATGACTACATGCATCATTGTCAATTACAGAACACATACTTCAATTCAATTCCATAGAGCATAATCCGTATTGAAATATCATCCAGCCACAGAACAACACAATCATCAACTTATGTGCACGCTGGGAGTGCTCTAGGGTTCTTATGCAATATATATATGCAATATATATATATATATATATATATATATATATATATACATGCTTGAATTGAAAACAAAATTTCCAGAAAAACCTGTTTTGCTTTTTCCCCAATTTGCTACAGAACACAGCAGAAGCTATAAACTTGATACAACAACTATTTCTTGGCTTGCTTGATCCACAACAATTGGGTTTTGAATCCCATAAGAGACTTAAAAGTTCACAGCGCTTCCAATCCAGTCTCTGCTCCATCTTCTAGCCAAAACTATCCTTTTCGATCGTATTCGCCGAGATTATCTGTTATGAATGCATTCGCCACCTTTGCGAACTTACTCGCCAGGTTATGCATTCTCCACCGTTGCAAACTCACTCGCCAGGTTATGCATTCGCCACTGTTGCGAACTTACTCGCCAGAATTGTCCGTAGCGAACACAATAATTGTTTCTGGTTAAAACTACCCGACCTTTGGCGAGCGGGTGATCTCTGGCGAGCGGGTGACTTCTAGCGAGCGGTTGACTTCTGGCGAGCGGGTCGAGACTGGATCTGCGCTTGCATGTGGGTTGAGCCAAGAACTGGTTAACAGGCAAAGCCTGCTAACCCGTAAAGTAAATTTCTCCTTTTTTTTTTGTTTTTTTTTTTGTTTGAGAAAACCCTAAAACGATTTTGTTATGCAAAACTGAAAGTTTTGTGAACCTTTATGGCTCTGATACCAATTTGTTAATCAAATACTGAATGTTCACAATACAATAGATCATATGCATAACCGTAATCGTTAGACTTTTAGCTTTGAGTAAACTTACCATCATTATGAATCATAGCTTCTTCCATTGATATAAACCTGAAACACAAAAGTACTAGGCAAGGCCTTCTGTTAGTCACCACAATAAGCTTCTCAATGGACAGAACTTATGCTATATCTCGTGGTGATAACAGGGACCAATACCATCTATTTATATATAATCATTAACCCTAAAGAGTCCTCCCATTAAGGACATTCCTTGAGAGTTAAGTCTTCAAATTAGATTCCTGATACAATACTGATTAGTTGTCTTACTTCTAGACTATGAATAGGATTCTTTACAATAATGATCTAATACACGAAATCATTATTAACTGGATATAGTTCTGTATTTATTTCCATGTAGAAGTAGATATGGTCATTAAGCATAATTATCATTTAATATGTGACAAGTCCATATTGATCTAACATAAAAATTCACACGGTTTCATTTTTTCTCAAATGGCTTCTTCAGCAATGGCCCTCTCCTCTTCTTCTCTAGCTGGCCAAGCTGTGAAGCTCAATCCCTCCACATCTAACCTCCTCGGTGAGGGCCGAGTCACCATGCGCAAAACCGCAGCCAAGTACAAACCTGTGTCATCCGGCACCCCGTGGTACGGCCCTGACCGTGTCAAGTACTTGGACCCATTCTCCGGCGAAGCCCCGTCTTACCTCACTGGAGAGTTTCCCGGTGACTACGGCTGGGACACTGCTGGACTCTCAGCCGATCCCGAGACCTTTGCCAAGAACCGTGAGCTCGAAGTCATCCATTCCAGATGGGCCATGCTTGGAGCCCTTGGCTGTGTCTTCCCCGAACTCTTGGCTCGTAATGGAGTCAAGTTCGGCGAAGCTGTTTGGTTCAAGGCCGGAGCTCAAATCTTCAGCGAGGGTGGACTAGACTACTTGGGAAACCCTAGCTTGGTCCATGCACAAAGCATTTTGGCAATCTGGGCAACACAAGTGATCTTGATGGGTGCAGTTGAAGGCTACAGAATTGCCGGTGGGCCGCTCGGTGAGGTTGTTGACCCTTTGTACCCTGGTGGCAGCTTTGACCCATTAGGACTTGCTGAAGATCCAGAGGCATTTGCAGAACTCAAGGTGAAGGAGCTGAAGAATGGGAGATTAGCTATGTTCTCCATGTTCGGGTTTTTCGTACAAGCTATTGTCACTTGAAAGGGACCAATCGAAAACCTCGCCGATCACTTGGCTGACCCTGTTAACAACAATGCCTGGTCATACGCAACAAACTTTGTTCCCGGAAAGTGAAGAACAGAACTCAAGAGAGACACACTTTGAACTGTACAATTTGTTTATGAAATTATTGAAGATTGAATGATTTTAGTAATGTGTTTATGTGGATGAATACTTGGCTAAGCTATAGAAAACGTGAATTACAATTTACCATATCATAACAAACTTGTTCCACCCTCAACACTAGGTGAAGCACATTCCAAAATGGGGTTGAGCTCATCTACGTATGCAAGATTATGAGTTGGGTTAGGAACTAGGGCCTCTGCTTTAATTTAGGTTTCCAAGAGAGACTGCTGCTTTAAATCCCTGGGTTACTGATGGAAGGCCAAACGTATAAAAAAGAAAAATCAAACTTAGTTGAACGTAGGTTAAAATGATTTGATTGTCTTGTTATATTTGGTACTAGACTCGGTTGAATTTTGGGTCAGGATGAGAAGAGCACATATTTGAACTTGCATACACCACAATCAAGATTCCAAATAAGTATGCATGTCTAATAAATAATACTGAAACCAAGCTTTCATTAAGGATCATTTCTTAAAGCACACGTCGCCCACAAATATGCAGGCTTAAAGGAGTTATAGATGAATACATAGAAGACTTGTGCAAGGGGGGAGGATGACTGAGTTTTGATAGCAAGGCTAAACTATGCAAACTTGCAAAGCTTTATTAACAGAGGCAGTGACAGGATTTCATAAAAAATTATGAAGGGTTAGTATGCCACAATGCTTGAACAGAAGAAAAGAACTCAATCACAGCTTTCATTTGCCAGGCATTTAAGAATCTCAAAGATAGTCAACGTTCCTAGTTGGTCCTGCAAATCACTCTGTGTTTCGCTAGAATTCTGCATCCAATAATAAAAAGAATTAATACTTTCTTTCCTTTATAAACAACATAAGAAAAGTGGAAACTACTACTACGCTTACTTGGAGCACAATCTTTGTTCAGCTGCCTGATGAAGACATCGGTTAGAGCAGAATCGCAAACAAACGAAGCCACTAGAAGATGCAAAGCCTGCAATAAGACATCTACAATTAAAACTGCATCCAGGAAAAATGGCTGTGAAGGAGTACAGAGTACTTGAATGGGTAGATTTAGAAAATAAAGGATTCTGTAAACAATATTAACTCACCTCCATCTTGCCGACCCCGAACAGTTTCCTCCTTTATATCAGTCAAAGGAACATCCAATTCATTCAAAACAGAGAAGCCCAAGATAGGAGATAGGGGTCTTATGATAAGCTTGTCAGTTACCGTGAACATTGTGCATCCTTTAATATATCCTTGAGGACTTCTATTGTTCTTCAATTTCAGTGGAACAATCACTGCATTAGAAGGTATGAGGGATTTATCAGTAGTCAAAATATCCTTCACAGGCCGCTCATTACTCCACCAAAATGCATAACAATAAGGGGACACTAAGCCATCTTCACTTCCTAAGAGATAGTTCTCGTAGGAAAACCCGGACCTGTCTTGGAACCCAATAAACTCTCCTTGTGGTTATTTGACTTCAAGTACTGGTTATCCAGATCATGAGCACTTTGAACAAATGATCAATGCAGCCATCCCATGGAACATCTTGCATATGTCTTAACATAACCCGAAGTGGAAGAGTCAAGAAACTGGAGTAGATTAACAAAATCCTGCCCTGCTTCTGCATAAATATTCTTCGATTTGCTAACTGTAAGCTTGATAGAGATCTTTTCTTCATTATCATTCACAACGTCTTTAAACACTTGCAATCCAATACATATTCGTTCATGAACATTTTCATTGCTTAGTGTCTGTTGTTTATGCCTCAGCAGAACTTCAGTCAAAGGCGTCTTTGATACGAAAGAGCTCATAAGCAATTCCATAACCTGGAAAAGAGGCATTTGGTCAGAGCCATAACAGTACAGGGTCTAAAATAAGGGGTGGAGCACCTAAATATCAACTACCTGATTAACTTCTACTTTGAAGCTCATCTGTCCAACTTTGCTATTCTCGTTCCCTACTCCAAGATTCTTTAATAAAGAACAAGTTGCTGCAGATAATGGGGATATCACATGCAAATCATCAGTAATCATAAGTCTGGCTCATTCTTTTACAAAGATGCTGCCATCTTGCTCAGCTGAGGATGGTCTTGTAAAAATACAACTGACATTCATGTGTCTTCCACATTGACAATGATCACCTTCATAAAGACTTAATAATCTATTTTCAAAGAACGTGCAATTCCAACTTTCACATAGAAAGTAGCCTTTTGGCACAAAATCATCAATTTTCACTTTGAGATTCTTGCAATGAGAAACAAACCCATTATGGGGACATAGCAACATGTCTCTATATGCTTCAGTTTCGAAATGCTGCACATCAATATTCACAACACTATCATACAAATTTTTCATGCAACCTATCTGCAATGGTATTGACTGTTTACTGGTAAGCTTGACAATTGATCCGATGGGAATTGTCAAGAAACTGAAGAGAACATCAACGAAATCATTGTCAGACTCGATGAAGATAACTTTGTTGCGCCCCTTATCCACCAAGGCCTTTAAGCTTATGATACCAGCCATGAATGTTATTATGAATCTGCTTTGTTAATGTAACTTGTTTCCTGAGAAAGAGCTTCCAATTACAAATTAACTACCAGGAAAGAGATATAATTTGTTACATTAATATTTTCCTAAAAAGAGGACAGAACATGGTAGACAAACAGATAGGATCCAAATCTAATATGCTTAAAAATAAGTTGATTAAAACAATAAAACATACAATGACGGGTGTATTCCGCAATGAAACAGTCAATAAATAATGTTCCTTTCACTGAAGGAAATGAAATAAGCTCTAGCTCTGTTAAACGTATTGATGAAGAATAATCAAATATATAATGACCCCAAAGGACACCACCACAATTCCATTTAAATTTTTGATCCTCAGATTCTGACTTTCCATAATCGGTCACTTCTAATGATCAATAACCCAGTAACTACACAACAATGACAACCCTTTGCCCAGTGATCTTGCAAATCTGCATTCATTACTCTTTGAACTGATCAGTTTCTGCAGTTTTTAATTTTAATTTATTTATATTTTTGTGTGCATCATATACGTACTGCTAGTAAAAAAAATACGTACTGCTAGTAAACTCTCTGACTTGTTCAACATTTTAATATTCTTTTAAAAGAAAACAGAAGCATAAATATGTAAAATAGGATCACTTCAATATGAGTTTGGTTTAGATACTGCAACTTCTATTAAGAGTTATAAAATATAAACCATACGATCATAAAATATAAACAGTCTAATCAAGGATGAGCCATTCCTGGTAATTATAATATTCTTCCAAAAATCATTACAAGCTACTTCTCTGAAAAAAAAAAATTAACTTTTAAGAAAATTATAATAGTCATTGTCATGTTCAGACATTCAATATTTTGAACTTTTTTTCAAGGTCAGGATAATGTACAGTGAACATATTGTGCCTCAGCCAACAGAACACAACACAACAAAACCATTCCTCACTGCAAGTGATTGCAAAGACAGGAGAGATTGGAGAGCAATGACACAAGAACAACGGCAGAGCAGCTTATTGGCTTAGAGGTGCAAATGTCAAATATGAGGTTCTTGCATTCAGATTCAGCAGCATTTTTTTATGAGAAAACAACGTGGCTGGAATCCTGTTTTCCATCAAGTTTCTCAATTCTTTCATACATATTTCTCATGAAACCAATTCTAATGACTGGAAGTGAAGACTTCCAGAGAATTATTCCCATTGGGATGGTAAGAAACCAAAGAGCACATTGGTCGATGATGTCATTGTCAACATCTATGATGATAATGTGTTTGCTCTCAACATCCACCAATCCCTTCTAAATGATATTTGCTATGGAAGACAATGAGATAAATAAACTATTAAAGTAACAATGAAAATAGGATTAAACGTACTTGGACTCTCACTGCCTCAGTACCTGAAACACTCCATCCACAAAAAGCAAAGAGAAACACTTAACTTTTGCTAGCCAAAAAAAAAAAACGCAGATGACTAGCTGTACAAGCTCTGCCAGTTATCTAAGGAATACTAAAATAGGTGATGCTTATACTTTCCTAGCTGGTCCTGGATATCCTCTTTTGTTACTACATACCAATTAATCGACGAATAAGTTCTTTTGTTTTCTGTTTCTTTGTTTCAAACGACGAATTTCAATACATAATGAGTCCATTTTTATCCAAGCAACAACCAAAAGATAACGAGTCAATTGATCTTCGTGTTTGGCTTCCTAGAATCCTAATGAAGATATTGGTGAAAACAGATTCACCAGGAAAAGCAAGTTTTTGATATGGGTAACAAAACAAACGTGCATTCTAATTCAGCAGGAATAAATTTCCATAAGCAATCAAACTTATCAGTGATGTTCACTACTCATTAGCCTACAACTTAACTGAATGCAATCCTGTATTTAAGGAGGTTGTAGCCCTGACATAACGAAAGCAAAAATACCAGTTTCCGTACTCGGGAGTTCCATTTATAGAAGCAGACTTTCATCATTGTTCTTTCTTCAGCTGCCTGATGAAGACATCTGTTAGAGAAGAGTCGCGAACAAAAGAAGCCACCAAAAGACGCAAAGCCTGCAATAAGACAACCCAAATAAGAAATCCAAAAGTAAAAATTCAGGAAGGATAAGTGGAAGCTAAAGAATTACAGAGTGCCTGAATGGGTATGTTTAGAAACTAAAGGATTCTGTAAACATTATTAACTCACCTCCACCCTGCCAACCCGAACAGTTTCCTCCTTTATATCAGTTAAAGGAACATCCAATTCATTTAAAACAGAAAAGCTCAAGATAGCAGATAGGGGTCTTATGATCAGCTTGTCAGTTATCGTGAACATTGTGGGTCCTTTCAGATATTTTTGAGGACTTTTGTTGCTCTTCAATTTCAGTAGAACAATCACTGCATTAGAAGGTATGAGGGATTTATCAGTAGTCAAAATATCCTTCGCACGCCGCTCATTAGTCCACCAAAATGCATAACAGTAAGGGGACGTCGCTCATTAGTCCACCAAAATGCATAACAGTAAGGGGACACTAAGCCATCTTCACTTCCTAAGAGAGAGTTCTCATAGGAAAAACCAGGATATGTCTTGGAACCCAATATAATCTCCTTGTGGTAATTTGACTTTAAGTACTGCTCCTCAAGATCATGAGCACTTCTCGACAAATGATTGATGCATCCATGCCGAGGAATATTCTGCATATGTTTTGATATAACCCCAAGTGAAACAGTCAAGAAACTGAACAGTAAATTAACAAAATCTGCTCCTGCCTCTGCATAACAAACAATATCCTTTGATTTGCTAACTGTAAGCTTAACAGAAATCTTTTCTTCATTTTCATCCATCATGTCACCAGATACTTGCAACGCCATACATGTTGGATCACAGAGATTTTCATTGTGCAGCTTTTGTTGTTTATGCCTCAGAAGAATTTCAGTCAAAGGTGTCTTTGATCCTAAAGAGCTCATAAGCAGTTCAATAACCTGGAAAAAAGGTATTTCATCAGAAACCACAACATACATGTGTGACAAGAAAAAAGACAGCACACAGCATCAGATGCCTCATTAAATCCTAGGTTGAAAGTCAACTGTTCAATCTTGCCATCCTCATTCATGTCATCAAGTTTCGCTAATGATGAACTGCAGGTTGCTGCAGATGATGAGGAAATCACATGTAAATCATCAGTGATCATGAGTCTGGCCGATCTTCTTACAAAGATGCCCTCATCTTGCTCAGTCAAGGAGGATGGACCTGTAAGAGTACAACTGACATTCATGCATCTCCCACATTGACAGCAATCACCTCTATAAAGACTTATTAGCTTATTTTCAAAGAAAGTGCAATTCCAGCTTTCACATAGGTAGTAGCCTTGTGGCACAAAATCATCAATCTTCACTTTGAGGTTATTGCAATAAGATTCAGCCCCATTCTTGGGACATAGCAACATCTCTCTAAATGCTTCATTCTCAAAATGTTGAGCATCAATATTCGCAATACTTTCATACAAATTGTTCATGCTACCTATTTTCAATGCTGATTGTTTACTGGCAAGCTTGACAATCGTTCCCATAGGTATTGTCAAGAAACTGAAGAGTACATCCACAAAATCATTATCTGCCTCAATGAAGATAACTTTGTTGCTTGTCTTGTCCGCTGAGGCCTTCAAGCTTATGGTACCAGCCATGGATTGTTATGAAGAATGTCCTGTGTAAAATATAACTTCTTAAACCTGAAAAAAGGCTTTAATTTACAAATCAACTTCCAAGAATCATATGTTGCATCAATAGCACTTAAAAGGGTAGCACACCACTAGACAAACAAATATAGCTCAAATTTAGTACAGGGGACCGATACTTTTTAATTATTATTTTTATTATTTGAAGAAGGGTTAGTGAGGCTGCTCTTTAAGGCTTGATCATAAATATACTCATCAAACTGTACAGGCCCTTCAATTCCTTATTGTGATAAACTACACAACAATGACAGCCCCTACGACACCATGTTCTCTTTAGCATTTGAGTGAAAACTAAATCACTAATAAATTAACTTGGCTGAAACTAGATTCTATTTCTTTTTGAAAAGTAAAAGATCGACATCGACTTGTATTGACTAGGAGAGAAAAATCAAGAAAGGAGTGTTCTTCTGCTCAAAATTCCAAAGTCAGCAAACTACTTATCAAATGCAAAGACTGGAAATTTACCTCAGAAATATTCGACTCCTTTATGAAATTGTTCTAAAAATAGAAGAATCTAATAGGAAAAACGATGATTAAAGCCGATTCCGGTTTCCAAACTTACCCGAGTACAAGTTCTGAAGCCTTGATTAGTAGTGAAAACAACTTCTTCTTTTTCAATTTTGTAGGTGGTCAACAAAGCCTAATTACGTACACTGGAATTTTGACGGATTGGAGAAGTTGTACAGGTAGGTGGTGCAAATGAGGGTAGGCAGGATTGGGCTTCAGTGGAACCCAACCAACTGACCCAAGTTCGAGCCCAACAACTGGGTCGAAGATCCGTTCGTGTTCCACCACGATAGTTAATTAATTACGGCACTAGTATATCTAGTACCAGAAATGAAATTATTGATCGCTACAAAACAAAAGGTCAACTGATTAAATTTATCTAGCGAGTACAAGAAAGTGGTCAAGGATACGCATCAAACACTGGAATTTAGAGTGTGTTCTTCACATTTGTGTTCCTTTGGTGGCCGACGCCGGTTCCTAGACTAGCAAAGTATGCTTGGTTAATGTACGTATAAATCTCTGAGACTCGATCAGGTTTGAAACGAACGAACTCACGGTGGCTTAGGGGAATGGCGAACTGCATGCATGAGAAGTATATATGCAGGTAGATCAGAGTACTTTCTTTCGGCCGGTGCCGATTATGCTCATTTGTGCCAAAGCCAATGAATCGACGTCATGTTTTAGATTTATGTCTTGGTGAAGTTCGGAATCACTACATCAATCTTTGTCTGGAACAGTTTCTTGGTTTTGTTTCAAATTTGCAACTGGTACATGGTGTACAACTTCTGCATATGTGAGGCAGAACATTAAGAAATTACACTAGCTAGTGCAGCAACTGGCAAGTTCTTTTAAAAAGAACGTCTGAGGTTTCTTGCAATGAGAACATGTAGTTAAACCACCTAAAAGGGGAGCGTGGACACAAATATTATTTAACCTTGCTGCTTGCATGCTCTCTTCAAATTCAACTTCATCGATAGAGAGAGATTTAGCATCTAACTCGGAAATGAATGTTTTGGCTGAGAGAAGATGGGTGAGGCAATAGGCATCTTCGGACACAAGTTTTTCCTCCCTCCGATATAATTCGATAAATTTAAGGTTGGAATGCAACTGAGGAGGATTGGCGTTGATTACAACATATATAAGGACAGGAAGAAATTCATCGGCTCCTACTGCTGAACGGGTTTCTGACTTTGATGCAGAACTAAGCAACAACTTGTTAATGATCTTGCAACTATTCATAATACATAGAAGCTTCCGACGAGGCGCTTTGAAAGCTTTTCTGCAATTCCTTTATTGCATAATATAATGAATTTTCATTGCATAAAACTTCTGGAATTTCCAAATGCTCAGGCTTTAAGAAAGTCTTCAACAAGTGCATTTTCAGCGAAATTTCAAGGTCAATCTCTGCATCCTCTGGAGACGAAAATGTTTGGGAGAATAATTTTGTCATGATATATTTCTCTAAACCCTCCATTACAGAGTCAACATCCTGATCTGCCCACAGCTTATGATTCCTTATAGTGTTATCTGCATTCTTGTAGAACTCTTGAACTGTTTTGCCATGATCATGAGAGTTTATAGTAGTGTTTAGTGAGAATGACACAATAAAGTTTTCTATGGACTTAACAAGTTCCGCAGAAGCAGGGTTTTGCAGTCGACGAAAATCAAAGAGTGTTGGCCTAAACTTGTCTTTACACTGAGTAACTAACTGACATAAACGATCCTGTATTGAAGATTGAACTGGGATAACCTTGTTTTCCATCCCTACTACAGAAAAATAAAAAAGAAGCGAAAATAGAGCTAGACTCCAACACTCGATCTCACTTGTGTTGCACTAAAAGTCTCACTAAACTTCCTATATATATATATATATATATATATATATATATATATATATGTCTCAATGCATAGGAATCCAGCTTTCCTATATAATATTGGAATACCTGATGCAAAAAGAAGAAGAAGAAACCGCCATGAAATAGGAAACCAAACACCAGCGAAACATGGTGTGAAAAACGTATAGAATAACATATAGAATTTTGTATTCCTAATCTTGAATGGATTATGACTCCATTACACAGTGGATGCCTAGCCCAATGAACTTAGGATTTACGATTTAGAGTAAAGAGTTAGAGTTTGGCGTTTTGAATTTAAGGTTTATGATTTAGAGTATAGAGTTAGAGTTTAAGATTTAGCATTAGAGTTTAGGGTTTAGGATTATTAATGGTAAAGGGTCAACGGATCTAGGGTTTCAACGGGTAAGGGACAAAAAAAAAACAACGGGTCAAGGGATTATTGCAATTCAATTACGATCAGGAGAAAGAAATCTAGCTCTTGAAAAATATAACTAACTGTCAAATTAAAGGAGGTGTTCAAGGAGAAAAGATAATCGGGAGAACTGTGTGTTTATTGATTGATAGAGAGGCCTTTATATAGGCATTACAATGAGTATCCCGATAAATCAGGGATTCTTTATCTATTACAGAATCAACTATACTAGTCTAATTAGGTCAAGACACATCTAGCAAGTTACGGAAATAACCTTCCTACAACACTCCCCCTTGTGTCGAGCGCCTAATGTCTTCATGGTGCTTACCATGTTGCCTCACTAAAACCTTGCCAGCAAAACAAAAACCTCTTGGGTAAAAATAAAATGCATGGACGAAGAGAAAAGAGCACAACATACCAACACTACACTTGTGAATAACATGTGATGTAGACTCCCCCTGAAGTCTAACAAACTTAGAGCTCTGATATATGGCGCATGCCTAGGCTCTTCACATGTTTCACATGCATAGATTTTCCCAAAGACTTGGTAAACAAATCTGCAACATTCGCATCTGAACTCACTTGATTAACTTGGATGTTGAGGAATTCCTGTTGTCGCACATTGTAAAAGAACTTGGACGATATATGCTTAGTGTTATCACCTTTGATAAAACCCAACTTCATCTGCTCAATGCAGGCAACATTATCTTCATAGATACACGTAGGTTTATCGGTGCTAGACACTAGTCCACACGAATCACGAATGTGGTGAATAACTGACCTTAGCCAGACACATTCTCTAACAGCCTCATGGAGGGCAATGATCTCTGCGTGATTCGATGAAGTAGCAACCAAAGTTTGCTTGGTTGATCTCCAGGATATCGCTGTATTTCCTATGGTAAAAACATAACCAGTTTGGGAACGAGCATGATGCGGGCCAGACAGATACCCAGCATCCGCGAAATCAACTAACACGTTGTTGGGAGTCTTTGAGTAAGGGAGACGTCCAGAGAATGGCACATTTGAATGGCCGGACGCGTCGCCATCATCATCCTCCACGCCGCCGGCGCCAGCAACAGTACCACGGCGTACGATAGCACTGCCGAAGCGGCCGAAAACGTTGGTGTGAGGAGGGTGATTGGCGGGATTTTCTCTCTTTGTGTTGAAGGGATAGAACAGTCCCAAGTCAATGGAACCTTTCAAGTAACGAAACAAATGTTTGATACAGTTCCAATGACGTTGCGTAGGCGCTGAGCTAAATTTAGCTAGTAAGTTTACAGCGAAAGCAATGTCTGGTCTAGTGCACTGTGCCAAATACAAAAGTGCCCCAATCGCACTTAAGTATGGGTACTCAGCACCAAGAATCTTTTCTTCATCCTCTTTGGGACGTAATGGATCCTTATTTATGTCCAGACTACGAACAACCATGGGAGTAGACAACGGCTTACATGTATCCATATTGAAACGCCTGAACATCTTCTGCGTATTAGCAGGCTGGTGAACCAGAATACCCTTGGTTCTATGCTCTAACTCAAGTCCTAAACAGAACTTAGTCTTCCCAAGATCCTTCATCTTGAACTCAGATTTCAAGAATGAAACTGTCTCTTCAATCTCACTTGAAGTACCAATGACATTCATGTCATCAACATAGACAGCTACAATAGCAAATCCAGAGTCGGTCTTTCTAATGAACACGCATGGGCATAACTCATCGTTCTTGTAACCCCTCCGAATCAAGTACTATTCACGTAGGCGATTGTACCACATCCTTCCGGATTGTTTAAGTCCATACAGTGAACGTTGCAGCTTAACTGCATAAGCACTCCGTGGTTTAGAGTCTTTTGATTCGGACACATAAATTTCTTCAGGAACTCTCATGTAGATATCCGTATTTAGATCCCCATATAGATACGCTGTAACTACATCCATCAGTTGCATACTCAGTTTTTCGGGCACTACTAAACTGATCAAGTAGCGGAAAGTAATGATGTCCATTACGGGAGAATACGTCTCCTCGTAGTCAATACCAGGACGCTGCGAGAATCTTTGCGCCACGAGTCTTGCCTTATATCGCAAGCTCTCATGCTCCTCATTGCGCTTACGAACAAAGACTCACTTATGTCCGACAGGTTTAACGCCTTTAGGGATCAATTCAACATATCCAAAAACTTGCCTTTTGTCTAATGAGTCAAGTTCTGCCTGTATTGCTTCTTTCCACTTCAGCCAATCTGCTCTTTGTTGGCATTCAGTCACTGAGCATGGTTCAACTTCGTCGTCATGGATGATCTCTTGTGCGACGGAATAAGCATATATATCATTGACGTGTGTGGAGGCTCTATCCACTAAGAGACACGCGTTATTCAAACTGAGCGAGATTTCTTTGTTCTCTGGAGTCAACATTGGTTCTGTGTTATCCCACAGAAAAGATTCAGTTGACTCATGGACATAACTATAGTCAGAGACAATCTCATGCGATGGATTCGCATGGTCGATGATGAGCGGATTTTGTGCCTTCGCTCACTTCTTTCGAGGATTTTTATCTCGAGAATTCTTCGGTCTCCCCCTCTTCCTGGTGGGAGCCGAGGCTGAAGCTGCAGCTCCTTCAAAGTCCATCAGGGCACCGTTGCAATCCGATTCAACAACAACGACGCCACGGCCTACATTGGCGCCGTCGCCGGCGTCACCCTCTCCTGAGGGTATGCCGACGGCACTAGGTCTTAGGGCAGCCGAACCGGTCCCATAATTCGGGACCTCCAACCTTGCCGATACGTTTGCAACAGGTACGTGTGATCTTGTCACTTTCGCAATATCAGTGAAAGCATCGGGCATCGATTCCGCGACTTTCTGAAGATCGATAATGCGTTGCACTTCAAGCTCACTTTGAGCAGTGCGAGGATCATGAAGAGACAAATCGTTGGGGGCACACCATGTCAATTCCTGACGTTCATTCTGAATGAGTGCATTCCTATCTCTCCCTAACGACGGGAAGTGTGTCTCTTCAAAGTGACAATCTGCGAATCGCGCAGTAAATAGATCACTAGTGGTTGGTTCTAAGTAGCGGATTATCGTTGGCGAATCATAGCCAATATAGATGCCTAAACGTCGTTGTGGACCCATTTTGATACGCAAAAGAGGCGTAATTGGCACATAAACTGCACAACCAAAAGTACGTAAGTGCGATAGATTGAGTTCAAAACCAGTTACCATCTGGTAGCTAGGCACTAAACGCATTGTTGGCAATGGGTTAGAAACGAATAAGCATCGTTGCATGCAGTATTGCATATCCCCAAGCAGAAACTGGCAAATTGGTTCCCATAACCAATGCCCTAGCCACTAGCCGGAGTCGCTGAATGGTGGCTTCTGCAAGGCCGTTTTGAGAATGAACATGAGGAACAGGGTGTTCTACTTCAATCCCAATGGACATACAATAATCATCAAATGCTTTGAAGGTAAACTCGCCAGCATTATGCATCCTAATAGATTTGATAGGATGGTCAGGGTGGTTAGCCCTTAACTTGATGATTTGAGCTAAAAGCTTGGCAAATGCAGCATTTCTTGTGGACAACAACACGACGTGTGACCAACGCGTCGACGCATCAACCAGCACCTTAAAATACTTAAATGGGCCGCATTCTGGTTTGATTGGTCCACAAATATCACCTTGGATTCGATATAAGAATGATATATTATCAGTTGAAGCTCTGGCGAATGAAGGATGAGCATGCAATTTAGCAAGCGAGCAAGCCTTACAGAATGAGCGATGGGCATTGGAAATTGCCGTTGTGGCATAAGAGGATAATGTGGTGATGCCCCATGTCCCTGTGAAGGGTGGGACGGCACGACGTGCGGCGTAAAGGCCGCTTCCTCATCCGCCAGGTGCGCGGCCCCGAAACCCTGTGAAGGGGGGGGCGGTGGTGATACGACCCGAACCTCGAATTACCTTTTAATTGGTTTACTCTTACTTTTACTCCTCGGGAATTGTTTTTACAATTCGAAAGTTCAAAAGGTTGACTTTTAAATAAGTTGACTCGACCGAGGATTTTATTACATGACGAGGTAGAAGACGTTGAAACGAGTTCGTGGACACGCAGCATGCCCAATTTGGAGTTCGTATGAAAAAGTTACGATGTAAAATCGGAAATTGTCCGATTTTTGGACGACTATAAATAGCGGAAAATGAAAAATTTCCCGAACGGGAAACTTTCCTTTTTCTTTTTCTCTTTCTTTTCTTTCTTTTTCTTCTCTCTCCTTTCTCTCTCCTCTCCCCCGACACGGCCCGACCTCCTCCCATCTCTGCCGTCCGGCCGAACTGGACCGGCGCACCGGTCACGTTCGGACCGGCTCGGCCCCCTCTTCTCTTCTGTGGCGGCGGTATGGCTCCAATCGCCTCCGTTCGGCCGGGTTTTAGGGGAGAGGGGTCGACTGTGTCTACCCGGATTCGCCTCCTCCAGCCACCAATCGGCCTATTTCAAGGAGGGGAAAGGGAGACCTCGTCATACTCGACAACTCCATGGAAGGAATTAGTCCGAATCGACCTCGATAAGTAGAAATTCAAATTCGAATTTCTAGGGTTTTCGGTTTGAATTTGGGGAAGCGAAATTATGGTGTTATTGATGTAATTTGAGGATGTAATTGGATTTAGGACGATGTTTAGAGTCAGAATTGTATAGTTTGAGGTTCGGATTGTTGGAATTTGGTGAATTGCAGTTTTGGGAAAAATGGGCCGCCGTTCGCGGCGGCTGTGTGGGCTTTTGGCGGCGGAAATGGTGGTGATGTATTCTTGAGGTGGTGGTGATCGTTTTAGGTGGATTTTGGGGTTGAAATTAAGGTGTTTGGGCCACTGTGGTGGCGCTGCTGGCGGCGGGAGGTTGAAGATGGGTAAATAGTAAAAGTAAAACGGTAAAAGGTGAATAGTAAACGGTAAAACAGTAAACGGTAAATCAGTAAATGGTAAAACAGTAAAAGTAAATATTAAACAGTAAAAGTAAAGGTAAACAGTAAAAGTAAATAGTAAATAGTAAATAGTAATTAGATTTTAACCATTAATTACTGTTTGACTTTCAGAATTACTGCTTTACCTAGAATAATTACTGTTTGACATTGGATTATTACTGTTGACTTACCGTAAAAATGATAAAAACAGATTGAAGGGGTTTTACGACGAATTAAACCAGTAAAGAATTGATCGAACTCGGAATGGGTGTCCTGAGTAATTTTGAGACGTAAATGGTTTCAGTATTTGAGACGTAACTCCAATATCGATAACGATAATTTAAATGGGGTTATTCGGACGAGTGAGGACGTCGTAAATTTCACTTTATAATCAAATTTCAGATTCTGAGATATCTTTTAAACCGTCTCTGCTACAGGTCGAGAAGTTACTCGACGGGACGAGAGCGCGAAATATCGGCACGCTCGGCCGTACTGTGAGTGGATTTTATTTTAAAATAAATGCATGCAATTACGTTTTATTGAAATACAATTTATTTAGTTAAATGAATTCGTAAGCATGATATGAATTATCGAAAGTCGATAATTCATATACTTCTGTTATAATTGTTGATTTAATATTTAAAGTAAATTATGGATTTGTGTTATGCTTTTACTATGTGATTTATCCGGAAACGAGGTTTCCGGAAATAGTATATTTTAATTATTCATAACTTGATTATGTTAAATAAGTTTTAATTAAAGGTAATGACCGGAAATGAGATTTCCGGGGATTTTATATTTTCGTTATTTATGATTTTCGACATGTGAGACATGTCGACGTTATAAATATAATTTTTGATATTGTTTTACGGCATGTTGGATATGTCGGATATATATGAGTATATTTCGAGGCTATTATACTAATGATTATTATAAGCCTCAAATGTGCGGTCGGGGACCGTACGGATTTATGATATATAAGGGGAAGCGTATTTTCGGTTTTATTTTCAGATTTTCACCATATCAGGGTCGGGATATATGTGTATATTGATGCTAGCTAGCATAGTCGCCTGAGCCCACGCGAGGTGACGACTTGACCACATAGGTCAGATTCACGCTCGGTGGTCGACGTGTACGGGCAGAGTGTCGCCTGAGCCCACGCGAGGTGACGATTTGACCCTATAGGTCAGATTCACGCTCGGTGGTCGACGTGTACGGGCATGGTGTCGCCTGAGCCCACGCGAGGTGACGATTTGACCCTATAGGTCATATTCACGCTCGGTGGTCGACGTGTACGGGCAGAGTGTCGCCTGAGCCCACGCGGGGTGACGATTTGACCCTATAGGTCAGATTCACGCTCGGTGGTCGACGTGTACGGGCATAGCGTGAGGACGCTATTGAGACTCTTGGATGATTGACCCTTAGCCTGTGGGGCTATTATTAAATGGTGGCAATGACGTTCCCCTATTCTATTCTATTATATGACCAATGGGTTTGGTCATGATTTTCATAATATGAGGTTTTCGGGAATATTTTCTCTATGAGATTTCTGATTTTAATTAATTCCCGAACCAGCGGGGCTGGGTTTTTATATGACCAATGGGATTGGTCGTGAAATATTATTAATTGATTTTCAAAAAATATTTCGTTTTGAAATACAAATATAAATAAAAGTATAAATTGTTTATTTGATATATCAGCGGGGCTGATTTTTAAATACGATTTTCTTAAAACGTGGAACGTTTTATTAAAGGCATGCAATGTGATTTTATTTATAAAATATTGAGAAAGTAATATGATACTTTCAATTAAAGTATTATATTAAATTGTTTTATTTTTATCCACTCACTCTAACGTTTTTTATTTACTTTCCCCTAGGCCCTTCGTTTTAAAATCGCCCAGTGTGCAGAGTAGTGATCAGAGGTCAAGAGTACTCGGAGTCGAGGCATAGCCATCATCGTTGTCGTTTCCGCTAGGTGGGATATGTGATCCCCTATTCTTTTAGTTTCATATTACATTTCTTGTTATATTTCCAATTGTGATTCCAGTTCATTTTGTTAGATTGCTCTGATTACCTGTGAGCCTTTGAATATTAAATTAATTTGATTTTGTGTTTATCTTTGGCGGTGGTTGTGTTTGGGGAGCAGATGGCTCCAGGTGTTGAGGTTGGAACTGAAATTTAGAAGTGTTTTGGTTGTTGCAGGTTTTAGGGTTGTCCATCTTAAGATTGACTTATCGATAGACTTAGTCTTAAGGTGGTCCCCGCAGGGCCTTATCCGGGTTTCAGGGTGAAATCTGGTTCGGGTCCTGTCAGGTGGCAAGTGTGGCGTTAAGGTCATGACCTTGCGGGGAGCTTGGCTCCTGCGTACATCACGATGTTAAGTCGCGGTAAGAGGTTCTTCCAATCGCTTTTTCAACTTGAAAAATGGATGTCCATGGGAGTTCTTTAAAATCTGAATCATCATATCACGGCCAAGGTGGCCTAGTCGAGCATGCCAAAGCTTATAATCATTAGTGTCACAAAAATTATCAGTGACAGCATATGATTCGAAGAGACGGGCTGTAGTGAGATATAAGCCATTGTCTTCAATGCACGGCATCTTCCCTAAGATACGGCGGCGGCCGCGTTCTTGAGAAGTAATGCATAAGTATTCTTCACCATTCTCAGCATAGGTATCCAAGTGATAACAACCGTTGGCACGGATATCCTTAAAACTCAGCAGGGTTCGATTTGTTCTCGGCGCATAGAGAGCATCAATGACATTGATAACTGTACCATTTGATAACATAAATTCAGCGGTTCCTCGCCCTTTGACAACCAGCGAGGTACCTATCAATGTTGTCATAGATGAACGATACGGCATTAAATCCGTAAATAACTGCCTATTCCTTAGAATAGTGTGGGTAGTTCCACTATCAGCTAGATACTCAACTTCTCCACGAGACATCTACAAAGAGAAGAAAACTTGGGTTAGTTTCTCGGGAGAACAGTCTAATCACTACTCCGTAGGATAGAGAAAGAAAGGGGAATAAATCTCATCGAGTGTATCACATGGCATTTGGACATTATAACGTCGACTAAAGTCGGAAAATACAAGGTTGAATATTACATAACCAAGCAATCATCATCAGAAACCAAAACGAAACCGAGGTTGCGCACATTGTGGTGTTGAACACCTTTGGTAACTGGAATAAAACGAGGACAAGCCTCTTAGGATTGGTGTTAAAACACCTCTCGGGCTGCACATCAGCCAAAGCTGTGGATGTCAAAGACACATGGTGTCGTGGCACCAGAGTGTGGCGAATGCCGAGCCTACTTCACCTTAATGGGTCGATGGCGGCCCGTTCGCCTCCATTTAAGGAGTGAGCGTAGATGGGATTATAAGTCCAAAATATAGAGCCTATGTGACCCAAAGGTGGCGTCACAAAAACCACGTGAGTTGTTAATACACGAACCTGATTGCATAAAAACATAAAATTTCTCACAATATGGGAAAACAGAGAAATTTTATTAAGTGCCAACTTGAATACATCAACTTCTAATTCCAAAATAAACAGACTAACAAGAGTCATAAAAACATGGCGAATGCCATTACAGTACTTGATAAACTAGAAAAGTCAAATACATACACTAATCAAAATTCGCGACATCAAGAGTTTGTGGTTGCGCCTTTGGAGAATCCACATGATGAGCATAATTTGCGGCAATCATCTCGTCCTCAGCATAATTGCTTTCTTCAGACAGAAACCTCTTGTACTTCTTGTAGGCATTTAACATCTTCTTACTAGCTCGACAATCGCGATGGTAGTGTTTGGAGGAACCACACTTGTAGCACGGAGCAAATTGGGCATTCCGGTCATTGCTATGAGGTCTAGGAGGGTTTGGTACCGGGCCTAGACGAGGTCCATGGCCGGTCCGGCCTCCCCCTGAAGGTGGTGCGGCTGCGCCACCTTCTCGCCTCCAAGTGTTGGAGCGTCTTGTCACTTTGTTTCCAGCATTCTGATGTCTTCCACGTATCGAATTGTACGGGGCATTGCGGCCTTTATTTTTCTTCTTTGAAGCCTTCCCATAATGAGCCTGTGGTGTTGGAATTGGTTTTTTACCAACAGGTCTCTGGCTACTATTGAGCCTAATCTCAGAATGACGCTCTTTTTTAGCCAATATTGCCATAAGGTCAGCGAATGTCCTGATTCTTCCTTCATCAACTGAGATTTTATATTGATGTCCAAGGACATCGTAGGCCATGGGGAATGTATTAAATGTCTTCTCTAGAAGATCTTTATCGGTTTTGATGACGCCAACCGTGCCAAGATCCTCCTGTAGACTAATCATATCCTGATTGTATTTGTCTACTTTGTCATAATCCGAGAAACGGATTTGTTCCCATTTAAGGGTGAGCTCTGGAAGAAGAATGTCATGAACATTGTTAAATCGCTGCTGGAGCGTGTCCCATAAGATTTTGGGATCTTTTACCGACAAATATTGTCGCTTCAGAGTCGGGTGGATATGGCGCCTCAAATACATGAGGGCCTGAGCCTTGGCATGGTCCCCAAAAGGGGTGGTGGCGGCTGCATCAGTTAGAAGGGCTGGAAAGCCTTTGTTTTGGAAAGCAATTTCAACATCGGAAACCCATCGATGGTAGTCTTTGCCTTGAAGACCCAAGATCTCAAAATCAGGGCGTGACGGTGACGACGACGACATCTACATGAGAATATAACGTCGGATTAGTATCACTTTAAACAGATACTATCAAGTACAGATTGGAATTAGAAGGGATATATTCTGTCACATGAAAACTAGTTTCGTTGCGAAAAATTGTTTTCTTTTGATGCATAAACTAGCGGTTTCATACCGCACCTTCAAACAGTGGCGTACTCAGACATCCACATAAGCATCTCTTTTTCTTTTAATTCCCTTTCAACGTGATTCCCTCAGGACCATCACTTAAAACTGCGACCGTAGGGGTGATGAAATCCTCATTCTAGGTCTCATCGGCGATATAAAAATGACCGGAATCGGAGTAGAAGAAAGGCTAATAGCGCCCGATATAATATATCTATAGTTTAAAAGCAGGCACTTTTATAAAAATTTTACCTTTTGATCAAAGGAACGAGAGCATAAAACTTGTTCTTCGACTCTTGTCTAGTTCTCGAACCTCTTTTTACGCGAGTAATCTGGCGGAGCTATCTTGAAAAGTTGATGGCGAGCTAACAGGCTGGCGAGCGAGCAGGCTTGGCGAGTGAGCGGGCTTGGCGAGCGAGCGGGCTGGCGAGCGAGCGGGCTGGCGAGCGAGCGGGCTTGGCGAGCGAGCAGGCTTGCAGGCGGCCGGGCAAGGGCTGCGGCCTAGGAGAGACCGAGAAGGGGGGGGGCACGGGTCCCGAGAAAGGAGGTGCGGCCGACGGAAAATAATGTCAGACGTCTTCGAAAACTTTCCTGAAGAAATCACACAAGAAATCTTCGTGAAGTTGCCCATCAAATCTTTAGTCCAGTGCACCGGAGTGTGCAAGTCATGGAGATCTCTGATTACAAGCTCTACCTTCAGTGACGCCCATCTCACGCGCAGCCCACAGACCAACGCTGATGGCCTCTTTCTACTAACTGCATGTATAAAACAAAAGAAGCTACGTTTCTCCTTGCATTTGGATAACCCTGATTTCGATGAGTACACCAAGCTCGCAAGTCCCCCTCACAGATTTGTTCAAAAGCAAACATAGAAAATACTTAGGAAAGGAGAGGGATTTCTATGTTGCTGGAACTTGTAATGGCCTGGTGTGCCTTGCTTCTCAATTTATCACAATAATTTGGAACCCTTGTATCAGAAAGTATATGATCTTGCCTAAGCCAGAAACACTTGGCTTCGAATCGGATTGGGCCAGGTGCGACTTTGGCTGGTATTCACAGACCAATGACTATAAGGTTTTGAGAACTGTGAATAACTTTTACGGCAACCGAACTGCTTGTGAGATTTGGTCGTTAGCTAGAGGCTCTTGGAAGATTCTCAGTCCTGGTGTTGTTCCAGCTTACTTTAGACCTCTGGACTGTTCGGCTAGACGACATGACGTTTTCTTCTCAAGCCAACATGCTTCTGTCAATGGAACTTTACATTGGATCCCTAGCCCCGAGGGGTCTCCAGACGAAGTTAGATATATTGTTTCCTTTGATCTGTTCAGTGAGCGATTTGCCAAGATAATGATACCAACGGCATCGGAAATAGCACATGTTTCTACTATGAGATACAGGGAGTCTCTTGCCTAGGCCTTGTTTCTACAAGGCCTTGTTGGTTCAGAGTTGTGAGAAAGTGCTCAACTTGTGGGTGATGAAAGAGTATGGTGTAGTGGAATCCTGGACTAAATTAGCGAGTATACCATTACAAGAAAGTATCTGGTATCCACTTGGTTTTCGAAAAAGTGGTGAAGTATTGCTCAAGATGTACCCTTCTGGGGTGCAATTGGTAGACCCTAACACCGGACAAGTTTCAAATGAGCTAAATCAACAACGAATGTCCACTTTCATTGATTTTTTTTGTGCAGAGCCTTCTCTTGTTTGACAAACCAATGCGATATATATGCTAGCTAGGTATTGTCTTCTTAAAGTGCAACAACCTGCTAGCTAATGTACGTAATCAGCGAGTCCTTGTTTTCTATATAGATCTTTTTTTTATTTGCACTGTGTGTGAACTTTGTTTAGAAGATCCTCACAGGTGGATCAGCTCCCAGATCTTGTCCTATATTGTTTGATTAATAGCTGCAAAAATACTGCAGTTTAAGGCAGCTAGTAAAATTTGTGTGGTATTTAAAGGAGTTCAATTAACTACTACAGATTGGCAAAAGTACTTCTTCAAAGTTAAAACTTAGAAGCAACTGAAATAGCAATTGATAAGCAAAACATCAGACCAAGATAACTTCATTTCCTGACATAATCTCGCAGGTGACTTGGGGTTTGACCTCTGGTAGTCCTCTTCGGCCTTCCTTCCTCCAAGTTTAGAGATACATCTGTAGCAGCATATAGATCAATCAACTTCTTAACTTTCTTAACAGGAGTACTGCCTGGCTCGAACATTTTGTTATAACCATCCATGCAAAGATTAAGGCCTTGGAGGAGATCAGCCACCAAACCAGGTTCATCATCACCGTTGATTATTCCCTTCTCGTAGTTTTCTTTGACGGCTAAATTCAACTCAGATCCAGAACTGGCAGCCATCTCCTTCTCCACCTTTTCATATTCACCTACCAGTTCATTAGATGTTTCCTTCTTTAGGCTCTCTTTCATTTCCCATGTCCATAGAATCCACTCGTAGGTCTCGTCGTTGAGATGAGGGTTCTTCAGATAAGCAAGGGCGAAACACTCCATGACAAGGTCATCAATCCCTTGCTTCCCTCTAACATCACACCATTCAGACATGTGTGCCTTTGCTTCTATGAGAGTCTCGGACCTCTTCTCCTTTACAGCCTCGTCCTCCTTGCCAATTATGTGCTGTGTGAGCTCTTTCATAATTTGGTCCATCTTCTTCAACAGATCAAGTACCCTCTCCACTGTTGTCGACACTTGAGTATCTCCTTCTACCCTATTCGACCGCGTCTCAAAGGCTCTTTCCATCTCTGCTTCGATCTCCACAAGAAGTCTAGACTTTTGTTGCAGGTTATGAACTTATGACTAATATATATATATATATATATATATATAAGTAGCTGATTCTTTGGAATGTGAAAAGAAACAATGAATTCCATTATGGTTAATAACTTACTCTTACAGCTAGCTTCATTCAAGAAGGAAGACGAAGAGAAATTCATGAACCTAATCATGAAGGAACTACTCCACATACCATTTACCTTCTCGAAAAGTAAAAGACAGCACGTCATGTTTTCAAAACCAACAGTACTACGTACAGTAGAGTGAACATACAAGATGTGCATACAAAAAGTTTAATTTTCTCCACAATATTAACGTTCAAGCATCAAATAGTGCCCAGATATGTGAATAATATAGAAAGGAATGACATAGGACTTTTAAGATACCTTCTTCAAAATGGTGAATCAACCAACTATTCCGGGAATATTTGGCCAATGGTTAGTTTCATTACGGATGACACGATTGGTCATAATAGTACTTCCAAGTTTCCATCACCAAATCTACAATGCAAGTATTCTAAAGAGAACATAATAGTAACTCCCGCCATGTAACTCCCGCCCTGCAGGTCATATATAGTAAATCTATGCATTTAAAAGATCAAACTAACAGAAACACACCGGAGTTCTAGCCTTCTAGAGTTCTAGGTTATACTTGCTAACTTTTTGTTTTTTTCTCTGGCTTCATAAAGATCAATGTCAACTGCTTCACTGTTCTTGCTTTATCCTTTTGTTTTGCTCTTGCTCCCTAATGAAGGTATCAGTTAGAGCAGAGTAACCAAGAAAAGAAGCTATCAAAAGACGGAAAGCCTGCAATAGAAAACAAATACTCCGTCACATAAAATTGGACCAGATAACCCCATACATAGATATTCACTGAATCACATTAGCTCTGTTGGAGACCCACACTAACTTTTTTGGCTCTTTCAATCATTTTCTACCTTCTATCTAGACAGATATTGATCCAGCTCCTAGAAATATCGTTCTTGTTGAAGATGAACACCCAAATAAAAGTATTATAAACGAATTGCATACTTTGAAAGGAAGGCATGCATCTTTAAGTGCAGAAAAGAGCAGTGATCTGACATTTGAACGTAACGTGTGTATCTAAGTTTAGTGTGCAATTTCACATTATAATTAGTCTTGTGTCACAAGATTCACTCAGAAACTTAAAGCATCAGCCTAGATATATAGATCAGCAGTCAAGTTAAAGTCACAGTAAATCAATAAAGTAGTTTGATATGCAACTTAAAGCATCGGAAGGGGCTAGAATACGCCAGCGTAGTTTTACGCCTCTGTGTGTGTAGGACACGTGGCACTACATCGTCCACATATTTTGATTTTGAGGGACATATAGGTAAATTCTTATGTAACTTCCGTTAAACAATTAAAGTTACTCATTATAATTATTACGAGGGTGTATATGTCAAATCTCATTCACGGCGTCTCAGACAATGTCTGCACAACAGCCACGAAGGCTATGAGGACTGTGATGGGTGATGATTGACCCGTCAAATGTCATTATCACTACCAGAAAAAAGGGTTTTCTCGACGAAAAAAAAAAAACGGCCGACGAATTAAAATTTTCGTCGGTAATTCTAAGGAATAGCCGACGATTTTATTTTTCGTCGGTGAAAAAAAAAAATCGTCGGCCATAGTTTAACCATAGCCGACGAAACCGTTTTTTCGTTGGTATTTTCAAAAAATCGTCGGCTATATTTATATTTCAGTCGACGATTTGTATTTTCGTCGGCCTTTCTCCGAAACATTAGCCGACGAAAATTTTTGGAAGTATGGCCGACGAAGTTGACATTTTCGTCGGTAATAAGTCTATATTTTCAGATCTGGGCAGCAGCTGCTCATTTCAAAAAAAAGGGGAAAAACGGGAGAGAGTGAAAAATCTGTGGGTATTGTTGAAATCCGTCCTCTCTTACATTGTGGAGCTATATATAGGTACGTATATGTATATATATGTTGATTTTGAGTTTTAGTTGAGTTGATTTTGAGTTTTAGTGATTTTGATTTAGTAAGTGATTTTTTGTTTTGTTGTTGTTTTAGTGTTAGAATGTATGTATATATGTTGATTTTGAGTTTTAGTTGAGTTGATTTTAAGTTTTAGTGATTTTGATTTATTAAGTGATTTTTTGTTTAATTTGTTGTTGTTTTAGTGTTAGAATGTAGGGAAAATGCTCATTTAGTATAAAAAAGACCCCCTCATTACCCATTTCAATGACAATCTTATTTTTTTTCCCTTATTCAACATAAGGTAACAACTCTATTGCCCATTTGAACAAATTTAATTTTTTTCTTCCTTTTTTGTCCTTTTGTCTTATCTAACATATTTTTGAATTATAATTTGCTGAGAAAGTGGAAAATAAAAAAACAAACTTTGCCGAAATATCACTCAACTCCTCCGGCCTCCCATGGCTGGTCGCCGGAGCCTGGTCGCCGGAGTCGGCGGATTCCGGTCACCAAAATTTTTCTTTGCCGGAATTTTTTTTTTCGCCGGATTTTTAAATTTTTTTTATTATTTTTTATTTTTTATAATCAGGTTATTAGACGATGGTTACTGACTCCTAGTAAACAATTTACAGATTATTACAAATTTCCAGTAATTAAGTTCTAGATCCATAGTAATCAAGTTACTGACCCCCAGTAATTGATTACTGACCCCTAGTAATCAGGTTACAGATTCCATATTTTCCAGTAACTATGTTACTGACCCCCAATAATCGATTATTGACCCCCAGTAATCAGATTACTGACCCCCAGTAATCGGTCAGTAATCAGGTTACTGACCCCCAGTAATCAATTACTGACCCCTAGTAATCAGGTTACAGATTCCATATTTTCCAGTAACCATGTTACTGACCCCCAATAATCGATTACTGACCCCCAGTAATCCATAACCAGAGTTCATGAAGTTGCAAAACTTTAATCACAAAACATCCACACTATACTGGTACTAAGATTTCATTGATAATTTGACAATAACATAAAGAACTTGCACATACAATACAATGAAACTCTACAGATTTCATGAAGTAATCAGGTTACTGACCCCCAGTAATCGATTACTGACCCTAACCAAGAGAAAAAAAAAACAAACAGAAAAAAAAACCCTAGTTTTTTTTCTTTCCGTCGCCGTTGCCGCTAGCCTCGCTAGCAGCAGCCCCGCAACCATCCAGCCTAGCATCGCTAGGCCTGCACCAACCGGATTCTCACCCTAGCCTTGGCCGACGACGCTCCAGCCGGACCCGAGGCCATCAATCCCTGCATCCCTCTTTCAACTGAGTCCCAGATTGATCTGGGCACCCATCGATCTCGGCCTCCCTCCCGATCTCGACCTCGATTGCTCTGATTCATGCCCAGGCCAACGCCTCGACCCAGCATCCCGGTGCCCACGGCGTCTGCTCCTCCACACAGTTGCCCAAGGTCAATGGAGAGAGCGCGGCGGAGGTTGGAGTAGGGCTGACGTGGCAGATGTGGCCGCGCTTGGGCTGTGGTTGGAGTCGACGGTGGGCGCATGGGGGTAGGAGGCCGTGGAGAAGGATTGAGGGCGGCAGAGCAGAGAGAGAGAGAGAGAGAGAGAGAGAGAGAGTTTTAGTATTGGTTAGGGTAGGGTAAATGACTGAATTATATTTACTAGGGTAGTTGTGTATTTTCCCAAGATTCATTGGTTTGAGATATAAACATTGGAATGGTCAAGTTTTAACTCTTTTTTGTGCAAATGGTCATTATCCCTAGAATGTATGTATATATGTTGATTTTGAGTTTTAGTTGAGTTGATTTTGAGTTTTAGTTTAATTATGTGTTTTAATTTGATGTTATTTTAATTAGTGTTAAAATATATATATATATATATATATATATATATGTTAATTAATAGTTGTTGATAGTGTAATTAACTTAAATAATGGTTGATATATAGTGTAACTTAAATAATGGTTGTTAATGGTATATATATATGGGTTGATGTTGATAATAATATATATTGTAATGTAATTAATTATTAAGGATTTTTATATATATATATATATATATGTATGTGTTAATTAATTTCTTATTAATTAAAGTTATACATATATATTATTATCAGGCTATATATGGATCTGGATAAGAGTTGGATTTCGCTTCCAAGGCATGACCGACGATACACTACAGGAGTTGTGAATTTTTTGCAGTTCGTCGAGGAAAATGCAAACGGGAATGATTACCATTATTGCCCGTGTAAGAAATGTAAGTGTCGCAGTGATATGTGTCGATTTCCGATTAGGACAGTATGGGAGCACCTAAAGAGTAATAGGTTTTGACCGAAGTACAAACGTTGGATATATCACGGTGAGCCATCATTAGATGGATCGCATGATCATGGGCAGTTTTTTGAGGCGGGCAGTAATAGTACATCCAACGATCCAACAATGGCATTCGTCAATGACGTGTTTCTTTTTGAAAGCGGTGTACGTGGGGAACAATATATGCATGACCCGGTGCTGCCCTTCCCACAAGTTGTCAACACTGCTGCCTTTGACAAGTACAACAAACTGATTGCATTGCAACAGACCCCTGTCTTCAATTTCTGAGAAGACAGTTCTTCAAAGTGTGATGGAGGTAATGAGGATTAAAGTCGAGACAAAATCGACTATCAGGCAAGTGGATGAATATCTACAGTACACTTCTTCGTTGTTGGAGGAGGGTCATCGTAATCCTACCAATCACCGTAAGGTCCGAAGTATCCTCAAAGATCTAGGGCTTTCCTACATTAAGATCCATGCATGCGCATTTGACTGCGTTCTCTTCTGGGGTAAAGATGCAGAAGAGAATGACCTTGCTAGCCTTGACGCATGTCCGATATGTCAGTCTGACCGACATAAGTTGACGGGAGCAGGCAATAGGAAACCTGTGAAAGTGCTTCGGTATTTTCCGTTGAGAGATAGGCTTGAGCGGTTGTACATGTCAAAAACCACCGCAAAAGTTATGAGATGGCACGGTGAGCGGGACGCGGGGGACGCAGATATCATGACACATATCTCTGACGGAGCGGCTTGGAAGCATATAAACAATGAGTTTCCTCATTTTGCGTCAGATGTCAGAAACGTCAGGCTCGGGCTCTCAACCGACGGGTTCAACCCTTTCGGCACCATGAGTCTTTCATACAGTATATGGCCGGTGGTTTTGGTACCTTGCAACCTTCCTCCGTGGATGTGCATGAAGAAGGAATATAATATGTTGACGTTGTTGATTCTGGGGCCTGGTTACCCAGGAAAATGTCTCGATGTGTATATGAGACCATTGATTGAAGAGCTTAAGGTATTGTGGGACGTTGGTCATCCCACTTTTGACAAGTATAAGGAGGAGACGTTCCAGATGCATGCCATGGTTATTGGTACCATCAGTGATTTTCCTGCTTGTGGGATGTTGTCGGGCAGCGTTGTTAGGGGATACAAGGCTTGTCCAGAGTGCCTCAGCGATTATGGGAGTACCCCTCATTGCAACAAGATATGCAGAATGGGTCATCGTGTGTTCCATCCGGCGGATCACCACTGGCGTTACGAGTCCGCCGCATTTAATGGAACCGAAGAACACGGTGGTCCTCCCAGAAGATGGACGAGAAGAGAAATTTTAGCAGTGCTTAATGAGTACGATTTTGGGCCCCTCAGCAATCATCCCGATATTGTAGCGGAACTACCTGAAAGACCTGAGGAGTACAAATTCTGGACACATAAGAGCATATTGTGGGAACTCTCGTACTGGTGTGAGTTGCTGATCCGTCACTTCCTAGACGTTATGCACATAGAAAAAAAATGTTTATGAAAGTGTGGTGGGCACAACGCTGAACTTGGAGGGGAAGACGAAAGACGGTCCTAAGGCTCGCACTGATCTGCAAAACATGAATATCAGAAAACAACTATGGCTGAAACAAGGGAAGAGAAAAATGCCTTAAGCTCCTTACACCGTCAAGCCTGAGCATAAATCAGAAATTTTCCATTGGATAAGTCGGGCCAAGTATCCTTCAGGCTTTGCTGGAAATATAGCCAAGTGTGTGAACAGACAATTCAACAATCTTTACGGGTTGAAAAGTCATGACAATCATATCCTGCTACAACGTCTCTTTCCTGTTTTCATTCGACCGTTCCTTCCCCGTCACGTTGTGGAGCCGTTAGTAGCGTTGGCAAGATTTTTCCAGAAGGTATGCACACGGGAAGTGAGAAAATCTGACCTCCGGGAAATGCAACAAGACATCGTTCATATCATGTGTAAATTTGAGATGATATTTCCTCCAAAATTTTTCGACATCATGCCTCACCTCATGATCCATCTTCCTCGGCAGTTGTTGCTTACCGGTCCTGTGCACTTCACTTGGATGTATCTGATGGAAAGGTACGTATTTTACACCTTATGTTAATTTCCTCATCAATATATGTGATTTAGTATTAATGTATTATCATAACACTTTAAAAACTTGATTTATAGGCAACTTGGACAATACGGTGATTTTGTCCGAAACAGATCCGCACCTGAAGGATGTATAGCTGAAGCATATATTGCGCACGAGTGCGTCACCTACATGAAGCTGTATTTAGGAGCGTTACAGGAAAGCATACCGGAAGATGTACCTTCACAGTTCAATCTTTCCATACTCTCCGACGATGTTGTACTCGGTGGAAACATGCCAGTTTCCTACAAGTTGAAAGATTATGAGGTAGCCATTGCACATTGGTGGGTACTAATTAACTGTTTAGAAGTTCAGTTTTGGAAGAACATGCATCTAAACTGTGAACAAGTAGGAGGTGATCTCGATTACCACAACCGGACATTCGCAGAGTATTTCGGCCGCTGGGTACGTAACTTTAACATTATTCTATACGTATTTATATATTATTGTGTATAATTATTCACATTTATAGTTGATTCTGATGGTTGCAGATGGACCTCATTAAAAATGATAATCACCCAAATTGGTCGCACGAACTCAGACTGCTAGCGATGAAGCCGGTCTATTCAAAAGTTTATGCGACGTGCAAGGTGAATGGTGTGTTATTTCGATATGAAGAGAGAGACGTCAGACTGAAAACACAAAATTCAGGGGTTATGGCACATGGTGGGGATGATGTAGTTGACTATGACGGTGTTCTCCATTCAGTTGTGGAACTGCATTATGGGGAAGGCATGAAAGTGCACCTTTTCAAGTGTAGATGGTTTGACACACGACCGCAGAGCATGAAAACCGATCAATACGGCATAACTTCTGTGAACACTAGTACATCATGGTATGAGGATGACCTGTTCGTTTTAGCCACATGGGTGAAACAAGTGTTTTATCTTGATGATCTCGCCAAGGGGGACCCGTGGAAAGTAGTCAACACTATCCACCATCGCAACATTTACCGGGCGTCTACACTTGGAGTGGCTGAAGAGAACGAGGAAGGTGGCACCGCGTATCAAGAGCCCAACTCAAACGGTATTCCTGACTCCTCTTTTATTCACCTAGACACGCCGGTGCGAATTCGACGTGAAGAGCCACTGCTTGTTGATGTTGATCCAAATGAAGAAACTAACGAGGACTCTAGTGGTGAGGAAAGACATAGATTACCCCTATCGAGCAATTCAGAAACCGAAGAAGACTCATCCGATGATTCCGATTACAATCCGACGGATTAAGTAATTTAGATGATGTAATCCTGTCATTTGTAATCCACTCATTTCTAATGAACGGGCGTGGGGATGAGCCTCCCAACTAGGCTGGGTTCCAAACCCTTAAAAAAAAAAATTTGGTTAAATTTTGGTTATATATCTGTTTTTTTAATGTTCAATTTTGGTTTTATATGAACATGATATAATGTTCAATTTTTAATGTTCAATTTCTGTTTTTTTATTTTTTTCATAGAATAGCCGACGAAAAATGCATTATTTCGTCGGCTATAATGATAATAGCCGACGAAAAATGCGTTATTTCGTCGGCCATAACTATATTGAAAAATACATATTTTATTTTAGACAGAAAACGACAAAAGAATAGCCGACGAGTACTAGGTTTGATTTCGTCGGCTATGATAAAAAAACAAAAACAAAAAAAGACCAGCTTCCATTTTCTATCACTATCGACAAACCATTGCTTCATCCTTCAAATGCAAATATGTCGTCAAATAAGATATAACCAAAATAATGAAATACGTGTACAGTTGAAAAATGACAAGATTCTGACAAAATCTGTGTGCCGAATGTTGCGGTTAACTGTTTTTTACTTCCGTTTTCCTATGGGTAGCCTGACGTTTGGTAAATATTTTGAGGTAAATTTTTAAACGATTAGTTGCGTCTCATCGATTTGAAACTATTATCTGTTGAAGGTCAGGCAAAAAAACGTCATTTAGACAGGCCAATTACCATTTCTAAGCGTTTAAAGGGTTGACTCACCCGGTTGACCGTCCCGATCGAGCCTTTAACGTTGTCAGATGTAGTTGGATTTTTTTTCATACATGTATTTAATCTTAACGGTGATATCTGACGGGTGGAATAGATTTTATAAACTTTTAGATTCAAAATCAGAACATATGCACTAATGTTCCTTAACTTGTTTACTAAGTGTTTAAGTGAATGTATAGTTTCAAATAGTTACTATACGTACACTCTTCAAATGCAAATATGTCGTCAAATAAGATATGACTGAAATAATGAAATACGTCTACGGTTGAAAAATGACAAGATTCCGACAAAATCTGTGTGCCGAATGTTGCGGTTAACTGTTTTTTACTTCCGTTTTCCTATGGGTAGCCTGATGTTCGGTAAATATTTTGAGGAAAATCTTTAAACGATTAGTTGCGTCTCATCCATTTGAAACTATTATCTGTTGAAGGTCAGGCCAGAAACCGTCGTCTAACTAAACTAATTTCCGTTTTAAAGCGTTTAGAGGTTTGACTTAGTGGTTTGACCAACAGTTTAGCCGACGAAAATTATATGTCGTCGGCTAAACTCTTGCGATCCGCTTATTGTCCACCGTTGGATGGCTCAGATCCAACGGCTGCTGATTTTCCAAAGCATAGCCGACGAAATATTTGAATTCGTCGGCTAAACTCTTGCGATCCGCGCCTTTTTATTGTCCGTCGTTGGATGGCGGAGATCAGACGTCTGCTGATCTCCTAATGTATAGCCGACGATGTTTAAAGCATAGCCGATGACATTCAAAGAATAGCCGACGATTTTAAAGATTTCGTCGGCTATTTTGAAGAATAGCCGACGAAATCTTTTTTAATCGTCGGCTATTCTTTCTGCTATAAATCAGAAACTCTCGAACCCTAGCCGACTTTTTCCTCTCCTCCTCCTCCTCCTCCTCCTGCTGCTGCTCCAATCTGCCGCTCTCCTACTCCAATCCGCCGCGCTGCTCCTCCTCCTCCTCAAATCGGCGGCGCCACACTCCTCCAATTCCGGCCTCCTCCTCCTCCGATCCTCCTCCTTCCTCAAATCCTCCTCCAAGCCGGCCTCCTCCTCCTCCTCTTTCCCCTCCGCCTTCCCCTCCTCGTCCGACCTCCTTCCCCTCCTCCTCCGGCCTCCTCCTCCGATCCGGTTAATATTTTTTTTTTTCAATTTAGTTTAATTTTATAAATTGTTATATATTTAATTTAATTATATATATTGTTATATATTTGTTAATAAATTTAATTTTAACAAATTGTTATATATTTGTTATATATTTTATTTTAATTATATAAATTGTTATATAATAAATTGTTATATATTTGTTATATATTTTATTTTAATTATATAAATTGTTATATATTTGTTATATATTTGTTAATAAATTTAATTGTTATATATTTGTTATAATTTAGGTATATAAATTGTTATATAATTAATTTTAATTATATAAATTGTTATATAAATTGTTATATATAAATTGTTAAATTAATTATATATATAAATTGGTAGTTGTTCAAGGAAGGTTAATTCCGTAACTTCCGTGGTGTGTCTTGTCCTAATAAGGCTAGATGTCTAGATACTTTATTAGATAGGGAATCCCTGATGACCAGGGATACTTGATGTAATGCCTATATAAAGGCCTCGTTATCAATCAATAAAGAGAGAGTTTACTATCAATCTATTTCTCCTAGAACACGTTATCAGCACGTTGCTCTAGCCTCCCGTCTAATAGCCTTAAAAACCCTAATTCCGATTTTTTTCGAAACCCTAATCTACCGTCGACCGCCGATTCTTCCCTTCGGCACCGTCGACCTCTTCTCAGCAGCATCTGCGCTGCCCGCCTGCCGCGCTGAACCTTCACTCGCCGCTTCTCCTCTGCCTCTCGGCAGACAGGCTCGCCTGCAGCCCAACCCGCTCGCCAGCAACCTTCCCTTGCGTGCTATCACTTGCACGCATCCCCCAGAAGATCAAGATTGCTCGCAAGCCAAGCAAGCGGCTTTTGAAGCCTAGTTCGTTATTGAGAAGAAATCAAGAAAAATCGAAGAAAACAAGCTTCCCCAAGAGTCAAGTTTCGTTTCATCAAGCTTCTCTTGAAGAGGTAAACATTTTATAAACGTTCCCGCTTCTGAAATTTCAATAGTTGGGTTTTGTTTTTCTTCCGGGACCTTTCCGTGTCCCTGCTTCTTCATCCCGATTCTATCGCTTCTCGGGACGGCATACGGGGATTTAGTCACCCCGGTGCCAACGTATTTTGGGGTAACTGTGATGTTACCGGCCACCGTTATGCTTGTGACTGTGATGTCACTGTGAACCATAACGTATTCTTTTTAAAAGAAAACAAAGAGAAGATATCGATTGTGACTTGAAGTCACGTTAAGCATCGATTTATGTGACCATGATATATCTTGGCACTGTTCTAAAAGAACAATCAAACTTGATTAGTATTCAAATATACTAACGTCTCCCTGTTTGTGTTCTGTAGATGGCTGACACACAGCGTCCAGAATTTGACATCTTGGATGTCCAAGGCAAGGAATACAAGAGGTGGGTCTCAGATGTTGAGAACACCTTCATTGGTAAAAGATTTACCGCCACCATCAACCCTCCTGAGGATGAAAGCTTACACGCTTCTCCTGAACAGAAAGCATAAGCCCTGATGTTTCTCAGGCGCCATATCCATCCAACGCTCAAGAAGCAATACCTGAGGAAAACCGATCCCAAAGAGCTATGGGATATCCTCAAGGACCGCTTCGACAATGTGCATGACGCACAACTCCCAGACCTCATGTCTGATTGGGAGCAAATCCGCTTATTGGATTTTGATTCTGTCCAGGAATATCATCAGACTATGCTAAACTTGCAATCTGATTTGAGCTTTTGTGGGGTCGAAAAGACCGATGACGATATGATGGAGAAGACTTTCACGACGTTCCCAGAATCTGCGTCCATGTTGTCGCATCAGTACCGCGATCTCCGTGAGAAAGGCACTATCAAAACCTTCATTGATTTGATGAATGTGCTCCAAAGAAAGGAGAGGTACCATGAGTTGATTCTTACCACCAATAAGAGGCCTCGAGGACCGAAATTCATTGCGGAATCTCATCAAGCCCGTGGTAAAACTTTTAAGCAAAAGCATCAACCTCATGAACGTCAAGCACCACCACCACGTACGCCAAGAGCAACACGTGGCGGACGAGGAGGGAGAAGAGGCGCCGGTCGTGGCCGACAACTTCCTTGGACAAGGGATGGTGGCGGCGCCGCCACTCCTAGAGGGAGGAACTGTTTTGGTTCCGGTCCCAGGCGTGGTGGCCATACGCCGAACAATGCTTCGGCTCCTTGCTTCAAATGTGGCTCTAAGAATCATCTTCAACGCGATTGCACAGCAAGTAGAGAGATTCAAGCCGCTTACAAGAAACACAAACAATACATAGAACAAGAAACACACTATGTAGGAGACTTTGAGGAAGAAGAATACGATGAGGAAGATACGAACTTCGCCATCAATGACTTCCAACCTACCAAGAAACGTAGGACTCAGGAGTATGATACTCCGGATTATGAATAAGTATTTGACTTAGGTCATGAGATACATGTTCAAGTTTGATTTTGATTTTGATTGTTATTTTGACATAATATAGTCAATAAATCACGACTTTGTTCGATAAGTCGTTCTATTTAGAACAACCTTGATGTACTTTTGAGTTGTCATCAATAAAATCTCTCTTATTCTACGAATGATTTGAGATTTTTACATCCCTATGAAAGCAAAATTGGTTCAATACGTCCAATTCTCTATGGCATAATTATTTTGAGTTCACCACAATTCTGGTGATGTTAACTCATATCCGAAATAAGATCACAAAGACAAAACGAGAGACTCGCGATCCGCCAGGCCTCGCTCGCCATGGCTATCCGCCAACTTAGCCGTGATCCGCGATCCGCGATCGGCCAACTTAGCCGCGATCCGCCAACTTGGCTGCGATCCGCCAACTTGGCCGCGATCCGCGATCCGCCAACTTGGCCGCGATCCGCGATCCGCCAACTTGGCTGCGATCCGCCAAGCCTCGCTCGCCAATGCCACTAAGCGCTTGGCCGCGACTCGCTAGGCCTCACTCGCCATGGCCACTCGCCAGCTTGGCTCAGCACCGAATCCGGTTTTTGAAACCAACAATCGATAGCCTATCGAACAAATGCAACTTTTACATCAATAGCTCGGCAAACGACGTGTCTTCGGACTCACCATGCTTCGGATTTAGCTCAACCGTCGCATCGCATTGCCTCACCACTCGCCTTGCCTCGGCTCGGCCTCTGGGTAGCTTCGGCCTTACCACAGCTTCGGCTTTGGCTTGGCCCCGGCCTTTGCCTTGGCCTCGGTCTTGGCTCGGCCACGCCACCTACGACGGTGTCCGATCTCAATCTCTGACCCAGGCTATAACTCTCAATGTTGGTATTCGGTGATTAAAATGAGGCTTATTTCTTTCTCTCAAGTTATGTCGATGTCATGGCTATGTTATTGGCCTCAATGCACTTCATTTTGTGATGATATATTGCTTCAGTACACTTACTTTAAAGTGTCCGCCAAAGTCTAAAGTAGACTATTGATTCAATTTACATTTTTTTTGTAGATGTATCAAGGCGAGATTGAGTGTTTGTTGGATTGTGCAACAACTCACACGATTCTGAGGAATCGGCAATTGTTTTCGAATTTTTCGCCAAGAGAATCGTCGTTATCTACGATGACAGGAACTGGACCCGTAATTAAGGGTCGTGGCACTGCTCAATTCTTATTGCCAAATGACACTGAAATTCGGGTAGAGGACGCCCTATATGCGCCTAAGGCGCCAAGAACTTTGCTAGCTTTCAAGGATGTGCGTGACAACGACTATCACCTCAACACTTATGTTGAAGATGGAACTGAATATCTGTTGATCACCTCCACTCAATCTATGCGCACTCGCATTGTGGAGAAGTGTAAGCGAGTTCGAAGTGGCATGTATTTCACAACCATTCGAGCCAACGAATCTCATGTTGTTATATTATGTGATTCCGATGCTTATAAGCTTTGGCATGATAGACTCGGTCATCCGGGTCGTGATCTGATGATCCGTATTTTAAAATGCTCCCACGGTCATCCATTTTTCAGGTCACAGAAGCAAACAGGAAACCAGAAAACTGGACAAACCCAAGCCGACGCCATATCTAGGCGTTCCGGTCTTGGTTCGGCCTCAATGCCGCTGCCGGCAGCCTCTCGGCTCCAAGGAGAGGTTCGGTCTCCTCCTGCTTCTCATGCTTCTATAGCGATGTCTAATGCTCATCGTTCGTTTTGCAAAGCTTGTTCACTAGCAAAACTTCAAGCAAGACCATCTTTTGCTATTGATAATAAACAGAATATTCCATTCCTACAACGCATACAAGGTGATATTTGTGGACCTATAACACCAGAATGCGGACCATTTAGATATTTCATGGTTCTGGTTGATGCGTCAACGCATTGGTCACACGTAGCGTTGTTGTCCACGAGGAATGCTGCATTTTCTAAACTCCTAGCTCAGATCATTAAGCTTCGGGCTCACCACCCGGACAATCCGATTAAGTCAATCAGATTAGATAATGCTGGAGAGTTTACGTCAAAGTGTTTTGATGACTATTGCATGTCAGTTGGGATTGAAGTTGAACATCCCGTGCCCCACGTTCATTCTCAGAACAGTCTTGCAGAAGCCGCTATCAAGAGACTACAGCTTGTAGCTAGGTCCCTTGTCATGGCCACTAACTTGCCGGTTTCGGCATGGGGATATGCAATATTACATGCAGCTATGCTTATTCGTCTACGACCCACAGATAGCCAACCATTTAGTGCGTACCAGTTGGTAACTGGTTACGAGCCTGATATTTCGCATCTGCGTACTTTTGGTTGTGCTGTATATGTGCCTATCACGCCTCCACTGCATACCAAGATGGGTCCACAACGACGATTAGCTATTTATGTTGGATATGAAGCACCAACAATTGTCCGCTACATAGAGCCTATGACAGGTGATCTGTTTACTGCAAGATTTGCAGATTGTCACTTTAATGAGACATCCTTCCCGCCGTTAGGGGGAGATGGGGCCGCATCCGTCCTTAATGAACGTCAGGAATTGACGTGGTTCTCTCCCACTATGTCTCATTATGATCCCCGTACGTCTCAGTGTGAGACCGAAATACAACGCATATTGGAACTACAAAAGGTGGCGGATTCGATGCCCGACTCCTTTACTGATATTGCGAAAGTGACAAGATCAATCATACCTGCTGCGAATGTACCTGCAAGGCTCAACATTCCTCGCCATGCGCGAGCATGCGCCGCCGGTCTCGGACCCGCAGCCCTAGGTGCCTTCGGCAGCCTAGGCTCGGCACCTCCAAGTGGAGGGCCGGCGTCGACTTCGGATCCTCCTAGAAAGAGGGGGAAACCAATCGGTTCCAAGGACAATGTACCTAGAAAGAGGGCATGTGTCCAGGCACAAAGTGATCCGTTCATCATCGATACTGTGACGCCGTCACACGAGATTGTCTCCGACTATACCTATGTCCAAGAATCAACTCTGAATCATCTGGGGGACGCCTCAGACTCACCGTTGATGTTGGAGAACAAGGAAATCTCACTAAACTACTTATGCATGCACAATCTTATGGAAAGAAATTCTATGTATATCGATGATGCATTCGCCTACGCCATTGCTCAAGAAGTCATTGACGACGACGATATGGAACCCCGCACTGTTGATGAGTGTCAACGTAGGGCGGATTGGCCGAAGTGGGAAGAAGCAATCCAGGCTGAACTAGACTCTCTAAAGAAAAGGCAAGTATTCGGACCGGTTGTGCCTACACCGCCGAACGTGAAGCCTGTTGGACATAAATGGGTCTTTGTCAGAAAGCGCAATGAGAATGGTGAAGTTCAGCGATATAAAGCTCGACTCGTGGCGCAAGGTTTTTCTCAACGCCCTGTAATTGATTATGAGGAGACGTATTCTCTTGTCATGGATATTATTACCTTCCGATACTTAATCAGTTTGGTAGTCTCAGAGAGACTCAATATGCAGCTTATGGATGTTGTAACAGCGTATCTTTATGGGGATCTAGATACGGAGATGTACATGAAAGTGCCAGAAGGACTTTCGTTACCCAAGTCAAGTGAGCAAAAACCACGAAGTTCATTTGCTATCAGGTTGAGACGATCTCTATATGGACTCCGACAATCTGGTAGGATGTGGTACACACGGTTAAGTGATTACTTGATTGGGAAAGGATACAAGAATGATGAGTTGTGCTCTTGTGTGTTCATAAAGAGAACAAGTTCAGGATTTGCCATTATAGCCATCTATGTTGACGATATGAACATCATTGGAACTCTAAATGAGATCAATGAGACTGCTAGCTATTTGAAATCCGAATTCGAGATGAAAGATCTGGGAAGGACTCGGTTTTGCCTAGGCTTAGAACTAGAGCACCGAAGTGGTGGAATCTTTATACACCAATCTGCATATGTCCGAAAGATGCTCAGGCGATTTAACATGGACAAAGTTATGCATCCTACAGGCACTCCCATGGTCGTTAGAAGTCTGGATATCAACAAAGATCCCTTTCGTCCGAAAGAAGATGACGAAGAGGTCTTGGGAGCTGAATATCCATATCTTAGTGCAATTGGAGCTTTGTTATACTTAGCTCAGTGTACTAGACCAGACATTGCTTTCTCAGTGAACATGTTAGCTAGATTTAGCTCTGCGCCAACACAACGTCATTGGGTTGGAATCAAGAACATCTTTCGATACCTTAAAGGAACCCTTGACATGGGCTTATACTATCGATACACTCATCAGGATTCGACACCTAGTCGATCTCTTGCATCCAACAGCACAGACCGTGGCTCGGATCGCCATCCGCCAGTCATATCCGCCAAGACTGGCTTTGGCTCAGCCATCCGCCATCCTGCAGCCATATCCGCCAACATATCAGGACCCGAGGATGCTAAGTCGTGGTCTCGATACGGTTTTGGCGATACCCCCTCCTACTCAGATACACCAAATGATGTGATGGTAGGATTTGCTGATGCTGGATATTTGTCAGATCCACACAAAGGACGTTCCCAAACCGGTTATGTTTTTACCATTGGGAATACGGCGATATCTTGGAGATCAACCAAGCGAACCCTTGTTGCTACCTCCTCGAACCATGCTGAGATTATTGCACTACATGAAGCAGTCAAAGAATGTGTTTGGCTTCGCTCAGTTATATCTCACATTCGAGAGTCTAGTGGACTTGAGTCTACTACGATGGGACCAACTTGCATATTTGAAGATAATGCAGCATGCATTGAGCAGATGAAGTTGGGATACATCAAGGGTGACAATACTAAACACATTTCGCCTAAGTTCTTCTACAATCAGCAGCAGCAAGAGACTTTGAATATACAAGTGAAGCAAGTCAGCTCAGAAGATAATGCAGCTGATCTATTCACCAAGTCTCTACCCAAATCTACATTTATGAAGCATGTAAAGCGCATTGGTATGTGTCGCTTATCCGAACTCGAAGACTGATTGACTATCAGGGGGAGTTCTCGTCTAGACTTCAGGGGGAGTCTAGTTATGCATGTCTCACATACTTGTAGTTGGTGCGTTGCACTCTTTTCCCTTAGACCATGCTTTTATTTTTGCCCAAGAGGTTTTTGTTTGCTGGCAAAGGTTTTAACGAGGCAACAGTTCATGCACCATTGAGGACGCGACACAAGGGGGAGTGTTCAAGAAAGGTTAATTCCGTAACTTCTGTGGTGTGTCTTGTCCTAATAAGGCTAGATGTCTAGATACTTTATTAGATAGGGAATCCCTGATGACCAGGGATACTTGATGTAATGCCTATATAAAGGCCTCCTTATCAATCAATAAAGAGAGAGTTTACTATCAATCTATTTCTCCTAGAACAGTAGTCTAATTATAACCATTTATATATTTTTGTTAATATATAAATGGTTATTTGTATTTATATATATGTTAATAATGAAATATAGTTATATTTGTATATAAATAGTTATATTTAGGTTAATGGTTAGTATTATTTAAAATTAGTTAAAATTTAAATATTAATTTGTTAGTATGTTTTGAAATATGTTAGTATTATTGGTTATTATATTAATTAGAATTTGTTATTTAATGTAATATAATTTAATATTAATTAATGTATTAATGCCTCAAGCTGCAGATGGCCGATGCATTGAGACAGTTATTCGGAGGCCGTCGTTCCATATCTAGGGGTTCTGGAAGTTCCGCCGGTTCCGCAGAGTCCGACAGGACCCTTAGCCAGCTTGAGAGGACCACCACCCAGCCACGGAGGAGTGTGGATTCATCCCAGCCGCGGAGGAATGTGAGTTCTCGGCACCAGACCCTTCTCCAGGCGGGGCGGCCGTCGAGCAGTTCACGTCTCCCTGTCGGGCCAGATGCTCCGAGGTTCAGTAGGCAGCTATTTCAGGACGAGATAGCTGCAGACGTTCCTCAGGTCCGTATGCCTGAGGTTCATCGGGAGCCGATGACGAGTCCGACGACGTCTGCTGCTGACTCGACTGAGGGGCCTACTCTCCCAAATCAGCTCTACCTCCCGTACAACATTCCTGCGATACCCGAGGTCGACTTTTGTGGTGTGCCCATATGGCCTGCTATGCCTCAGTACGTGAGTGTTGCGGAGGCATACCATCAGCAGCCATTTGAGAACCCTGACCTCTTGATTTCGGCGAGGAGAAAAGGAAAGTCGACAGACGGGTCATCGAGTTCAGGTAACATTTCATTTTATTAATTAAATATTTTATTAAAATTAACGCACTAATATTTAATTTTATTAACCAATCGTCGTTTCTGTGATAGGGACAGCCCCTAGCAGTTCAACGAGGAAAACGAGAGGTGTCATATGTTTTGACACGCTCAGGAGAACTGTTGCGCTCCGGGGGAGGATCCAGATCAACAAACCTCCTAATCAGGAGGTTCAGGGGAAAAAACGCCGCGACTACACGGGTTGCGTGGGGGCACTGATTAGGGACAGAGTCCCTATGTTGTGGACACGGTGGGCTGATGTGCCCGAAGAGATCAAGGGGAGGTGAACAACGCCGCGTCGGTGAGTAATTTAAAAAATTTAATTTATTTATCGTAATATATATTTAATAATTTTCGGTATTGTTATAATTGTAAAACTAATAAAATATTATCTTTCAGGTATACTTCGAGATTGCCGAACACAAGCAGGATTGGGCGGACTCGATGCAGAACTTGAGGTACGTTGGGAATTCCTCATCTTATAATTTGAAATATTTTATGATATTAATAATATTTCTAATGCACTTTTGTTTTTTCCGTAGGTTCAAAGAGTGGAAGAACGAGCTCCGTTCCCACTTTAACGAATACGACAACCGTGGTCGTCTGGGTAATCCCAGAGAGTTCATGTTCAGGGAGTACGAGTGGCGTTGGTTGAAGACAGTAGACTTCAACAACCCACTTATGCAGGTAAATACTAAACTTAACTATAAATGTTTATTTTGTTAAAATTTTAATTATTAGTTTAATTATTTTATAATTATTACACTAATATTTTTTGATGCATTTTTCTAATATTTTATTATTTGTTTGAAGCAACGGTCTCGGATAAACTCTGCGAACCGCCGCCGTAACACAACCCCCCCATCATGGTGGTTCTAGGCAATTTGCACAATATCAGGAGGAGGCGCTTAGAGATCATCCTGATAGCAACACGTACGTGTAGACATTTAAGATCGCTTATCCACAAGCGACAGAACAGCTCGTAAGTCGTTGATTACGATTTTAAAATTTTAATTATTAATTTTACTTAATTATATAATTGTTAGAATATTAATTTTTTTTTTCCCGTTCAATTAGGAGAGGGTGAACCGGGCCGAAGAAGAGGTGTTCCAGCAAGTAGTTCGAGAGACACAACCGAACATTTCAGAGGCAGATCTGGAAGAAGCCCTGCGCCAGGTCGACCGATCGAATGTCCAAACGGCAGCGAGGATGTTCGACGTAGCCTTCCCAGACCGGTCAAATCAATACTACTGTCGGGGTTTGGGAAGTTCTGGAATAGGGCTCCTGAAGACCACTAAGGGAGGTCAAAAGAAGGGAGGCGGGGAGAGCCAACAGATGAGGGGGGAAGTGCAGAGATTGGCCGCAAGATTGGCGGTCGAGGCCCAGAGATCACAGGAGCAACGCCGCAGAATACAGCAGTATCATTTGGATATGTCCAGTTGGCATGCTGAATGCGAGAGAATTCGGCAACACAACTACGCCGACCAACAAAACTGGTGGTATGATATGTTCGCGGCACAACAACAAGCCCTTGAACCCCCGCCCCCGTTTCAGCCGTTAGTTGAACCTCCAATGCCTCAACCTCCCGAGGATGACGAGCATGATGGAGAGCAGGATGCTGGGGATGACGTGGTGGACTTTAGTGCTTTAGGTGATGATTAGGGTTATATTTTATGTATATTGGAACAAATTAAATAATATGACATTTAGACGTGTTTCTTGTTGGTGTAAATGCATGGATTGTCTTTGTGATTTGCAGGTTGCTTGGAATGGTAATTTAGAAATTAATTTAATTTTTTTTCCCCAAATGTAAGAATAGCCGATGATATGGCATTATTTCGTCGGCTATAAGCACTATAGCCGACGATTTGTACCAATTTTCATCGGCTATAACCGTTATAGCCGACGAAAATTACATTATTTCGTCGGCTATAACTAATAAATGCCTATTAAAATATTAATATATTCCGACGAAATAACCGACGAAATAGATGAAATCGTCGGCTATATTACAGAATAAATAGCCGACGAATTTCGTCGGCTATAGTTTACGATATCGTCGGCCATGCTCGAGAATAGCCGACGAATTTCATCGGATATTTTGCCAAGGTTTGGTCGACAAAATTAATTTTCGTCGGTAATATCGTCGGCCATACTCGAGAATAGCCGACGATTTCGTTATTTTCGTCGGCCATTGGTATTACCGACGCCGTTTTTCAGACAAATTATAGCCGACGAAAATTTCGTCGGCAGAAGGAATAGCCGACGAAAATTTGGCATAGTAGACGAAATTTTTTTCGTCGGCTATTCTCTCCGATCTGATAGTGTATGCAGCAGTACAAAACTGATAGTAAGAGCATGATCTCTTCTTCGTCGGTCCACAGCCGCTGGAACAGCCGCCGCGAGTCGTCCAGTGTCGTCGGAGGCTTCTTCTTCTCCGGCGCGGGCAATAGAACAGGGTTGTACTGAATCGTGCGCGGCCACTTCGGATCCAAACCCTCGTTGATCACCGCCGTTGTGGAGGCGTTGGCCGGCAGAAGTGCGGGGAGCGCGACGGTGACGGTGGGGTGAGGAGTGGCGGTGGCGACGGGGAGAAGGGAGTTGGAGGCGCAGGAAGGGGAGTTGATGAAGTCATCATCGTCGTCGACGACTTCATCTTTTTCTTCGTCGTCTGGGAGGAGGAGGAGAGGTCGCCATCGGAGAGAACAACGTCGTCTTGGTCAGGTGCCATGCTGACGTGTTCGGTGGTGTTGGTATGAGAGAGAGAGAGAGAGAGAGAGAGAGAGAGAGAGAGAGAGAGATGGTTAGGGGTGATGAGAGAGGGAAATGGTTAGGGGTGGTGGTTTGGGTTTGGTTACGTTAGGGCCGAGAGGGGAGGAGAGAGAGAGAGAGAGAGAGAGAGAGAGAGAGAGAGAGAGAGAGAGAGAGAGAGGAGGGAAATGGTTAGGGAAAGGTGAGGTGGTTTGTGGTCGTTGTATTATGTTTAAATAAAAGCTGTCTGAGGTGCACAGAGAAATGTGGTGATGGGTTACCTGCAATGGTCAAGCTATCTATGCACGTGTCTGAAGATACATTTTTTCTTCAATTTTGGTAGTCTTGGATGGTAGTCTCGGAAGAAGTGAGTTTCTAAATTAAAAACTAATTTAGACCAAAAGACAGGTGCGGCATTGCAGCCTAATTTAGACCAAAAGACAGGTGCGGCACTGCAGCCACCACTCTGAGTTACATTCTTGCCTTTTTAAGGAAGTTACATCTTAACCCTTCTGTTATAACACTGTCTAAGGGCACTACCCAGCGCCGGTGTATTCTAGAAATAGTTATAGTGAAGAGTTGATAGAAAATTCTGAACAAGAACTCACCTCCTCTTTGTGCAGCTGCACAGTTTTCACTTCAATGTCAGTCAAAGTTACCTCTAATTTGTTCAGAAGAGACAGGTGATAGGAGCACAATGTGCGACGATATTATATGCTTATGCCCTCGTTTATGCTTTGTTTAACCCTTACTTATCTAAGATTGAGTCATAATATAGTTAGTGTCAATTTGGTAGAGTTTTGGTGAAAAATGGTTAAGAATCCGAAAAATGACTAAGTTTGAGAAATCTGGAAAATAGTGTAAAATATGTCTTTTTCGTGATTTTGAGATGAGCGAAACTGTTATCTATCCTTGTCCGAATTTGGCGAATTTAGGCGTGCTTAATATTCATATGTTGAGGAATGTTGTGTTAAAATTTCAGATCAATCGGAGTTCGGGAAGTCACCCAAAAGTTGGCTGCAAAACGGCAGTCCGAGCATTCCAATCCAGGGACTTCCAGGAAATTCCTGGGACTGTGTCCCAACTTCGAAAAATTATTCCCGACGACTTGCATGGAATTTGGCCGAGATATTTTATGGGGAGATGGCCCTATGTGTCTAGTTTACGTGAGACTTGGAATCGCATCAATCGGAGCTCCATGGAGGGAGATATGCCGGAATTACTGCGACAAGGTCAAAGCTGCCGATTCCAGGAACCTACTGCCCCCTTTTGTGTTTTCTGTTTTTGATGGACCAAATGGTGTATAAATGCATATGTGAAGATGGTCCAAGCTTTATGAAGGGAAGAGGAAGACACTAGGCCATGGCATTGAAGAAAAGCATGAAGAAACAAGTTCTCCTAGTCACACTAGGAGAAGCTGCCGATTCTGGCAGATTTGCTGCCTTTGTGTGCTGCCGGCATTTGGGGCATTTTCGATGGATCAAAAGCCTTTCAATTGAAGTCCAAGACCATACAAGAAATCCATGAAGATATGAAGCCCAAGCCTTGAAGAAATATTCAGAAAAGAAAACCTAATTGGATTAAGAAAGGAAGGTTGCAAAACCTTATTGTACTAGGTTTTCTCAATCCTCTTTGCACAAGGTGCTGCCGGCAGCCTCTCTCCCTTTTCCTCTATATATATAGCCATCTCATATTCAGAAAAAAACTGTCACATTCCAAAGCAAAAATCTAGCCAAAGCTCTACCAAAATTTCCCCAAGAATCCTACACAAAAACCCTAGCCAAAACCACCACCACCATACCAAAGTTTCCTGCCGAAAACTTTGATCCCTTGCTGCCGATACCTTTACTGCCGAGCAGCAGCCATCCGAGCACCATCATCCACGGATCCATACACGACGAAGTCTTCAAGGTTTCTAATGTGTGATCCACTCCCTACTCTTGGCTTTGTAAATTTTTGTGTAGTTATGTTAAACTTTGTCTATAAAGTTAGCATGAATCCTTGGTTTCAATTTTTATGTCTATGTATGAATTGGATTGAAATTTGGTTTTATGATTTGCATGTTAATTTGTTTTCTTTATCTTCAAGTAAGGTTTTAGATGTAAGAATATGAATTGCATGCTAAAGAGTAAGGAAAATATGTAATGAACTAGTAATTAGGATAATCGGCAATAACATGTGTTAAATTGATTTTAGGGTTTTCTTGACTTGTTCTTTAAATTCGTGTGCTTAAAGATTGGTAGCCTATGTAAGTGCAATGCGTAGATTATTGATCTCATTAGCCGAAATTTAATATGGATGAAAGTAATCAACGAGTTACTTTGTTTGTGTTGTTTTTCACTAGGGCTAGAGCAATTTAAATGAACATGCTTGTTGTAGAGATGATTGACAACCTTACTCTATTGACTTGTTTCCAATTAAAAAGGACTCTGTGCGTATTTACTAGCTAGTTCATGTGTCGACGCTGCGTGTCATGTAAACCGGTTAGTAACAAGATTAGGATTATACGCTGAGTTAATTCTAAGTACAAGAGAAGTCTAACAATTAGATGACCGCTGCGGCTCTAGTTGGGTTGGAGTTAAGTTGAGTCTAGAACGTTTTAATACTTTGCCGAGAGTCTTATTTACTTGTTTGTTATGTGTTTTGATTGCTTTTGTGTTAGTGCTTTGTGGAAGAATGTCGACCAACCTTGTAAATAGTAGAGTTAGGATTTAATTTTCAGCACTTAAATTGTTTTGCCGTGCCTAGTACTTAGGGCAGCATTGCTGCCGAACCACTATCCCCCATATTTGTGATGTGTTTGATGTATATATGTATATATGTTTGTCTAACAATTTCATATCTCAGGTACCCTTAATCCCCGGCCTAGAACGATCCCTACTTATTCTATACTACTAACGATTGTAGGGTTTATTATTGCATGCGAGCTTCGGCTCACGTCAATTTTTGGCGCCGTTGCCGGGGATTATAAAAGCTTGTTTTATGTTATTGTTGTGTATATAATGTTGCTGGAAATTTTTGTTGTGAAGTTGTAAAGTTGTAAATTTTAAGTTTATTTTGGGATTATGTAAAGTAGAAATATGCTTCGGCATGTAGAGTTTAAATTTCGAAAGTTGCATGATGTATAATGATGTATGTTGGTAATCACTTAGTTTAATTTCTAGGAAGTTGATAGTGTTGTGTATGTTTGAGTTTATTGTAGTTTCTAAAGTGTAACATGTAGGTGAAGCCTCTTTTGTTGATCATAACCATAACCCTTCATACGAGTGATGCCATGTTAGGTATGTTTTTGTGTAGATTGGGAAACGGGCCCTGCAATGTTGGAATTAGTCCATCGTTGGCCCCCCACGCATAACGACGCTAACTTGGTATTATTTTTATGAGGTTGAGGGCGGTTTTAATCAACACTTGAGACCGCTAGGGATCCGTGTTTGTTTTACAAAGTATGGGGAAGTTATTATCATAGATATGGTTCTCAGGTTTGTTTAACTGGATCTCAAGGCCCATAGACTGATGTTCATTCTCGGTGAGTGAGTCGATAGGGGGTTCGCCCTCCATGGTGTCCAACAACGAGTCCTGCCTGGTTCCTGTAGGGGGTTCGCCCTCCGTGATTGTAATGACCTTTGAAACGTAAAATCCGCACGACCTAGTCGACAGCTTGTGCCGAAGCATCACCTCACTTTAGACGCTAGAACATAACTTGACATATGTGGCCTATTTTCTTCAAAGATAAAACATGTTGTGTGGTTCAAACTCTTGAGGTATATCGGATTAAGCATGATACTACCGGGGGCTGTATCAGTCCATTGCACCGTTATCTCCTCTGCTCCACGTACTTCGAGAGTTAGAACAAATTTAAAAAGAAATTAGACTTAGCGATTACATGCTCATGAACTTTCCGATTTTTGCCCTCTTGTTGCCGAATATATGCTTTGCCGAATGCTGCTTTGTGTTGTGCCGAATGTATATATGTGTTATGGTTTGAAATATGATTATGTAATCGCCAATGCCGTGGCTTGTAATGATGTATATTCTTGCTTTCTATTTCTTTATAAGGTTCTAACTTGTTTAAAATGTTGCAAATTTCAAGAAATAATGCATGTCCGAATCTAGTATTTGGGCAAGAGATCTTCAAGGCCGTTTGCAACGTTTAGACCAAGAACTCGCTATTGCTCGTTTTGTGCCATTACCTCCATCGTCACCAACCAGTTTATCAGTGTCATCATCCTTGCCATCATCACCTAGTGTGCCGTCCATTTCATCATCAGTGCCGAGCTCCCCATCAGTAGTGTCATCGTCGTGTGATCTTCAGAATCCAGAATTTGAAGCTTTTGCCGAATTAGAAGAAGAAGAAGAGATCATGGCATCAATCAGATCACAGAATGGTCATGTTGCTGGAGCTGGAGTTGCTCCTTCGAATATTACTTATCCTCCCTTGGAAGCTGAAAAGACTGGAGAGATTGAATTGAGGAGTGGATTCCTCCATAAGCTGAAGTCGTTTTATGGGATGCCGAGTGAGGACCCTAATAAGCATCTACAGTGGTTTAACTTCACCACGGAGTCTATGTGTCCAAGAGGGACCGATTTGCAACACTTCAAAATGAAGGCATTTCCGTTTTCTTTAGAAGATCAAGCAAAGGAGTGGTTGTTTGAGGTGCCTAGTGGTCGCATTGTTTCGTGGAGTACTATGATGGATGAGTTTTTGCTCAAGTACTTTCCCGCTTCACGTATCACTGATCTGAGGAAGCAAATTACAAGTGTGAAGCAAGCCGGAGATGAGACTTTCTTCGACTACTACAAGAGGTTCAAGTCCCTAGTTTCTTTGTGTCCATCGCATGGCATTAGCGATGGACTCTTGCTACAATATTTTTATGAGGGATTGCGCGTCATGGAGAGAGAGTTTCTTGACTCGGCCGCGGGAGGTAGTTTCTTGGAGTTGAATGCCGGAGCGGCAAGAAGTTTGTTGGAAGTTCGTGCCTTGAACAACCAACAATTTGGCATGGCACGAGGGAATGTGCAAAGGAGTGAGAAAGTGCATGAGACGTCTTCGAGCACAAAGTTAGAAGATAAAGTGGACAAGCTTACCGACTTGGTGAGTAATTTGATGAAGAAGCGTGCTAGTGTATGTGGAATTTGCACCGAGGGCCATGAGACCGAACAATGCCCTCAATTTGGAGTTAGCGAGGGAGTAGAGGAGTGCAATGCCATTGGTTTTCAAGGAGGCCAACGTTTTGGCAATTTTAATCCAAGGTTCAATGATCATCCGAACTTTCGATGGGCGAATAATGACAACGTGCTTAGGGCACCTATGCAACAAAGAGAGGGAGGAGCACCATTTGCACCAAGGCCACCATTTGTGCCTCGGCAACCCTATCAGCCGAATCAAGGAGCATTTGGAGCCATGCCGAGCCAAGCACAAGTTGTGCCGTACCAAGGTCAAGGAGGGCCGAGCCAAGGCCAAGGCCAAGCCGCACCGAGCAATCCGAATTATGATGCTTTGCTTCAATCTTTGTCAAGTGCTACTCAAGCACTACTCGCGGGACAACAAAATCATCAAAAGGACATTGGTGAGCTCAAGACTCAAATGGGGCAAGTTGTGGATTTTATGGGAAGATTTAATGAGCAAGGGAAGTTGCCAAGCAATACTATTCCAAATCCGAGGAACGAGCAAGCCAAAGTGATTCAAACTCGAAGCGGAAGGGAGTTGGTTCCTCCAACAAGTCCAAAGAAGAAGCGAGTGACTTTCAAAGATGTTAATGAGGATGAGATGGCTGCCGGACATGTCATTGCCGGCAGCCATAATAGAGAGGATGCCGAGGAGAACCTTGATGCCGAGCATCATGATGATGCCGGCAATGTCATTGCCGAAAAGGAGAACCGAGCAGCCGGCAAGGGCCATTCTGCCGAGCAGGATAGTGTGGCCGGCAACAATGCCAAAGGAGGGGACCCATCATCTAGTGCCCCATTCCCTTCACGCTTTGCTAGAACGAAGAAAGACAAATCCGATGAGGAGGTATTGGAGATTTTCCGGAAAGTGCAAGTCAACATCCCTTTGTTGGAGTGCATTAAGCAAGTGCCAAAGTATGCTAAGTTTTTAAAGGAGCTTTGTACGGCAAGAAGGCATACTAGAGAGACTCGTGTGGTAACAATGAGCGAGACGGTGTCGGCCGTTATTCAAAGGAAGTTGCCACCAAAGATGAAGGATCCGGGAAGCTTCAATGTGCCTTGTGTCATAGGCAATACACGGTTTGATGATGTAATGTTGGATTTGGGAGCATCGATTAATGTCATGCCACTCAATGTGTATCAAACGTTGAGTATAGGGCCTCTCAAGAAGGATAATGTCATCATTCAACTTGCGGATCGCTCAAGCAAATATCCGGAAGGTTATGTAGAGGATGTGTTGGTGCAAGTCAACCAATTGATATTCCCCGCCGATTTTTATGTGGTTGAGATGGAGGATTCGCCGGTCAACAACACTCAATTGCTTTTAGGGCGACCATTCATGAGGACCGCGCGCACAAAGATAGATGTGGCCGAGGGCAACCTAACTATGGAGTTTGATGGTGAGATGATCAAGTTCAATGTTTTTGATGCCATGAAATTCCCCAATGTTGATTTAAAGGAAGGTTGTGCCATTGATGTTTTGGAGGAGGTCGAGCAAGTTATGTCGACCTCGCTCGACGCATAGCAATTAGCAATTGAGCAAGGGGTCGGATTTGACAAGAGGGGAGAACGAGTGCATGATGAAGCCGAGCCAAGCCATGCCGAGCAAGGGATTGCCGAGCCAAGCAACAATGCCGAGCCATTCATAATGATGCCGAGCCTTAGAGAGGTGGTTGCCGAGCTTGAGGCCACAACATTGTATCCGAGGAACTCGTTCTTGTCAATTCCAAGTGCCACAACAAAATTTCGACCAAGTGTGGAAGAGGCCCCAAAGTTAGAACTAAAAGAGCTCCCTAGTCATTTGAAATATGCTTATCTTGGAGAAGGAGACACACTACCGGTTATTGTGTCTTCAATGCTTAGTAAGAAGCAAGAGGAGGATTTGATTTGTGTGCTTAAGAAGTACAAGACCGCCATAGGTTGGACCTTAGCGGATATCAAGGGAATAAGCCCTACTACTTGTGTTCATCGTATTTTGTTGGAAGAAGGAGCTAAGCCGACAAAAGAAGCTCAACGTCGACTTCACCCTCCCATGATGAAAGTTGTGAAAGAAGAGATTATCAAGTTGCTTGATTGTGGAGTGATCTACCCAATTTCGGATAGTAAGTGGATTTCTCCCGTGCAAGTAGTGCCAAAGAAGAGTGGTGTAACGGTTGTCAAGAATGAGAAGAATGAGCTTGTGCCACAAAGACTTGTAACCGGTCATCGGATGTGCATCGATTATAGGAAGCTCAACGCTACAACAAGGAAGGATCACATGCCTTTGCCGTTTATGGATCAAATGCTAGAGAGGTTAGCCGGTCATTCTTACTATTGCTTTCTTGATGGATATAGTGGCTACAACCAAATCATGATACACCCGGACGATCAAGAGAAGACCACTTTTACTTGTCCATTTGGCACGTTTGCCTACCGGAGGATGCCATTCGGACTTTGCAACGCACCCGGCACTTTTCAAAGATGTATGTATGCTATCTTCTCGGATTTTATTGAAGACATTATCGAAGTGTTCATGGATGATTTTAGTGTGTATGGAGGCACCTTCGATGCATGTTTGGGGAACTTGGAGAAGATACTTGAAAAATGTGTAGAGACAAATCTTGTGCTCAATTGGGAGAAGTGTCACTTCATGGTCACGCAAGGCATTGTGCTTGGCCATATTATTTCGGTAAGAGGACTTGAAGTTGACAAAGCAAAGGTTGAACTTATACAACACTTGCCGAGCCCTAGAAATGTAAGGGACGTGCGAAGCTTTCTTGGCCATGCGGGGTTCTATCGACGATTCATCAAGGACTTCTCTTCAATTGCCAAGCCATTGAGCAACTTGTTACAAAAGGAGGTGACGTTTGAGTGGACAAAGGCGTGTGAGGATGCCTTTTGCCGATTGAAGACCATGTTGTGTTCGGCACCGATTCTTGTTTCCCCTAATTGGGACGAGCCGTTTGAGTTGATGTGTGATGCTAGTGATTATGCACTTGGAGCGGTACTTGGACAACGAATTGATAAGAAGCCATGCGCCATTTACTATGCTTCAAGGACTCTCAACGATGCACAACTCAATTACACAACAACGGAGAAGGAACTCTTAGCGGTAATCTTTGCTTTGGAGAAATTTCGATCATATCTTTTGAATTCCAAGGTTATTGTTTATAGTGATCATGCCGCTTTGAGATATCTTATGACGAAGAAGGATGCCAAGCCGAGGCTTATTCGATGGATTCTTTTGCTTCAAGAGTTCGATATTGAGATTAAGGACAAGAAAGGAGTAGAAAATGTTGTGGCCGATCATTTGAGTAGGCTTGTTCAAGAAAAGGATCGGTTGCCCTTATGTGATACCTTTCCGGATGAGCAACTTTTTCGACTTGAAGTACATGAGCCTTGGTATGCCGACATTGCAAATTTTCTAGCTACACGCCGATTTCCTAAGGAGTTGCCGAACCACCATCAACAAAGAATAAGGAAGCAAGCTCGACACTTCTTGTGGGATGATCCGTACTTATGGAAGCAATGTGGTGATCACGTGCTTAGAAGATGTGTGCCGGAGAATGAGCATCGTTCCATCCTTGTTTTTTTTGTCATAGTGAGGCGTGTGGAGGTCATTTTGGACCAAAGAAAACGGCTTTGAAGGTACTTAATTGTGGTTTCTTTTGGCCTACGATTTTTAAAGATGCATTCATGTTTTGCAAGGCATGTGATAGATGCCAAAGAATGGGGAACATTGGAGCTAGAGACCAAATGCCGCTCACGCCTATCATTGAGGTTGAGATTTTCGATTTATGGGGTGTTGACTTCATGGGACCGTTTCCTTCAAGTAAGGGCTTTCTCTACATATTGCTTGCGGTGGATTATGTGTCAAAGTGGATTGAAGCCAAGGCCACACGCACCAATGATGCTAAGGTGGTAGCCAAGTTTCTCAAGACCAACATCTTTTCACGTTTTGGAGTTCCAAGAGTCTTGATTAGCGATGGAGGATCCCATTTTTGTAACCGCACCATTGAAGCCTTATTGAGAAGGTATGGAGTCACACACAAGGTTTCTACACCTTATCACCCCCAAACGAGTGGCATGGCCGAGGTAAGTAATCGAGAGATCAAGCAAATTTTGGAGAAAACCGTTGGACCTTCCAGGAAGGATTGGAGTGATCGTCTCGATGATGCTTTGTGGGCTTATAGGACCGCGTACAAGACACCGATAGGTATGTCTCCTTTTCGGTTAGTTTATGGCAAAGCATGTCACTTACCGGTTGAGCTAGAGCATAAGGCATGGTGGGCAATCAAGGCCTTCAATATGAACATTGATGATGCCGGTCTTCATAGAAAGCTTCAACTCAACGAACTTGAAGAAATACGGAATGAAGCTTATGAAGCCGCATGGATTTACAAGCAAAAGACTAAGGTTGCTCATGATAAGATGCTTCGACGGAAGGAGTTTGAAGTTGGTCAAAAAGTTCTCTTGTATCATTCACGACTTAAACTTTTTCCGGGAAAGTTGCGCTCTCGTTGGCTTGGACCTTTCGTTGTTCTTCAAGTGTTTCCTCATGGAGCCATCGAGATTCGGAATGAAGCTACAGGAAACACATTCAAGGTAAATGGCCATCGTCTCAAGCATTACTACTCTTCTTTTCAAGAGAGCACGGTGGAAGAAACCGCTGTTTCCAACGCACCACAATCCCCACCACCAAGCCGAGTGGCCACAAACAATGTTGCCGAGCCGCCGCATCCCTTGCAAGCCAAGCCACAATCTGCCGGCAGGGTTAATGCATACACACCAAATCTGCCGGACATGGGTGCCCAAGTTACACACAAACCGGACAAGCCTCCACTTGATGCCGAGCAACTATCCGTCATCCCTGCTGCAAGAGTACAGCCTGCCGGACCTGCCATTGCCGGCAGGCTTGACAATTTGAGACAGGAGGCCGGACACCTGACAACCTTGCAGTCGGATACGCCGGATACCCCAGAAAACCGGCCGGACACGCCAGAAAAACTGGACACGCAGGATTGGGCAGCATCGGATACATTATGCAACACTCTTCTCATTGATCTTCTTCTTGCCGATTTGGGATGCTTTGGAGCACGATGAACACATGCAAAACACGGTGAAAAGTCTAGGCTATGGACTATAAACACAAAGCGCTACTTGGGAGGCAACCCATGTCGATCAAAGAAAAGTGAAGGAGCCATCACCGAGAGTTTGAAATTTCTTAACCCTTCTCTTTTCCTTTGGTTTGTGATGATATGTTGGAATATGTTAGTCGATTGCATGCTTAGGAAATTCGTTGATATGGTTTTGTGCTTACATTGAGGACAATGTAATTTTCTAAGTGTGGGGTGGGATAACGTATTCCGTTTATGTTTTTGTGTGCTTAGTTTAGAAAAGAAAAATTCAGAAAATTGTTCCACAAAAATAGAGTGTTTAAATTTGTTGGTTTCGAGTCTTAGGATGCCCCTAATATGTCAATGATGTTTTTCTCCTCTTTGTATACATAGATGATAGTTGTGCATACTTTTAAAATTGTAAGTTTCATGGATTATGTGCATTGGTAGGAGCATGTAGGACTTATTGATTATTAAGCATGCATGTTTTAGCTAGTTTATTTCGATTATAACCTATGTGAGCTTTTGTGCCAAATTGCCTTCTTCTTGAGCGATAAAAAGATAAAATTCGATAGATTCGTAGGAAGCATGAAACCTCATAATTCTTTGCAAATTCGATGACTATGTGCCATAGCTTTTTAATGAACTCTAGTATGCTAGAACTTACTCTTGTTGATTTTCGAAACGTTTTTAGTCATAAAATACCTTGATTTTGAATATGATTGAATAAAGATCATTTAGGTTTACCACCAAAGCCAAATAAAGCATGTGCCCTATTGGAGCCCGTCGTGGGACACCTTAGTAAACCCCTTTGAGCCTATGTTGAGCCTTTTCTTTCATCACCCTTAAACACTTTCCATGAACTTAGTATAGTGATGCCTCTACCTTGTGTTCCGGCAAAGCTTGAAATTTTGAAGGCGTTTTCGCGTGTGTGATGAAGAAGAACAAGTGAGGGGTAGACTTAGCCATAAGTTGTATGTAATATGTATGCATGCCGTGCCTTAAGAAAAAGAAAAGAAAAAAATACTCGGATTAAACAAAAAAAAAAAAAAAAAGAGAAAAATGCCGAGAAGAAGAAAAATGTGTAAGGCACGGCATTGAAAAGAAAATTGTGCTTGGCTATTGTCTAGGTTGTTGTAATATTTTATGGGAAGAAAAGAATGAAGGAAGGGTCCAACAAAATGAAATTTGACCCTTTTGGCGAGAAGACATAAGGAGATTCGAGCTTTGCTAAGGCCTTAGTGACGTTTCTAAGCCTCCTTATCCAAATATCGAATACCTCTTAGCCTAGCCCCATTACAACCCTTTTATTGATCTTTTTCATGATTCTTAAGATGGTTAAAGTTGATTGTGGAGATTATCTCAAGAGTAAGCATATGGTTTTGGTTCATTGGTGCATATAGTTGTCATATGAGGTTTTTCCATAAAAATTTCACAAAGTGCTTTCGTTTCATGACATATGCAAGTTACTCTTCGTAATTCATTATCTTTCACTTGCATATACTATTGAGTGAATAACCATGCTTCGAGAGAAAAGAAGAGAGTATGCCTAGTGAGGTGATTTGAATTAGCTTTAACATGTCTACATGCTTACTTTTGTTCTTATATGTTCATATTGATGTCACATGTTCATGAAACTTGGAATTTTCGTGCGTAGCATTCTCATGCATTAACTTGAAAGCTATGTGTACATACGAGCCTGAGACAAATTGTTAGGGGCAATAGTTTGTTTAGAGTCGTAGTTTAATTTAGTTTGCTAAGGGACTAGCAAAGGATAAGTGTGGGGTAGTTGATAGGAGCACAATGTGCGACGATATTATATGCTTATGCCCTCGTTTATGCTTTGTTTAACCCTTACTTATCTAAGATTGAGTCATAATATAGTTAGTGTCAATTTGGTAGAGTTTTGGTGAAAAATGGTTAAGAATCCGAAAAATGACTAAGTTTGAGAAATCTGGAAAATAGTGTAAAATATGTCTTTTTCGTGATTTTGAGATGAGCGAAACTGTTATCTATCCTTGTCCGAATTTGGCGAATTTAGGCGTGCTTAATATTCATATGTTGAGGAATGTTGTGTTAAAATTTCAGATCAATCGGAGTTCGGGAAGTCACCCAAAAGTTGGCTGCAAAACGGCAGTCCGAGCATTCCAATCCAGGGACTTCCAGGAAATTCCTGGGACTGTGTCCCAACTTCGAAAAATCATTCCCGACGACTTGCATGGAATTTGGCCGAGATATTTTATGGGGAGATGGCCCTATGTGTCTAGTTTACGTGAGACTTGGAATCGCATCAATCGGAGCTCCATGGAGGGAGATATGCCGGAATTACTGCGACAAGGTCAAAGCTGCCGATTCCAGGAACCTACTGCCCCCTTTTGTGTTTTCTGTTTTTGATGGACCAAATGGTGTATAAATGCATATGTGAAGATGGTCCAAGCTTTATGAAGGGAAGAGGAAGACACTAGGCCATGGCATTGAAGAAAAGCATGAAGAAACAAGTTCTCCTAGTCACACTAGGAGAAGCTGCCGATTCTGGCAGATTTGCTGCCTTTGTGTGCTGCCGGCATTTGGGGCATTTTCGATGGATCAAAAGCCTTTCAATTGAAGTCCAAGACCATACAAGAAATCCATGAAGATATGAAGCCCAAGCCTTGAAGAAATATTCAGAAAAGAAAACCTAATTGGATTAAGAAAGGAAGGTTGCAAAACCTTATTGTACTAGGTTTTCTCAATCCTCTTTGCACAAGGTGCTGCCGGCAGCCTCTCTCCCTTTTCCTCTATATATATAGCCATCTCATATTCAGAAAAAAACTGTCACATTCCAAAGCAAAAATCTAGCCAAAGCTCTACCAAAATTTCCCCAAGAATCCTACACAAAAACCCTAGCCAAAACCACCACCACCATACCAAAGTTTCCTGCCGAAAACTTTGATCCCTTGCTGCCGATACCTTTACTGCCGAGCAGCAGCCATCCGAGCACCATCATCCACGGATCCATACACGACGAAGTCTTCAAGGTTTCTAATGTGTGATCCACTCCCTACTCTTGGCTTTGTAAATTTTTGTGTAGTTATGTTAAACTTTGTCTATAAAGTTAGCATGAATCCTTGGTTTCAATTTTTATGTCTATGTATGAATTGGATTGAAATTTGGTTTTATGATTTGCATGTTAATTTGTTTTCTTTATCTTCAAGTAAGGTTTTAGATGTAAGAATATGAATTGCATGCTAAAGAGTAAGGAAAATATGTAATGAACTAGTAATTAGGATAATCGGCAATAACATGTGTTAAATTGATTTTAGGGTTTTCTTGACTTGTTCTTTAAATTCGTGTGCTTAAAGATTGGTAGCCTATGTAAGTGCAATGCGTAGATTATTGATCTCATTAGCCGAAATTTAATATGGATGAAAGTAATCAACGAGTTACTTTGTTTGTGTTGTTTTTCACTAGGGCTAGAGCAATTTAAATGAACATGCTTGTTGTAGAGATGATTGACAACCTTACTCTATTGACTTGTTTCCAATTAAAAAGGACTCTGTGCGTATTTACTAGCTAGTTCATGTGTCGACGCTGCGTGTCATGTAAACCGGTTAGTAACAAGATTAGGATTATACGCTGAGTTAATTCTAAGTACAAGAGAAGTCTAACAATTAGATGACCGCTGCGGCTCTAGTTGGGTTGGAGTTAAGTTGAGTCTAGAACGTTTTAATACTTTGCCGAGAGTCTTATTTACTTGTTTGTTATGTGTTTTGATTGCTTTTGTGTTAGTGCTTTGTGGAAGAATGTCGACCAACCTTGTAAATAGTAGAGTTAGGATTTAATTTTCAGCACTTAAATTGTTTTGCCGTGCCTAGTACTTAGGGCAGCATTGCTGCCGAACCACTATCCCCCATATTTGTGATGTGTTTGATGTATATATGTATATATGTTTGTCTAACAATTTCATATCTCAGGTACCCTTAATCCCCGGCCTAGAACGATCCCTACTTATTCTATACTACTAACGATTGTAGGGTTTATTATTGCATGCGAGCTTCGGCTCACGTCAACAGGCCGAAGATTAGAGATATAGGTCTTATGTTCAAATCATCAGTCACGTTGAACATTGCTGGTCCTTCTAAATACCCCTGAACTTGCGCACTTTTCTGTTGCTGATTGTTGGCTTTGGGATCTATAACAGCAATTGGCCTTATTAAAGTTTGAGCACTTTCTTGACTGCAGTATGACCTGATAGATTTAGTAGCTAGTGTAGTTTGAGTAGCAAGAAGGATTCTATCAGTAGACAGAAAACCTGTTGAACCAGAATAATAATATGTGGCTTCCTCAGTGCCCAATAGATGGTTCTCATAGCAAAAACCAGGGAAAAGTTTAGGAGTGAGTAGCATTTCTTTGTGGTAGCTTGACAATATATATTGATCATCAAGATCCTGGACACTCTTGTATAACTGATCAATGCATCCTTGCAACGAGCAATTCCCCATGTGTTTAAGAATAAACCCCAGTGGAATAGTTAAGAAACTTAAGAACAAATTCTGCCATCTTCTTCGATTTGCTCACTATAAGCTTAATAGAAATGGTTCCTTCAAGAATTGTATTCTCTTTTACCATTTGAGGTTCGGTATATATTCTTTGATTTTCACTGCAACCTTTTCGTCTAGGTTTATTCTTCAGCAGAGATTCTGTTAAAGGTGTCTTCGACTTTAATGAGCACATAAGCAAATTCAAAGCCTATAAAAAAAAGTTCATATCGGAAATTACTAGTATAGTTTTAAAAGTTAAAAATAAAAAATTCATAGATCTATTACGTATTACTTCATCAACTCCCATATTGATTGTCACCTCCTCGGTAGCATTCCCATCCATGGCCCCAAGCTTTGCAAAAAGAGGCAAGCTACCTGCAGTTAATGGTGGAATCACTTGTAGATCATCACTAATTACGAGCCGAGATAGTCCTTTCACAAACACACCTCCATCAGTTGCTAGAAGATTTTTCTCCTTATTTATGCATCCTCCACAACTAGCACAACAAGCAACTTTGCAATAACTTAACTTGCAATCGACTCTGTGATGTGAGCACATAAAGTACTGTGTGGCCTCATCTTTGTCAATCTTCACTTTGAGATTCTTGCATTGAGATTCAGCCACACTACTGGGAGATCACAACATGTGTTTACATGCTTCAGTTCGGAAATGCTTCACATCCATATTCTTAACACTTGCATACAAATTATTCATGCAACCTACACCCATTCCTATTGATTGATTAGGAGCCAACTGGATAATCTTTCCCATTGGCATTGTTAAGAAACTGAAGATAACATCAGTGATATCATTATCAGACTCTACAAAGATAATTTGGTTACTCGCTTTGTCCACCATGGCTTTCAAGCTAATGCTCTTGGATATATCGGCCATTGTGATTTGCAAGTACACTCTCCACTTTGGCTTCCTTACTATGTTCACAATCGGGAGATTAGGCTCTGAGCTGAATTAGCCAACCTGGTAAACATGAAAAGAGATCCAAAATACAAATCAACTAGGAGAATAGAGTTGGGAAAAATACATTGAGTCTGTGTATGAATGAATATTCCTAGAAGTAACATGCTGAAGATCTTTATCACTGATATAACAAGGACAAAATACCGGTCACTCCTCTAACTTTCACTAACTCGACAGTTTAGTCTTTAAGGTTTCAATTTCAATAGATTACTCCTCTAACTCTCTAATTTCGAACAATTTACTCTCTCCGTCAATTCTCTATCTAATTGCACGTTAAGTAAGTGATGTGGCAACAGACACACCACCTGGATCTGCCTCACTTTGTGTAATGTCATCAATACCCCTAACTCACCTCCTCCTCCTACATCTGGCAACACACTCTTTTCTCCCTCACCCCCTCCTCTGCCACTGCCCCTTGCATCTGCTCCGCCGCCGCCAACCTCCCCCACCTACATCTGGCAACTCACTCCCTTCTGCCATATCTGATGATGGGAACACTCTTACCCTATTCTTCATTCCCTAGTTTCAAAAGTCTTTAAATATCCCACATATCAGAAAAGTTAAACTAGAGTAGCCAAACCCTCACCACATTTCATCTCACTCCGCCCGCCCAGATCTCTTTCTTTCTCAGCCATGGCCAACCCTGAGCCGCAGAAGAGGAAGCCGCTCACTGAAGAGCAACGTTCAGGTGTTCTCACCTCGGCGCGCATGTGGAACCATAACCTCAGATCTCCTCCGCCAACAGGTGTTGATGATCTCCCTGTCGGGTTCGTCTCCACCTACGGCGCCTTGCTCTTCTTCTCCTCCACCACCGTACCGTTTTGAAGCTCCACCTCGGCGCACGTGTGGCCGTGGTTGTCGCCACAAGTTTCGTGCTTTCGAGGCGTAAATTCCCTGAATAATAAGATGGCAAATCATAAGGGTTTGTGAAGTAATTTGAAGCCTGGAACTCTCAGATCTCTCCTCTCTGAGATAGTTTATGTAGGAGGTGTTCGCTCTCTTGATTTTGTGAAATGGTAATTTAGGTTGGCTAATTGCATATCCTAGCTAGGCGGTGCTTAACAGAGCCCCTTAGTGATTAAGCCACAAAACCTCGAGCAACATGTGGTGGATAGAGGGGGCATGAATTGCAAAGGACTTTCGTACTAGTAATTGCCGGGTTTCAGGCCCTTTCTTGGTGTTGAATGAAATTTCTTTTCACCCAAAGAAAAACAAAATTATTGGGTTTTCGTATAAATGATATGGTTTATGTATTAATGTTTGAGACAGTGGTCTAAATGTGTTCATAATTTTGGATCTAGAGAAATTAGGGGGGAAGTTGGTGGCGGCGGAGCATATCAAGGGGCGGCGGCAGAGGAGGGGGTGAGGGAGAAGGGAGTGTATTGCCAGATGTAAGAGGAGGTGAGTTAGGAGTATTGATGGCATTACACAGTGTGTCTATTGCCACATCACTTACTTAACGGTACAATTGGATGGAGAATTGACGGAGAGAGTATATTGTTCGAAATTAGAGAGTTGGAGGAGTGATATGTTGAAATTGAAACTTTAAGGACTAAACTGTCAAGTTAGTGAAAGTTAGAAGAGTGACCCGTATTTTGTCCATATAACAATTAGTATGAGTGTTGTAACTTTGAAGCTAATAAAACAACATGAACTCATTAAAAAAAAAAAAGGTACCTTTCAGTCCAAAAACAACAGGGAAAAAAAAACTCCTTCAACCACTTCAGTACCACATGGAAAAACTGTTCATTTATAGCCGAAAAAAGTTAGAAACATTAATGAAATTGTGTTAAACAAACATAAGCTAAATGGAATCGTAAAATCCATTTGACTTTGGTAGCTTACCAAGCGAAAGATTTAGGCTTAGTTTGGGACAGCTTTTGAGGCTGCTTTTGAGACTGCTTTAGCTTTTGGAATTAATGTATGGTGTTTGGTAAAGTCTCTAAAAGCTGCTTTTGGCCAAAATAGATTTCTCCAAAAGTTGAAATCAAAAAGCTAGGAAATAGAGCTTTGGAAAGCAGATTTTGAAGAAATGGTGGTGCTAAGAAATATGATTGCACAAAGTTTAATAAATGCAATGTAGTTGCAATATTAATAGACTCTAATATATTTTGTGTAATGGTTCCATTTAATTATGGTGGAAAATACTTTGTCTAATATTATTTTAGATGAATTTGGTTTAATATTTAAGAATTCTTCGTAAATCTTTTATTTGGTTCAAACAACTGGTCATACATTGCAAAAAATTATACCAAAATAATTGCACAAAACCATAGTCTATAATTTAGAGAAGTAATATCTATTTTAATAAAACTTTAAATATTTAAGATTATTTTGATAAATACACCCACTCAAAATACTTTTTACTTAGAACTTACCAAACACAAAAAATTACTTTTCGTTCTCACACCACTTTTGAAAACAGTTTACCAAACACCTAAACTGCTTCCTCTCACAGCAAATTCAAAAGCCATTTTACTCACACCTGATTCAAAAGTCATTTTACTCACAGCACAGCTGTCCCAAACTAAGCCTTAGTCTTTTTGAACAACCATTTGAAGTTTTGGAAGGTGGAAGAAGAAAGACTGCACTTTGACGCCAACACCAAGTGAAGAGCGGGTTCAGGAATTTGGGTTTTGGACTTTTAAATTTTTAGGTAATTTTCCTCTCCTATAGGTAAGAACTAAGAGCCACCCAGATCACCAAAATCTTGGGGGGGGGGGGGGGGGGGGGGGGAAGAGTTCACTTTTGCTTCAGTTTTTTTCTCACTCTCTCGGCTTGCAGAGAATGGAGCTTGGCAAAGAGACGAACCACAGATCAAAACAGAGAAATGAAAGAAGTGGGATTGTGCGAGCTTTAGTTATATTTTTCCCAAAATATAAAAGAAATGGCCAATTAGTTTTACCACCAAAATAAATAAAAAATATACGCAGTCAAATACGATGTAATCTCAACTATTCATATACAACCATATACACAGTCAACTATTCGTTTATATTACATGTTACCTAACCTAAACTCATATTCATTCATTCATTCAAAAAAGAAAAATAAACTTTGTAAAAAGCTCTCTCTAGGAAAACCCTAGAGGGCGCCGTCCATCTTTTTTCTCCTTGCCTGTCCGGCTCCGCCTTGGCCCCGGCAATGGTCTTTGACCTTGCCGACGCACTTGGTGCGCCCGGATGGGTGGTGCTGCAGCAGGTGGTCAGGCGCTAGAACTCTTCCTTTAAGTTGTGTGGTGGCCTAAGTCGGAGGTAGATTAGAGCTGGCAGACGACTCGGTTTTGGGATCATGGCAGCATTTGGGGAAGTGTGGCTGGCATCTATGTTTTGGACAGTGTTCATCGACGTCGACTGGGTTCCCAGAAGACGACGGTTGTACTCTGAGATCAACGCTTTTGGCTCCTATCTCGGGTACTACTTCTGACGGGACCTCGGCTTTGGTGTTTCTGTTTCAGTGCGGTGGTTGGGCTTGGTGGAGTAGCGCCAAAATAGAAGGCATAAAACAAATCAATTTGAAATTGCCACAGGATGATTTAACTGAAATACACATGCCTCAATATTGTTTTTGATAATAATCATAATATGATCCTCTTTCTAAGATTATTAAAGGAGTCTGCAGACTGTCTAGTTAATAGATGAGCAAGCCCCCAGTCATCACTGTTCGTCCTTTTGGGTACCAATGAAGACATTTGTGAGAACAGAATCACACAGAAAAGAAGTCACCAAAAGACGAAAGACCTGCAAAACAGAAGAAATCAAGTGTCAACCATGCATATGTTGATTATATTGAAAAGACTCAACAGAATCTTACAATAGAGCTGGATCAAATCTAACCTCGTCTTCGCCAACATGCACAATTTTCTCCTCAAATTCTGTATAAGGCACCTTAAAACTGTTCAAATGAGAGACATATCATGAGAATTCAACAGTTTTCCATCGTTCCTAAAAAGCTTCAAACCAGATTTGCAGGGAGTAAGATGAGTATGACAATCACATAAACCAGATTTATGAATAAGATCCCTTGCATACTTCTTTTGAGATACAAAAATGCCATTAGCAAAATATTGAATTTCCAGTCCCAGAAAGAAATGAAGAAGACCTAAGTCCTTCATTTCAAATTCATCCTAAAGAGCACATTTAACAGCAGTACACCATAGAGTCACATGAACCTGTAATTATGATATCATCCACATATAAAAGCAAAAAGATAGAGTCATACTGACTATGTTTGATGAAGAGACTGAGTAAATCTTTCATTCTAAGCCCTAGGAGCCTGCTTCAAACCATAGAAGGATTTGTTAAGCTTACAAACTAGACTTGATGATGTGGGATGCACAAAACCGCCAGGCTGAGTCATATGCACCTCTTCATTTAATAAGCCATGCAGAAAAGCGTTCTTAACATCCATTTGATGTAATTTCCATGAGTAGAAAGCAACAAGAGATAAAATAAGCCTAACTGTAACGACCCAAACCTTAAAATACTCCCTAAAAGTTTTAAATTATTTTATTTTGACATTTCGAAAATTTGTTTACAATTCGGAGGGTCCAAAAGTTGATTTTTATAAATTGACCCGATCGAGAATTCTATTTCTCGACGGGATAGAGGACGGTAAAACGAGTTCATAGACACGTAACGAGTTTAATTTGGAATTCGTATGAAAAAATTATGACGTAAAAATCGGAGGGGGGGAAATTCTGGAAACGAGCGGAAATTTCTAGAAAAGGAATATTCTAGAATCTTGAGGAATATTCTTTCTTTATTTTCTTTTCTTTTTCTCTCTCTCTCCCTCCCTCATTTTTTTCCCTGACTCGGCCGAGCCACACCGCACCGGCGTCTCCTTCACCCAGCTCTGCCGTCCGGCCCAACTGGACCAGGTAAGAAGAAATTCAAATTCGAATTTCTAGAGTTTTCGAGTTTGAACTTGGGGAGTGTAATTTTTGGTGTTTTTGGTGGATATGGAGGCTAGAATCGAGTTTAGGACGATAATTGGAGTCGATTACGTGTTGTTTGATGTTGAATTTGTTGAGTTTTAGAGAAATTTGAGTTTGGGAGATTTTGGCCGCCGTATGCGGCGACTACGTGCGTTTTTGGCGGCGGAGGTGATGGGGATGAGTCCCCGAGGTGGTGGCGACGCTGCTGTAAAAATTTGGAGTCGATTGGAGGTGTTTTTAGCCTTCTGTGGCGGAGCTGCAGGCGGCGCTGCTGCTCCGACGGCGGTGGCTGCGGCGCCACTGTTCCGACGGCGAGAGGTTGAAGATGGTGAATAGTGAAACAGTAAAAGATAAAAATAAAACGGTAAAAGGTGAAAAGTAAATGGTAAACAGTAAACAGTGAAATTGAATAGTGAATAGTACATTTAACTTTAACCATTTACTTTTTTACCTTAAATTTTACTGTAAGATTTTCGTAAAAAGGTAAAAGTTGACTAACAAGGGGTTTTACGATAAATAAGCGATAAAAGAATTAATCGGTTTTGTTTCCAGTGGGTGGGCGGTTGCGGAATTGGGAGCAAAGAGATTTTATTGGTTATTGGGTTTTATTTAGGACCTGTTTCGGATTTTCTAAGGGAATTTCTGGGACGGGTTGTTACACTAACTGTTGTATGCCTGACAACTGGGGAGAAAGTTTCATCATAGTCAACTCCATACTCTTGACTAAAAACTTGGCAACCAACCTAGCTTTGTGTCTTGATATTGAACCATAAGCATTTCTCTTAATCTTAAACAACCACTTGCATGACACAAGATTCTTGTTATCAGGAAGAGGAACAAGAGTCCATGTATTTTGTTGCATAAGAGCATTGTATTCTTCCCACTGTTCTAAAAATCCCCGCCTAGCTCCGCCTAGGCGCCACCTAAACTCTAGGCGGAGCTCGGCCACCTCGATTTTAGACTTCAGGCGTCCATCAGGCGGCAAGCCGCCCAGGCGGTCCCAGGTGGGTGAGGGGGGCGAGGCGGGTCGAGGCGGCTGAGGAGGGTCGAGGCTTCGAGCCGGGTCGGGTCGGTCTGAAACCCAAAAAAAAACCCCTAAAATCAAAACCTAATTCCTTATTCACAATTCTCATTCTCTCCTTCTTTCTGACATCGCCTCCTCATTCCTTAGTCCTTTCTCTCCTGATCTTCGTCTGCCTCTCTAAATCATTCAATGTGGTATTGTTTATGGAATTATAGTTAATTAGTTATATACACATTATGTATTGTTTATAGTTATGGTGAGTGATTGCTGAATCTGTAAATTGGAATTGGATTTGGAATAAATTGTCAATTGTTGAGACTATTTGCAATGTTTGTAAATTTACAAGTTGGGTTGTTTGTTTTTAGAGAAATGTCATTCTAAATTTTTTCAAAATATTCATATTAAACTATTTTTAAATCTAATATTTATTAATTAAATGTGAAAAATGTAAATCGCATAGTCCCCGCCTAATCCGTCCAGGCGCTAGGCTATGGGTCACCGCCTGCCTAGCGCCTAGCGCCTTTTAGAACCTTGATTCTTCCTGCATTGCAGCTTTCCATTCAGGAATTTTTAGAGCATCTTTATAATTTTGAGGTTCAAAAGCACTAGGATCAAGATTTAACTGAGTTAAAATGACATTATATCACTTTTTCTTGTGAATTCCTCTCTTTCCTCGAGTAAGCATAACATGAGTATTATGATCAGAATGAGTAATTCCAGCCACTGGATGTAGGATGTTTGCTTCAGAAACTTGAGCAGAAGAAATATGGTTAGAATCAGAGGCAAGATCAATAGAGATAGAACCAGATCCAGGACTTGAAGATAAAGACAGGTCTCCATTAGCATCAGTAAATTGAATTATGGTATCAGAAGTTGGCTCAAAAATTGTATCATCAGCAACATTAAGAGTTGGCTCATTATCAACAAAGTCACAAGCATTTCTCACATCAAGAGGTTTAGAGAATGATAAAGGACTTGCCATATCATTATTTTACATATTATCAGCAGATAAGTTCTTAGAACTAGACTCAATTGATTGATCAGAATGATGAGAGGAAAACTGACCTGGAGATTGAAGGGAAGCAGATGTGTTGAGGACTGGAGCATGCAAGATTATTGAGCAGAGAGGTTGAGTGTTGTTGAAGCAAGGGTTATTATTTGAAACATTCTTCCTGACTGACACTGCAGGACTTCTTTGTGACAGGACTGTAACACACAAAAGCTTTGTATCCAGCTGCAAAACCAATAAACGCACACCTTATAGTTTTTGGTGTGCGTTTATTTGTTCTTCTTGAAGCCAATAGAGGAAAACAATTGCACCCAAAGACTCTGATCATATCTAATTTGGGAATGCATCCAGATAGCATCTCATATGGGGATTTCATCTGCAGAACTGAAGTAGGCATTATGTTTATAAGAAAGGTTGTTGTAGCACATGCATGAAACCAAAATTGATTAGGCAAAGATGCATGTTGTAACAAAGTAACTGCAGTTTCCCTGATATGCCTGTTTTTTCTTTCACTAACTCCATTTTTCTCAGGAGTATATGGACAAGAAATCTAATGAAGAATTCCATGAAGATTCAAGAACTCTCTGAACAGATTATTAACAAATTCTCCACCACCATTACTTCTGAAAATCTTAATGTAAGAACTGAATTGATTTTTCACAATTGCACACAAAAATTTGAAGTAAAGAGAACTTCATTTTTATTCTTCATTGGAAAAATCCAAGTGAACCTTGTACAATCATCAATGAACAATACAAAGTATTTGTATCCATCAAGAGATAGATGAGGAGATGCACCCCATACATCTGAGTGAATAAGTTCAAAAGGACTACTACTTCTGGACTGAGGCTTAGAAAAAGGAAGTATGTGAAACTTTCCTAGCAAGCAAGAATCACAAACTAAACACTCACTATCTGCAGTAGAAGATATACTATTTTTCATAAGCATAGTCTTGATGACTTCATTGGTGGGATGACCTAGTCTCTGGTGTCAAAGAGACTGCTTGACCTTCTGTCCAAGATTTGCAAAGTGATGAGTGATATTTGCAGCTTTATTCTGAGAAGAGGAAGACAATTTGAAAGAAGATGTTGATCCTATATTTGTTGAGTCTGAAACTGAAACATTTGAGTTCGTTTGAGACAACATAGGAAGCTTAAAAGGTATTGGATATAACTCTTGCTCACTCAAGCCCTGAAAGAGAATCTTGCCCTGCACCTTGTCCTGTATTATGTACATAAACTCATCAAACCAAACAGAACAATTGTTCTACTTACACAACTGATATATAGAGAGTAAATGTGCAGCTAAATCTGGAATGTAAAGAACATCATGAAGTTTAAGAAATCTCAAATTAGCATCACCAGTGTGAGAAATATTTAACTTGTTACCATTACCAATTTGCACACCATCAGTTGTAGGATAAGAGGTGACATTTGTAAGCATCTACATGTTGTTGGTCATATGATTTGTGGCTCATGTGTCAGCTAACTAGAATTGAGGATCTAGATTGGTTGCTACCACCATTGTTGTTGCTTGATCATTGCTCTGAACATTTTATTGACCAGAAAAGCCAATCAGAAAATAGCATTTGTCAGTTGAAAGACCATATAGATCACAGTACTGACATTTCTCTTGGTCAGAAGCATTGTTGTTGCTCTTATTAGCATTTGGGAGAGACCTGCAGGTTTTGACACTATGACCAATTTTGTTGCACCACTGACATGTAATAGAAGACCTATGATTGTTGTTGTTATAGTAACGTTGACCTACATTTCCATTGTTTCTGCCTCCACCAAAATTGGTAATGCCATTACCTCTACCTGCATTACCTCTTCCTCCATTGTTGTTGTTACCATTACCCCTTCCAGTATAGTAACGTTGACCTACATTTCCATTGTTTCTGCCTCCACCAAAACTGTTGATGCCATTACCTCTGCCTGCATTACCTCTTCCTCCATTGTTGTTGTTACCATTACCCATTCCAGCATAGAAGACACTCATTTGTGGAGGGGAGACCATAGTGTAAGTAGGCATGGGAGAAAATCCATATGGCATAGCTGGAATAGGCACACATGGAGTATGAGAGGAGACATGATATGATGAGGATGCTGGAGCTTAAAAAGCAGGAGGAATAGTTGGAGCTGTAAGAACATGAGATGCAGAACTTGAACTTGAAGAGGCATTAGAAGCTGGGACTTAATTAGATAAAGTAGAGGCCTGATTTGAGGTATTTGAGGCATTCAAGTTACACTTAGCAAGCATAGCTGTCAAAAAGCCCTGAATTCCTGGCATCTCATTGTTTATGTCCATCTCTGTTGCTTTTAGCATAGTCTTAAGCTGACTCAATGGAGCACTAGTAAACTGAGCTCGAATAACAGTCTTAATAGCAGAATACTCTGATGGAAGTTCATTCAAAACAGCAAGCACAACATCATCATTATCAACAGTAACACTAATAGTTTCTAATGCCTCCTTGGCTGCCTTAACTCTATCAAGATAGGTCTCTATGTCATCTGAGCCCTTTTTCAGACTCTACAAGTTAGCTTTTAGCTGAAGGATGTTTTGTTTGTTTGCATCAGCAAATTTTAACCTCAATCGAGTCCATAAATCTTGAGCTGATTTACTCTCAACAGCAAAATTCATTGCAACATTACTCAAAGTTTGTCCAATCATATGAACAATGCACTGATCCTGAGCCATCCAAGCAATATACTCAGGAGAAACAACACAAGATGATCCCTCTACAAACTGAGAAGGGCAAGGTATGGATCCATCCACAAATCCAAATAGGTTCTGGCCTTGAAGAAAAGATTCAATTCGAAATAACCAAATAGGATAATTCGAATCATCAAGTTGAACATTAGGGAGAAAACTGAGGCTTGTGATGAAGGACGAGAGAAGGTTTGAGAGCTAGTCGTGGTTTGAAGCAGAAACAGAGGCAAGAGCTAGAGTTTGGATTTGAGATTTGGTTCGAGATTGAAAGCGAAGGAAATGATATAGGAAAGAAGCAGAGATACGAACACAGATTGAAGAATAGCACAGCTCTTCACAGATCTAGGGATTCAGATTTCATCAACTAAAAAGATTTGAAGATGAACTATACAAATCGAGTATAACGAAGCTAATCAATCAACTACATAGCGCATATCAAGCAGAATCACAGCAAAAAATAAATAAATAAATAAAAATCTAAGTCTAAATCAACTTGATAATCAAGAAAGTAAGAACAACGCTTCAAATCAAAGGCTTATCTGACGAAGCCGAGCTGCAATCGAAGCAAGAGAGATGAAAATCTTGAAGATTTTAAGCAATTAGAGTTCTAAAATCGAACCTTGTTCTGGATACCATGAAAACTGATCAAGCTTTTAGAGAGAAAACGAAGAAGATTGAATTGATATCTCATCTAACTGATTATTACAATAACAGAAAGGAATCATATACAGTATAGAGTACACGTGGCTAATACTGACAGTTCATGAAGAGCTAATACAGTTAGTTAGACAGCTAATTAACAGAAGAATAACTAACTAGTCCTAACATTAGGACGCTAGGGATTAAGGCCTGCTTAGGGTTTGGCCGCTTTTGTTGGAAGTGAAACTGAAAGGAGCAGCGGGGGTTCGTTTACTTGAAAATAAATAACCCCCATTTATACTAATTTTTAGAAGACGAAACGACTCGATCACAATAATATTTCATCAATTTTAATTTATTGTAGATAATTTGAATGGTTACAGATTGCAAATGAAAGATGGAACAGAGGAGAAGAAGTTTGAACGACTCGTATATCCGCACTATGGTAGGCTCTTAGGATTCTTGATCTTCTCTGTAACTTATATTACTTGTCCAATATGTTTCATAACATGTACATGATTACATGAGCAATTATTAATGTTGTGTTTACAGGTTCTTTGTATGCTATCCATAATTCCATATAACTTGACTCCTTTTCATCTTTCCTTTCAAACAGGATTTGAAGTTCTAATAAAAAGAACACAAAAACCAAGAAGGCACAAAGGCAAGAGACTATCTGAGCGCATATGAGGTGAAGGGAGCTACAGGCTACCTGTGTTTATTTGTATTAATGATATCTATTCTCTGCATCTTGTATGGAAACAACTACTTCGTCAAGTGAAATTTCAGTTTTCGAATGGTGCAAGACTGTTATAAGGTCCTCCAGCTTGTTCTTAATCATGCTCAGCTTCTTATGCTGATCGCATGTTTGCTGTTGTAGATGAGAATTCTATTAGCAAACAGAAAGAACAGCGAAATGAGCAAAGCAATATGAGGACTGAAAGGAGGCAATGATGTTGGAACCATGCTTCAGATATCAGGAGAATTCTGTCACATGAGGATTTATGGTTACAGATTATTACTCCATAAACTGGCAGAATAATTCACGCAGCTAATACTATTTCAAGTGAATATATACATACCAGAAGACATGGAGACTGATTATGATGATCCACTGACCTAGTTTGCAGACTACTAAACCCCCACCCAGTGATGATACAATGAACACAAAGCCATATGAACTAGAAAGAGCAATTAAAATTGTAAATTTGTGATTGCAGCTTGCTCATGACTTTGCTGCACAGAAATAATATTTCGACCTCATCACAATCTTAAACAAGCTGTCCTTTGTTTTCATTTTGGAGCTTGCTCATGACTATGCTCTCATTTTGGAGCCTAAAGTTGTCCTTTGTTTTCTCCTCTATATCACTTATCAGTTTTTGTAAAGAACCTGGGAGCTTTGACGAATCACCAAAGACTGATATTTGAATGTCTTCTCTGTCATAACAAAATCAGATGCTTTCCAATATGAGTATAGCCAAATCAAGACTGAGTCAGCTAGATAAATATTGAAAGAAATCAAGCACATTATAATGCTCACATTATGATGATACAAATGAACACAGCCATATAAACTAGGGCTGGGAATGTGGTACCGAAATTTTGGGTACCGATACCGATCGTACCGTACCGAATACCGACGGGTCGGTATGAATCGGTAAATATTTATTATCTCAAACCGAACCGGACCGAACATATATATAAACGGTTCGGTTCGGTATGGATAAAATTTGTACCGAATATATCAAATCGACCTAAATGGATGGCTAAGTGTATATATTGTCTTAAGGGTAGTAATTAGATACCATTGAGGAAAAATATAAAGGGCTTTACATGTGTTTTGCAGGGATAAAATAATTTTTCATATTGCCATTTTGTGTCGATATTGGTACCGAACTGTATCGAAACCGAACTGTATCGGTTCGGTTCGGGATCGAAGTTTAAATAGAGCATACCGAACCAATACCGATACCGAAGTATAAAATCGGTTCGGTATCGGTTTGAGCAAAATACCGGACCGTACCGTACCGATCCCACCCCTAATATAAACTAGTAAGATCAATTAAAATGGTAATTTTGTAATTGCAGCATGTTGACTATACTACATAGAAATAAGGGCAAACTATAAGTTAGTACCTAAAAGCAATTTGCTTTACCCAATTTCTTCAACAAATAGGTACCTCATAAGGGTTTTTACTATATAGTAAATTTTATTTTTTCAAAATTTATTTTCTCTTAAATTTATATTTTTGACTGCGCGTGGTGGACCCATAAATTTGTTTATCATACAAACTATATATATGATCTATCCTCTATACTCGAAGGTAAACAGTTAATTTTAATCATTATCATTTTTTCTCAGCAGTTAAGCTAGTTAGAGAATGTTAGAATTACTTAAAAAGAATTAAAAGATAAAAGAGAAAAATTAAAAAAATTAAAAACTTACAGAGAAAGAATTAGCAGAAGAAGACAAGATTATTGGGATCTGACTTTTAGATTTACCAAAACAATCTATATTTTGGAAGAACAGATTACAAAACTTAAGCAAGTTCATCAATTAGAACAAGAACCTCTTAAGATTTTGAGCCGCGGTTAGAGCCGCAGGTTAGATCCGCCCTAGGTTGGTATCAAAGCCTGTTTTGCTCAAAAACATGTAAAAGAAAAGACTTATGCCACAAAGTTGGCTTCTCTTAACTAACAAAAGAGAATCAAAACTCAAGAATTACCAAGACTTTTGTATAGAAAAAGAAAGCGATAAGTGGAACTCGTGTTTTCACACAAGACATATACAAGAAAATCAATACTCTATTGAATACGCCTGTAGAGTTCTTAACTCTATACGACGAACAAATTCATCTCCAGAAAGAAATAGAAGTCGAAAAACTTGATCAGTCAAGACCAAGCATAGTTGGTTTTCTAGAACACTTATCTAAAACCATATCTACTGAGAAAATAGTAGAACAACTCGAGAGATTTAATCTGAGGATTAATCAACTTAGAGAAATACAAGCAAAAATATCTAAGCTTGAAACCAAGCTAGATTACCTTAAAGAAAAACAATATCTTTCAGATATTGAAAAGAAATTAATAAGAACAGAGAATCTTGCTAATAACATTAACCAGCAAGCATCGGATTTAAGAAAAACTCAAGAAGGCTTGAGAAAACTTTTAGAAACTCTTATATCCAGAATAGGATGAATCTAAAAGTAGAATTAAGAGCAAAAAAGGAAGACGAAAAAGCTCTGAGCCTATATCTCCCTACAGAAAAACTTGCTGAAAACGTAGAAGCAATTATACATTAGCAAAATTATAGCAATATTTATCTCCAAGAAATAGGCAGAGATATAGAAGAACAATTCCAAGGAATAAATGTAAAAATCTCAAATATACAAAAAAGTGTAGAAAAAAATGAAAGAAAACTCTAACGTTGAAAGAATCAACGAAGAAGAACTACCTCATACAGTAGCTAGCAAAATTATTATACCTTCACCAAAGGTAGAAAGCGGGCTTAAATTTAGTAAACCTAAATTGCTTGAATGGAAAGAATCCAAAAGAGACATAAAAATGCTTAGTAGAATACTCAGTAAGAGATACACTGTACCACCTGTACAGCTCATAAATGCTCAAGAATTTGAGTATAATGAAATTGAATCTAATGTGAGAGAAGCATCACCTCCAAAGTTTAGCTTCAACGAAATCTACAAAAAGGGATCGTTCAAGATAGATTCTCATATATTCAAAATACTAGAGCTAACAATCCCAGCAAATGGTGGAGAAACAGACATTAGGCTAATCACTCCAAAAGAAGTAAGTGAAGCCTTCCAAAGAAAATATAATTACATGCATATTGGTGCAATACAAATATCAATAAAACTCTTAGCAAGAGACGGAATAGACTGTTCAGTCTTGTGTATCTTACAAGACGATAGAATAACATATTTTAAGAAAAGTTTATTAGGAACAGTAGAAGAATCCTTATGCAACCAAGTCGCATACTTTAGTGTGTTCCCAAACTTTACCACTCATCTAAAAGATGCAGCACACTGTCTGAGATTGAGAATCAAAACAGATGGAATTTCTATGAAACAAGGAATGATGGAATTAGACGTAGACTATAGGATTTACTACAAGCTAATGAGTTCTAACGTAACTCCCAACACCAGGTTTATAAGCAGCCCGGGTACCACTACATCAATCCTTACTAATCTAAGAAATAATTCCCAGCAAAAACATATTACTAAGTGGGAGGAGGTCTCATTCCCAAGAGAATGGAATTTAGCTCCCCCTGAGAGACAAATGCAAAGCACCAATGCATCTATCTATGAAGATACAAGAGAAAAAATAAGCCTCCAATTTCATAGACATTCGTTTGCTAACTATGAGCAAGCAAACGCTTCAAGAGGTATTCACGAAGAAAGCTTCGAAGAAGAAAGCTTCGAAGAAGAAGATTTTAAAAGACCTATAAAAATGTTTAGAGAACTATATGCACAAGCAGCAGCTTGTGAATCCATAGAAGGATTAGAAGAAATTATAAGGAAAATCTCTTTAACCCAAACAGAGAAAAAGAAAAGAAAAATACTACCATACCAGGCTGCTAAAGAGGAACCAGAAGAAACCTCTGCAGACGTAGAAACACCCATAGAAACAGAAACAAGTAATACCAAAGCAGGGCCACTAGGAAGACATACTATAATCCAAAACATTACTAATAATCCTACCAAGATTATTAGAGAAGATAAGATCAAACTTCCTAAAGGACAATCCCCTACATGAAGATTGGGAAAACGAAGTTCCCAGAAGTACATTCCTACAAAACCGAAATGGGGACAGCCAGTCACCGATAGAGGCATCTATCTAGACCTAGATAGAGTAGGAGATAAAATAAAAGCAATAGATAACTGGGTCACTAGTCTAAGGTTAACCCAAACATTACTTCTGTCCAAATTCTCCTACGAAGATGCTCATGCATATTTTGAATCAACCTTAATAGGAATAGTCCAGAAATGGTATAGTTCCTTTAAGAGAAGTTCAAAATGGGATGATTGGGCAACCAAGTTAGCTCGGACTAATGATCCGATGGATTTTGCTATTCACATATACGGACAATTTTGTGGAGACATAACAGGGCATAGTGAACAGTTCAAAGAAAGAGCTATAGCAAATATCCAAAAATTAAGTATCTGTAACATGAGATACTTTGAAGAATATACAAATGAGTTTCAAAATTACTAATGTACAATAAGAGATCTAGAGAACGAAGAACTCATTAGAACCTACTATAGAAAACTACCAGAACCATGAAATAATGTTGTAGCACAATCTGTGGAAGAAAACCCTCCTTGGTGTTTTACTATTGGAGAAATAGCAGAAAGAGTAAGAGATCTTTTACGAAAACAATGTACAGAAAATCAAAAGTCTAGAACAGCTAAGAAGCAACTCAGAGGGGTAGAGAACATGTGTCCAAAAATATTAGACACTCCAACACAGTGGGGATGTCATACTTACACAGAACGGAAAAATAAAAGCAAATTCAAAAATAAGAAATATAAGAATAATTTTACTTCTAATAGGAAGTATAAGTTCAGAAAAAGTTTAAACAAAAACAAAGAAAAAGCATCTCCTAGAAAGAGATTCTTTAAGAAAAAACCAGCAAAACAGAATACTATAAGAGAAACAAAGTCTTGCAGATGTTGGCTTTGTAAAGCAGAAGGACATTATTCTAATGAATGTCCTAAAAAAGAAAAAAGATCATCTAAAACTCTTATAGCAGAATACAATGAAGCCATAGAATACGCAAACTTAAAAGGTTTTGAAGTAGTCTATTCTGATGAAGAAAATGAGTCTATATAGTCTCTTGAGTATTCATCAGAAAGCGATATAGAAAGGACTTCAGATGATTCTGAAGAAGAGGGTTAGCGCCCTATATTTATGTTAGTCCAAAATTGGAAACAAGAAAATATTGATAGTATCAATAAACTAGAATTCCTACCAAGTCCTGGAACGTTTACATATGACTATTGTGGTTATTACGATAGTAACACGGTTCCCATGCATTGTAAAGAAACGGGAGAAACATACCATAAAGAATGTTTTATAGCCGAACTGAGAAGAAAAACAAAGGAAACTGATGCACACGTATTGGTAAATCAAGAATATGATATATTCTATGAGCAAGATCAAAAGAAAATACAGGATTTTGAAAATAAATCTAAGAAAATGAAGTTAATAACTTCTTTGAGTCAACAACCAAAAGAAACACCAGTAAATGATCTTCCCCAAGAAAAAATCAATCCTTTTATAGAAATTTCTGAAAAAGAAATACAACCAGTCAAGCAAGTGCAGACGAGCATATTTAGCAATTACATCACAGTAGGACTAAAATTTCCTGGATATAGAAAATATCATCTACATGCTTTTGTAGATAATGGCTCAGGATACAGTCTTGCTAAGAAATATGCCATACCAAAAGAATACTGGGAAAAGTCTGACAGAAACGTTACTGGAATAGGAATGGGTGATAATGAATTTACAATGACTCACATAGCTCGAAATGTCAAGATTTCTATAGGAGGAGGAACATTTATCTTCCAAAGAATCTGGCAAAGTGAAGCTCAAGGAGTCGATCTGCTAATAGGGAATGATTTTCTACTTCAGCAGAAGCTAATTCAAACCATCGAAATGATATGGCTTGAAAAGAATAATAGGTTCTACTGGGAGCCTAGACTTATCGATGCAATAAGCATCGCAAATAAAGGATTCACAGAGCACTATCAGAAGTCGTCAGCAAAGCGTGGTGATCCACCCTACAAACCGGTTGTGCAACCGGTACTAGCCTTAAAAGAATTCTAAGAAATTATACCAAATGAAGCAACAAGTACAGAAGACTCAGACTTAGAGGAAGAAACTCAGTTGATAGGAGCACAATGTGCGACGATATTATATGCTTATGCCCTCGTTTATGCTTTGTTTAACCCTTATTTGTCAAAGATAGAGTCATAATATAGTTTAGTGTTAATTTGGTAGAGTTTGGCGAAAAATGGTTAAGAATCCGAAAAATGACTAAGTTTGAGAAATCTGGAAAATAGTGCAAAATGTGTCTTTTTCGTGATTTTGAGATGAGCAAAAGTGCGATCTATCCTTGTCCGAATTCTATGAAATTTGGTGTGCTTAATATCCATATACTGAGAAATGTTGTGTTAAAATTTCAGATCAATCGGAGTTCGGGAAGTCACCCAAAAGTTGGCTGCAAAACGGCAGTCCGAACATTCCAATCCAGGGGCTTACAGGATTTTCCTGGGACTTTGTCCCAACTTCGAAAAATCATTCCCGACGACTTGTAAGGAATTTGGCCGAGATATTTTATGGGAAGATGGCCATATGTGTCTAGTTGACATGAGACTTAGAATTGCATCAATCGGAGCTCCGAAGGTGGAGATATGCCGGAATTACTGCTACAAGGTCAAAGCTGCCGATTCCAGGGACTGATTGCTTCCTTTTCACAAGTGCTTCATTTCGATGGACCATATGATGTACAAGAGCATTTGTGAAGACATCCCAAGCGTATGGAAGGAAGGAGAATGACACTTGGCCATGGCATTGAAGAAAAACTTGAAGAAAGAAGTTCTCCTAGTCAAGCTAGGAGAAGCTGCCGATTCTGGCAGATTTGGTGTAATATTGTGCTGCCGGCATTTTGGGGCATTTTCGATGGATCAAGACCTGTAAATTGAAGTCCAAGACCATACAAGAAGTCCATGAAGATGTGAAGCCCAAGCCTTGAAGAAAAAATTCAGAAAAAAGAAAACCTAATTGAACTAAGAAAGGAAGGTTGCAAAACCTTATCCCATTAGGTTTTCTGAAATCCTTTTTGCAAGAGGGCTGCCGGCAACACCCTATTCTCTATAAATACCCCCACTTTTCCTACAGAAAAATCATCTCATCTCAAGCATAATACACTAGCCTAAAGCTCTACCAAGTCCTTTCAAACACCAACACATAAATACCTAGCCGAACCATCACCACCATAACCATATAGCCGAACCCTTCCACCTTTGTTTCTGCAGATTTCTGTTCTTGCCGAGCACCAAGGAGCAGCAGCCGAGCCACCTTGTCACCTTTGAGGAATCTTCAAGGTTCTTAAAGTGTGATCCATTCCCCTATGGCTTTTGTATTTATTTATGTTTGGTTGTTTTGTACGAATTTGTTTCGATTCTTGGTTTTTCTTGAAACTTTGTATGAACCGAATATTGTATATTATGCATGGTTTTTCTGAAATTTAACTTATGGATTTTGTATGTTGGATAATTAGGGCAGTGGTATTAGAAGCATGTTTAGGATTTAATTTGGTTAGTAATCTAAGAGTGTGCCTTATAAACCGAAACATTAGTTGTGCTTAAGCATTTGTTGTTTGCATGTGAATCTAGGTGTTAGGTTTCATTTAACCGAGTAATACGAATAAGTCATACGTTGGAGTAGTTTGTTTTGTGTTGCTCACCTAGGATAAAAACCTTAGATTACTCGCATGTTAAATAAGATGATTGACAACCTTGCTTGTTTACATGTCTTCGATTATAGACTTTTGTGCTTCAATGCTATGTCTTGTATAAGGTAGCATAACTTTTAGGATCACCATGCGAATAGCTCGATCTTAAAACATTAGAAAAAGTCTCACAACTAGGTAAAAATCGGCTCCCATTCTAGTTGTAGGTCGAAACTAAGTTGAGTCTTGAACATGTTAAATACTTGTCTCTTACCTTCTTGCATGCAAATCTATGTGTTAAAGAGTCTTTTGTGTGAACTGTTTTGTGTGAGAGATGATGATCACTTGTATATAGTAGTTTAGGTTTTGTTTTCTTTTTATTTTCGTGTCTTAGATATAGAGGCAGCCCTTGCTGCCAAGCCTTTTATCCCCCATAATTTCGTGTGTGAATATGTATATATGTATATAAGTGTGACAATTGTGTGCATATATGTTTGTGAATATTTTTGTTAACATTCTCATATTTCAGGTACCCTTAATCCCCGGCTAGAACGATCCCTACTTATTCTATACTACTAACGATTGTAGGGTTTATTATTGCTTGCGAGCTTCGGCTCACGTCATCAGTCAGAAAGCTCAGATGGTGAAGAAGAATTCATCATTGAACACAATTTAAAAATATATATAAATAAGATAGAGCAAAAGAAAATCTCTAACCTTGTCGAAATAGAAAATCTACTTAAGCCTATAATCAGTGAAGATCATCAGCTGTACTGGGAAAGAGATCCAGTTTATTGTCAGCTAAAAATGCATGATGCAAATGCAATATGTAATATCAAAGATATTCCTCATTATAAAGATGAAGATAAGAAACAAATGGAAAGCCAAGTTCAAGAATTGCTTGAAAAAAAACTAATTAGACCTTCAGATAGCCCTCATCATGCTCCTTCATTTCTGGTTAGAAACCACACAGAGCAATTAAGAGGAAAAGCAAGAATGGTAATAGATTATAGAGATGTCAATAAGAAAACGGTTAAGGATGGCTATCAAATAGCACAGGTGAGAGTCCTCATCAATAGATGAAAAGGAGCAAAGATCTTCTCAAAGTTCAATGCAAAGTCGGGCTTTTGGCAAGTAAAGATGCACCCTGATTCCATAGCCTTAACATCATTTGAAACTCCTCAAGGACATTATGAATGGCTTGTAATGCTATTTGGTCTTAAGCAAGCTCCTTCTATCTTTTAAAGAAAGATGGATTACATTTTAAAGCCATATTCAGAATTCTGCATAGTGTACATTGACAACATTTTTGTCTTCTCTAAAACTATGAATGAACATCTAAAGCATCTTGAGCAAATTTGTAAAATTATGGTCCAAAAAGAATCATCCTTGGACAGAAGAAAATTCAACTCATAAAAGGAGAAATAGATTTTCTTGACATATACGTGAAAGATGGAGAAATCCGTCTTCAAGAACATATAGTTAAGAAAATTAGTCAGTTGTCTGACAACATCCCAGATGCAAAATCTCTTCTTTGCATCTGGGATGTTGTCAGGCAACTGACTAATTTTCTTAACTATATGTTCTTGAAGACGGATTTCTCCATCTTTCACGTATATGCCAAGAAAATCTATTTCTCCTTTTATGAGTTGAATTTTCTTCTGTCCAAGGATGATTCTTTTTGAGAGTTGTTAACTTTGCAAGAGATTTATTCCTCAAGTGAGTGGTCTCACTGCTCTTCTGTCGCCTAAAACAAGCTCAAAAAAGAAATGGTCCTTTATAACGGATGATAGTAACACCGTTAAGAAAATCAAAGAACTCACAAAGCATCTTCCCCCTTTGCAGTTACCCGAAGAAGGTGACTTAATCATTTTGTAGACTGATGCAAATGATTATTACTAGGCGGGAGTAGTTTTAGCAATCACACCAGATACAAATCAAGAAAAAAATTGTAAATTCATGTCAGGAAAATTCAATCCTGCATAATTGAATTACTCTACAGGGGATAAAAAGGTTCTAACCCTGATAAAATCAATTAAAGGAACATAAGCCTTTTTAGGAAATAAATTTCTGGTTAGAACTGATAACAAAAGAGTAAAAAACTTCAAAAACTATAAATTCACAGATGCAGCCGATAGAGGAAGAGTTCTTAGATGGCAAATGTTTTTAACTCAATATGATTATAATGTTGAAATGGTTGCAGGAGACAAGAATTATCTGTCTGACGCTCTTACAAGGGAAACGGCAATGTTTGAAAGAAGTGAAGGCCGTAACCCTAGAAACTGGAGACCAGAGCAAGAATCTGAAGGAAGAAGAAGACCAAGTCTTGAAGAGAAAATACCAGAATTTGAAGAAAGAAGGAAGCCAGACTTAGAAGACAAAGAAGTACCCCAAGAAAGAAAATTGAAGGCAAAATTCATGTGGGAAATGTATAAAGAAGGCGATAAAACAGTTGGACCTTTACATGATGGACCAGGTTACCAATACATAGTATCCTACTCTTCTGTAGAATCAAGCAAAATCTCTTAAAGGAAACAAGATTCTGAGAAAATACAGCCAAATCCAGCAGAATGGGATGGTTACAATCAATCTAAAGCCTCTTCACAATGTGAGACTCCTGATGAAGATGAGAAGAAGCTCTTAGATGAATTTTTACAGCATTCCAGAAATGAAAGCACCTGGGATAGAATCCCTAGAATGATAACTAAGCCCTCTCAAACAATGAGACCATGTTATGATAGGCCAGCAGCCTACAAAAGAAAACAACCAGTGGTAGCCGGAATGACTATGATATTCAATCACCCAATGAGGATCCACGAGAGGCCGGTTTTCAGGACTAGTAAAATTTTACAACTCAATCAGCGGATTATTATGGATAATCTCCTAACTGCTTCTAGAAATCAGAATGAAGCTCTGGTGCTTCAAGCCTTAGAAGCTTTAACTAAAGAACTTTCTAACAAAGGTATGGAAAAGGAGCCTGAAAATGTCATCAAAATTCCTTATCTTGAGAATCCCAAGAGTGCAAAAATCCCAATAAAAACTCTTTCCGAGTTAGAATGGTTCCGTTTTCATAATCTCTTAGGAGATTTTAAAAATAGAAAAGTTCTCCAATCAACACTATCAACAGTAGCGAGTCCTTATTATGGAAGATATATGGTTGATGTTCTAGCAGAGCATCCCCAGAAGCATAAGCTATGGTTAATAGAGAACGGTTTTGTTCGTAATCTTTGGACCAAAAATAATAAAGACCTAGAAGGTCTTCCTGAGAAAATTTATGAGTCTGTTAAGAACATCAGACCAGAAGGATGTATTTTAAGACTAAAATTCATCTCGACCCCTCCAGAATGGACTACTGAAGCAGGACAAAAAACCTACATCTCTCTATACCATTATGTGAAAATAAACCAGGGATGTACTCAAGGAAATAAGTCATCTAGAAGTAATGGAGCTCCAAACCAGAGCCTATCATGGATGAAAGCAATAGCGATAAACCTCATAAAAAAAATTAGTCTGAAGAGACCAGTACACCACTCTTCTGGCAAGTGGAGAAAAAATAATGGTCACAAGTTACAATCATCTTTCTCCTGATAATTGTGACTTTTTTAAAGCCTTAGAAAGGCAAGAAATAGATGGAACGCTATCCACCACCAAGTGGATGGAGCAAGTTGAAAAGGAATACAAACATATAGTTCCATATGACTCAGATATGGAAGAAGAGAAAGAAGGAGAAGGCTCCACGACATGAGCATCTTTTCATGACGAGGAGCTACACAACATCGAGAACATGATGGAATGTTAAGCTGCCGACGCATAAAGGCACAACTTTTAGATAGTGGTTTGCCAGCTCTAAAGCATCTTTGAATAAGTGGAAGCTGCCGATGCTTGAAGACAAGTTTTCTTAGCATAATAGAGGCCAACGTCTTTTTCAACTTTATTTAAATATAAGATTCCTCTTATCTTCAGCTTCAGAGGCGTTTTGAAAGAAGTTTTGAAATCTGAGGCCTATAGAAGGAGTGGAAACCCTCATAAGAAGGCATTCGAAAATCAAGGAAGATAGAGCATTCTGAAGATTGAGAGTCTGTCCAGAATAGTTGTGAGCAAAGTGTGAGATAAGTAAAGAGTGATTGTGTGATATTGTAAGTGTGCTACTGAATCATAATAGTCAACTAGTGTGGTGTACTTTTATATACAAGTAAGTTTGTATTTCCAGTTCTAATATGAGTAGCTAAACAACTCTTAGCTGTTTACCGTAGAGTGAGGCTATGGGTTATGTATATATGGTTATGTTTGAATAAATAAATTTCAGTTGGTATTCACCATATCCATCAAGTTTCTAGTTTGTTTTTAAGCTTTTCTCGAACCCCAGGTGGAGGATTACCTCCTAAGAGAGGTATTTGAGAATTCTTGTTGTATTAAAATTATCTACTGTAAATGCGTCTGAAACTGCTACTGTGTTAGGTCTTAAGAAACTCTCCATACTTGGGAACAATAGTGAAACCGCCAGAAAAGTAACCGTTTAGACAGAAGGTCGTTATGTGAAATTGGCATGTTAAAGGCTAGTTCTTAAAATTGGTGAGTGTTACTAAGGTCTAATATAAAAAAATATAAAAAAATTGTAAAAAGTCAAAAAGCAATATTTGGAGTACTTATTTGTGATAAGTGAAACTTAAGTGAGTTTGTTGTATAAATAAATGTAGTCTGGTACTGCTTCGTAAATAACCCTAGAAATAATATTTCGACCTCATCAGCCGCTTAAACAAGTTCCGTAAGAGAACAAATATCCAGCTACCCTATAAGTCTATAACTATACATAATCATTTAATAGTTTCACACAATCAAACAGAACAAAACCACAAATAGCACTTTTTTTTTCTTTCTTTTTTTGAAACAGAAAACTAAAAAGTACTTTTACTGCTTTAACTAACCTTGGGTCAAATCCACTTATTCATAAGAAACTGAGATCTCTGTTGATCGTAATCCCGCATTTCAGACAAAGCTCTACTAGTTCTCTTAACAATCGCCTCCTGAACCGGAAAGGCGGTAACCATGTTTGCCTTGCCCACCTGGATACATCCTGTAAGTATAAAAATATTAATCCTCCATGGAACAAAACACAGCCCACTTATGTTATCAAGCTCAATCAAGTGAAGTCAAGTGGTCAAGTCAAGAAGAAAGCCCAACACAGTCTTATGGCAATTCAAGTAAAATCATGCATGTGCATATCATGTGTTTTTTACTGAAGACAGCAGTAGTGCTTCCTATTATGATTTTTCCTGCAGTTCTTGGCTTATTTTAAAATGATCTTGAAAGTTGTGCATTTATCTTACCAATGTAGGTTAGATCTTTCCAGTCATTTTGGTTTTTCAAAATCCAAACACTCAGCCTTTCTTGGCGCCCAAACTATCATTGGGTGAAGAGATTTTCTCAAACCCGTGAGCTTGCTTTTCAACCTTTGTTTATTTTAGCATAGGCTATTTTGGGAAAGTTTACTTTTGCCCTTTATGTTTGGTTTTATGTATCACCTTTCTCAGCATCTAAGTCAAGGATTAGAGTGCAAAACTTTCTGAATTCATTGGCAAGTGTGATGCTCTCTTAGGAGCACCTCTTGGCCTATAAATACTAAGCAAGATACCTATTGTTTGGTGGTTGTTGTGTGTGTTTGTTTTTGTATTTGTGAAGATCATCTTGTGTATGATTTTCAGTTCATAAAGCCCCCTTACTCTAAGTCTTCCTAGTGATTATAAATCTTAGAGCATTGGCTTGAACAATCTTTCAATACCCAAATTGCATATAACATTTGCATGTCATGAGATTGGGATTGGTGATGCAATAACTCAAGAAGAGTCCATAAGAGATTTAGCTAAAGAGTAGTTAAAATCTGAAGATGGAGCTCTTATAAAGCTTTCATTTGTAAGCACTTAGGGGACAAGATAGGTTGAATGTTCAAAGAGACTAGGAGAATCCGAACAGGATAGCTAGCTAGGTTGTCATTCTAGAGATTAGGAGAGTCTGGAACCGGATAGCAACTGGTGTGGCCGTCCCGGATTCATTATCTTATATAAGTGTACGAATTACATAGTGGAAAGCTTTTCCTTCAGGAGTTAAGGGCACACAGTTTTTCTTTCTAGGTGCAGAGTTTCTGCGTTATAAAAAATATATGTGTTATTTATTTTACTGCACTTTTTCATTCTTACTCGTTAAGTTGTAAATCGAGATAGTACAACTCTTTGCTATCCTCGATACCAACCTTTACACGAAAAAGTTGCAAAGTGTTCTATCCACCCCCCAGGACCTTCAAAAGTTATGCTACAATTAGTCATGGCATATCTTACAGATATTTAAAAACATAAAATTTCATCCATCTCATCAATTTGAACATCTGAAACAAAGCGCAAAAGTCAAGGAAAACTTTTAGATCAAAACGACTACTTCTCATACTGCTAGTTACATTAATCATACAATTCCATTTTTTTAATAACATACAATTCCATTCTGTAGATGATGCAGTACTACGATAAACACGAGCTGCATAGAGATTAGAAAGCCAATATAACCTACCAGTCCGGAAACAAGCTACATAGATAACTGATGCATATCCCAATCTAAAGCTCCTTTTGGCTAAACAGAGGCGACCCTCATGCAAACAATCACCTGAATCTGTTATGATGCAGCATCCTCACAGCTGGCATTTTCCATATGGCGACACAACTGTTAGTACCAAAGCCACAACAATATATTACCCAAAAGATACAGTAGGAGAGATCAATTGCAAGAATCAGTTAAAAAGTGGACTATGGATAATTCACTAGTTTAGGACAGAGATATCAAACACGAAAAAAAAAAAACTAAAAAAGAGGAATAATTACAATAAGAGAAACCAAATGTGCACAAAATTGGATTGCGACAAGGGAATTGACATTGTGTATCAATGGCGGTTTTACATATAGGATTCACAGAACATCCAAGATAGCTAAAGGAGCAGCACCATAGCAGTTTCACATTTCCTAGTGATATTGATATATATATTTCAAATTTTCAATTAACTTTTAGACTGAATCTTTAAACCATGCTAATAATGCAGGATCAGTCGGCAACAAATTAACAATCAATTCCATAGTTGATGCATCTCCAGAGAAACCTCTCTCACGCATTTCTTGAATAAAAACCGTAGCCCTCGATGTCTCATTATTGTTGATAAACCCACGGATAATTGTGTTATAGGTGCAGCCATCAGCAGAACAGCCTTTTTGTTCCATTTCTTTAAACAACTTTTCTGCTTCAACTAAGAGGCCACCGTTACAAAGTCCCTTGATCAATATATTGTATGTCCACACATCAGGCTGAACTACTTTTGATGACAAACCAGAGAAAATCTCCATTACAGATTGAATTCTCCCAGCTTTCAATAAACCCTCAATGATGATATTGTAGACTACAATATCTAGTTCCAATTTCTTGTCTTTCATCTCTCTAAGCAATTCTATTGCCTTAGAAAATAGTTGGTTGCTACATAGGGCATCAAGTATAACACTGTAAGTTCGAACATCTGGAAGTTGGGCATAAGCTTGCATCTCGTCGAACAACTTTTCTGCTTCTTGTAGTCGCTCAACTTTACAAAAACCATCAATAAGAGCGGTATAAGTGATGGTATCAGGAACAAGTCCACTAAGAGGCATTTCATCGAAAACTTTTCTTGCCTCATGAATCTTTTTCTGCTTGCAGTATCCGTTAATCAATATGTTACAACTCCGAACATTAACCATGGAGCCCTTGGTAACCATTAGATCAAAAACTTGTACCGCCTTGTCCATTTCTCCTCGCAAGCAGTAACCGTCCATAAGGGAATTGTATGTAATCGTGTCAGGCTCAATTCCTCTTTGAACCATCACCCCAACCACACATTCTGCTTTGGCGACCATCCCCTCCTTACAGAGTGCGTCAACCAGGATACTGAAGGTGTGGAAATTTGGAAAGATACCTCGACCCACCATTTCATACAACAACCTCGTAGCTTCTTTCCAGTTCCCTATATTGCACACTCCTTGAATCAAACAGGTGTAAGTAACAACGTTGGGAGTAATACCACTACTAATCATTTCGGAGAAGAGGTTGTTTGCTTGGTCAATTAGTGTATATTTGCCCAGGCTGTCGATGATGGTGTTAAAGGACACTATGTCAGGCTGGCATCCATTTTCTTCCATCTTCTTAAGTAACTGAATAGCTGCAGTGTTGTTTCCGATCATGCAAAACCCCTTAATGAGTGTGTTGAAAGTAACCGCATCCGGCTGACAATGACCTCCCTGCAACATTTTGCTGAAAACTCGTGCAGCATCAGCCACTCGATTCCGGAGAACAAAACCGTGGATGAGAGTGTTGAATGGGGCGACATCTGGATAAAGACCCAATTTGAAGCAATGGCCCAAGACAGACAAGGCATACCCCATACGGTTCAAATGAGAGTAGCAATTGATGGTTATGTTGAGAGTATAAACATCAAAAGCGATTCCGATGAGACCCATTTGTCTCTTCAATGAGAGGACTACTTCAAATTGTTTGAATTTGACAAGTTGAGTCATGATTTGATTAAAACGGACAACACTCGGCAGAGGACGCGAGTGAAGCATTTCATCGAACACCTTCAAGGCATCCTCAGCATCACTCACTCTCACAAACTGGGTTGCTCTAGGTTTGGTTGGGTTCGAGGATTGAGAGTGAAACAAGGCCAAGTGAAATAGTTGTTGTGTTAGACGAGTAGTAGTGGAGGGAAGACCAGAAAGCACACCTCTTGTTATGCTGCGCATCATCGTCACTCTCACACGGCTCACAGTCACACCTTTGTTTCCTTCCTTTGCTTTACTAAAAGGGTGGTTCTATTTGCACCTCTATAATTGCTGTTTATACCTCTTATAATATTTTTTACCATTAGATTTCCAGAAATGCCCGTTCTCTTTTTTCTCTCTACACCTCCCTCCTCCCTACTTCTCTCTAAGACGGAAGTGACAAAAAAAAAAAAAAAGGAGGGATCAACTAACATAAATGCAAGTGATGAAAACCCAAATTGTCATGAATTGTGTTTATCCCTCAAGCAGTCACAAACCATAAGATAACGAAGAGTTCCTTATTTGAAATTGAATCGATAGCACAAGTTTTTTTTGTTTATAGCAACATATAAAATATTCTGCTAAACACCTAATCTCAAACTTCTTTCGCCAATCTCTTGCTCATAATTTATAATTTACTCTAATGTGAATATGGAGATGAATAAAGTTAAGAAATCAAACTCATGATTGCACTTTTCTTCAGTTTGATTTAAATATAAAGAGAAAAGATATGGAAGAACTGGGTTAATGGAGAGAGAGGAGATCAATTGGATTTTTTTTTGTTATAGGTTTGCAAGGGGTAAAATAGGATTTTTAAATGTACAAAAATAAATGGAGGTTGAAATAGCAATTTGAGAGGTGCAAATAGAATCCCCCTTACTAAAAAGTAAAAACCGACCGAGTCTTATTTTTTTGTTGTTGTCAAATATATAAATACGACTTTATTTTTATTATTTTGTTTAATTATGGGTGCAATTGCGAATCTTGTGGATGAAGTTGGTGGTGCTCTAGTTCATGTTGAGGGTTTGCCTATGAGTGTTTCAGTGGACACGTCTATTTCTTTTATGTCTACTGCCAAACTTAATGTAAGCAACTGAGCTTTACTATCACAATTATACCCATTTCATGTTGAACATAACATGAATATGAATCATTAATGCTGCTGAGAGTAAAATGAATTTAGTTACTCGTTTAGATTATAACTTACTCTGTCTCTTCAATTCTGGTTTTGATTTGTTAGAAATGGTTGCTTTACCACTTTTACTTGCATAATTAGTACTATAATGATGATCGATGCCCCCAAAAATATTCTGGGAACGTTTCCATTCATTTAGCATGGGAAGAAAGACTAGTTTTGAACTTTGGTACCTCTATTACTTGTTGGTTGTCATGGTTTGTGGTATTCTGTCTTCTGATGTGTGCTCTTTTTTTGCTACTGAATTGCAGGATGATTTAGAGATCAGCTCAAAGGTGTTGGGAAAAAGAGGAGGTTATTCTGGAACATTAGTGCTTGTGAAAAATAAAGCAACTGGGGAGGTTATTGCTGAAGGTCGGCATTCCTTGTTCGGTAGACATCCTAGCAAACTCTAAGAGACTTACTTTTCACTTTTTGATTTGTAAATATAAACTATAGCTAGAGGAAACTTGTGGGATGAATAGGTTGGATCTCATCTTGTAGTGTTTCTCTTTTCTTTGGTGATGTAAAGTTTCAGAATCTTTGGCAATAAAAGTCTATAGTGGATTCAGTATGCGTAGATAAATAAATGGATGAGAGACGAGGAGAAAACAACATTATATCCAGATATCAAACCAGCCACAGATTAAAATATGAAACAAACCTTTCCTTATCATCCCATTTTCAGCAAATATAGCCATGCAGCTAAGATCATCCACAACAACAAAACCCGGTCGGGGTGAAGAAAGAAATTGTGCAAACATATGGCGAACTAAAGCCAGTTGAAATCAAATTCAACAATTAGAAAGGAGGGCGTTGAGAGCTACACTAATAAAACCAAATAAAGGTAAAAGCTGTGGATCATCAACTCATAATTCTATAACTAGCAGCTTATGAACTTGGCTAGAATTAGTCCATAGCAGTGGAAGTTCCGAGTTATATAGATAACGACGTAAACATTTTCAAATGCTAGCTATCAGATATAGGAAATGACAATGGGTGCTCAAACGGCAAATAATAGGTAACTTATAGAATACACCCAAATGGTGCAGAACTCTGACATTTCAACTAAGAAAATTATGTCAAGCATTCAAATCAATTTTATCATGAATCTCTCAACAACACCATAAAAGCCTGATCTACTATATCCTTAGACAGTAAACCAGCTATCAATTTCACAGTACGTGCATCTGCTGAGAAACCGCACTCCACCATTTCTTGAAGAAGTCCCGTAGCCCATAATGACTCATTGTTTTTTAACAACCCTCGGATAATGATGTTATAGGTCAAACCATCTGGAGAGCAGCCTTTCTCTCCCATTTCTCTCCGCAATTTTTCTGCTCCACTTAATAAGCCCCCTTTACAAAATCCGTGAATCATTATGCTGTATGTTCTCACATCAGGCTTTACTCCTTTTGATGACAAACCAGAGAAGACCTCTGTTGCAGATTCCATTTTCCCAGCTTTCAATAAACCTTCTATGAGGATATTGTAAGATACGATATCCAGTTCGAACTTCTTGTCCTCCATCTCTCTAAGCAATTCTTTTGCCTTAGAAAGTTGTTGGTTGCTACACAAGCCATCAAGTATAATATTATAGGTTTGAACATCTGGACGTAGGCCACAACCTTGCATATCAGAGAACAACTTGTCTGCCTCATCTATTCTCCCTGATTTGTAAGAACCATCGATAAGAGTGTTAAAAGTTATGTATGGTATCAGGAACAAGTCCCCTAAGAGGCATTTCCTTGAAAATCTGGTAAGCCTTATCGATCTTTTTCTGATTGCAATATCCGTTAATCAATATGTTACAACTCTGAATGTCAACCAAGGAGCCCTTGCTCAGCATTAGATCAAACACTTGTTTCGCCTTGTCCATTTCTCCTCGCAAACAGTAACCATTTATGAGGGAGTTATATGTAACGGTATCAGTTCAATTCCTCTTTTAATCATCATTTGAACCACACTTCTGGCTTCCACGACCATCCCCTTCTAACAATGTGCATCGACCAGGATGTTGAAGGTGAAGACATTTGGAGATATACCTTTACTCACCATTTCGTTCAACAACCTCATAGCTTCTTCCCACCGTCCTAGGTTACAGACTCCGTCAATCGAAGAGGTGTAAGTAATAATGTTAGCAGCAATACCTCTACCAACCATTTCTGAGAGTAGCAATTGAGAGTAGCAATTGATGGTTATGTTGAGAGTATAAACATCAAAAGCGATTCCGATGAGACCCATTTGTCTCTTCAATGAGACGATTACAACAAATTGTTTGAATTTGACAAGTTGAGTCATGATTTGATTGAAACGGACAACACTCGGCAGAGGACGCGAGTGAGCATTTCATCGAACACCTTCAAGGAATCCACAACATTGCTCACTGCTTTGGGATTCAGAAGATGGGATTGTCAGTGTGAGTCATGTAATTTAAGAATGTAAATTAGGTAGTTAGTACTTATCTATTCTGTATATGTAGTACATGGTAGTACCAAAGAAGTAGGGTTGTAGTACATCTTGTATTCTCTTTATATACCTGCAATACCTCTGCCAACCATTTCTGAGAAGAGGTTGAATGCTTCGTCAACCAGTGTATCCTTTCCCAGGCTGTCAATGATGGTGTTATAGGTAAATATGTCAGGCTGGCATCCATGTTCCATCTTTCCAAGTAATTGAAAAGCCGCAGTGTTGTTTCCAATCGCACAAAAGCCCTTTATGAGTGTGTTGAAAGTAACCACATTGGGCTGACAATGACCTTTCTCCACCATTTTGCTGAAAAGCATCGCTACATCAGCCACTCCTTGAGGACAAAGCCGTGGATGAGTGTGGTGAAGGTGGTGACATCAGGTTGAAGCCCCAATTTGAAGAAGTGGCCCAAGACAGACAAGGCACACCCCATTTGGTTCAAATGACGGTAACAATTGATGGTTATGTTGAGAGAATAGTGATTAGGTGAGATTCCACCGATAATCATTTGTGTATTCAAAGAGATAACAGCAGAAAAGTGTTTCAATTTGACAAGTGGATTCAATATCTGATTGAAACGGACAACAGAAGGGTGATTGGGTTCCGGTAGACATGGGTTTAGGGTTTGATGGCTGAGAATGAAACAAGGCAAAAGGCGTACCTCTTGTGCTGTTGCTGCTGCAGCAAGAGAAACCCCGAACCAATTTGAGCTTCATTTTGAGAATACCTCAAACCCTGAACTGATTTGGCAGGAGAAGAATTTGCCGATTCAACAACAGACGCTGTTGCTCGCTTTCTGGTGTTAAGATTAGTTTGGGTATATCCTTAATTTTAGGGATTCAGTTCGTTTTCCGAGTCTCCAAACAAGTGTGTTTCGGAGAGAGGTTGAGTAGGAATCTAGGAGTTTGTTTCTATTTATTTACTTCCTCAATTTGTTCAAGTATACACTGTTTCCAGTGCAGTAAAATATGCTTTCTCAGTTAATTTTGTTTTCCATTTTATTAGGAATTCCTTCTATGAAAATTTCTTCTATGAAAATTTAAAGTATTATAAAATAAGAAGTAGAGAATTTTTAAACAATTAATTTCAGTTTACTTATTTGAATTTTTACTCAATCATCATTTTAATCTCTAATTTTTTATTTCATCAGCTACACCTAATTTTTTTTTATCATTAATTATTTATTTCTTAAATTAATCAACCGTTACTAATTTTGTAAATTTCAACAAAACGATCATTTATCTATATTAATGTACCGTTATCATATTACAATTATAAATAAGACTAATAAAATCATATAATCAAGTTAAACAATAGAAAACAAATATAAATAAATCATATGGTAACTGTCAATTGTATCGGTTGATTAATTTAGGAAGTACAAAGGTGTAACTGATAAAATTAAAAGAATAGAGACTGAAATGATACTTGGGTCAAACTTCAAGTAGGTAAATTGAAATTAATTCATTTTCAAATGTCAGCAAGGAAAAGAGATGGAAACAAAACAGTCGTCGACAAAATAGTTTGCGACGCCTGTTTAAAGAAACAATAAGAAAGTGTTGGCTTGAGTCATGCCAGGTTATATTAAGAATTATGATTATTGTATAATATTTAGTTATAATTAGTTTCCTAATAGGTTAAAGTTTGTCTTATATATATACCCCATTATAGGAGAAAATGTAAAAAAAAAATAACAAACTACATATAAGTGCCTAACAATAGTTTGGTTAGCAAATAAGTCACCTTAATATTTCATGGAACATATTAGGACTAAATTTTACAATTTAGTACCAACTTGTTGTCAAGCTGCCACATGGCATTACTAAGATTACTGTTTTGCCCTCTTTTGCCCAGAAGTGAACCACGATCTGATTTTTGGAATTCAACCTCTCTCCCAAAACAATCATGCATCTTCTACTGCTTATACCTTCTTCTTCATCGTAACCACCTGGAAGGAGCAGTGGCAGCTTCATCACGCTTATCGTTGCCAACGTCAGTAGCAGTCATACCTTGCTACTGCTACTGCTCCATGGAACTTCTTTCACCAATCAAAACATGCTACTGCTATTGCTCCATGGAACTTCACTGATCAAAACATGCTACTGCTACTACTCAATAGAACTTCTTCACAGATCTAAAACTGCTACTGCTACTGCTCCTGCTCTATGGAATTTCTTCACCAATCTAAACCTGCTACTGCTACTGCTCCTGCTCTATGGAACTTCTTCACCGATCTAAACCTGCTACTGCTCCTGCTCTATGAAACTTCTTCACCGATCAAAACCTGCTACTGCTCCTGCTCCATGGAACTTCTTCACCGATCAAAACCTGCTACTGCTCCTGCTCCATGGAACTTCTTTACTGATCTAAACCTGCTACTGCTACTGCTCCATGGAACTTCTTCATCGATCTAAACCTGCTACTGCTTCTGCTCCATGGAACTTCTTCACCGATCTAAACTTGCTACTGCTACTGCTACTGCTTCTACCGAGGAAGCTGCTACTGCCTCTAGCATGCTACAAACCTGTTGATTTAGCGAAGCCAATCGAAATCGATTGACAGAAGCCTATGGTTAGATTTACCTGAAAACAAAATCGGAATGAATTTGCAATTGTGTTACTCACCGATTCGAGTTTCAGAAGTTGAAGACGAAGAAGAATAGATGATATTGATGTGGTCAATGTCATCTGAAACGATTTTTGGGGACGGAGAGATTGCTGCTACTAAGAGAAAGCAGTCTGGAAATTTTGGGGGAAAATGTTCGATGTTTTCTGAATCTGAGAATTAGGGATTAAAGCTTCAGTGGCAGGCTAGTAATTTTACTGAAACGCAATGGCTTTTTTGTCATTTGGTCTTCCGGGTCAGTATCAGGCCTGCTTCATTTAAATGTTGGGCCTAGACTGTTGTCCTGATTTGTATAACAAATTTTAAAAGTGAGTTTTCTGTATTGTTAAATTTGGTCAGGTATTACTGAGTAATTAACTAAAAAAAAAATTCAGAAATTCATATTATACCTTGTTATTTTTTACTTAATATCAGTTCTTTAGTTTCCGCTGCAAAGAAATTAATTTCCTTGCCTTCTATTGTTCTTTTTGTTCGGAATCAATTAACCCTCGGGTCGAAGAAATTAATTGTTGGTTTCTTTTGTTCATTCAGTCGACGGTGGTCTTTTGGTTCTCAAAATTCTGATTCGTTGCTCATCAAGTGGTTCTCATATAGTCAGTCATATATATAATTGTGCTTTTGTTTGGTTTCCCGTTGGTCAACTTTAAAAGGAGGGTCTGGTTGATTTAAGGAAGAAAAAAATGGCGGATTTGTCGATTATTGAAGGAGAGAAAGAATCATGTGAAGGTCAATCTAGTGAGAAGAAAGTGACCCGGGAAGTTGTAACTTTTCAGACTCAAAGTTATAATCAGATCATTTGTCACTATTGCAAGGAAGTTGGCCATTTCAAGAATCAATGCCCTAAGTTGCGGAGGTTCAATTCCAACTCTAGTTGGAGAGGAGGCAGTAATAATGGAGGACGTGATGGTGGTCAAGATCTCTCAAAGGGTAATGTTTCCTTGTCTAAGGAAACTCGAGGTAAAATCGTTATGGCTTTGCATGTTTCTAACTTTAATGGGATGGGGGTAACACATGGATTATTGTTTCCGGAGCATCCAATCATACAACAACCTCGTAGCTTCTTTCCAGTGGCTTATATTGCAAACCCCTTGCATCAAAGAGTTGTAGGTAACAAGGTTTGGAGAAATACCTCTACTAATCATTTCGGAGAAGAGGTTCTTTGCTTCATCAACTACTGTATCTTTGCCCAGGCTGTTGAGGATGGTGTTAAAGGACACTTTGTTAGGTTGGCATCCATTTTCTTCCATCTTCCCAAGTAACTGAATAGCTGCAGTGTTGTTTCCGATCATGCAACAGCACTTTATGAGTGTGTTGAAAGTAACCGCATCCGGCTGACAATAACCTCCCTGCAACATTTTGCTGAAAACTCGTGCTGCATCAGCCACTCGATTTCGGAGAACAAAGTTGTGGATGAGAGTGTTGAATGTGGCGATATCTGGATGAAGACCCAATTTGAAGCAATGGCCCAAGACAGACAAGGCATACCCCATACGGTTCAAATGAGAGTAGCAATTGATGGTTATGTTGAGAGTATAAACATCAAAAGCGATTCCGATGAGACCCATTTGTCTCTTCAATGAGACGATTACAACAAATTGTTTGAATTTGACAAGTTGAGTCATGATTTGATTGAAACGGACAACACTCGGCAGAGGACGCGAGTGAGCATTTCATCGAACACCTTCAAGGAATCCACAACATTGCTCACTGCTTTGGGATTCAGAAGATGGGATTATTAGTGTGAGTCATGTAATTTAGGAATGTAAATTAGGTAGTTAGTACTTACCTATTCTGTATATGTAGTACATGGTAGTACCAAGGAAGTAGGGTTGTAGTACATCTTGTATTCTCTTTATATACCCTCCAATGTGAGATGAATAGATATCAGAAAATCATTCTCCCAAATTGTGTTATATTTAACTTGGTATCAGAGCAAAGATCCGAAAGGACTTTGTCTCTTTATTTTTCCGCTGCAATTCTTCATCTGGCGTTGGTTCTCTGTCAGACGTGTGAAGTTCGTTTGTCTTCTTCCAACTAAACCCCATTGTTAGGGTTTGCTAATCAGATCACTTGCGTTTGATTTTGTCAGCCAGACACGTTGTCGACAACATCCTCGTCGGGAAAGAAGTTCTCAATACTTTTGCCGACAACTGTCTCGTCGGGAAAGAAATTCTGCACACTTTTGCATATCTGCCACTTTCGCCGACCACATCCTCGTCGGTAAAGAGGTTCCAGTTTACTGTGTCTGCTTGCTCTTCACCCGATCAGACGATCGTCGTCAGGCGCCTTTCCCCAAGCGCTCGTCGTTCCTCTTCGATCCGGCGTCAATCTCTTCGGGTCTTGTCTCCGATCCGGCTTCAATCTCTCTTGAATTAGGTCTGCAAGCTTCTGCACATCTCTCTCCGGCATCTCCGGCTCTCTCCGGCGTCTCACGCTGCTCGACCCGTTTTTCCCAGAGAATCAATCCGACCCGGCCAGACTCAGCCAACCCGTTTTCCTGTTGTCCGACCGACTCTACTATTCATCCTTTACAAAATGTATCGGGTGTATGTTGGAAATTTGAGTTCTTGGGTTTCAAAAGAGGAACTCGAAAATGAGTTATGTGGCTTTGGAATTATCAGACGAATATGGGTTGCAAGAAGGTCACCTGGTTATGCTTTCATCGACTTTGTGCACAGTAAAAATGCAGAGAACGCCGTTTATGAGTTAGATGGCAAGAATGGCTGGAGAGTTGAGTTCTCACATAAATCTATACATGCGGTTGGTCAATACTCCAACAATGGTAATATTTCCATAACTAATAAGACTCCAGCATGTGGTAAGATCGGTATGGCTTTAAAAGTTTCTAGCTTTGTTGGTTCTGATACTTGGATTATTGATTCTGGTGCCTCGGATCATATGACTTATGATAATTCTCATTATATTACTGATTTGTCTCCTCCACCCGTGTCATATGTCACTAATGCCAATGGTGAAGCTTTTCCTGTGTTAGGGATAGGGTCAGTCAGTGTAACCCCTATTTTAACTCTTCACAATGTTCTATATGTACCTGACATGTCACACCATTTGATATCTATTCCTCAGTTAAATACTAAGTCTCGATGCTCTGTAACCTTTTATCTCATGTATGTGATTTTTCAGGATCTTCTCACCAGGGAGATAATTGGTCGGGAGGACTTGAGGGGCAGATTGTTTCACCTGGATCAGACATATGCGGGAAAGAAACCAGGAGCACCGGTACCGTCACACACTGCTTTGACTGCAAGTTCAAATCAGCTAAGTGAAATTTGGTTATGGCATCGTCGATTAGGGCATTCATCTTTCCATGTTATGAAAAAAATCCATGTCATCTCTGTTTATTGGTGTGGAAGAGTCCTCTTTGCGCTGTGAAACATGTGTTCTTGCTAAGAGCCATTGTTCTACCTATTCTCCGAGTTCCTCCAAGAGTAGTATCCTTTTTGAATTGATTCATTCTAATGTTTGGGGACCTTCTAAAGAGCCTACGGTCATGGGTATGAGATATTTTGTGACGTTTATTGATGATTGCACAAGGTTGACATGGGTTGTTCTTCTTCAAACCAAAGATGAAGTCTTCCCTGCTTTTCAAGCCTTTCATTCTCAGGTCCAAACACAATATAATGGCACTATTAAAGTTCTTCGTTCTGATAATGGAGGGGAGTATGTCAATCATGTTGTTCACCAGTTTTTCAGAACTCATGGGATTGTTCATCTGTAACACCCCGAACAAGCGGACAACCTCGTATTAAGGCCAACGAGGACACCCCGTACAAGCGGATTTCCAATCGGGTTTTGGGTCTTTCACCCTAGGGAGACACAATCCCTTCTTAATTATTCATCATGCCTAACCAGATTCATTCTCAGTTAGAACTTTTTGCTCGTATTAAGGCCACCGAGCACACCCCGTACTAAGCGGAATCCCGATTGGGTTTCCGCTTGTACAGGGTGTCCTCGTTGGCCTTAATACGAGGTTGTCCGCTTGTTCGGGGTGTTACAAATTGGTATCAGAGCGGGGATAAGATTCTTGGGTATAAACTGTGGGGAAAAGTGGATTCATGGTTTGGATTTTTTTTTCTTTATCTTTAAAGCCTGATATTAATTACTGCGAGTTATAATTGGTTGAGGTATAAGCTCTAAGTTAGTCTGATTGTGTTTGAGGTGTTATCTGAGGTGCAAGAGATGATGATTCTATCAATTTTGTTTCATCATGTAGCTACTGTTGCTCTGGTTTTTCTTTTGCTAGATTGGGTTTAGTAGGCATATTGGTCTGAACTTGATATCATAGTTTAGGTGGCAGATTCCTGTTATATGTGTTCTTTTGGATTAATATGTTGTGGATTAATATGAATTTGAGAATGAACTTTTAGCTAATTGTGGTTTGGAATATGAAAATTTTTATTTAGGGTTTGCTGAAATTTTGGGCTTATTTCTATGTTATCTATTTTGTGTTGTTGAGAGAGAAACAGAATGGGAGAAGGAGTTTGTTAAGCATGTGTTTTGATGTGGAATTCCAAATGGTGTACGGTATCGTCACTTTTGGGGTTATTACGATGTCGAGGAAGGGTGCAGTTGTTTGTTGGTAGGTGATATCAGTATGGAAGTGTGGTTTACTTTTGACACATTGTTAGTTTGTGATATTGTAAATTGATTTGTAGGTGCTTGTAAACCTTTAGAGTTTTGCTGCTTGTTCTTCTTCTTGGAAGCTATATAGTTCCAAACTTAAAACTAATGATGGCTAGAATGCTCTGCATTAGTAAAACTATAGGGGCTTGAGTTTGGTTGTATCTAGAGAGTTGTCTTTGAATCTGCATGATAGTGTCATACTTGAGTTGTTGTAGTTAAGATTATAATTTCGTTTGTATTGGATGGTGATGGGTCATGGTTCTGTTGATTGATGCGTTTTTGAGGATTTCATGGATTAGGATTTCATGGATTAAATTTGCTATCTTATCCTACCTTTCAAACTTATAAGCTATTTAGAACTTGGTGATTTGATTTTGATGGAAGTTGATGAGGACTGCGTAATTACAGAGTCGGATTTGATTAAGTTTAAGCCTTCGAATTTCCTGAAATTTTGATATGTTAATCCTCTACTTGTTAACTATTGATCTGGAAGTTTTCAGTTGATTTCATTGGAAAATAAATGCTCAGTGATTTTTTCTAAGATTAGTCTGTATTTGGCTATGTTCCTGGAATTTCAGTGAACCTCCTTGATTTCTGATTCGTTTTGAATATCCAAATATTCGATTTAATTTCTCATCTTTTTATGTGTGAAACTATACTTACTGATGGCCATATTAGAATTGGTTCCATGTCATTTGGACTTAAAAAGAATGTTTGGTGAATTTTCTAAGTTGACCTTGTTGCTATTATATTCTTCTGAAACCTAACATTTCCAGTCAGTTTTTGTACAACTTTTGCCTCACTTATTGAACTCCAAATTGCCTAAGATTTTAGTATGTTTCTCTTTAATGTGTTTACTATAAATCTGGAAAGTTTCTAACCCATCCATTGACTAACGAAATCTTAGTGAATTTCTGGAGCCAAACTGATTTTCAAGTACTTTATTTTTTAGTTCTTGTATTTGGAGCAGTTAGTTATTTGAAGATAAAGTATGTTATGTTTAAATGTCCTTGAAGGTGATAATTTTTTTATTGAGATGTTGTGTAAGAGAAACTTATTCTGGTCAGAAGAGAAAAGAAGAATTATATCTGATTTATGTCTTCTAAAAGTTAGTTTTTAGTTGTTCTTATTACATTTTTAGTTAGTTAGCTTTTGTCTCCCCACGCATTTGTATATGCACTGAGTATATAATCATGGGAAAGATGCAATGATCACCGGAACGTAGGTATGTGTTCAAATTAATTTTGCCTTTTAAATGTTTTAATTAACTTGCGTACTTTTGTCAATGTTATATGTAGTTATATTTCTCTTTGCTTAGATTCGGGAAACTTATCTATATATCGTGTGTGACTAATGTGATTTCAGGCATGGCTTAATCTTGAGAAGTAGTGGTTCTAATCTGGTTAGGCCCGGGAAAAAAAATAATTAAGAAGGGATTGTGTCTCCCTAGGGTGAAAGACCCAAAATCCGATTGGGAATCCGCTTGTACGGGGTGTCCTCGTTGGCCTTAATACGAGGTTGTCCGCTTGTTCGGGGTGTTCTCGATGGCCTTAATTCGAGAGGTATTGGTCCTAACTAGAATAAAATTGTATTAAGGGAAGATTGCTAGAAAAATGGTCTTACTCTTCAACTGCAGCCTATATTTGGCTTTGAAAGTGTAGCAGTGGAGTGATGCATTTACTGTTGATATCCTTGGAATTGAACCAGCTGGTAAACAAATTATTCCCTCTTCGTCTTTTCATTTATTTATTTAAAAGCTCATTGACAGTTAACAAAACCAAATGGGATTCTTATTTCCTGGATTTAATTTGTAGCTGTGACAGTGTTTTCTTTTCCAGGGGACTATTGCATTGTGTTATTAGTTGCTAATCTCCTTTGGAATACAGAATCCCTCAGAGGAGTCAAAATCTTGATTCTTCATTCAAATGCTAAAAATGGATTTAATATGTATTGCAATTTGTCATCTATGCCCCAGTTATATGCTTTTGTAGAGTGTCAGCTCTATTGGATTACAGTGTTTGGTCTATAATATGTGATAACCACTCAATAGTATGAGTGTGAGTTGCTAATACTTAATTTCGGTTATATCTTTTCTCATCTCAGGTGAGGTCAGGTCAGTAAGAGATTTTCATAGGTTTATGTGCCTTTTCTGGATACGTAGTACATGGCATTTGTTGGGTATGCTCTTGGTAATACAGAGATCATCTGTATTTTATCATTTATGGATAAATTTGTTTGTAAATTTAATTGTGGGATAAAGTATCATGCAAGTAGGACTCTGTCCATTAGGAAACACCATGGATTTGGTGTTGTAAAAGTATATTCGAATATGTTCAATTATCTGAATTTTGTATAGCTTTCTAATTCTCAATGTGGTTAAGGCTATGTAAAATAGCAAACTTGTGTAGGAAAATAGGAGAATGTGGACACTGCTTGAATTTTGTAATATGTGGAGATCTTATTCTATGAGCATGTACTATTGAACTGGATTACGGCCGAGTGCCGGGTATAACCGCTATGTGCGGAAGATTATAGTTTTGTGTTGGATTACGGCTGAGTGTCGGGTAGCACTGTTATATGCGAGAGATTTTGGCCTTGTGGTTGTATTATCATCATATGCGGGGATTTTCTAGTGGTATTCCTTGTGGGAATTAAGGCTTTACAGGTAGCATTAGTTTTTATTTTATTTTAAATTTCGATGACGAAATTTTTTAAAGGGGGTGAGAATGTAATACCCCGTACTATTTTAAAAAGTAAATTAATTATTTGTGCACGTAAATGACTCGTTATTAATATTTGTATTGAGATGAGCAAATTGGTGTTTGTCGAGAAATCTAATTGAACCCGGTGAGTACCAAGAATACATGGAGAATAAAAATGTAAGAATCTGAGACGATATTGTTTATTAAATAAATATATTCAAGGTAGTAAGTGATTAAAATAAAGTAAAAGCATTTAAATTGTTCAATGTATCGCTGTTGAATTTCAGTCTTTAAATCGCATTTGAAAAAGATGAGCATTTGAAAGAGATGAGGACTAAAATATATATATATATATATATATATATAAATGAGGGGGTTCTGGAGTCGGTGGAACCGACTTAAAGGAAAGAAAGAAATAATAAGAAATCAAGAGAGAAAGGGGAAGCAGAGAACCCAGAACTTTCGGGTTTACTCTCCCTGACCATCGAAAAACCGACTCAGTGGAAAACGCAGAGAAGACCAAACCAAAAATTCTTCGTCGGGCCACTTCACGACGTCGGGCCGCCTCCATCTGTATCGTCTCACCGACGTACCCTGGTTTTCATTTCTCCGATTAACGATCATAGAAAGAGGATTTGCATCAGGGAGCCTTATGCTTGTTTGGATTTCCAGAGAGTTAGTGAATAAGAGAAGCCGGGAAGAATTGTAGCTATTCTGAAATGCAGATTGAAGACTGGCTAGACTTCGACGACTTGTTAATCGACCCTATAGCTCACAATTTCAGTGGGTAAATTCCAAACTCTTAAAGATGTCTGTTCTCTGAGAATTGGATATTGAATGAGTTGTAAATTGGAATTATGTTTGCTGTGAGTTTGGCTTTGTGTTAGTTATGGAGGTCTAAGAAGTAAATTCTGCCTAATTGTTTAATTTAGAGTATATGGGATCAGGTGGAATATGTTTGTGTTCTGTGACCTGATCCGTGTCATTTTGTTTGAAGTTGTGTATGAACTGAAGATGGGTTTGGAGTTAATTGATGTTTCTTTGGATCGTTTTGGTTATAGAAGAAATGGTGAATTAAGAAAACGTGAACTACAGTTGTTCTTATATTTGGTACATTAATTAAATCCCACTATGGGACTGAAGGAATTAAGTTAATTGATCTGTGAAGGTGGGAAACCATGATCAGGAACTTGACATGGTTATCACTTAATCTATTTTGTTGGTAGTATGTTGGTGGAGATAGATGAATTGGGTGTCCATAATAATATGACAAAATTACTGTGACGGAATCTAAAAGTGAAAGTATACAATAACGGTGTTCTTTGACGTCATCGATGTTTCTATTTCTCTTGGCTGAGTTTTGGAGGAGTTGGGTTTTGGGCAGTGTGGTTTTGGTGTAACAAAATGATGGTTGTGATTTTTTTTTTTTCATAACACCTTAATTCCGGATTAATTTTTATTAATCTGGGTCTGGGTGTTACATCATCAAACAACATGTCCACGAACACCAGAGCGGAATGGGGTATCTGAAAGGAAAAATAGGCATATTCTTGAAATGGCTCGTTCCATCATTTTTAGTGCTCATATGCCTAAGAATCTTTGGGGTGATGCTGTCGCAGCTTCTGCTCATCTTATCAATCGCCTTCCATCTAGTGCTCTTCAAGAAAAATGTCCATTTCAGGTTCTTGCATCTCATGTCTCTCTTCCTTCCTATCATAATATACTTGCCCGGATTTTTGGTTGTGTGGCTTTTGTTCATGTCCCTAAGAGCCAGAGATCGTCTAAATTAGATCCCCGGGCGATCAAGTGTGTTTGTTGGTTATGAAAGCCATAAGAAGGGATACACGTGTTATCATCCACCTACCAGAAAATACTATGTCACTATGGATGTTACTTTCTTTGAGGACATGAGCTATTTTTCCTCGGATGATCCAGCCCTTCAGGGGGAGCATTCATACTTTGAAGAGTTGTATCATGGCGAGGGGGAGCAAACAGAAGTAGAAGTCTCAGTACCAGCAGCACCAAAAGTGACAGAAGCTCAACTAGAGGTTGAAGCCTCAGATATCCATGTTCCAGGAATTGAACCAATAGCTGAGAGCACAACTGCTGTAGAAGATCAATCTGCCCCTCCTGCCATCACTCATACCCCTGATCCACAACTCCCTGCTGTAGAAGATCAATCATTTGAGGTATGTCCTTCCACTAACCCTAGTAGTATTGAGCCTAATAGTGAACAATATGTGTTACCTAACAGGTCTACTAGAGGTCATCCTCCCAAAAGATATGAGCCTAGTTTACAAGTTTACAAGCCAAATCAAAATATCAAGTAGCCAACTATATGTCAACTAGGAGATTATCAAAGTCATATGAATCATTTGTGAATCAAATATCTGTTGTATCAGTACCTAACAAAGTGCAGGATGCGTTGGGAGATCCAAAGTGGAGGAAAGCAATGGAGGAAGAGATGGAGGCATTGCAGAAAAATGATACTTGGGAACTTGTATCTCCACCACATAGAAAGAAGGTTGTGGGATGTCGTTGGGTGTTTACTGTGAAACACAACGCAGATGGATCAGTGAGCCGGTATAAAGCACGCCTTGTTGCAAAGGGATTTACTCAGACATATGATATTGATTATGATGAGACTTTTGCTCCCGTTGTAAAAATGAATACTATCAGGGTGCTTCTTTCGTTTGCTGCTAGTTTGAACTGGCCATTCCGACAGTTTAATGTCAAGAATGCATTTCTTCATGGAGAATTAGCCGAAGAGGTGTATATGAGTCTTCCTCCTGGGTATGTAACTACTTCAACTGGTGATTTTGTATGCAAACTAAGAAAGTCACTATATGGTCTCAAACAGTCACCCCGTGCCTGGTTTGGGAGGTTCTCACAGTTCATGCGAAAGATTGGTTACAGACAGAGTAATTCTGATCATACCCTGTTTCTCAAGCATCAGCAAGGAAATGTAGTAGTCATAATTATCTATGTTGATGATATGGTAATTACCGATAATGATACTATAGGGATTGATAGACTACAGAGACAGCTTGCTTCTAAGTTCGAGATGAAGGACTTAGGTGACCTCAAGTATTTTTTAGGGATTGAGGTAGCAAGGGGGAGAGAAGGAATCTACTTGTGTCAGAGGAAATACATTCTTGATCTGTTGACAGAGACAGGTATGTTAGATTGCACACCTATCGACACCCCTATTGAGCAGAATCATCGATTAGCAGAGTATCCTGATCAAGTGCCTACCGACAAGACTCGTTATCAAAGGTTAGTTGGACGCTTGATTTATTTGACACATACCAGACCAGATATTACATATGCAGTAAGTGCAGTGAGTCAGTTCATGCATAATCCAAGTGTGGATCACATGGATGCTGTTGTGAGGATTTTGAGATACTTGAAGTCAGCTCCAGGAAGGGGAGTAATGTTCTCTAAACACAACGACATTCTTGAGGTTAGTGGTTTCACAGATGCAGATTGGGCTGGAAATATTACAGATAGGAGGTCGACATCAGGTTATTTTACCTTTGTGGGAGGTAATTTGGTTACATAGAAGAGTAAGAAGCAGAAGGTTGTGGCACGATCTAGTGCTGAGGCTGAGTATAGAGGTATGGCTCATGGAATGTGTGAATTGTTGTGGTTGAGAAATCTGCTACGTGATTTGGGTGTTAACACTACAAGAAAAAAGGGCTTTGCCGACGAAAAAAAAAAAACGGCCGACGAAACACTATTTTCGTCGGCTATTCTCAAGAATGGCCGACGAAAATTTTTGTCGTCGCAAAAAAAAAAATTTCGTCGGCCATTCCCATAGAATGGCCGACGATTTTTTATTTCGTCGGTAAAAATGAAAAATCATCGGCTATTCTACAAGAATGGCCGACGATTTTTTCCGTCGTCCCTAAAAAATTTTTTTCGTCGGCTATACTCCTATAATGGCCGACGATTTAAAGCTTTCGTCGGCTATATAACTTTTGGAAGAATGGCCGACGAAGTTGACAATTTCGTCGGCTATAAGTCTTTATATTTTCAGATCTGGACAGAAGCTGCTCATTTGAAAAAAAACGGGAGAAAGAGTGAAAAATCTGTGGGTATTGTTGAAATCCGTCCTCTCTTACATTGTGGAGCTATATATAGGTACGTATATGTGTATATATGTTGATTTTGAGTTTTAGTTGAGTTGATTTTGAGTTTTAGTGATTTTGATATAGTAAGTGATTTTTTGTTTTGTTGTTGTTTTAGTGTTAGAATGTATGTATATATGTTGATTTTGAGTTGTAGTTGAGTTGATTTTCAGTTATAGTATAATTATGTGTTTTAATTTAATAATGTTATTTTAATTAGTGTTAAAATATATATAAATATGTTAATTAATGGTTGTTGATAGTGTAATGAACTTAAATAATGGTTGTTAATTAATGGTATATATATAAGTTGATGTTGATAATAATATATATTGTAATATATATATGTGTTAATTAATTTATTATTAATTAAAGTTATACATATATATTATTATCAGGCTATATATGGATCGAGATAAGAGTTGGATTTCGCTTCCAAGGAATGACCGACGATACACTACAGGAGTTGTGGATTTTATGCAGTTCTTTGAGGAAAATGCAAAGTCGAATTACCATTATTGCCCGTGCAAGAAATGTAAGTGTCGCAGTGATATGTGTCGATTTCCGATTAGGACAGTATGGGAGCACCTAAAGAGTAATGAGTTTTGGCCGAAGTACACACGTTGGATATATCACGGTGAGCCATCATTAGATGGATCGCATGATCATGGGCAGAATTTTGAGGCGGGCAGTAGTAGTACATCCAACGATCCAACAATGGCATTCGTCAACGACGTGTTTCCTTTTGAAAGCGGTGTACTTGGGGAACAATATATGCAGGACCCGGTGCAGCCGTTCCCACAAGTTGTCAACACTGCTGCCTTTGACAAGTACAACAAACTGATTGCATTGCAACAGACCCCTGTGTCTTCAAGTTCTGAGAAGACAGTTCTTCAAAGTGTGATGGAGGTAATGAGGATTAAAGTCGAGACAAAAGGGAGCATCAGGCAAGTGGATGAATATCTACAGTACACTTCTTCGTTGTTGGAGGAGGGTCATCGTAATCCTACCAATCACCGTCAGGTCCGAAGTATCCTCAAAGATCTACGGCTTTCCTACATTAAGATCCATGCATGCGCATTTGACTGCGTTCTCTTCTGGGGTGAAGATGCAGAAGGGAATGACCTTGCTAGCCTTGACGCATGTCCGTTATGTCAGTCTGACCGATATAAGTTGACGGGAGCAGGCAATAGGAAACCTGTGAAAGTACTTCGGTATTTTCCGTTGAGAGATAGGCTTGAGCGGTTGTACATGTCAGAAACCACCGCAAAAGCTATGAGGTGGCACGGTGAGCGGGACGCGGGAGACGCAGATATCATGACACACATCTCTGACGGAGCGGCTTGGAAGCATATAAACAATGAGTTTCCTTATTTTGCGTCAGATGTCAGAAACGTCAGGCTCGGGCTCTCAACCGACGGGTTCAACCCTTTCGGCCCCATGAGTCTTTCATACAGTATATGGCCGGTGGTTTTGGTACCTTACAACCTTCCTCCGTGGATGTGCATGAAGAAGGAATATAATATGTTGACGTTGTTGATTCCGGGGCCTGGTTACCCAGGGAAATGTCTCGATGTGTATATGAGACCATTGATTGAAGAGCTTAAGGTATTGTGGGACGTTGGTCATCCCACTTTTGACAAGTACAAGCAGGAGACGTTCCAGATGCATGCCATGGTTATTGGTACCATCAGTGATTTTCCTGCTTATGGGATGTTGTCGGGCAGCGTTGTTAGGGGATACAAGGCTTGTCCAGAGTGCCTCAGCGATTATGGGAGCACCCCTCATTGCAACAAGATATGCCGAATGGGTCATCGTGTGTTCCTTCCGGCGGATCACCACTGGCGTTACGAGTCCGCCGCATTTGATGGAACCGAAGAACACGGCCGTGCTCCCAGAAGATGGACAGGAAGAGAAATTTTAGCAAGACTTAATGAGTACGATTTTGGGCCCCTCAGCAATCATCCCGATATTGTAGCGGAAATACCTGAAAGGCCTGAGGAGTACAAATTCTGGACACATAGGAGCATATTGTGGGAACTCCCGTACTGGTGTGAGTTGCTGATCCGTCACTTCCTAGACGTTATGCACATAGAAAAAAATGTTTCTGAAAGTGTGGTGGGCACAACGCTGAACTTGGAGGGGAAGACGAAAGACGGTCCTAAGGCTCGCACTGATCTGCAAAACATGAATATCAGAAAACCACTATGGTTGAAACAAGGGAAGAGAAAAATGCCTCAAGCTCCTTACACCGTCAAGCCTGAGCATAAATCAGAAATTTTCCATTGGATAAGTCGGGCCAAGTATCCTTCAAGCTTTGCTGGAAATATAACCAAGTGTGTGAACAGACAATTCAACAATCTGTACGGGTTGAAAAGTCATGACAATCATATCCTGCTACAACGTCTCTTCCCTGTTTTCATTCGACCGTTCCTTCCCCGTCACGTTGTGGAGCCTTTAGTAGCGTTGGCAAGATTTTTCCAGAAGGTATGCACACGGGAAGTGAGAAAATCTGACCTCCGGGAAATGCAACAAGACATCGTTCATATCATGTGTAAATTTGAGATGATATTTCCTCCAAATTTTTTCGACATCATGCCTCACCTCATGATCCATCTTCCTCGGCAGTTGTTGCTTACCGGTCCTGTGCACTTCACTTGGATGTATCTGATGGAAAGGTACGTATTTTACACCTTATGTTAATTTCCTCATCAATATATGTGATAGAGTGTTAATGTATTATCATAACACTTTAAAAACTTGATTTATAGGCAACTTGGACAATACGGTGGTTTTGTCCAAAACAGATCCGCACCTGAAGGATGTATAGCTGAAGCATATATTGCGCACGAGTGCGTCACCTACATGAAGCTGTATTTCGGAGCGTTACAAGAAAGCATACAGGAAGATGTACCGTCACAGTTCAATCTTTCCATACTCTCCGACGATGTTGTACTCGGTGGAAACATGCCAGTTTCCTACAAGTTGAAAGATTATGAGGTAGCCATTGCACATTGGTGGGTACTAATCAACTGTCCAGAAGTTCAGTTTTGGAAGGACATACATCTACGCTGTGAAGGAGTAGCAGGTGATCGCGATTACCACAACCAGACATTCGCAGAGTATTTCGGCCGCTGGGTACGTACCTTTAACACTATTCTATACGTGTTCATATATTATTGTGTATATTTATTCATATTTATAGTTGATTCTGATGGTTGCAGATGGACCTTATTGCAAATGATAATCACCCAAATTGGTCGCACGAACTCAGACTTTTAGCGAGGAGGCCGGTCTATTCAAAAGTTTATGCGACGTGCAAGGTGAATGGTGTGTTATTTCGATGTGAAGACAGAGACCTCAGACTGAAAACACAAAATTCAGGGGTTATGGCACATGGTGGGGATGGTGGAGTTGACTATTACGGTGTTCTCCATTCAGTTGTGGAACTGCATTACGGGGAAGGCATGAAAGTGCACCTTTTCAAGTGTAGATGGTTTGACACACGGCCGCAGAGCATGAAAACCAATCAATACGGCATAAGTTCTGTGAACACTAGTACATCATGGTATGAGGACGACCCGTTCGTTTTAGCCACATGGGTGAAACAAGTGTTTTATCTTGATGATCTCGCCAAGGGTGACCCGTGGAAAGTAGTCAACACTATCCACCATCGTAACATTTACCGGGCGTCTACACTTGGAGTGGCTGAAGAGAACGAGGAAGGGAGCACCGCGTATCAAGAGCCCAACTCAAACGGTATTCCTGACTCCTCTTTTATTCGCCTAGACACGCCGGTGCGAATTCGACGTGAAGAGCCACTGCTTGTTGATGTTGATCCAACTGAAGAAACTAACGAGGACTCTAGTGGTGAGGAAAGACATAGATTACCCCTATCGAGCAATTCAGAAACCGAAGAAGACTCATCCGATGATTCCGATTACAATCCGACGGATTAAGTAATTTAAATGATGTAATCCTTTCATTTGTAATCAACTCATTTCTAATGAACGGGCGTGGGGATGAGCTTCCCAGCTAGGCTGGGTTCCAAACCCCTTAAACAAAAATTTGAAATATGTTGACTGTTGGGTTTCTGGTTTTTTTTTATGTTCAATTTTGGTTATATGTGAACAGGACATCGGAATAGGAGAGATGTAAAACCACTGATTTTTTTGGTTTTTTTTTCCAGAGAATAGCCGACGAAAAATGCATTATTTCGTCGGCCATTACAATAATGGTCGACGAATAATGAATTTTTCGTCGGCTATACGAACAATGGCCGACGAAACATTCATTATTTCGTCGGCCATAAGTTTTTTTGAAAATAAATATTACAATAATGGCCGACGAATAATGAATTTTTCGTCGGCTATACGAACAATGGCCGACGAAACATTCATTATTTCGTCGGCCATAAGTTTTTTTGAAAATAAATATTATACCAATGGCCGACGAAAACTTCATTATTTCGTCGGCCATAAATTTTTTTTAAATAAATATTTTATTTTTGACCGCAAACGACAAAAGAATAGCCGACGAATACTAGGTTTTATTTCGTCGGCTATGATTAATAATAAAAATAAAAAATGAGCAGCTTCCATTTTCTATCACTGTCGACAAACCATTGCTTCATCCTTCAAATGCAAATGTGTCGTGAAATAAGATATGACCGAAATATTGAAAAACGTCTACGGTTGAAAAATGAGAAGATTCCGACAAAATTTGTGTGCCGAATATTGCGGTTAACTATTTTTTACTGCCATTTTCCTATGGGTAGCCTGACGGTCGGTCAATATTTTGAGGAAAATTTTTATACGATTAGTTGCGTCTCATCGATATGAAACTATTCTCTGTTGAAGATCAGGCAAAAAAACGTCATTTAGACGGGCCAATTTCCGTTTTAAAGCGTTTAAAGGTTTGACTTTGCAGTTTGACCATCCCGATCGAGCCTTTAACGTTGTCAGATGTAGTTTGAATTTTTTTCATACATGTATTTCATCTTAACGGTGATATCTGACGGTTGGAATAGATTTTCCAAACTTTTAGATTCAAAATCGGAACATATGCACTAATGTTCCTTAACTTGTTTACTAAGTGTTTAAGTGAATGTATAGTTTCAAATAGTTACTATACGTAGACTCTTCAAATGCAAATGTGTCGTGAAATAAGATATGACCGAAATATTGAAATACGTCTACGGTTGAAAAATGAGCAGATTCTGACAAAATCTATGTGCCGAATGTTGCGGTTAACTGTTTTTTACTCCCGTTTTCCTATGGGTAGCCTGACGGTCGGTCAATATTTTGAGGAAAATTTTTATACGATTAGTTGCGTCTCATCGATCTGAAACTATTTTCTGTTAAAGATCAGGCCAAAAAACGTCATTTAGACGGGCCAATTTCCGTTTTAAAGCGTTTAGAGGTTTGACTTTGCAGTTTGACCGTCCCGATCGAGCCTTTAACGTTGTCAGATGTAGTTGGAATTTTTTTCATACATGTATTTCATCTTAACGGTGATATCTGACGGTTGGAATAGATTTTCCAAACTTTTAGATTCAAAATCGGAACATATGCACTAATGTTCCTTAACTTGTTTACTAAGTGTTTAAGTGAATGTATAGTTTCAAATAGTTACTATACGTAGACTCTTCAAATGCAAATGTGTCGTGAAATAAGATATGACCGAAATATTGAAATACGTCTACGGTTGAAAAATGAGCAGATTCCGACAAAATCTATGTGCCGAATGTTGCGGTTAATTGTTTTTTACTCCCGTTTTCCTATGGGTAGCCTGACGGTCAGTAAATATTTTGAGGAAATTTTTTTTACGATTAGTCGCGTCTCATCGATTTGAAACTATTCTCTGTTGAAGATAAGGCCAGAAAACGTCATTTAGACGGCCCAATTTCCGTTTTAATTTATAGGATTTAGAGGTTTGACTTCGTAGTTTGACCAAAGGTTTAGCCGACGAAATCAAATATTTCGTCGGCTAAACTCTTGTGATCCGCTTATTGTCCGCCGTTGGATGGCTCAGATCAAACGGCTGTGATTTTCCAAAGTATAGCCGACGAAATATTTAATTTCGTCGGCTAAACTCTTGCGATCCGCGCCTTCTCATTGTCCGCCGTTGGATGGGGGAGATCGGACGGCTGCTGAGTGCCTAAAGTATAGCCGACGACATTGAAAGAATAGCCGACGAGTCATATATTTCGTCGGCTATTCTTAAGTATAGCCGACGAATTAAAGTATTTCGTCGGCTATTCTTAAGTATAGCCGACGAACTATTTTTAATTCGTCGGCTATACTATCGGGTATAAGTTTGTTGCAGCCGAACCCTAGCCTCTATTTTTCTGCATTTTTCCAAAACCCTCCCTTTCCCCCTTCGACGTGCAATCCGGCCCTCCTCCCTCTATCTCCTCCACGTCGGCAGCCCCGGCCCGGCCTCCTCCCTCTTCCTCCTCCAATCCGGCAGCCCCGGCACCTCCTCCCTCCTCCTCCATTTTTTTCCGGCCGGCCACCGTTTCCAGTTTCCTCCTCCGGCCTGTCCCTCCTCCTCCCTCCTCCGGCCGGCCTCCTTCTCCTCTGCCCGAATCAAAGTAAATTTTTTTTTTCATTTATGTTAATTAATTGTTAATTTAGTTATAATTGTTAATTTAAGTATAATTTATGTTAATTTATGTATTTATGTTAATTTAGGTATAATTTATGTATTTATGTTAATTTAGGTATTTATGTTAATTTAGGTAAATTTTAGGTATTTATGTTAATTTATATATAATTTAGGTATTTATGTTAATTTAGGTATAATTTAGGTATTTATGTTAATTTAGGTAAATTTTAGGTATTTATGTTAATTTAGGTCAATTTTAGGTATTTATGTTAATTTAGATAAATTTTAGGTATTTATGTTAATTTAGGTAATTGTTTTCAAATTTATTGTAATTGTATAATTTATACGTATAAATTGGTTTTTTAATTATATAAATTGATAACTTAATTGTATAATTTAGCTTAATTATATATATAGCTTAATTATATTTAATTAGAATTTGTTATTTAATATAATATAATTTAATATGTTAGTATATAAATTGTTATATTAAAATATGTTAGTATTATTAGTTATTATATTAATTAGAATTTGTTATTTAATATAATATAATTTAATATCAATTAATGTATTAATGCCTCGGGCTTTAGATGGCCGATGCATTAAGAAACCTATTCGGAGGCCGTCGTGGCGGCAGATCTAGAGGTTCTAGAAATTCCGGCGGTTCCGCAGACTCCGAGAGGACCGCTAGCCAGCTTGAGAGGACCACTAGCCAGCCGCGGAGGAGTGTAGATTCATCCCAGCCGCAGAGGACTGTGGATGCAGACCAGCCGCGGCAGAGTGTGAGTGCTCGGCACTAGACCCTTCTCCAGGCGGGGCGGCCGTCGAGCACTTCACTTCCGCCTGCCGGTCCCTCTGTGGCTCCGAGGTTTAGTCGGCAGCTGTTTCACGAGGAGATAGCTGCCGACGTTCCTCAGGTTCGTATGCCTGAGGTTCATCGGGAGCCGATGCCGAGTCCGACTCAGTCTGCTGCTGACTCGACTGAGGCTCCTACTCTCCCAAACCAGCTATTCCTCCCGTACAACATTCCGGCGATACCGGAGGTCGACTATCAGGGTGTGCCCTTATGGCCGGATATGCCTCAGTACGTTAGTGCTGCGGAGGCATACCAGCAGCAGCCATTTGAGGACCCTGACCACCTTATTTCGACGAGGAGAAAAGGGAAGTCGACAGACGAGTCATCCACTTCAGGTAACATTTGATTTTATTAATTAAATGTTTTATTAAAATTAACGCACTAATATTTAATTTTATTAACCGATCGTCGTTTTTGTGATAGGGACAGCCGCTAGCAGTTCACGGAGGAATACGAGAGGTGTCATCTGTTTTGACACGCTCAGGAAAACTGTTGAGCGCAGAGGCAGGATCCAGATCAACGAACCTCCTAATCAGGAGGTTCCGGGGAAGAAAAAACGCGACTACTCGGGTTGCGTGGGGTCACTGATTAGGGACAGAGTCCCTATGTTGTGGACCCGGTGGGCTGATGTGCCCCAGGAGATCAAGAGGGAGGTGAACAACGCCGCGTCGGTGAGTAATTTAAAAAATTTAATTTATTTATCGTAATATTTAATAATTTTCGGTATTATTACAATTGTAAAACTAATAAAATTTTATTTTTCAGACATTCTTCGAGATTGCCGACCACAGGCGGGATTGGGCGGACACCCAGCAGAACTCGAGGTACGTTTGTTTTTATGATATTATAATTATCTTATAATTATTAATATTTTATGATATTAATAATATTTCTAATGCACTTTTGTTTTTTTCGTAGGTTCAAAGAGTGGAAGAACGAGCTGCGTTCCCACTATAACGAATACGACTACCTTGGTCGTATGGGTACTCCCAGGGAGTTCATGTTCCGGGAGTACGAGTGGCGTTGGTTGAAGACAGTAGACTTCAACAACCCAATTATGCAGGTAAATACTAAACTTCAGTAAAAATGTTTATTTTGTTAAAATTTTAATTATTAGTTTAATTATTTTATAATTATTACACTAATATTTTTTTATGCATTTTTCTAACATTTTATTATTTGTTTGAAGCAACGTTCTCGGATAAACTCTGAGAACCGCCGCCGGAACACAACCCCCCATCATGCTGGTTCACGGCCGTTTGCACAATATTAGGAGGAAGCGCTCAGAGATCATCCTGATAGCAACCCGTACGTGGAGACGTTCAAGATTGCTTATCCACAAGCGACAGAACAACTCGTAAGTCGTTCATTACAATTTTAAAATTTTAATTATTAATTTTACTTAATTATATATTTGTTATAATATTAATTTTTTTTTTCCCGTCCACTTAGGAGAGGGTCAACCGGGCCGAAGAAGAGGTGTTCCAGCAAGTAGTTCGGGAGACACAACCGAACATTTCCGAGGCAGATCTGGAAGAAGCCATGCGCCATGTCGACCGCTCCAGTGTCCAAACGGCAGCGAGGATGTTCGACGCAGCCTTCCCAAACCGGACAAACAACTTCTACTGCCGGGGTTTGGGAAGTTCTGGACTAGGGATTCTGAAGACCACTAAGGGAGGTCAAAAGAAGGGAGGCGGGGAGAGCCAGCATATGAGGGGGGAAGTGCAGCGATTGGCCGCAGAATTGGCGACCTCGTCCCAGACAGTACAGGAGCTGCGCCGCAGCACACAGCAGTATCAGGAGGAGATGCGCCGCAGAACACAGCAGTATCAGGAGAAGATGCGCTGCAGATCACAGCAGTATTAGTTGGATATGGCCGGTTGGCATGCCGAATGCGAAAGAATTCGGCAACACAACTACGACGGCCAACAAACCTGGTGGTATGAGATGTTCGCGGCACAAAACCAAGGCCTTCCACCCCCGGCCCCGTTTCAGCGGTTAGCGGAACCTCCAATGCCTCAACCTCCCGAGTTCGGTCACCAGGATGACGACCCTGATGGAGAGCAGGATGCTGGGGATGACCTGGTGGACTTTAGTGGCTTAGGTGATGATTAGGGTTTAGGGTTTATGTATATTAGAACGAATTTAATAAAAATGGTATTTAGACGTGTTTCTTGTTGGTGCAAATGCATGGACTGTTTTTGTGATTTGCAGGTTGCTTGGAATGGTAATTTAGAAAATAATTTAATTTTTTTTTTCCCAAATGTAAGAATAGCCGACGATTTTGGCATTATTTCGTCGGCTATAAAAACTATAGCCGACGAATTTTACCAATTTTCGTCGGCTATAAGTTGTATAGCCGACGAAAATTACATTATTTCGTCGGCTATAACTAATTAATGCCTATTAAATATTAATATATTTCGAGACAATAGCCGACGAAAATTTACAGAATCGTCGGCTATTGTTTTCAACAAATAGCCGACGAAAATTTATTAATTCGTCGACTATTGTCAACAACCAATAACCGACGAATTAATAAAGTTTCGTCGGCTATACTTACTGGATTTCGTCGGCCATACTCGAAAATACCCGACGAAATTCATCGGCAATTTCTCCCAGGTTTGGCCGACGAAATATATTTTCGTCGGTACAGTCGTCGGCCATACTCTACTATAGCCGACGAATTCGTTTTTTTCGTCGGTCATTGTATTACCGACGGGGTTGTTCCGACGAAGTATAGCCGACGAAATTTCGTCGGCAGAGACTATAGCCGACAAAATTTAGCCATAGCCGACGAAATTTTTTTCGTCGGCTATGCATTCGGATCCGGTAGTGTAAGTTGACAAATGCGATGCGGTTATATTGCGACAACAAAACAGTTATTGATATATCACAGAATCCAGTTCAGCATGATCGTACTAAACATGTGGAGGTTGATCGTCACTTTATAAAGGAAAAGTTAGATGCTAAGATCATTAGTTTTCCTTTTGTTCCTTTAGAAGAACAACTTGCAGATGTACTCACAAAAGGAGTGTCTAAGAAGGTCTTTTATGACTCACTTAGCAAGTTGGACATGGTTGATGTGTATGCACCAACTTGAGGGGGAGTATTAATGTGAGCCATGTAATTTAGGAATGTAAATTAGGTAGTTAGTACTTACCTATTCTGTATATGTAGTACATGGTAGTACCAAGGAAGTAGGGTTGTAGTACATCTTGTATTCTCTTTATATACCTTCCAATGTGAGATGAATAGATATCAGAAAATCATTCTCCCAAATTGTGTTATATTTAACTGGGATTTGAGAATGAAGGAGAGAAAACGACGCAAGTGGAGTGAAGAAATAGCATACCTCTTGTGGTGGTGCTGCTGCTACAATAAGAATAACCAGGAGGCGCTGGGCACCTCAACATCATCTTCAGCATCTCTAAGAATGATGGAGATTTCCAGAAGGAAATTCAGTTTCTATGTGTAGGAGCAAAATATATGATGGATAATCCGAATTTCAATAAAGAAAAGTAAATGTTGGTGAAACATATAACATAGCTCATGGAGTAACGTGTGTCTGCTTCATAAGTTTTGACTTCAAAAGACACAATAACATAGCTCATGATATGATGACTACATTTGAACATCTAAATGTTACGTATTGTTGAATCAACACACAATTACATATTCAATATGCCGAAAACTCGGAATCCACTTGTATATTGAATCAAATGGCTTTAACATGGTTATAATTTGTAATTTAATGTATACGGATTAAGATTTATAACATATGTTTAAAACAATCTATACTTTTTTATTTTTTTCTTTTTGAAAACTGACCAGAATCCCTTAGGTTGGAGTACTCCCACCCCCCCCCCCCCCCCCCCCCCCCCCATTTCATTATTCATATCGTCACCGAGTGAGACATATTGCCTATACCTCGTAATGTCATGCAACCGTCTTCTATTAGGACATCCTGAATAAAGTCGTATCATCTATCCAAAACTCCTCTAAACTAGACTTACTAGCAAGGGTAGCTTCTCGATAAACATGTCTAAGACTAATGAAATCAAAAGCTTGCATATAATACCTGCAATCTGCAAGAATCACCCCAATCTCAGACAAGTCTGCATCCTCTCTTGCTAGGGCTGCTAGCACCACAATATTATCATTTTCAAGCTCAATCTCCCGCCATTGTTGATAAATTGCTATTATAAGACCAGCCCTAATTGCCTCAGCTTCTGTATGAAGTCGAGCATGCGAACGCCAGGTGACGAGACAAGGCAGCCATACACACTCCTGCATCATCTCTAGCCACCACTCCTATTCCTCCCTTACCACTGTCAGCAACAAACGCCCCATCAACGTTGAGTTTGAGTCTGCCACTTGGGGGAAGGACCCATTTAGTCTTCTGTCTTGTACTCTTCTTGATGGTATTGATTCCCCACCATTGAAAACCAAGTTATTTCTCTCACACCATAACGCCCACAAGGACATAACAAAAATATAAAACTGATCAGAGGTAAAGCAATCAATCATATTCATCATCCAACTCCACACATCCTCACCTGGAATCTCCATGCTATTCCATCTCAAAGGACTGTGCATCCAGAAGCATTTCATGACTCGACATTCTTTAAACAAATGCATAGGCGTTTCAAGGCAGTCATGCAGAAAACACAATCCATGCTCGGCAGAGAAATTTTCTTACGAAGCTCATATCTTGTAGGTAAAATATTTTTGCACAACCTCCATTTAAAAGTACGTACCTTCGGTGGGAAATTTGCATGCCATACTCTACTCCAGTATCTACCGATCCCATTCCCATTGCTTCCAGAGGAAGAAGCATGATTTGAGAAGTGAGGGGAGGTGCGAAGAAGGTGATACCCACTCTTGACATTGTACGTACCTCTTTTATCATAGTGCCAGACTAACTTTTCATCCTGTTGCCGAATGCTCAAAGTAATACTTGCAATGGGATCAGCCTCCTTAGTAAAATATAACTCACTCAAAAGCTAGGTCATCCATTCACCACTCTCCGGGTCAATCAAGTCGGAAACCATCATGTGCTCTGTACCAATCACGAGAGCAGAGAAAGGTTTAAACCTGTGTGGTGTTGGCAGCCACGGAGCCACCTATCCTCCCAAATTGAAAGCTGTCCCATCTCCCACTACATATCTTGTTCCTCTGCTCCTGCTCTAAAGAACATGAATGAGTCGTCAGCAAAAAACAAGTGGCTAATAACTGGGACACCTGTGCAGATTGATACTCCATGAGTACTAGCAACCTCACTGCCCTTGAAATCAGTTTGGAGAGCGTCTCGGCACACAACAAGAACAAGTATGGTGAAATTGAATCTCCCTGTCTGAGTCCCCTCTCCGGAATCACAACTCTCGGTTCACCATTCACTAGAAAAGAGTATTTTACTGTTTCGACACAGCCCATCACCGTGTTAATCCAATCGTAACAATCAATAGCTTTATTCTTATCTTATTTCTATAATCGACAATGAAATAAAACGCTCGGAATATATTTTGATGAAATGTATTAGAGTTTCTTGCATTGCAAGGGTAAAAAAAAAAATCAAGTGCATCATTGCATAGCTGGATAGATGAGAGATCCTCTTTTACACAAAAACAAAAAACTCGAAAAAGGATGGAGGGCTACAAAATACAAAAGTAATAACCTTTCAACTTAAAATTTTCATGATAAATGCGTTATTATCTTTACTATCTCAATATCTATCTAACATTAAAAAAAACTCATTAAGTATTTTTAACGGTCACGAAACCAATCTTTAAAACAGTTTAAACCGTTAACAACTTAGGTATAAGATTGAGCTTGTATTTGGAAAGCAACATTGCTTGCAACACTTAAGTTGTGCTCTCGCACTTGCATTCATCACTTCTTTTCTTTCTTTTGATACACTGATACACACCCACAACATAAAGTCATAAACCCACCCAAAAATTCCCAAAAAAAAAAATAAAAAGAAAAAGGCAAAGATGGGGTCATAGCAGCAAAACGCTGTCGTTTCTTGTTCAACGTGTTATATAAACACCATTGTTGCTTCTGGGTTGTGTTTGTTCAGACTTGTAGCATCTCTCTCTGGCCGAGAGATTCTTTGCGTTTCTCAAGCAATCCGAGCAATACTGTAATCACTCCTCCTCAAATTTTGTTATACTTGTGACTTCACTCAAAATCATATCTTTCACTGCAAAACCCTAAGATTATCTGTCAAAGTTTTTAATCTTTCTTACAGGTTTAAGGTGAGCTAGGGTTTAGTGTCTGCAATCGGATTGATAGATATTAGGGTAATTCCCAGGTACCCAAAACTGATATCTTTTCCCCTTGATTTAGCAATGTTTGATTGTTCAGAATTGTGAGGATTCAAAAGGAATTGAATTTGATTGATCGTTGAAATTGTACCAATCTGATTTCAAGAACGAACGTTGAGTTTGATTTTTTTTCCTTGATAATAATTTGGAAGGATAGGGTCTTCTATTTGTTTTGTGGGTGGTAATTTTCAATGCGCTTAAGGGTTTGTTGATCTTGAAGTGAAAATGGAATAGTTTTTATCTGGTAATTGTTTCACGAATGCCATTTTGAATATGATTGTTTCAAAATGTTATGCAGAGTGCTTAGGTGGATTGCATTGCTGCACTAAGCATGGGATTTGATAACGAGTGCATATTGAATATCCAGTCTCTTGCCGGAGAGTACTTTTGCCCGGTGTGTCGTCTTCTGGTGTACCCGAATGAAGCATTACAGTCACAGTGCACTCATCTGTATTGTAAGCCTTGTTTGACGTATGTTGTGAGCACTACCCGAGCGTGTCCATATGATGGCTACTTGGTGACAGAGGCAGATGCCAAGGTTGTGTGTTCTACAACTGTGGTTGTAACTGAAACCTTTGGCCTTTGATGTGTGGTTGTTGATAAGTTTTTACTGTGACTTAATTGTGCAGCCCCTTGTTGAATCAAATAAGACGCTTGCTGAAACCATAGGGAAAATAGCAGTTCATTGTCTATATCATAGGAGTGGGTGCACATGGCAGGGGCCTTTATCTGATGTCACATCTCATTGTTCTGGTTGTGCTTTTGGAAATTCTCCTGTAGTGTGCAACAGGTGTGGAGTCCAAATTGTGCATCGTCAAGTGCAGGAACACGCACAAAGTTGCCCTGTGAGTATTCCTTCTTTTCCTTTTTTGTTTCAAGTTTTTTATTGAAGATATGAGTTGTTATCTTAAAATTCGGACTGTTGATATTAATTTTGTTTATTTCTGAATGATAGGGTGTGCCCCAAGTACCGCAGGCAGAAGGTGTTCCAGCCACCTCAGCCTCTGGCACAGCTGCTACTGCCGATCAGACCCAGACTACCACTCAGACAGTTACAGTGACGTCTCAGTCACAGGCTTCCCAAACCGCCAGCGCTACTATACCTGGAGCTGATCCGAATTCTCAAGCTCAAGCCGCTGTTCAGGCTGCTGCTCCAACTACTGACCAGTGGTATCAGCAACAATATCAGCAGTACTACCAGCAGTATCCTGGATATGATCCATATCAACAACAGTATCAGCAGTACTATCCTTATCAGCAGCCAGCAATTCCACAAATGCAGCACCCTTTGCAGGCTAATGCACCCTATGGGACTGTTCAGCCTCAACCGCAGGCATACCTGCAACCTCCTCTCCTACCTCAACCTCAACTACAGACCCAACAATCTCAATCTCAAGCTCATACGCAACCACAAGTTCAGCCCCCACTTGTGCAGGCTCCTGTGGCTGCGCAAACTCAAAGCCAGACATCAGTCAACCAACAGCTTCAACTCCAGCCTGCTGGGGCACCACATTCACAACTTCAAGCACAGACTTACCAATCAGCTCATGGGCAAGCTCAACTTCCACCTCAAGCATATTTCCAAGCCCAAATTCCTCAATATCAGCAGCCCCAGGTTCAGCAGATTACACAGACCCAGCTTCAACAGAATCCCCAACTTCACCCATCTCAGCCCATGAATGCTACAGTCCAGTCTCAGACACAGCTGCCATCATCTAATGCATCAGTTGGCCATCATTTGTTCTCTCAATCTCACCCTCATCAACCACTGGTCTCAGCAGCCCCCCAACAACGTATTATGCATTTGCAATCTCAAGGAGTGCTTAATTCTCAGCCACAAAACCATCTTCAGACTCAGATTCAGTTCCCTCAGCAACCCCCACTTTTGCGACCTCCCCCATTTCAAGCAACAATTCCAAACCAGCAGCAGACGGTCTTGTTGCCTTCACCCAACATCATCTCTGCACAACAGCCTCCAGTTCACTCCTTTGCTCAACAACCTGGAATTCCTTCTCTCCAGCGCCCTTTAATGCAGCCAGTTCAACAGCTAAATCCTCAGCAGTATTTTCAGAATCAGTCCTATGTACAACAGACACCCCCCACATTGTCGCAATTACGTCCCCAGGGCCACTCTCAGTCATTCCCACAACATATACGTGCCTCAAACCAGTCTCAGCAAAATGTTGGATTATCGCAGGGCATGCAACATATTCAGTCATCAAATCTTGTGGGACGGCCTATGATGCCAAGTCATGGAGTACTACCTCAGCCATATGCAACAACAGTAGGAGGTCTGCCAAGGCCAATGTATCCTGCTCAACACCATCAACCTTCAAATCAGAATAATATAGGCAGAACCAATAACCAAGTGCAACTGGGAGCAAATTCACGACCACCAATGACCGCAAAGCCTGCAGCGAAACAAGCTGAGTTATCTGCTAAAAATGGTGCACAGGATCTGGGTGCCTCGTCTGGTGTAGTTGCTGATTCTGAAGTTAAAACTGCAAAATCTGAGGTGGATATTAAGTCCACTGATGATGGAAATAAACCGTCTTCTGAAGATAGAAGTTATCAGGGTACCAAAGAGATTCCAGAGTCTAGGGTAATGTTGGGGGCCAATGGAGAGTCCGAAAGTAAGCCAACATTGAAGGAAGAGGGTGTAGATAGTACTTTGCAGGATTCAAACAGCAGTAAATCAGCTGAACTTGTAGCTGAAGGTGCAAAAGATGTTCCCAGCAGTGGCATGAAACAGGGTGAGCATAAAGAAATGCCGCTAGAAGAAGCTCTACTTCATGGAGTAAAGGATCAAAAATTGCAAAAAGATGCTAGTAGCACAGAGGAGGGTTCTCAAACTGTTTCTATGTCAGCTCCTATAGGTCAGGTGCAAACTGGCGGCTTGATGCAACCTTCACATCCTGGTTCTGCTATATTACAAAGGCCAAGTGCACCTCCTTTGTTACAAGTGCCTTCTTCCGGGCCTCCACATCATATACTGGGTTCTGGGCTACCCTTAGCTCATTTAAGGCCTCAGGGACCTGGGCATGTGCCTGGGCAGCCGTCTCATCTATCTGAGCATTTCCAATCACTTAGAGGAAACCTGGGATTTGCTGCATCATCTGCAAATGCAAGTCAGCTCGGCCCTTATAACCAAAGTCACGCACCTCCTCATTCAGGGGCACCCAGAGGTCCACCATTTGCACCACCCTCTAGTGCTTTTGATTCTCATGTGGGTATAATGACCCGAGCAGCACCCCATGGCCATGAAGGTCAGATGGGTCAGCAGCGGCCAGCTTTTCAGATGGAACAGGGGGCAACTGGACAGTCAAACATAAACATGCTCAGAATGAATGGAAATCTAGGCTTCAAACCCTCATCAACTCTGGGGTTGAGGGATGAAAGATTCAGAGCTTTGCCGGATGGGAGGTTGAATCCCTTCCCGGGAGACCCAACTCGTGTGATCACTCGATTAGGGTTTGAAGACGATCTCAAGCATTTCCCTAGGCCTTCTTTTCTGGATTCTGAGCCTCTTCCAAAATTAGGGAATTACTCGTCTAGAGCCTTTGATAGGAGACCTCTTGGAGACAATACTGATACTCGTCTAAATATAGATCCTGCTGCTGGCTCTGCTCCAAGGTTCCCGTCTCCCTACGGTCATGCTGGATTAGTTCATGCCAATGATACGGTTGGTTACCCAGATTTTGGTGGACGACGCCTGATGGACGGTTTGGCCCGACGAAGTCCAATCAGAGATTACCATGGCATCCCATCTCGTGGGTTTAGGGGATTTGGCCCTGATGATTTTGATGGCAGGGAATTCCATCGATTTGGTGATCCGCTTGGCAGGGAATTCCATGATAATAGGTTTCCACACAGTCAGTTTCGTAGGGGAGAGTTTGAGGGTTCTGGTAATATGCGAATGGATGATCATATGAGGAACGATTTAATTGGTCAAGTTGGTCACCCAGGTCATCTTCGGAGGGGAGAGCATTTGGGTCCTCATAACTTGCCTGGTCATTTGCATATGCGAGAGCATGTCGGTTTTGGTGTCCATCCTCGACATGCAGGGCCTGGGAGCTTTGAATCATTTATTGGCAACAGGGCAAGTCATCCACGTCTTGGTGAGCCTGGATTTAGGAGCAGCTTTTCACTTCAGAGATTTCCAAATGATGGAACTTATGCAGTTAAGTATTTACTTAATGTCATTGGTGTGTTTTGAATGTTATTTTGCGTAGTAATACACGTCTGTATTTTTATTAGGAAATTGTATGTATTTAAATTGTCATTGGTTGTATTATATTTTCTTTTTGCTTCAATATTTTGACGCAATGATATCATCAGGGAGAGCTGGAGTCTTTTGATCACTCAAGGAAAAGGAAGCCAGTTAGCATGGGATGGTGTCGTATTTGTAAAGTTGACTGTGAAACAGTTGAGGGCTTGGACGTGCATTCACAAACAAGGGAGCACCAGAGAATGGCTATGGAAATGGTACAAAGTATCAAGCAGAATGCCAAAAAGCGGAAACTGTAAGCTTTCTATGCATCTATTTTTCACTTGTTAATTGTGTTTCTCTCTCTCTCTCTCTAATATTGTTTTGCTGTATCGTGCAGAACCTCTGGTGATCAGTCCTCAGTAGAAGATGTGACCAAGTCAAAGATTTCCAGTATTGAGAGCAAAGTGAAGAGTCTTGATTGATGATGGTGTGTTACATTGCAGCCTGGATCTCCTTGGTTGCATTTGAGTGGGGTCCAGTTAGAATCTTTGGTTTTATTGCGATAGCAATATAGGTGATGCACCCTTCCATGCCTCTTTTCTCTTCTTTCCGGGTGGTTTATGCTAGCTTTGTCCTTTCAGGTTGCTGCCATGTTAATGGAGATGGTATTTGGAACTGAAGTTCAATGGCAGTTAAGTTTGTTTGGTTTTTGACTTCCAAGCATCCTATATTATCAGTAGTATTGTTTTTGTTGACATTAGCATTATAAATTCAGAAGTTCCATATTTCTGTTACTTTCTTTTCCATATGGTGGTTGAGATGGCACTTGATTTGTAGAGTTTTAGATCTATAATCTACATCATCTATATGCTAAGTTCATTCGGGTGTTTAAGGCAACCAAAGATGTCACTTGTTTTTATTTATTAATTTCTTCTCAACTTGGCTTAGCTAGTGGTTTTCTTCTAGGTTTAGAATGATCAGTGGTCATAACTCATAATACTGCCATTGTTTTTTACTCTAATGACTTTCAACCAACTATTAGGAGCTTGTCTCAATTGGGGAGTCCATACTTCTATCTACATACACTTTTGCATCCCATTGTAAACCAAGTTCTTTTTTTTTTTTTTTTTTTTTTTAATTTCTTAGTTGGAGCTTTTATATTACACTGGAATAAACATCCCACATAATTGTTCATTCTTGTTTCATAACGAAAATGTAGGTGAGACTATCAACTTATTGGCATCTTTCTTTTTGTCAATCTCGTTTATCAATCTGTTTCTTCTATTTAATACACTTATTATGCTGAAAATATTGGAAATCTTCATAACATAATGATTTTTAGAATGAGTGGATTCTGGTATATTCATGACCTTTGACCTTAATGAGAATTCGAAGTATGTAACAATGGGAAGATTGTAAAACCTGTCATGAATCCATGAATACTTAGAATGATAACTATGCAGATGCTAGGCATTATTGCCGAACATTAAGACTTCCTCTAATGTATGTAGCTTAGACATCGCCCCTATCAAGTTTTCGAAGTGCAGCTTTAGTGTCATGGATATTGTAGGTAGAGATATAATAGAGATTTAGTTAATCAACTTGATATTTGGTATTTGATTTCTCTAAATAGAATTGATCTTAAATAGATTAGTTGTTAGTCATGTTATATTGTAATGGAAGAGAGAGAAATGCTGTAAAGTGGATAAAAGTCGGCTACTAATAATTTTCAGTATCTAGTATGGAGTTGTTGCAAAGGCAAATCATTGGAGAACATCTAAATGATGTAGATTGTAGGGAATTTTGCACGCCTAGTCCCCACATGTTGTAACAGATAGCTTCCTGATTTTTTTCACTTGCATTGTATTTCATTTTGTTATCTATATTAGTAGCTTGTGAATCAACATTTTGTTTTGTGCAAATTGTACTAACAAAAACAAATATTGGGTCTACTTATCTGAAGATGATGAATACAATTCAACTATATAAACTGTGAATGATAAATAATTCTTCAGCTTAGTTGTTGATCTGAATAGAGATATTGGATGTGGAGGGTGCCTTCAATATAGGGGTAATCAATTCTACATCTTGTAGGGCAGACATATAAACTGTCGTCTGGTTGCTCTTATTAGTAAAAGAGTTACATACATAGGCAGGAAAAAGAGAGAAAGCAATAGGATCAAAGGTAGGCCGTTCATAGAAGAATCATAGGGCAAAGAAATTTGAGTTTTCTGGACAACCTTCTGTCCGAGCCCTAAGGATGCACAAACAAAAGTGAGATAGAAAACAATAGGATCAAAGTTAGGCTGTTGTTAAAAGAGTGATATGACAAGGAATACTTGCAATATGATTTACAGGTTATGTATGTACTAGGGTTATAGCAACCCTTGCATCCTAGCATAAGGATTATTTAATATCAGTCCTCACATGACCATCTCATGACCATTCAAACAAAGTAGGAGCATAATAACATAAAAACATTAAAATAAACCAAGACAAATAAAACTCGGCTGAAACGTGTAGCCAAACTAAATAAAACTCGAACCAAATCTGTTAGCTGCTCCTTGTAGATCCTCCCTACTTCTCACTCTTAAGTGGGAAGTTATTAGGTCTACATAAGTGAAAGATGTCGTATTTTTATGTTAATGGTATTTGCCTTTCTTAATGACTTGAGCATCAATTTCATAACACTATCATATCATGTTTAAGCTTCTATCATCGGTTTTATGGTTAATTTCTTTTATTGGTGCACTTTTTTTTTATTTTTTTATTAATAGATCTTTTCAAATCGACCTATCTTTTATCGGCGAAGCAGACTTCATAAGGGCAGAAAGTTAGCAGAAAGGTTTACTCTGTCATCTGTTTTTTATGTGGTAAGATTGTTTCCAATATATGGAATTTGTTACTGAATTTGTTTGTCAGTATTGATTTTACTACTTGGTGATATGTTGGGGATTCCATCCATTTCTACATATTTATGATTGAGTATACTGCTTTCCATCTCGTTCTAGGATAATCTTGAAAACCCAGTAGGCTTTTAACTTTGCTGTCTCTCATCACCAGTCATACTAGATACTAGCTTTGAGAAGTGATGGGTCTGATTTTTAGGTTGTCTTTGATGGTTAGGAATCAAGATAGTTCTAACACGTTTATGTAGTGCGTGCTTGAAGGACATTTTTCTTGGATTAGTTCCATTCCATTGTTTGTGTTGCTTAGATAACGTCTCTATGACGGTCTTTCAAATTGACTTATATGCAATCTCCTGTTCTTTGCTTTGACTGCAAATTTACTATCTTGGACTACGCAATCGGTCTTCTTGAGTGTTAACATCTTGAATGATATAAAACAACACCTGGATTTAACCAATCCTGCACTCTAGATTATCAATGCCTTAGAAATTATGAAAGAGCAATGAAATCTATATCTCCAATGCTACAGTTTTTCGTGTTGAACTCAAAATTTATGAAGCCACTTGTTCTAATATAAGATGGTAAATTAACATGATAATAATAATGGGTATAAACTTTGCCTTGGAGTTTTAAAAGAAGCACTTATCTAAAAGTGATACATATATCAAGATCTCAAATTTATGTGTAAAATCTGATTTAATAGAATCTGGGTTCGAAACATTTCCTTGCTGCTTGAAATATATATTGCTCACCTTGATGTTGATTATTATTATTATTTTTTTAAAATATTCATATTGTGTTATCATGAAGGAGCCTTTATTGATGTTTGATGGAAATTCTGAAACTCTGATTATGATATTCTGTTTAACGGCTGTTGTGGTCTTGGTTCATTTTTAAATTTTTTTATTTATTTTATGGTGTGTATCTGTAGACCTGGGACTAATGTTTCATGATCCAAGCAGTTTAATTATCAGCCAATTATTACATTGTTAAAATAATGTTAGTCAGGAGATAAACCCTATGGAAAATTAAACCATGACGGCCATTCGATAGTCCAAATGAGAAGAACATTTTGTGATCGCTCTATTAGGAACAATACAGGAACAATACTGAAGGAAATGAAATATGCTGAACACTAGATTATTAGATAAGTTTCGGATGAAGCGGCATAGAGGGGTGAGGGGTAGAGATCTTAAACCTATGAATAGAAATTATTAGCAATGAACAAAGAAAATAAATAAAAGACTACATAGGGATGCAGTAGTTGATAACATGGGTTACTAGGGTTTGTTGGAGATAGTGAGTGATTGATTGCTTCCTGTTAACGTCAATGCATATGGATTGCTTACTGTTTTTGCAAGTGCTAGCTTAATCTTCAAGGGTGTCTGTGGGTCTCGGCTGGTCTTGGCGAGCTGTAATGAGAAGGTTCAGCTGTGCTTGTTTCTTATCTTGTAAACTTCATCCCTTTCAATTCGAGGCCCGCTCTTCAGCTGCAGCTTTATTTCAAATCATTCTATGATTTGTATCTCTATGTGTATGTATGAGAATGATGTAATTGTGGCCATATGGCCGTATACTTTTATAAATAAATGAAATTTTTTTTTTACCTCTTGCACTTTTTAATTTTTACACAAAAGGGAGGGTAGTAAAACACTCCAATTAACTTGCTCACTACTCACTAGTACACTATAGAGCTCTGATATCACATGATATTTGTAGCTTTAGTGGTTCAATAATCTAATAAGTCCCTACTAATTTAACGAGTACAACGTGCACTTGCCGGCTTGGTTTTGAAGTGATACAATTGGCGAGGGAGGCACTATCGTATCTTATGTTAGATATTATTGTTGAGTCGAAGCGTACTGAGAGTGACTCGTTCAGGATCTATTCTGGTTGAGGAGTAATGATATGAACAAATCCTCCCACCAAATGCTTAATCTATTATCAGAACAATGAGTGCCTGGATTTTTCTTGAAACCTCCGAAAACAGTGTTCATTTGATCAGTAAGTTATTAGAGAAATTATGCTACCACTATTGCTCAAAATTCCGCTTATATAAATTCGAGTGTGGATTTTTTCTCTTTTCTTTTCAGTAGAAATGTTTTGCTTTCTACTTTTAGATGTAAATATAAAGTAACTGAATGATTTGTTCCATTTTAAGGAGACCACTCTCCACATATGCCATATTTTGCCAACTCACTATTTGGAGTAGGAAGCAGTAAACCTCGAAAACCTATTTTGATAAACAGGGCGCTAATATCACAGTCTGTCGACAACAGTCTTGCTCTAGTTCCATTGGGTGAGTCTACTGCTAATACTGAAAATAGTGAATAAACATATATTGAGGATACCACGATCAAACGTGTCCATGCTTTTACTCCTTCTCCAAAGAAACTTCAACGTTCGCTTCAAGATTTCAAAGCAGGTACACAATCTGATGCACCTAAAAAAAAGATAAAACACTCAATGTTTTCTACATAATTTACTGCTAAATCACTAGGCTTGGTCGAGTCACAATGCGAGACTCTAATAAAAAAGAAGACTACTCCAGAACTGAGCGCTACGTACTGTTCCAATCAATAAGAAGAGAAGACCAAGACGGCCGCATGGTTCTAGAAACAAGAACTCTTCTCAGTCCAAGAAAGTCCTTGTTGCAGATGTGTTGACTTATCTCTATGGTGGCACACCTCCTAGCCCTAACTCCAAGGGCAAGGACAAAATTTAATGTTTTTTTTAAAATTCGCATCTCTATACCCTTTGTTTTAGATATGGAGTTTTATTTGCTTTAGTTATTTTTTTTTTTGTTGAACCTTATACTTATTATCTATGTTTTAGTCATGGAGTTAGGTTTTCTTCTTTTCTTTTTAATGTATGGTAGTTTCAAATATATGTGGTCTATCCTATATATCATGTTGGTGTCTTGTGCACCATAAAGTCTTGTTTTATCATGAAAATAGGTGATAACGGGTGGATATGTAATGACTATTTTGACCCGTGGTTAAATGAAATTTTTCTTTTCAAAAAAAAAATTCATTTTGCATATCGAGTCGGTGTAGTCTAAAATTTGACGACCCGTGGACCTCATTTTTACCCGAATAAACATCGAATCGTTGGATTTCTTACCATGATGAGGCTGGAAATTAGTTTTTTTTTTTTTACAAGTTGGGGTTACAGAATCTTTTATAGAATGCGACCTGTACGCAAGACCCCCTGTCCTGCTGCGCTGTACCAGATCACAAGTCACGCTTTTTCCCCGACGGAGCACGAGGCAGTACAGGCTTTTGATTTTTCCTCCCAAAACCAGATCGGCGGGGGCATTTCCGTCTTTCTCTCCCCAATCCCCCGTTCCGGATCGCAGTCCACTCCGTCAAATCGAGTCCAACTGTCTCCGTTAATTCTAAAAATTTCAAAAACCCCACTCCCCCATCCTGACGTGGCAGCCATCCAACCGTCGATTATCCCCTGGCATTTCAAATTAGAACAAAAAACAAAAAACCCTTAAAATTAGAAAATTCAAATGGAGCCGTTATAGGGTTACAGCTCAGTCCCCTCGCTATATAAACCCCCTCTTCCTCTCTACGACCCTACTCACATTTTTCTCGCCCTATTTCTCTCTCTAAAAAACCTTCCAACTTTCTCTCTCTAGGGTTTTCTCTCCGATCTCTGAAAATGCGTGAGATTCTTCACATTCAGGGAGGCCAATGCGGCAACCAGATCGGAGCCAAGTTCTGGGAGGTCGTCTGCGCCGAGCACGGCATCGACCCCACCGGAAGGTACACCGGCGACTCCGAGCTTCAGCTTGAGCGCGTCAACGTCTACTACAACGAGGCCAGCGGCGGGAGGTATGTACCACGCGCTGTCCTTATGGATCTGGAGCCTGGGACCATGGACAGCGTCAGATCTGGGCTGTACGGCCAGATCTTCAGGCCTGATAACTTCGTTTTCGGTCAGTCCGGCGCCGGAAACAACTGGGCTAAAGGTCACTACACCGAGGGGGCTGAGTTGATTGACTCGGTTCTTGATGTGGTCAGGAAGGAGGCCGAGAACTGTGACTGCTTGCAAGGTATAACCTAACCCTAATTCTTCATAGTTTACTTGTAAATCGAGTTGGATTTGTTTTATTATTGGGTTTTGGTGAATGTTGACTCAAGAAAACCCTAATTTCAGTGAAATGAAGTAGTGACGTAATCATTATGCGGTGAAATTTCGTAGATCTGTGAACTGAAGTCTTTTACTAGTAGATTTCAGTAATTTTCATCGAAAATAAGTAAAAATGAACTGTAATTATCCTTTTGCATTGAAATAGAGTTAAAATGAAGTGAGACTTTGTGGATCTGTGTAGTGAAGTGTTCGTGTGATTAATTTGTTACTCATTTTGATAGATTTAAGTGGAAATGAAGTGATATATTGTGGATCCGATGATAAAAGTGTGTTAACTTGGTGCAGGGTTCCAGGTGTGCCATTCTTTGGGTGGTGGTACTGGATCTGGAATGGGAACACTATTGATTTCCAAGATTAGGGAGGAGTACCCGGATCGGATGATGATGACTTTCTCTGTGTTCCCATCTCCCAAGGTCTCAGACACTGTTGTGGAGCCTTACAATGCTACTTTGTCGGTTCATCAGCTCGTGGAGAATGCTGATGAGTGCATGGTTCTTGACAATGAGGCTCTCTATGATATTTGCTTCCGCACCCTTAAACTCACCACCCCCAGCTGTAAGTTATTTTCTCAATCTTAAGTTGTGGTTCATTACTGGGGAACTATTTGTATGTTATTCATTTTGAAGGTGAAGTTGTGTGACCATTGATTTGTTTGATAAACTCTGTGAATCTGAAGCTGTTAGTCTGAAGGGTTGCGACTATTGATTTTGTTTGTTAAACTCTACTAAATTGTGATTATAATCCTTATTGAATTGGGATCTTATTGTGATTAAATTGTTATTATTATTTTTTGTCTCTTTAAGAGTGTATGTAGGAATCATTTTTCAGGGTAGGCTGTACTATTTTTGTGTGCTTTTATTCAACAGTTATCTGTTTCTACTGAAACTGAAAGTGTTGTTTGTTTTCTGAGTCAAAACAAGTTTTGTCTAAATGAATGGTTGGTTATCTGATCCTCTGATGAGTGTTGGTCTTTTGCTCTTTTTCTGATGATGGCTGGTTTAGTTTGTGGTTGTACTAGTTCTTTCGAAGAATAAATGGTCTTTTTTTTTGTCTTCTGGAAGCATGAATGGTTGATTATAATGTGTGTATGATTATAATGGTTGACAGCATTTGTCTTTAATGTCATTTACAGTCGGTGATTTGAATCACTTGATCTCTGCAACAATGTCTGGAGTTACATGCTGTCTGAGGTTCCCTGGACAGCTCAACTCTGACTTGCGCAAGCTTGCTGTTAACCTCATCCCCTTCCCTCGTCTTCACTTTTTCATGGTTGGTTTCGCTCCCCTGACGTCAAGAGGGTCTCAGCAGTACAGAGCTTTGACTGTTCCAGAACTCACCCAGCAAATGTGGGACTCCAAGAACATGATGTGTGCTGCTGATCCCCGACACGGAAGGTACCTCACAGCATCAGCCATGTTCCGTGGAAAGATGAGCACCAAGGAAGTGGATGACCAGATGATGAATGTGCAGAACAAGAACTCTTCCTACTTTGTTGAGTGGATCCCCAACAATGTCAAGTCAACAGTCTGTGACATCCCACCAACTGGTCTCAAGATGGCTTCAACTTTCATTGGAAACTCCACATCCATTCAAGAGATGTTCAGGAGGGTGAGTGAGCAGTTCACTGCTATGTTCAGGAGGAAGGCTTTCTTGCATTGGTACACTGGTGAAGGCATGGACGAGATGGAATTCACTGAGGCTGAGAGCAACATGAATGATCTGGTGTCAGAGTATCAGCAGTACCAGGATGCCACCGCTGATGAGGACGAGTATGAAGATGAACAGGGAGACTATGAGGAGGATGTGTAATTCTATCAAGGCCCTTCTTTTAATATCAAACTTCTAGTAGTAATCTTTTGTTTAGTATGCGAAAGAACGCTGGTTAAGTTGAGGGGAAAACTTTGAACATCAACTTCCAGTTGCTGCTTTTGCTGTAACTTGCTTATTTCGACATTGTGGTATTGAGATTTGCCTATCTAGCAGCTTATTTCTGCTTTGCTCTCATTTGGAGAAGTGGTATTATGAATTGTGTGCAATTTTACAATTCTCTTCTCTCTCCTCTTTGATATGATTTGTTTCCTCCTCTCGTTCTTTTTCTGTTTAGCTTGCTTGTATTCTACCTGTTCAGTGATATAGTGTGCTCCTGTTTCTAATGAAATCAAAATAACTTGCTTCTCTACGGCCCCTGCAGTTTTTCCTATTCTAATGTGGTGAGAAGATAGTCTACTGGTTCTGTTTTGTAATCTTTAATTAACTTACTGCAATCACACCGATGGCGAAATCGCAAACCCTACAAAGTTGAGACTCCCTACGACAATGCCATTCTGAGGATTTGTCCCCGGGTTGATAAGCTCCCGTGTCAATCGCAGTGTCCCCGGCGCCGTCCAATCGTCCATTGATCTATGATTATGTTGGCGGAACCAAATTGATCATCAATGCCAAATTGAGGCATTTCAAAACTTTAGTCGGTACAAACATTTGGTCCATTTTTCTTAAATTTTTCATATTTCTTATGCTAGTCTGGGTATATACACCATTTGCTTTGCACTTCTAGCTCTAGGTGCCCCTCTAGCTTCCACCAAACATTCGATTTGCACTTCTATATACCTAGGCAGCCTAGGAGCCCGCCTAATGTCTGTCTAAAATATAATGAAATTTTTTTAGTATTTTTGTATGTTAGGATGTATTTTTTTCGATAGAGAAAAATAATGCAATGAAAAGGAAAAAAAATATTATGAAGAGAATAATAATAGGAGAGCATTTCTGCCATCTAGCAACAGAAGTAGAGTGCATTATTGATACTTGGTTTGTTAATAATTGAAAAATATCAATTACATCCTAGAGTAAAAATAATCGAGGTGAACTTTTGCCAAGACATCTAATGTTATTGAAAATGATCCGGCTTCTCTGTTTGGATTTTTTGTGTTTGGATTTGCTTGAATCCTTACAACCATTAGATTGAGTAAGGATGACATAGGTGATAAGTTGGTTGCATCATCTTTACTCAATAAGGAATTTAAGTAAATCCAAGAACAAAAAATTCAAGTAGAAAAGTTAATTTCTATTGAAAAATGGCGATAATGATAGGAAAAGCAGATGCGACACAAAGAACACTTGAATAAACATATTGGGTCCACACATTTTGTAAGTACTCATCACAAATGCATATATCTGATTTTGTTAATTACACAAATATCTTAGTTAGGGATACTTGTGTACACAAATACTAACATAGGGGGACAACACCAATATAAGAAAAGTCACGGGGTCATTCCGAAATAACATAAAACCCCTTAAACCCATTTTGGCCTCCCACTAAGCTCAAAAAAGGTCACAACAAATCGGAGCCGTACCAGTCACAGAGAGAGAGAGCCCCACTCGAATATGGCGACCAGTCTCGCTCACAGAGCAATAGCCGATCGAGGCTTGTTCAGGTTCACATCGACCTTCGTCAGAAACTTCAGTGCCGCTTCCCAAAACCCTACCGACGCCGCCGCCGCCGCCACCGACGGTGCTCCGGTGGCCACTAAACCGAAGAAGAGAAAGAAGAAGAACCTGTTCGAGGTGGCGCAGTATCTGCCCAATTGGGGACTTGGGTACCACATGGCCAAGAGCCACTGGGTCGGCGTCTCCTATCAGATCACCAAGATCAATCTTTACAAGGTTTGAAGAGAAATTTGTGATTTTTTGAACCCTTCTGATTATGAATTTTATTGCTTTGTGGGTAATGTGACTTCATTTTGGAATTTATTGATTGGTTAAGGGTTTAGGGTTTATGATGGGTTTTCAATTTTGACAGGATGGAAGGCATGGAAAGGCATGGGGAGTTGTTCATAAGGAAGGTCTGTTCTACATTTCATGGAATTGGCCTTTACACTATGCACAGTTTTAGTTTCATTTGCATTACTGATACTTGGTTTGTTATTTGTTTTCGATGCTTATTTCCTTTCTAAGTTTCTAGTGTGAGAAGTGACTTGAAAAGAGTTGAGACGGTCTGATAGTAGGTTGGTTGTTTTAGTCGAAGTACCAGGGTCTACTTCATTAGGCTTACTATGATCAATGTTTGTTTTGATGGGTTGTTTGTGTCATTACGATTCTATATGTGCAGTTTGTTCATTTTGTGGTAGCTGAATTTTGATAATTGACGCGTGATATCTCTTATGTTGATGAACATAATTGTGTCGAGTTGGAACACACCCTGAATTGTTGAGAATTGGTGCTTCTAGGTTGCGTTCCAAATAATATTCTAGGAAACTGGTTAGAAAGACTTGCAAAAGCAAATTAACATGCATCTTCTGGTTAGAGTATAAGAACTTTGTATTTGGAAAGGTGCTATTCATGAACGAGGATTAAGAGGGCTGGCTGCCGCTTTTTTTCTTTCATCCATAACATATAGGTTAATTAAGTGAACACCCCACCCTTTTAATAAAAATAGCCTCAGCCTCAGCCAGTCTTTAAAATCAATGTGTTTGGTTTGTTTATTGATTAAATTAGCCAATCATTAATCAGTCTGAATGTCTCATTGGCAAGAACAAAGAATTTGATTGTTCTGCTTCATCCAATCTAGAGAAACATGGGTCAGTAAGTTAATCAAAAGAAAAACGAAAGGATTTATTCTCTTCTCTTTGTGGTAGTTAAAGAAAACATAATTTTTTTTCTTCAGAACCTTTACTAAGGGGTAATTTGAAATCCTGGTTCTTTCCCTGGTGATATTGACGGTCTCTTTACCTCCCTAAGTGCTTGAACATATATAGATGTACTCCATATATACATAGATAAAAGGTTCCTTCTGGTTAGAGTCTTGATTCTTTATTTCTTGGTCATTTGTCCCGAGTGATGGCTAATTTTTTTGTAACTTTGTGTGAACATGAGTTGAGACAATTCAGAAAAGCTCAGATAATGTTCTATTGTGGACTTGTGGTTTCTGGGTTGGTCTTTGATGTGAAGTTAATATAGTAGAATTTGTTGCAGGCTTGCCCGCAGCAGATGCTCCCAAGAAAATAAGTGGAGTCCACAAGCGTTGTTGGAGGTACATTCCAAGCTTATCCAACTCGACTGAGAGTATTCCAAGTGTGACTAAACCAACAGAAACTGCTCCAGCAACACCTGAAGTTCAACCAGCTTGATGCATTTCCTCCTTTTTAGGGATTGTGTTGCCTGATTTGTAATTCTCTGATGTTATTTTGATTTCTTAGTTGTACCTCCATTGAGAGAATTTTGTTCTTATATGCTAGGTTCTTATTCCCAAAAATCAGTTTAAATAGATTTGATACGCCGCTGTAACATCCTTTTGTATTGAAGTTAGAATAAAATTTTTCGGTTTTGGGCTTTCCAGTAATTTAAATGGAAGGTTTATCAAGAGAAAGAGTGAACATGATTTAGTTTGCTTTCTGTGTTCCCTGGTCATATTCTTGTTGCATATTATTTGAAAATTCTTTGCATGTCGGAGTGGTTGTCTTGTCAAAACCATAGTAGCATCTTTGATTCTGGAAGTTGTTCTTTTGGCTATCCTCCACCCATCCCCTTTTCTATGGAGGAAATTTTCTTCTTATGGTATATATCCAACTAGGATGGTGTATTATTTATCTTTTGAAATTGAAGCCTGTATTGTATTGATAGTTGTGTTCATGTACAACAAATTGGCATGGGAAGATAATGGTATAGTGTGATGTGAGTCATGTCAGTGGCATACAGTAACTCATTTGACGGACTAGTGAAGAAGCAGAAACCCATTCTACAAACTTGCTTATATCTTTCAGCATCAATATGACAGGGACACCAGTTTATTCTGTTTGGTAAGTTTCAATTTCGGATAGCGTTGTTGCTGATGTCGAATGATGGGTGTGAATTAACAGAACTAGAATTTCAGTTCTTTGCTGCAATCATCGTGTGGGATTCTGTTGCTTTCCTTCTACCACAATTAGGAGCTTCCTTTTGGGACTTCAGATATGCATAGGTAGATGATTCTATTAGGGTAGCTGCCTATGCTGGAAGTGGATTGTAACTTTGAGTATTGATTTAATCTGTTAAAATTTGTATACTGTCGTTTTCAGATTTTGGATGAGATTGTGTAGGATGATTGTAGTCCTAGGTGGCTGCTCGTGCTGGGCAGTAACTTGTAGTAACTTCTAATAGTTCAAATACTGTCAAGTTCATCTTTCTAAGCGAAAGTTCATAATACTGAATCAGCACTGCTGATCATGTCATGCTTTCCATAATAAATCATTCATGGGACTATCCCTCGAGGCTCTAATCGTGTTAATTTTATGTGCTTGCTTGTTTTGAAATATACCAAATGAAAACGAGGTTGGGAAGGAATATACAGCTAGAAGATTCATAAAACCTCTTATAACAGAAGTCTATCATTGGTGATGGATGATCTTTCTGCTGCAAGTATGAACTGTATACATTTCCTTCTTTGATGAGCTTCATTTTAACGGACACCTCAATAGTTCAATACTCATAGGTTCTCATTTAAATCGCTGCAGATTTGTTTGGTCCCTGCTCACCTATATAACTTGAAAGCAGACCAACCTTCAGGCATTGACGCCAGCTTATCTAACGCCTATAAAAGCATTCAAGGAAACATTCAATTGTAGAAGATGGTACTCAGTCTTATTGTGATTATAACTCGGAGAGCATTATCATCTGAACTAAGCCAATAATGCTAGGAAAAAAAAAAAAAAAAAGGAAAGAAAGAGGTTCTTGTTCCAAATGCTAAAATTCCAGTTCTATCATGTCAAATAGACAAAAGCTTTCCAGGTTTTTCCTCTGGTTCTTGTTTTATGTAGATGTATTTTTGTTAAGTTCAGAACTTAAGATATGTCATTATCTTGTTTGTATAATTGATTCAAAGATAACATGCATGTTTGTAGCACTTTCCAAAACCTTCACTTATCAATCGGTTACAACATTTTATAAGCTTAAACATGCATGTTATTTTGCTAAGTTAAGAACTGAAGATATATCATCATCTTGTTTGTAGAATTAAATTTGGTCTTGTAACAACATGGGAGAGAGGAAAGTGCTACAAAATCTGTAACCATTATTATTACTAGCCTTCCTTCACGCGTGTGCAATATCATTTATGAGTTATCAAAGAATTATAATAAAACACTATAGAGATATTATGATTAAAGCATATAGAAAACTCTTGCCAATTACATACATTCGACCATTAAAAACATGAAGTCCAACTCCCATTCATAATTAAAAAAAAAATTAGAAGAATATTGTCGCTCTTCCAGAGTATAATTCACATTCTTCTAGACTATCAGTATAGACCTTATTTACAAAGTCGTAAACAAATATGCTATTATACAATTGACATTGAGGTTGGAAAGAGAAGTAACCCGGACTAAGAAATCAATCATCTCTTCATGACACATGTAATTAATGTTTGAAAAATAAAAATTATATCTAAAATAAAAATATTAGAAGAATATTGTCGCTCTTCCAGAGTATAATTCACATTCTTCTAGACTATCAGTATAGACCTTATTTACAAAGTCGTAAACAAATATGCTATTATACAATTGACATTGAGGTTGGAAAGAGAAGTAACCCGAAAGCCTTAACTGATTCAATACATTGCAAGAAAAGTAATCAAAAGACATCTTATAGAGTAGCCAATTAGGTTGAAAAATGAAACAATTAAAAATCCTTGGGAGATCTCTGGACTCCAACAATCTCTTTATCCTTCACCAATCTTGATTTCTCTCCTTTTTCAGTCATTGCATACCACAATAAACCTAGTCCTCTCTGAAAAAAGTAACATAAATATTAGCTAGAGTTTAAGACGAAAGATATAACAACATCTCACTGACTCACTATATCAGCTATATGAGTTAGAGTTGAAGCAGAGATTCAAAATGGAAAAGAGCACAGGAACAGAGAAAAACTTCACAGCCAAAATGTCTATTCCAAATGGAATACGCACTTTCACACAAAAACAGTTCACAATGGAATATACACTTAAAAACAAAGAAAGCAAATAAAAGTGAGCGAAACCATTACAATAATTAGAAAAAAGTGACAACATGTTACTATATGAGTAAAATATATAAGTAAAACTCATTAAAGGTTACGGCTACAAATAAACATTAAGTATTCAACATACCTTGTTGGTTCACACTAACTTGAAGGTAGCAAAATCTCTTTGTACACAACATTTTTTGTAAACACACCTTCCTCGCCAACTAATGGGCCATTCTTGACCAACACTTTGGTAGTAGCTTCTGAAACTCCTCGTGATAAAGTCACGTATAATTGTCCATGACTGAATACATGATCCGGAAGGTAGATGCCAACATTTGGTAATGTTTGCCCCTGAGATTTGTTTATAGTAAGTGCAAAACACAACTTCACAGGGAATTGCTTTCTTATCATCTCAAAAGGGAGTCCAGATATATCGCCGCTCTGTATAGAGATTCTAGGTAAGAACACTCTAGTTCCAGTATATTGACCACTTAAAATCTCTGCATCAATTAGGTTGTTGTATGATCCTCGACACGTCAATCTCGTACCATTGCACAAACCCATTTTTGGGTCAATATTTCTCAAAAGCATAACGGGGGCACCTTGTTTTATAGTTAACTGATGCGGGAGCATACCAGAAGGAGAAATTGAATTTAAGAATTCTTGTTGGTACAAATTTCTATTGTCATCCTCAACTGAGTCGAAAGAGTACAGGATGCTTTCCGGTCCTGGAAGTCGCTTTACAATCATCTCATTAAATACGTCAACATCATCATTCTTTGGAGTAATTATTCCCTTATCAACCATGTAAGATGCATCATTTGCATGAGCTTCCAAATTAGGAAAAACTTGATCGACCGACTGATTGATTGATTCTTCACCCTCCTCCCATGGTATGATCATACATGACGGTAATTGAATCATGTCTTCAATAACAGATGGTTGTTCTCCATTACCAACATTAAGCAAAAACTCAGAGAAATGTGGATCATTGATGGATCGCATATTCTGTCACAAACGAAGAATCTTAACATCTTTCCAAAATGATGCCTTAACCAAACTGACATGAACCATATGAGACCGTGCTCCCTTACGGACAACAGGAAGAACTTGGCGGAAATTTCCCCCAAGTATAACAACTTTATCTCCAAATGGCCGCTCATCTCCGGTTATAAATTTAAAAGTTCGATCAAGAGCTTCTAAGGAATATTTATGCATCATTGGTGCCTCATCACAAATAATCGCTGATGATCTCCGTATCAACTCGGTTAAATCAATTTGTTTACTAATAGAGCAATAAGATGATGCATAAGGATTAAGTGGAATTTTAAACCTGGAGTGTGTTGTTCTTCCACCTGGCAATAATGTTGCTGCTATTCCGGACGTTGCAGTTGCCAGTACAATATGACTGTTCCTTCTCAATGATGCCAATAATGCACGATATAAGTATGTTTTTCCCGTCCCTCTTGGACCATAGACGAAAAATATGGCAGTCTCATGACACTTAATAACAAATATTATCGTTTGATATGCAGAACCTTGATCCTCATTTAAATGATGAATCGCATCGCGGTCTTGTTGAGGAATGATAACTGAAACTTCATCTTGTATTATCCTAGGCAATGTCGCATCTTCACCATAATCTTCAGTCATTTTAGGCAAATCATAATCAAGAACATTTTTACCATGTTGCAACAACAGTCCGTTGAAGTCTCGTAAAAGCCTGTTTGTCATGCATGTGTTTTCTGTCGTACTGGTAGAGGCATAATCTTCAATCATGAATTGATAAAATTCATCCCATAAACTTCGTACCCCATGAGGCTCGCACCTGAGTATATATATACATTTTTGTCATGCATGTGTTTTATATAATCTTCAATTTTTGTCATGCATATGTTTTATTATTATTACATTTTTTCCTTTAATAACCTTGGTTGTTTTGATGACCGTGTGGATGATAGAAGGGCATATATGACAGTTCATAATTTGGTGAAACATTCCTGTTGTCGGGCTTTCTAACAGTAGAGATTATTATTATTATTAATTTTTTTTTTTCGATAAGTAATCTGTAACCAATTGATAAGTTAAGGTTTTGGAAAGTAACACAAAGCTCTTTTTTTCCTTGTTGTCTCTGTCACTGTGCCCACAACTGGAAGCCATTAAAAGACCTTGCAAGTCTCTTATTGTTTGATGAGTCCTTTAATATTTTCCCTGGGTACTCTGATCTCTACCCTACCAGCCTCCTCATAATTCGCCTTTCATCCTGGGCCTCTCTTCTCTTTTTCAGCTAACCAGTCACCTCTTCTTTTCTTTGTTTCTTGCATCTTTCTACTTTCAACAACAACATTGCTCATAAACTGACACACATAAACACACACCAAGACAGTGATCGAGGTTTGAGATCGAGACACTTAGAGACACAGACATTGATTTTTACATTAAGACACAGAACTCAAATGCCACCTACTCCTTAACCACACCCACATTATTCTCTATAAAACCGCAAATGCTTTTCTTCTCATTCTTCTTCTACTACTGCTTCTTCTTCCACTGAGATTGTCTGTCTGTTTTTTTTTTTTTTTTTCACCAATGATGATGTTGGCTGTTGTTGAAGCTGCGCAGAGTCATAGGCATTCTGTGAGTGACGTGTCGGTTTCGGATGAGTCCACGTTTGATTCATGCGGGTCGGATTGCTGCTCTTCGGAGGGTGTGGATTTGGAGAGTGGGGTTTTGGAGCTGAAGAAGCAGCTGGTGGTGCAGTTGAGTAAGGTTGAGAGGATTTGCAGGATTTGCCACTTGGGTTTTGAGGGTGGTGGGTTGGACTCTTCTGGGCTTCCAATTGACTTGGGCTGTTCTTGCAAAGGTGATCTGGGTGCTGCTCATAAGCAATGTGCTGAGACTTGGTTCAAGATCAAGGGTGATACGTGAGTAAAGTTCTTATCCTTTATGTTGAATTCTTGGTTTTTGGTGTTTTTGTTGCAAGTTCTAGATACCCAATTGCCCCTAATGGAGGATTTGGCTTGTTTTTGGTGAAATTTTTCTCAATCATGGACTTGAGGACTATATTTAGATTTGCTCAGCTGAATTCTCAGTACTCTCTGCATTGTGCATTTACTTACAAAACAATCATCTTAAGTTTTTAAGAATAATGCATAAAAGATCAGAACTCCGTTTGTCTTCTCTGAATTTAGCTTATTCAAATGCATACTAGTCTTGTAGTTCCTTTCCTTAAATGCAATAGTCACCATTGTTCTTGTTCTTATGGAGTTTTGGTTCTTACTAGTGAGTTGAATGAGATGAAACACATGTAAAATGGAAGGCATATAAATATATAATAGCTATGTAGATGACGAAGAATCATGTGGTCACTATTTGTAAATCTATTTAATCCTAAAGATATGGATCAGTATGTGTAGTTTTTCATAGTCACGTGTGATGTGGGATTAGTTTTAGTGCAGACTGGAGAGTATGGGGTCCAATGCAAACTTATTGACTTGTCCATAGTTGCTAGAGTAGAGTTCCATTAGTTGTCAAGGATGCTTTGCTCACATAACTGTGTTTGAGTTTAAAAGCTTCTGCTTGTACTGGTCTATCCATGTTTCTTATAAAGAACTAGATGGCATGATGCATTGATATCTACAAGTTGAGTTTGCTTATGACAATGAAGATATAGCTATGTGTGGAGTTCCCCTTTTGCCTTTCTTAGTTATAACTTTGGAAGAGATACTTTGCTGAAACACTTGGATCTTGCATCCTATCATCTCCCAGAAGAGAGGGAGGCACTATTTGGTAAAGGAACCAAACTGAAGAGCTCAACGTACATGAACTGCTGACAAACAAGAGAATACTACTTTTAATGTGCCGATTTGATGAAAGAAAGAAAATGTCAGAATTCTGATAATAGGAAATGTAGTTTAATAAGCTTGCATTACTTGAAAACACCATAAGGTAAACCTTTACAAGGAGAAGGTTAAGACTTGCTTTATTAGGCATTGTATCTGTTATGGATATGCAGATAAGGCCTGCCACTTTTGGCACAGTTTGGCCCTCCAGAATGCTAATGGACTGACATGTTGATGACAGCACCTTGATAGTTTCTTCACGTTGGATCACTCTTATAGTATTTGTACAAGTCAACATATAATATCCTCTAAACTTGCTTTCTTATCTCAATTGATATTGTATTAGTAGGTACGTGAATTCTTTCTTCATGGCATACCTGACTCAAATTGAGTTCATATTCTTGCTGCACCGCATACCTGCCTCCATTGCATTCATATCCTACATTGTTTAGCTTCTATTTTTGACTCTGTTTATTTTCCAGTATCTGTGAGATCTGTGGTGTCGTTGCATTCAACATAGTTGGCGAGCAGATCAATGAGGGAAATGGAGCCATCGCTCCAACATCCCCTTCAACACCAGCAGCAGCATCTGTGATCATGGTGGAAACCCGAACCATGTGGCATGGCCGCCGCATTATGAATTTCCTGCTTGCTTGCATGATCATTGCCTTTGTAATTTCATGGCTGTTCCACTTCAAAGTACTATAAGGAACACAACTAGGGAAAAAGAAAAGGGCTTTTCTCTGTATAAGTTAGTGCTCCATATCTCTTGGTGCTTGTACTTCTACTTGTCTCTGTAGTCTGTACCCATCCCTACTTGCCCCTACATTCATGTTTTGAAGGTCAGTTCCAAATTTGTTGGTTCTCATCTGTAATGTAAAAGGTCCTGCTTGACTATCTAATAACAAGTTATGTTAGTTTTGGATAAGTGGGTAAGAGGCTAAGAACCTGTTCTCCATCTTCATTTCTTCCATGATGAGCTCAAGGAAATATCGTCTAGCAAATAGTTTGTGCATATAATGTTAACCTTGTCTGTACATATAATGTTAATTCCTCAAGTCACTCATCATTCTAGGATCCTCTCACGACTCTACATGTAATTAGTGATAAACGTTTACTGTTTACATGTCTATTCATCACCCATCATCCATAACTCACAAGATTGAGACACTTATTGGGGTGTATATAAAATTTTGTAGAAAAAATATCACTCATATTTAATGTGAAATTGAGCATATCAGTAAAAAAATCATGAATTTTAACGAATAATAAAAAATAAAATAAAGAAGAAATTGGAACACAAAAGATACACACGAAGAATAAAAAAAGAATTCATGGGGTTTGGTCTAGTGGAAAACAAGCTGGTCCTGAATGTTAAGCGAATGCTACAGTGATACTCTTGGTAGTAAGGAGGTCACTATTCGATCATCTGCGTGTGAAAAATCTTATGGAGAGGGGCCATATCCATGTTGTTCCCACCCGACCACTATTTTTAACAAAAGCCTTTGAGCCATTAAATAAAGTTTAGACACGTGTTGCCATCTCAAAAAAAAGTAAGGAAGGTAAGGTAAAATAAAAAACTAGGAGAGGATCCGGATCCATTTTTAACGTCTAAAAAAAAAAATGTGAGCAGTAAATAATAAAAGAAAAAAAAAAATCAGTGGCTTGCTTTCCCGTCTATCTCACATACACACTAGATTATCTCCTAAAACCCTAAATCGTGCATATACCTCAATTAAAACGCTTTGGCTGCATAGTACAAATCAGAAATCCAAACCCCTCTAAATCCAGAGACACCAATCACAACACTTGGTATTCCATCTCACCCAGTAAGACTGCTTAAACCCTTTTCTGCCATCCATTCTGTTCAATTTTGGGTTTGTCTCGAAGGACTTTGTGTAAATTAATTTGGGGTTTTGTTTTGCAGGGTCCAATGGCTGCTAACAATGTTCCTACGGCTGTGGACAAGGAAGCGGTACATACCCTTTTCTTCATTGTTTCTAGTTTCTATATTATGGAATGTGAGCATGAATTCAGTGTGTAAAAGATTAGATTTTTATGTGTGCCAAGGATTGGTTTTTGGGCAAGTTTTGGGATTTTGTGATTAAATTCTTAGTGGGTATTTGAAAACCTGTGATTTCTGTGAATCTGTGTTATCATAGTGTCTAAAGATTTGGAGTTTTGTTTTTAATATGTGCAGATTTTTGGTATGGCAGAGAAGGAGATGGAGTACAGGGTTGAGTTGTTCAACAAGTAAGTTTTCTGCTCTGTATTTTAGTTGATGTCACAAACTAGTACTGGGTTCTTTGCAAGGCAGTCTTTGAATTCAGTTGATTCAGCTCCAATAGTATGAGGAAGTAGTTCGGGTGCTTCATCGCTAGGCACATTTTCTTCCATTCATTCATTTGGCTTTTGATCTGCTTCATTTCTTTCCATCAAATCTGATCTTTTTATTTGATGAGCATATCTGGTCATTGGACAACACACAATGTGCTTGAACAATACTTTCTGTACCTACAACTTTACCATCATTGGATCAGTCTGTGAGTGATGGTGTCCTTTTTCGCTGTTCTGTTATATACTTGTACTAAGCACTTACATTTTTGTTTTCTCATTTGGCGGAAAACCTTTTCAATTGCTACTGGTTTTTGTTCATGCAGTTAACCAGGTTTTGCTTATGCATTTGCTTATTTTCTTTGTTTCAGGCTTACCCACACATGCTTCAACAAGTGTATTGAGAAGAAGTATGTGAACTTTATTTTCTCCTGATTTTATGGATGTTTCTGAAAAGTTTCATCATATCTTGTTTTGGAAAATCGGTTCATACTGACACTGATAAAAAATACAACCAGGTACAAGGAGTCCGAGCTAAATATGGGTGAAAACAGTTGCATTGATCGCTGTGTCTCAAAGTACTGGCAGGTAAGCTATTGAAATGTTGACTTTTGGATTTATTGTTAGGGTTTAGATTGGGGGAAGTTACAAAAACGTTTTACGTGCACTTCCAAGTATTTTTATTACTTCATTCATCCTTAAACTCTTCATTTAGCTATCATCGAATCACCATTAATTGTTGTAGTAAAAGTGTTTTAATCGTGACTGTTGCGTTTTGTTTTTTGGTTTTTGTTTTAATCAAGTGATTCTTTAGATTGAGAATTCTGCCACAAAAGAAAGCCCCCTGCACATATTATCTTCATACACCACACTTTTTGGTGTTGCATCTATATTTATTTTGCACATACATAAGCTCAGTTTCAAGTGTAAAAAAAAAAAAAAAACTTTTGTTGTTTGCAGGTGACTAATCTAGTCGGCCAGCTGCTTGGTGCTGGTAAACCTCCTATGTAAGATTTGGACCTAGTCTACTAGAGACTCACTCTTCATTCGATAATTGCTGTTGGATTGGGGTATGTGGGACTGTAATTGATATCTTCTTACGTCTCTTTTGTTGTTGGGGCAGTTTTTGATATATGCTGCTGTTCAGTTCCATGATAGAATTGGAAATTAGTCTTCTGTTTCCTGGAACAATTGTCATTGAATTTGACTTGCATGTTGCACCTTAAAGTGTTTGGATGCTGCTACAATTTTGGTAGCAATAAAGTAGTACCTAGACTTATTCTAGCTTGTTAATGGTTCAACCCTGCTTATCCAAGTTTGTAGTCAATAATCATTTGCTGTATTGCTATTAGGATACCAACTTTTTATTTTTAATATTTTTTTTTATTTTTTTTATATATATATATTTTTATACGGTTCTCGCTTCTTCCCTTTATCTCATATAGACCCTTAAATGTAATGGGGTCCAAGTATTCAAATGAATCAAATCTGTGCTGCTGGGAAAACTGATTAGGTAAAAACAAAACTTGCCTTCATATTTTCATTTTGGTAATAGGCACCGAGTTATTTATCATACATCTGATATGTCATTTCTTATCATTTCCCACGTCATTCAGTGTTTTAGAGTTGCATTATCAAGACCATAGAACTATTCTGTCATGTTCTTTGTATTGGTCCGTGAAGTAATATTATTGAGGTCTGATTCTTCTCATCCAAACAATGTCATTAGGAGCACTGAAAGCATATAGAAATCCAATCATCATACCATACATAAAGAAATGAAACATTTCCTTTTTCGAACCCTTTAATCCGAAACATTTTGATATGTTATTGCTGGTTCTTGTTAAAACCGATATTTTGAAACCTTGTAAGCACCGAGATGACCTGAAATTACAATATCATTGTTGCATAATGAAATTTATTTAGCTGGGAACAAGGTCACCAAAACACATACCCTTGAGAAGAAAATTTAGTTTTTCAAGAAAATGATTGTTAATCCTTGTTCTTATTCCTCGTAAACAAAGGCCTGAGACCCTTCATGAAGACAAAAGCAAGTGCTGGAAGAGAAAAGGGGACATAGTACCTGATAGTACTAGCCTAACAACCAAGCCATTCAATCAGCCTTCTACTCCCATCATCTGCCTAAACATGGCCACAAATCCGAGGACCTTCTCGGCCTCTGGAATGACCTTGGCTACACTCTCCCTCTGCGAGCTCCTCTTGATCCAAGCAGAGAATTTGGGGCAATGATCTTCAAGCTTGAAGCACCCGTATTTCTCATAAGCAGGGAACCAACTTGTCATGGCAATACCTATGATGTCGACGAAACGGAAGGTCTCGCCCCCGAAGAAATCCTTATCCCCCAAAGCCTTCTCTAGAGTCTTTATAACCTCAATGAAGTCCTTCACACCAACCTCTATATCTTCTCCTTTGCCCAAAAAGATGGCTTTGCCCGCATCAAACACCTTCGTGTATACAAGTAAAGTTCTTAAAATCCATAACAAGTAATCTAGGACCATAATCTAGCACTTGTTAGGCACTTCTCTGAAAAGCAGTACAAGTTAATGACCTCGAGAATAGTTTTTCATCATTTTTCGACCAGATTAACTCAGTGCAATAGCTGCACTTGGTTACATTCTAAAGCATTTTTAGACCTGTTAAACATGCTTGTGACGATTCACGTTATTAAAGAATGAGAACAAACCTTTTTGTCGATGTAGTCGGCCCAAAACCTTGCCTGAGCTCGGCCGTAGGCACAAGGTGGGAGAAATGAGGAACATGTCCAGGTTTCATCAATGTAGGCAACTATGATGGCGGACTCGCACACTGGTTTCTCATTGTGGAGCAACACAGGCACCTTGCCGTGGGGGTTTGATGTAAGTAGAAGCTCACTCTTGCCTCCAAACAAATCCTCAGCCTGGCTTTCGTATGCAACACCCTTTTCTTCCAAAGCAATTTTTACCCTCATGCAGAAAGGGCTAACCCAACAGTCCAAAAGAGTAACCTCTGCCTTCGACATCTTTGGTATGCGCACTTCTCTCCTTATCTCTTGTGTACTTCGGCTTGTGATATCAAATGAGAAAGATCGATGTCGAAATTTATAGGAAAATGAAGTCCGATGTTTTCCATGCCTTCTATATTTTCTTGTTTTGGCCGTGGAAGAGAGGCTATCCTCTTCTTGTGAGTTTCATAGTTTAGTACGATGCCAACTTGGTTCGTGTGGTTGGAGCTTCGGAGCCAACTATGGTCACACTAGGGCTTTGTCTTACAGTGTGGAGTCGCCTTCCGGCTGGAAAAGAAATGCAAAGAATTTTCTGCCAACGGGCTGATTAAGTACAATACCTGTCCTTTAGAGCATCTCCAACAACCCTACTCAAAACTCATACTCAAACTCATTTTTTGACTCACCCAAACTCATATTTCATCTCCAACCATTTTGTCAAAACTCATACCTATACCCAAATTTTAATAATTTTATATAATTATTTAATAAAAAATGAATTATATAAACAATAAATATTAATTATATAATATATTTTAATATGTGTTGGACTAAATTAAAAAAATTAATTAATTTTAATTTTTTTTTAAAAATTAATAAGTTGTTATTTTGCAAGGAGATGAGAGAATGTAGGGGTGGATTCGGTTCCATTCGGTTCGGTTTTTGACCAAAATCGAGAACCAAACTAACTAAAAATTCAGTTCGGTTCGGTTCGGTTTTTTATTTTTGGAGGGAGTGAACCGAAAACCGAACCAAACCGAACGGTTCGGTTCGGTTCGGTTTTTTTTCAGTTTTTTTTTTTTCCAAAAAATGTAATATTAAATATTTATATTTAATAAAAACTTTGTGAAAAATTCAAAACTTGCTAATTCGACAATTCAAGTAGTTGAGTTTTTTTTTTGTTCCTGATAGTTCCTTATTTTTATAAGCATACGCATACAATCTATTGGTAATATTTATGACAACAAATCATCAATCTACAAAAATTGTAACCACCAAAGTCTTAACTTTTAAAAATTCAAACTATGACATCATAATTTAATATTTTTAAATTAAAAAAATATGGCCTTGGATTTTTTAGGCAACACAACACTCTTAATATTTTACCTAGAGTCCTACACGGACATTTTGAATATTTTGACATGCACACAACCTCACACAAAAACAAAATAAAATATAAAATATTAATAAAAAATTAAAATATATAATCATAAAACCTAAAAGCACATTAATCAAATCAAATATTTAATAATAAAATACAAAATGACATCTTTTTAATGAGAATTCGGTTTTTTTGGTGCGGTTCGGTTTTTCACAAGGTAAAACCAAAAACCAAACCGAATTGATTCGGTTCGGTTCGGTTTTTTTCGGTTTCGGTTTGGATTTCGGCTCGGTTTTTTTCGGTTTTCGGTTTCGAATGTCCACCCCTAAGAGAATGTTTGGAATGTAAAACAATGAAGAAGATGAGAGGTATTTATAGATTTTGTGGTATATTACTATTCCAATGGGCAAATTATTTTATATATTTTTCAGTATTTTTTTTTCCTATTTTCAGCTATTTTTTATGCTTAAATATGACGCGGTCCCGCCCATCAACAAATAGGTTTCCTTTTTCAATTCATCTCAGAAATGGGTTGGGTTTGGGGAAGGAACTCATAATTGGGTATGAGTTTCAATGGTTGGAGATCAAATATTTTGGGTTTTTGGTATAGGTTTGGGTTTTTTTCCTACTTGTTGGAGATGCCCTTACAATGCTTCAAAACTTAAATCGCCAAATATTTAGCTGCAGGTTTCATTACTTGATGTGATCTGTTTCTTCCACAAAATAGGGGTTAACAAGTTACATTGTCATCATATACATACCGATTACTATTACCATGGAAGGCAGAAGGCAGTTGGTGAAGTATACTCGTGCCTACTCAGGCTGGTGCTCTAGTACATACTACATAGTATGGGCATTCATAGCATCTCCAAAAGTTTCTTTAAAATGAGGAAGACATGCTTGCCTATGCCCTCCTCTTCCAATCTCTTCATCCTCTGAAGTTGCCTTCTAATTAGCTACTGAGATACACAAACTTAAGTAACAATCTAACACTTCATCTCTTTGTGTTCATCATTCTTGGCATAACTCAATAATTAAGCACTAATGGGTATATTGATGCATCAAATCTTAGTTCAGAAAGTGATATGATCTTAAGGCCATATGAGAAACTCAGAAACCTAAACCATATTGTACCTTATGTTATATGAATATACAAGTGGAAGCAAAACAAGTATTGGGAATTCGTTATACGAATATATAAGAGAAAATTGGCGAACTAGTTTGAAGAATAGAAGGGGAATTTAGACCTATACACTTGGAGCTTTTTGGTTTTTCATGGCTTCCAAAGATGCCCCTTCTTTCAGAATTTCCTGCGCGTCATTATCCATCCCTAGGATCTTTAGGGCAGCAGCTTGAAGATAGAAGGCAGTGGACCATAAATGGTGTAGTTTTAGAGCATTCATACTGTCTTTAAGAGCTTCTTCTGCCCTATCAGTCATCAAGTAACACAAGCAACGTCTAACAAACACAGTTCGCGACTCCAAGCTCCCACTTGTAATGAACTGAAGTGAAAAGCAAGAAAGACCATTAAAACAGAAAATAGCGAGAGATCTAGAATATGTAAATATTCATTCCTACTTCCAATCTGCGTCATATGCATAGCAGTCAGCTGGTTAAGCTAATAAGTTCGAAGGAAGTACCACTACTAATTCTTAGAAAACTGAGTTATGAGAAGCCATAACTTCCTATTTGTAGCATAGCTATGACAAAAGATTGTATCAGCAATGATTTCAACTATATGAATGCATTTGATGGCAGATCCTAGCTGTGAGGAACACAGTTCTTTTCTGAATTAGTGATCCTTACTTTTGTGTAGAAACCTATTGCTGAAGTAAAGTCTTTAGCTCTAAATGCAGCATCTCCCTGCCTTCTGCAATTCAGTGCTTCTCGCATTGGATCTGTCCACATGTCGAAGGAAGGCTGCAAGGCAACTTAAATGTAAGGGCAGTGCAATGCAAAGAAAATGAGACATAACATTGTAGACCCCAGGTGAGCAAAATAGATCAAGAATACAGAATATTGTAGTGTTAGGATTGAGTGTGACTAACTTCCTTTTCAGCCTCAGATTCAACATCAGCCTTGTATCCAGCCATCTCCAGCAGTTTATGTATTGCAGTAAGATCCAATCTCGAGCAAGCTTCACCTAGAGGTGACAATTGATTCGGAGCCACATTTGGGTGTGGAATATCCATCAAAACGAATGATGGAACCTGCTACAAAACCTCTACATCAGATATATATACACACACCTTCAGGGAACAAGATTTATCGACAAATGAACTTGTCCTCTAATTTTCCACTAAATTTGAACTTTATACCCACACAAATAACAAATTACCAAATAAATAAAGGAATAAGTAAATATTGAAAGCTGCATCTGGAACTAGCAGTGGTAATATTAGTGAAACCTAATAATGTTGGGATACAGAATCCTAATGATTTTTGGATTATAGAATCCTAATCCCTAATCCTATGAGGAGAAGGTTAATTGAGCGAGGTACATTCTACTCTTATATATACCCGGCCTCCCTTACAGTCCTCACTACACACAAATTCTAATTGGATCATCAAGTTTTAGTTGATTTGCTTGCAGGGCCATGACCTCTTCTCGCGATGAGTTCTTTGATTCGCTTCTAATTGTGATTAGGATGGCTTAACTTTCGAAGGTAATGAATATACATGGACGGGCCGGGCAATAATGGCATCAAGTACATGTTTGATTGGCCACTATATGGATTGGAAAAACTTATTTCCACATTTCAGGTATCACATTTTACAGATGGAATATTTTCACATTACATTTCTATATTTAGTAGAAACCAAGTGAAAAATCAACTCCATATTAGGGCATTCACTTGAATTTTTTTCCCTTCTACTAATGTGATATGAGAATATTTCATCTGAAAGATGTCAACCTGAAACATAGAAATGGTTTTGTCCAATCTCCTCCCTCTATCAAGCCTCTCTGTGATGTCATTATTTGCCATCCACGTAAATTGATTACCCTGAAAAGGTAAGTCGTCCATAACACAACCCAGTGTTCCTCATTCGACGAATCCAATCGCGGTGGACTCAGTTCGGTCAAGATCAGTCCTCCATCACTAAAGCACGATCATTACAGAATAAATAAAGTTGGCATACCTCTGTTTCTTTCTGAAGAGGACTGAGGGCATTCACAAGAGACTTAGGATTTGGTCTCTGACAAGGATCAAACTGCAAGCATTGTGAAGCTAAACACAAGAGCTCAGTTCCATCATCTTTTGAGAAATGATCCACCAAGCATGACTTCATAAGCATCAGGAAACCTTTGTCGCGTATTAGTTCTACTGCCTTCCAGATAGAAATATGAAAAGTAATTAGCTAGCTTCTTCATATGATAAACTGGTACATTTGAGTGGAATTGTAATCAAACATATTTAATCATGAAATGAAACTGAGAAAGAACCAAATGGCTTAAAGGAAAAGGAAAGTTACATGGCTTGGGTGGGTATGCCTGCCACTGAGCAGATCAAGCAATAAGGTCCCAAAGCTATAAATCGAACTCTCTGGTATCACTCTTCCTACCAAAGAAAAGGACATATATATGTTTAGTCAGAAAAGACTATTGCTTTGATAAATGTGTTAGGGCCTGTGCATGAGAATATGAAAGACCAAGCCATTTGCAATCAGTATGCTGCTACTCCAACCTCACTTTGAGTGTGATATTCAAGGTCCATCCACATATATTTGGTCCTACTTAGGAAGATGAACAGTATCAAATAAATACATTATCCCTTTTGTTTTCAAATTTCATCATGCAAAACAAATCATGACTAAGCTAGGTAAACATGCATGCATGCATCCCAACAGGCGAAAACTAGAGGAGGATCACATGACCTTGATCACTTAGATGAAAATGCATCTTAATACATCTCCACAACTCATCAGTTGAGGTGTGCTTAGCATTTTTGAACCGTCTTTTTCTATCTTGTGATTGTTCCAAGTTTCCAACACAAGTTACTAATGTGATAAAACTGAATTCTGTTTTGTATTGGACGACTAATATACCTGTCCTGGTGTATTCTGGAGGGTAAGCCAGGTTGGAGCTGTAGCTCTTGCCATCTTTGCTACTCTTTATAAGGCCAAAGCAGGACAGTCTGGGATTTCCTTTCTGTCAATTCCAGAATGAGTTCTGTGAGGAACATATGGCGAACAAAAGACTACTTAAAAGTTACAAGGCTAGCTACTAGTCTACATCCGATCCAAAAGAGAAAAAGGCCCCAATTACCTGATCAAACAAAACTCTAGAAGCATTAAGATCATGGTACAATGGTCGCCCTTTGCCGCTGCAATACACCAAAGCTTGTGCCAGATACAGAACCACTCGCAACCTCATAGTCCCTTTCATGGGGTGGGACTCCCCTACACAAATTTAAAAGCTAGCTTGGTTACTTCAAGAAAATTATCTCAACATAATTAAGTTAATCAGCTACCAGTTCAAAGTTACAAACTTAAAGCCAAATTAATTCAGTTTGATAGTGGAGATCGATGAGCTTACTGTGGAAAAGATGCTTAGAGAGAGTTTGATTAGGCATAAACTCAGCCACAAGCACTCTCTCATTTCCTTCACAGCAATACCCTATCAAATTCGCCAAACGTTTGTTCCTCAGCTGTCCCACAGCTCTAGCCTCAGCCTATTTATATAACCGAGCGCTTAACTCTCTCATACAAAACTTACACATTGAACTTTCTGTAAGAACAAGAAGTTAAATTTAGCCAACAAATATACGTACAAGAAATTGGAGGGGATCAGGCCAAGCCGAGTACTTGAAGCGCTTAATGGCGATCCAACGGCCATCTTCGAGCATGCCTCTGTAGACAACATTTGGAGCTTTCTCTCCGTCGTCGGAAACAATGTTCTCCGGCAAGAATCCCCCCGTGGCAGCTTTCAGTTGGTTCAAGCTAAACTCAGGCAGCGAGTAAGTTTCCTTATTTATGTTCTCTGCACGTTACAACAAGTCAAAATAGTTCATGAAGCTGTAAAGGGAACTGAAAAGAACAAAACAGAACAGAGTATAACGAGTCACCTAATTCCGACGAGTCGTTGAGATTGGATATCGTATTTGATGGCCGGAAGCAAAGAGAGAATCCGGCACCCATTTTCTATCTCTACAAAAGCCTCTGGCTCTCTTGCAACTCGCACTAAGACAAAAAAAAAGCTGAGAAAGTGATATGGTTTAAGGGCTTTGGCAAATGCCTGGAAATTTCTACGTGCAAATTTAGTAGGAAGGTTCAGAGTTGAAACGCAAAAGCACATCCAAAGTCAAGGGAGAGCTTCCTCCACGGCTCCAATCATGCAAGGTCTCCATCCATCATACCGTAAGTCAAAGTAGTCTTACGCGCTAGGGCTACCATATCACGCTTTGATATCTACCATGAATGATAGATCACTTCCACTATGGTTTAAAATTAAGCATGGGGATGAATAAACTGATCGACCGTAAAATAGAGCCCAAAAGTTAATATTATTGACGATTAGTGACGAGAAAAGAACAAGAAGAATCCCCCAACGGGATACACAAAAAGGGAAAACTTAGAAGGATTTGGAATTAAGGTCACAACGATTTTAAAATGATTTTGACAACTTATAAAATCGACTTCATAATCCATCAAATGATATTGACTTTTGGGCTGGGAAGGTTCAATAATTGAGATGGCCAAACAGACGTTTTAACCTTAATTATCCTAATCAGAGAAGAAGAGTGGGGCTCTTTATTCTACTCCTCGTTGATTTAGGACAAATTAGGTTATATATATATATATATATATATATATATATATATTCCATGCATTCAGGAACCATCTGTTTTGTTGCGAAGCTAGCATTGCAAATTAGATCGCAAATCCCAAGAACCCCACGACCAGTAGTAAAGAACTACTGGAAAAGAGACATGCCGAATATATTCTCTCTCTCAGAGCAAACTGTGGTTTGCAATAAAGATACAGGAGTCAACACTTATCGTGAACCAAGCCTGAAAACTAGAAGGGTATCATCAATCTATCTCCCTCTTTAGAAACACATGGTTGAGGATATATAGATGGCTTTTGATTGAGGGACTAGATACCATGGGTGTCCCTCCGTGGGAGCGTGATAGATTACTGGATTCAATAATTAACATGGTAAGAATAGCCATCCCCGAGCTACCTGTACATATCATAATAGTGGACGTGACTGTCGCCAGATTGGGTTGTTTTGAGGATGATTCCGATTACATGGTGTTTGGGCCACAATTGGAATTTGTTTCAATTGGGCTTTTACCCCGAGGCCCAGAGGGGTTTAGGTTGAACCGAATCTAGTTTTTGTATTCTCCCGTTTCGTTTAGGAAAGATTTCTTGAAGGGAGAGTATCGATTTGTTACCTAATCGGATCGGGGTTATTTCGTAATAATCCAATTACACAATATACGAATTACCTTAACGGATAATAAGGTGTAAACTCTGATTGGGATAACTAGGGATTGTTTCGGGTAGCAATCCATCTGAAAAGATATCTTTGCCGAATCAGTGATTGATTCGCTGTGGACTCGATTTGGCTTATCTCAGCGTTAATTGAATGGTGATCTTGATGAAGCATGAGTTCCCTAAATCAAGAGGAAGTTTAATCCCATTTAATTTGTAGTCGATTTGATTGGAGGCAGAATAAGGAAGGGGACTCCTAGTTGATCTCGGAATTCGCCAGGCTGGATTTCCCAGCCCTAGGGTTTCATGAACCATACAAATATAACTCTTTTACAACGAAGAAATGGTTCTCAACTAACTACAAACACACACAAATTCTAGCGCAACGCTAACTTGCAAAGCCTCTCCGGAGCAACTCACGCAATTTACCTCCACCTGCGATTGATCCCATCTCGCATTCGTGTCGAGCGGTTGCTGAGCAACTCACGCAATTTGCCTCCACCTGCGATTGACCACGTCTTGCATTCGTGTCGAGCGGTTGCTGAGCCTATCGAGTCAGTCCGCTACTCCGGTAGCAATCGAGTCAGTCCGCTACTCCGGTAGCACACACCCGTGGTCTTGGTTTAGCTCTGCTTTGCTTCTCCGGATCAAAGTAAGATCCTCAATCCTCCGAGGGGTTGGGAAGAAAATCCTGTTAGAGAGTTCTATTCAGGTCTTGTTCGAGTCCTGTACGCCGGCTTAGTCAGCGCCCGCGTAACAGTCGCTTGATCGAGAAGTCAGAGTCTATTGGGAGCAGACGATAGGACGCGCCAGGGGTCGTCCGCAATCGAGTCGCACCACTCCAAAGGTGCTGGCACGCCTAAAGCACACAGAAGACACGCGAGGAGCACGCATCCTCCACCCCCAAGTGCTGACTGTTCGCCGGGTGCAAAATCCGCCACGAACATTTTGGCACGCCTAGTGGGACCTAGTGTCAAGATTGCGGGATCTACGAAGGGTCATCCTTACAAGAGGATAACCATGAATTGTTTGAAGAATTCCCATAAGGAGCTGATCAAGCATGGAACAGCTGATTGTAGGGGATTAACAGACGCTAAAGCTAAGGAAGTGTTTGGCGGGACCCTGGGGGATGAAGCAACTATTGCTGCAGCCCTCAAGGTCGTGCGAGACAGGAAAAATCGAACCCCGGTATCCACGGCACCAGTTGTCGCGACGGTGGGGGAAATAGTGGAGGTGGAGGCTAATTCTCAGGATGATAATGGCTCTCTTGGCCTTACCAACCGGGCAGCCTCATTTGGTTTCTTAGAGGAGGGGTTCGCGGACGAGTCCGCGGATCCGCCTGCGTCACCCGTCGCACCATTTACTGGGGAGACTGCATCTCCTACCGAGGTGACGGACACGTTGAGGATGTTGATTGACAAATCTTGTCGTACGGATGACATTCTGAAGAAGGCCAACAATGTGGTCGTTAATCTAAGTGAATCCATGAAGCGAATGGAGACAGAGCAGAAGGGGTTCACTGCCAATTTCAAATATCTTGCCGGACAGCAGGGTCGTCTGGCGGATAACATGGCTGCCCATGTTCGGAATTCTGATACTTGCTGGCGACAGCAATAGGAGCAGTTGGCGGCTACCAATGCCACGCTCGAGAACATGAACACCTTGATGGGACAGCTTTTTGATCGGATCGACCAGTCTGAGGGGTCTGACCGTACAAACCCGCCGAAAGATAGGTGGGGACGAGCGGCTGGCCGTGGCGGGACCGGCGGACCTAATGCTGGGACAGCCAACAATCAGACAGTGGGCAACAATCCGCCAGAGCCACCAGCGGATGTCGTGGCCCAGCTGACCATGGAGGATATCGGCAGAGTTTTTACTGAGAAGCTTAGGGAACTACAGGGGTTGCCCGACGTCGACAAGACGTACGAGAATCCATTAACTCGAGATATTAATGCAATACCGTTCCCTGCCGGATTCAAGCCAATCCACTTCACTCCATTCACTGGCCAGACTTTAGAGGATGCCGAAACGCACATTATGCGTTTTACTAATGAGTCTGGTCAATTTGCTGAAGACCCCATCGTGAAGTTGAAGCTTTTTCCCACCTCTTTGGCGGGTGAAGCCGCTGTTTGGTACAAGCGTCTGAAGCCTGGATCAATACCAGACTGGAAAACCATGGAAGTTCTTTTCCTAACCATGTTTGGGGTTGTGGAAGCAAAAATTGGGGTCAAGGACCTAGCGGAAACGGAGCAGAGATCTGACGAATCCGCCACTGATTATTTGAGAAGGTTCAAGCTGGAATTAACCCGTTGCGAGCTGGATATTCCAGAGGAACATGCAGTGAAGATGGCGATTGATGGCTTGGTGGACGAGATCCGCCAGGGATTCAGGCAGGTTCATGTGACCACCATGGTGGATCTGACCAATCGGCTAGGTCAAGAGCAACATTATGTTGATCGGTCCAAGGAGAGGAACGAAAGAAGGAAGGGGACTCTTGTGTCCTACTATCCGGGGACACTAAAACCTAAGACTCCACTTCCGACCGCTGCTAAAACGGTGGCAACTATCCAGGCGGATGCAGTTCCTAGACCAATCCTGACATGGGTTGATGATGATGAATTGGAACACGAAGTGGCAGCTATAGAGCGGACTGATCAAAGACCTTTACAGTCCAAAACCGCAAGGTTGGAGACTGTGAAGATAGTGACCCCGCTTCCAACTAAGTCAGCTTTTGAGGCATATACCTACAACGCCCACAAGGCTCCGGAAATTTTGCAGGAGTTGTTCAACTAAGGGCGTCTGCATCATGATGGCGGATTCATTCCCAAACCTGGCTACATGGCGGGGAAAACATACTGCAGCTATCACAATATGAACAATCATAATACCAAGGATTGTGTGAAGCTAAAGGATCAGCTGCAGACATGGATCAATGATAAAACCTTGCAGCTGGAGATTCCTAAGGAGCCTCAATGGGCAGCGCCTAAGACCGGTCCGCGGGTGAATACAATAGAAATCAATGTCGGTCTGGGTCCAACCCAGCAGCTTAGGAAGCAAGCTTCTAGGTTTCAGGAGTACACGTATGATGCCAGCAAGGCAGAAGAAATCTGGGAAGCTATGGTGCACCAGGGGGCACCAGAGATTCGGGAGTTTTACCAATGTCATCCCAATAATGGGGATGGCGGACATTCATGCATTTTCCATCGTTCTTCTGATCATTATACTTCTCAATGTATAGGTATGAAGGATCAGCTGCAGGAGTGGCTAAACGATGGAAAGCTGGGGTTTGCTGAGAACAAGCCTAGTCCGTGCCCAGAGTTCTGGGTCGGGGCTATCGAAGAAGAGGACATGGTGTTAGTTCCTCGGTCTAAACTTTGCTTAACCTGTAGGTTGAATACAGGGCAGCCGATCACCTACGATGAGTTTCAGGCAGCTGTGAAGGAGGCAGAGGAAAAGGCTGAGAAGAGGGCCTTCGAAAAGGCTAAGCTGGAGCATCCGCCTCCCGAAAGGTCAGGAAGGGAGAGTCACAAGCGGGTGAAGCATCACCATGGGTCCGAGGACAGTTATGCTAGCAAGGCGAGGCCCAGGCAGGATCCAAGGCCTTCCGGAGTGAAGTCAGTCACGACTGGGGATTCGTACAGTGCTGCGAATCCAGGACCATCCGCGAATGTATACATTCCGCCAGCTTCTAGGAATGATCCTAAGGCGGACAGATGGTATACTCAACGTGCTGGTAAGGCAGTCGAACTTGCTGCCGTGACTACCAGGAACGAAAGGAGGCGCTTCGGCAAAGCAAAGAAGACCTTGGCGGATCTAGTTCCGGGAAGGTAACTGGGGAAGAACTGTCGGTGCCAGTAGAGCATGTGGAGCAGGTTCACAGGCGGTACAGGGTCAGGACCAAGTCCTATGTGGATTCCAGACGGCAGCGCTCCATGGAGGCTCCACCTGCTCTTCGGAGGAGCGCTCATGACAGGTTGGCGGATCTGCCAAGATCCACTGGAGCACCTCAGTCAAGGCCAAGGAGGAAGCTGGCGTTTTCTCCGGAGCGGTCAAAAGCAGAACAATCCTCCCCAAGGAGGGCGCAGCTCGAGGCTGTTGGGAAACAGGAGGCGCCAGAGCCTCAAGATGACGTGATGGTGATTGACACCAGGAAGGGTTCCACTGTTATGACGTGGATGCTTAAAGAAAGCAGCACGTCAGTGGCTGCGAGCACGAGTAGCGTGGGGGTTCCTGCGGAAGGCGTTGTCCCCGAGGAATCCAGTTTAGCAGTGGTGGAGCCAAGCAGGCTGCTCACCATCTTATCGCAGGCCAATCCAAAGGAGCCGAAGGCGCCGACCAACTTCGTGGAGTATGCGGCCAAGAAGCTGCAGATGCATGTGCCGACAAGGCCATCCTCGGTTACATCTAGCGTAAAGGCTGGTTCTGAGGTAGGAGACGTGGACCTCGACAATGAGGACGAAATGGTCGACTACGAGGAGGAACCAGAAGAGGCGGATGTGGAGGAGATGACCATGGAAGAAGAACAGGCCGAGGACGAAACTATGGTTCATCACTGTAACATGGCTTTCATACTTTCGTCCGCTTATGCTTTGCCAGAGCCCATGCCCACTGCTCATTTTATCGATAATGAGGAATCCACCAAACCTGTTTATTTAGTACAGGAACCTGAGGATGAGAGTGAGGCGGGGGCCGAGCCTGGGGTTTTCCAGTCCAACCACCAATATTCTGAGGGGGCCGGAGACTTTTTGAGGCACTGCGTGATGTTCGCCAAGCCAACATTCAACATGTCCCAGCATATGAAACCTTTGTACGTCACAGCAGAAGTGGAAGGGATCAAGGTCCGCAAGGTGTTGATAGACACCGGAGCTGCGGTGAGTATTATTACCACCACAACCAAGGAGCAGCTCAAGATTCCTGAGAAGAAGCTCATTAATACTGTTTGCAAGGTGAAGGGGTTTTCGGGGAATGTTACTCCTACTGCTGGGGTGGTCATGCTCAAGGTAAAGATAGGACCATCCGACGCTTATCAAGGGTTCTTCGTGGCAGAAGTGGATCTCCCTATCACATGATTTTAGGGAGAGACTGGATCCATAAGGCACTAGCAGTTCCTTCATCTCTTCATCAAGAGATGATTATGTGGGATCCAGTCGCGGATTTACCAGTGCTCATCAAGGCGGATGAGCGTCCTTATTCTATAGCGGCCGTCCATTTGGAGGCCAGCTATTATAACAGAAATATGAGACCTCTCAGAGTTGAGGGGGTTGATCATAGGGGGCATCCAATCGGGGTGACCCAGAATGAATTGTCTCAATGGGGAATTGTCCAGGCTATGACAAATTACAGCCGGCCAATTTCCATTGAGCTTCTTCCCGACGTATCCAATGAGTGACGCCCTCTCACAAGAGGAGTCAGAGGCCTTTGCTTTACTAATGCAACAGTTGTCTATCTATACATTAGAGCAGATGGCCTGGGAAGGGGTGGCACTAGTAGAGTGCATTGAGGAAGAAGACATTGATGTTTTCACAGGGGTGGAAGTAATTCAGCCTGCTCCAGCAGCGTTGGATGACACTCCACCCAAGGTACGTGATTCCGTAGAGAAAGTAAACTTGGGAACTGAAACAGAGCCCATGGAAGTAGGGATTAGTCTGTACCTTGAACCAGATTTGAAACAGCAACTAATTGGGTTGCTGCAGGAATTTAAAGATTGTTTTGCAGAGAAGTACCAAGATATGCCGGGTTTGTCAAAGGAGTTGGCTTGCCATCGCCTCCCCATCAAGGAAGGATGCAGGCCAGTTAAGCAAGAGCAACGGCGGATGAATGCTGAAACCGCAATGGCAGTCAAACAAGAAGTTCAAAGCATGGTTGAGACTGGGATCATCAGACCGACTCTTTATCCGGAATGGTTATCCAACATTGTGCCTGTTAGGAAGAAAAATGGCAAGATTAGAGTCTGTGTGGACTACAGAGATTTGAATGCTGCATCACCTAAGGACGTCTATCCCATGCCTATAGCGGATATGTTAGTGGACGCAGTAGCGGGGCATGAGTTGCTTTCTTTTATGGATGGAACGGCAGGCTATCACCAGATTCCTATATATGAGCCGGACATCCCTAAAACAACTTTCCGCTGCCCCGGATTCATAGGTGCATTTGAATATCTTAGTATGCCATTTGGCTTAACCAACGCAGGTGCTACGTACCAACGTGCAATGAACGTTATTTTTAGCAAGCTTTTGGGGGACATCCTGGAAGTCTATATTGATGATGTGGTAGTAAAATCAAGGAAGAAGGAAGACCACGTTGATCATCTTCGAGGGGTGTTCACCATCATGAGAAAGCACCAGCTTAAAATGAACCCGGCCAAGTGCGTTTTTGGGGTTTGTGCTGGTGACTTTCTAGGGTTTGTGGTGCATGAGAGAGGCATTGAGGTGGCTGGTGACAAGGTCCAGGCTGTGTTGGATGCACCAGCACCAAGGAACAAGAAGGAGCTGCAGTGCTTGCTGGGTAAAATTAATTTCCTCAGAAGATTTATTTCCAACTCAACAGGCAAGGTTGCGCCTTTCTCTCCTCTTCTCAAACTCAAACCAGGAGAAGCGTTTAAATAGGGTCCTGAGCCCCAAAGTGCCTTTGACAGGATCAAGGAATACTTGGCTAGTCATCCTGTCCTTTGACCACCCGCGCCTGATATTCCTCTCAAATTATATATTTCTGCCTCTGATATTTCCATTGCAGGTCTGCTGGCTCAGGATGAGACTCTGGCGGATGGAAAGAAGATTGAATATGCAGTGTCGTACATTAGCAGGACACTGATAGATGCAGAAACCAGGTATTCACCAATCGAGCGGCTGTGTTTGGCCCTGTACTTTGCTGGTATTAAGCTCCGCCACTATATGCTTTCATTCACAACGATAGTGGTGGCACAGACGGATTTGGTGAAGTATATGCTAACGAGACCTATCCTAAGGGGTAGGATTGGCAAGTGGGTGTTAGCCCTTTCAGAATTTTCCTTGCAGTATGCGCCGCTGAAGGTTATGACTGGGCAGGCGATAGCAGACTTCCTTCTACACCACCCTATCGAGGAGGAATTCACAGAACCGTCGAAGTTTGCTAGCATGATCCGGTACCAGCCTTGGACGTTACACTTTGACGGTAGCAGTACCAGTAAATTGGCGGGTGCAGGGATTTGTATCCAGAATCCAGCAGGTATCAAGTACCTTTACTCTTTTCAGCTGGAGTGGACGTGCACCAATAACCAGGCCGAGTATGAGGCACTTCTCATTGGGCTGGAATTACTGCTCGATCTGGGGGCACAAGAAATTGAAGTACTTGGAGACTCTATGCGAATCATTAATCAACTTATGGGGGTCTACAAGTGTGTTTCTTTCCATTTGCTGCGCTACTACGAGCGGGCTATTGAGCTGCTGGACCGGTTCATCGATGTTTCCTTAGACTATATTCCCAGGGAGATGAACTTTGCAGCGAATGAGTTGGCGCAGTTGGCCACAGGAGTCAGCTTAGCCCATGGCGTAAAGGAAAGAATCCTTAAGGTAGAACGCAGAACTCTACCATCTTTTGCCATCCGCCGGGAGGACCGCGGAGAGTGGTTGGTGGCTACAGTCGAGCCTATTGACACTGACTGGCGGATACCAATCATTGCATATTTGAAGGACCCATCTGCACCATCTGAAAGAAGGATCAGATACTTAGCGACTAATCACCTTCTCAGGGGTGAGGAATTGTTCCGGAGAGGGGATGATGGGGACTTATTAAGGTGTATCTTTGGCATTGAGGCTAAGCGGATCATGAGGGAGGTACACTTAGGGGTCTGTGGTTCTCATCAATCCGGACCCAAGATGAGGTGGCTTATTCGAAGATATAGATACCATTGGCCATCTGTTTTGAAGGACTGCCATAGTTTTGCTCGGGGTTGTCAGGAATGTCAAAAACATGGACCAGTCCAGCGGATTCCAAACATTCCTCTACAACCCATTGTCAAGCCTTGGCCCGCCAGGGGTTGGGCATTGGATTTCATAGGGGAGATTAACCCCCGTTCCTCCTTACAGCACAAGTTTCTTTTGTTGGGTACTGATTTCTTTACCAAGTGGGTCGAGGCCATTCCAACAAGGAACTGTGATGCTGACACCGTCATCCGCTTTGTGTTCCAAAATATTATCTGCCGATATGGCATCCCAGAATGCATCGTAGCGGACCGGGGGGCAGCCTTCATGGCTGAGAAAACCCAAACATGGCTGGCGGATTATGGTATTCAATTCCTACATTCTTCGCCCTATTATGCTCAATCCAATGGTCAAGCAGAAGCTACTAATAAGGTTGTTATCTCCATCATGAAGAAGATGCTGGCGGATAATCCAAGATCATGGCACACTCAGCTTGATAACACACTATGGGCCTATAGGACTTCCAAAAGGACTCCTACGGGTACCACTCCTTATTCGTTGATGTACGGCCATGATGCTGTTCTGCCATTGGAGATCAATGTAGCTTCTTTAAGGGTTCGCGAGCAGCACCAGCTGCTTGGTGAGGACTATGTACAGGCCATGTTCCAGGAACATGAAGACCTTGACGAGAAGTGGCTCGAGGCCTTGGACAATATCGTCCTGGAAAAATAGAAGATCGCCAAGGCATACGACAAGAGGACCAAGGGCAAATCTTATGGTGAGGATGACTTGGTCTGGAAGGTAGCTTTACCCCTTAATGAGCCCGAACGGGGCAAATGGAGTCCTCGCTGGGAGGGGCCGTTTGTCATCGATCGTATTGTGGGCAAGGGAGCCTACCAGCTCAGAGACTTGGACGGAGAAGTTCACAGAAACCCAATTAATGGGCGCTATCTCAAGAAGTACTTTCCAAGTGTTTGGGAATATGAAGAGCCCCCGGCGGATGATGACACTGATCCAAGTTCTTCTTAATTCACCGGACTCGGGGGGCATCGAGTCAGAGCGGTACATCCGCTAGGGGTGTTTCCGCCGTGTTTTGGGGTTGCTAGTTTTTATTACAAAACTGTTAGGGTTTTGTGTTTTCCCTGTTTTATTTAGACATCCGTTTGGGGTGACTATGTTCTTGAACTTATATTTATTCATCAATTTCCCATCCTTGCCTCACGGCGGACGGGTTTTCCTCAATTCTTTGATCTTGACCCACTTTGGGGGAAACCATTTATATTTACTATCTAGTTTACTGGGCTTTGCCTGGTCTTCCGCACATCCGCGCAGCCAAGTAAACTCGGGGGGCAACCTAAGGGCAAGATCCGCTATATTTTTCGGCTTTTTCGGAGGACAGAATTTTGAAACTTTTTGAATTTTTGGACACTCCGTGGGGTTAGTCCCTTCCATCCCCTGGACTAGGGTTTTAAGGAACATCCGTTTGGGGTGCACCCTTATTCTCGCCTTTGGTAATAGGACATTCAGTACAAGTCTTGGTTTTTAAAGTGATATTTTATTTGCTTAACGAGGGGCTTTGCGGCCGTGGCTATTACAAAGGCAGAATTTAAATCAAGAGGCATATCCGCCAACTATCTCTGATACCATCTTGATACGTAGGGCATATCCGCCAGCCCTTCAATCTGGAATTCCGCCGAGCGATTGGAGCTTGAGGGTTGGTTGGCAGAGTCAGTATTGGTTTCAGAGCAGAGTGGCGGATAGGGGCTCGCTACCTTGAATCCTTTGTAGTTCCAGGAGCCCAATAGACGAGCGACATCTTCTCCGCAGAGGAAATGCATATCTCAGGTCCGGAAGAAGACCACGGAGACAGAATTCCCTTCATAACAAAGGAGATGGCGGGTCTACTGAGGCTTGACCATCCTTACGCCGGCGAGGCCTTGACTCAGGTGAAGACTGGTGGTACCATGAGGCGTGAGGAGGGTACCCGAAACTGCATCCGTATTAGGCCTCCGGCCGACGCGAGCAGAGAGGTGCCGAATCAGCAGCTACCAATCTGTGATCACATCCGCCCGGGACATAACATGGGATGTTATGGTTCGGGATTTGTTTAACATGGGGTGTTATGATTCGGGGTGTTCAAGAGAACATCTGAACTAGATCTGGTGGAAATGATTGAGGAAGCCATAGCGGCTGATAAGAGAACCTAAGGAATGAAAGGCAGAACAACATTCTAAGGCAACTTGGGGGTTCTCAGTTTCGGCAAAGGGGCGTTGCTTTTATAGCCTCGTTGGGGAGCAATCTAAGGGCTGAGCTGGAGCGGTGCAGTTATTATGCAGTTGGGTGTTGGAACCGTTTTGGCGTTTGAATTTCAAATTTTCGGGAAACGGTTCTACAGTTCTGACAGTAATGACGAGGCAGTTGTGCAGGGTTTGATTTTTGAATCAGACCGAATTGGGCTTGGTTAGTGGACTCGAATTGTTAATTAAGTAAACAAAGTAAATACATCAAGCCAGTTCTACTAAGGGCTAGGTCTAAATTCGTACAACTGCAGGCCCAATCTCTTGATTATGGCCTTGGTCTTACTGATCCAACGATCTAGCTCTGCTGCTGCTTTCTTTGCTTGAGACCTCTCTTCTTGTAACTTGGTCGCCAGGAGCTTTTGCTGGTTTACTTCATCTGCGCGTTGGGATTGTTTCTGGCGGAGGAGGGAAATTTTCTGCTCTAGGGCTGCCTTCATGTTCTCAAGCTTGGCTATTTCGGCCGCCTCCGGATCATTAGTAGCCATGGCGACCATGTCTTTGTAGGCACGAGCAGCTTGGGCAAGGGCTGCATCCGCTTCTTGGAGCTTGGCATGCGGAAGGGATGGCGCAGATAAGCGCTCCTGCAGGCTCTTTAGTTCTGCTGGAAGGCGAAGAAGGCAGGAGGTGGCCTCGGGCTGGTGCTCGGGGGGCAGCTGCTGGAACTGACTCTTAAGAACTTCAAGGGCGGAGGAGAGTTCATCCGCCACCTGAGTATCTGCAGGATCCTTTTCTCCCAGGCACTCTAGGAATCCCCATGCCTTCTGTACTTCTGCAGGTTCCTCTTCAGAGCTGTGAGGGGGAAGGAAGAGGTCTTCAGCCAGGATGGAGGAAGGGGCAGTTTGGCCCTGGATTTCAGAACCAGATCCGCCAGGGGTCGCGGACGGCTGAGCAGATGGGGAAGCAACAATCAATCTCATAGGGGATTGATTCTGTGGCAAGGGGATCAGTGCTTCAGTTGATTCCACAGGGCCAAGGTCCGCTGCCAGTGGGGTGGTGTTGTCAGTTGCCATAATATCATCGTCCACCTGTTCATAAAAAAAGGAGGGTTAGGAGCAGTTCTAACCAAGGAAAATGGCAAGGCAGGCGGATATATATATCATACCTCAATAATTTCTAGCTGAGGGGTTTCTTCGGGTTGGACCAGAGGAGATCCTGGTTGCCCTGTTTGCCCTTGCTGATCAGGGTCAGCTTGGTCATCCGCAGGGGTTGGAAGTTGTTCAACCCGGGGGGCAATATCTGCCAAGGATTCCACACCAGCATTTTTTTCCTCTTCTGCTAGTGAGAGATCAGGTTCAGGGGAGGATGGCTCATCAGCTGCTGGCTGTTCTGCGCATTGGTTTGGTTCTTCTTCTTCTTCTTGCTCCACTTCATGAGTTGAGCTTGAGGCCAGCGGATTTGGAGTTGAAGAGCTGCCGGGTGCACCACTTGTCAATAGTAGAGGCTCATCTGCTGGGGTCTCTGCCACAATGTCATCAGGGTTTTCCCCCGCCTCCGGTCCAGTTTCTGTAACGGCAGAGAGTGTCAGGGTTGGCGTAATAGGGCGCTGACCAACTGCTAGCGCTAGACTGGAAGAAGTACCTGCATCAAGATAGCGCAGAGGGACGGGTTGAGGAAAACTATCGCCGCAAATTTTGTGAAGATTTTGATAGAGGTCCGGATAGTCCTCATCGAAACTAGAAGAGCTTGTAGAATCTTCAGAGGGGTCGGAGGACTCACCAGAGGAAATTTCGATCACCGTGGGGCCTCGGCTGGCGGCTGCAGCAAACGAGGAACGCCTCCTCCGAAGTATCTGCAAAGAGGGATAGAGTTGGGATATCTACGCCACGTAGGTATTTATGAGCTGATATCTAAAGACGCGAGGAGACTAGGGAGAAGTTGAATGCACTTACAGGTGTGTTTTCCTCCTCATCAGATTCTTCGTCCGCCTCAACGATAGTTCTACTCTTCTTCGGGGGCGGATGAGCCCCACATATAGCTTTTCGTTTCCCTCTATCCATCGGGGTTTGTCCTGATGCCTGTTTCATTAAACAATTAAGAGTTACACGAGGTTTTCTGGCGAACCAAAACAGCAGTTGGAAGCAGGGCGTATTACCTTCCTTGGGGGTAGGTCAATATACAGCGGATCGCCCTCTAGCACCTTTTGATCAGCTGGGGTAAGGTGCTCGCCCTGATTCCGAAAGAGCCTCCGGAAGTAGAAGACGGATGGCTGATTAAAGAGCGGGCCTCGCAGGTGTGCCCACCAGCACTGATATGAGCCAGTAGCATCCATAGAGGCCTTCAGGTGTGGGTAGTATTCCCAGTTTTGCAGGTCAAGAAACTCCAGGCGTGGTCTCTGGCTAACACCGGACATTGGTGGGAACTTTTTGCTATTCCGCCACGCCGAAAAAAGATTCATACTCTTCAGTGGCGGGTATGGCAGGATTTGAGTAAGGCCGAATTTTCGGGCAAAGAAGTGAGGCGCGTAGACCTCGTGGCTAGGATTTTTCTTGTCACTACAGAGGAAGGGAAGGTCCGCCATGGAGGTGCAGTGAATGAAAATCCTTCGACCTGTAGTTCTTTGTTCACTGGATGGGAGGAAGCCCCGGAGTAGTCCGCGCGGATACCTCAAATGGATCAGCCGCTGTGCCTCTGCGAAGAACTCACTGGCGGTTGTGTTGAAGAAGATGTCGAGGCAGACAGCGTAGCTGAAGTCAGGACTAGGGGCGCAGCCGACATATTCTTGCCCCACAACTTGATCAGGCTTAGGATCCCCCTTCATGGCTGGAATGAGTTGGGGAAAGTGCATCTGGCACCAGATATCTAGGATCTAGAGCGGACCAGATTGAGCACAATCCATTGGCTTGGCGGATATCTGGTGCAGGCAGCGGTAGAGGTGTGCTAGAACATATTGGGCGAGGCCAATTTCGTGGCCGGCATAGATTACCTCTGCCATACGGTGGTAGAGCTTGGTCATCTTGTTGGTGTTGGAGCAGAACACAAACTTGTTGAGCCAGAAAGACAGAAAGGCTATTCCGCCGAGCGCATTATCCAGCTGGGAGGTGTCATCTTTCCACTTCTCGAACCCACCGACGTCGACCGTATTAATAGTGCTCCGGGGGACTATCCTTTCGGGGTAGTTGCTCTCATCAAAGGGTTGGGGGCCGAGCGGGAACCCGAAGCCGGCATAGAGGTCTAGCAACGTCACGGAAGCATGACCGAATTTGAACTCAAAGGCGTTGACTGTGGGGTTCCAGAGGCTGATCAGCGGAACGAGAGCGCACCTGTTGCCTCCTCTTGGGCTGAGGCTGAAGCAAAGTTTGATCACATCAGCGACCCCAGCCTTCCTCCAGATTTCTTTGTCGAGGGGGAGCCGTGCTGCGTACCAGGCTTTCATATAGGGCTTGACCAGAGGCCAGGCGGAATGGTTTACGGCGGCTTGGTGGTGGTTGGTTTGAAAATTTGGGCATTCCACCAGATCTTCAGAGCGGAAAATCACCGGCAGCGGGCGTGCCGGGCCGTCGAGTATCTGGTGTGCTCCATCGTTATCATCAGTATGATAGCCCACCACATAGGGACCTAATGTGGCACGTTCCTCTTGGGGAAGACTAAGGCAGGTCCGGTCGTCAGCCCCGGAGCAGGTGATGAGAGGGAGGAGTTGAGTCTTGGCTTTATTCGCTACGGAGTAGCGGATGGTGAAGTTCTTTGATGAGGCCATTAGGTTCGAATTTGGGTTTCTTCTGAGATTGGGCTGAGGAAGAGGAAGAAGTAGTCTGAAGGAGAAACCAAAGGTCTCAACTTGATTTATAAGAATCCGAAAGGGGTTCTCGAGTTTTGAAGCGCTGGGTTTTGCAGCAATCAAGGGTTTAGGTGAACAGTGATACCGTTTCGAATTAGGAAGTCGTGATTGGTGAGCAAACGGCGCAACAGTCCAAATATTTAAATGCTGCGGATGGGCCGGCGTTTGGGGCTCAGTCTCTCTTCTATTTCGTTGAAGCTCTCAATATCGAAGACTGGGGGGCAATGTTTGGGCCACAATTGGAATTTGTTTCAATTGGGCTTTTACCCCGAGGCCTAGAGGGGTTTAGGTTGAACCGAATCCAGTTTTTGTATTCTCCCGTTTCGTTTAGGAAAGATTTCTTGAAGGGAGAGTATTGATTTGTTACCTAATCGGATCGGGGTTATTTCGTAATAATCCAATTACACAATATACGAATTACCTTAACGGATAATAATGTGTAAACTCTGATTGGGATAACTAGGGATTGTTTCGGGTAGCAATCCATCTGAAAAGATATCTTTGCCGAATCAGTGATTGATTCGCTGTGGACTCGATTTGGCTTATCTCAGCGTTAATTGAATGGTGATCTTGATGAAGAATGAGTTCCCTAAATCAAGAGGAAGTTTAATCCCATTTAATTTGTAGTCGATTTGATTGGAGGCAGAATAAGGAAGGGGACTCCTAGTTGATCTCGGAATTCGCCAGGCTGGATTTCCCAGCCCTAGGGTTTCATGAACCATATAAATATAACTCTTTTACAACGAAGAAAGGGTTCTCAACCAACTACAAACACACACAAGTTCTAGCGCAACGCTAACTTGCAAAGCCTCTCTGGAGCAACTCACGCAATTTGCCTCCACCTGCGATTGATCCCATCTCGCATTCGTGTCGAGCGGTTGCTGAGCGACTCACGCAATTTGCCTCCACATGCGATTGACCACGTCTCGCATTCGTGTCGAGCAGTTGCTGAGCCTATCGAGTCAGTCCGCTACTCCGGTAGCAATCGAGTCAGTCCGCTACTCCGGTAGCACACACCCGTGGTCTTGGTTTAGCTCTGCTTTGCTTCTCCGGATCAAAGTAAGATCCTCAATCCTCCGAGGGGTTGGGAAGAAAATCCTGTTAGAGAGTTCTATTCAGGTCTTGTTCGAGTCCTGTATGTCAGCTTAGTCAGCGCCCGTGTAACAGTCGCTTGATCGAGAAGTCAGAGTCTATTGGGAGCAGACGATAGGACGCGCCAGGGGTCGTCCGCAATCGAGTCGCACCACTCCAAAGGTGCTGGCACGGCTAAAGCACACAGAAGACACGCGAGGAACACGCATCCTCCACCCCCAAGTGCTGACTGTTCGCCGGGTGCAAAATCCCCCACGAACACATGGAGAGACTAGACGTGATATTAGGGAATGCATTGAAACTTCAATATACTATTTATAGTTTCGTCAATCATAACAGCAATGAGCTTACTCCTGCAGCTACACCATCAATTGAGCATTTGGAGAAACTGAGGCTCAGTGGTTTGGAAGAAGCTATTCTCAGTCGACAAACCCCCTCCTGTGCTATTTGTATGGAGGATTTTACAAAACGTCCTGAAGAACTGATTACCTGTTTGCCCTGCAAACACTATTACCATTTAGATTGTTCTGGCCCCTTATTTTACATACATGTCACATCCAAAAGTCAATTTTACCAATGGAGGTCTGCTCCAAAATGGCGCCTTGAACAAGTAACAACTTTTTTGTTAACCTAGTATAAATTTAGGTTAAGCAACATAGGGAATATATACTTAAGTTTTCAATTAGCAAATTAATCCCTTTGGACTAACTGACTGTTAGATGTCAAATGTACGTATATTATGGTATGCGGTTAAAATTCAGGAACGAACGAGCGTCGTTTTGTCGTCTGATCGTCGGGATAACCAGAAAAAAAAAACGTATATTGAGTTATTGACCACACAAATACCCTTTGACCGCCGCTCTCCGAAAATCTTACTCCGCGACGGGCTGTGGACAATTTGAGATCTGAGTTGTTATGATGAAATTAGATAAAAGTGGACATTTTTATATGTGTAATCTTTTTGTTTATTGTTATCTTGCTACTCATACTTTTCATTCGGGTTTCGCCCAACAATCTATCTCGGTTAATGTAAAATAGGGGTTCTTGGGTTGTTTTTCGTTATGGGTGTTTGGTTTTTTATGAGAACCAGAGAGGGGTTTTAGCCTTATTGATGACTATGAAGGGTTATAATGTGTGGGTTTTGGTTTGTTTGAGTTGTGATAGAGGAAGAGAAAAGTTGGGGGTTTTGTTTTCTCCTGCATTGTCTTGAGAACCCAGATGGAGTTTCTTGTGGTAGTTTTGTGATATATGTAATAGTGGGTTTTTTATGGAAGGAAAGTCATAACCTTTATTGAAAACCCAGCGGTCATTTATACGTACATTTAATATCCAACAAGAATAAAAAATGACCGTTGCGCTTTCAATAAAGGTGATGACTTTATTTCTTTCCATAAAAAAATCCACTATTACATGCATCACAAAATTATCACAAGAAACTCCATCTGGGTTCCCAAGACAATGCATGAGAAAACAGAATCCCCAAATTTTCTCTTCCACTATCACCACCCAAACAAACCGAAACCCGCACATTATAACCCTTCATAGTTATCAACAAGGCAAAAACCCCTCTCTGGTTCTCATAAAAACCAAACACCCATAATGAAAAACAACCCAAGAACCCATATTTTACAGTAACCAAGAAAGATTGTTGGGCGAAACCCAAATGAAAAGTATGAGTAGCAAGATAACAATAAACATAAAAAATTCCACAAATAAAATTGTCCACTTTTATCTAATTTCATCAAAACAACTCAGATCCAGAATTGTATCTGCCAAAATCTAAACCGTCATTAGAAAATAAATCAATAAAAAATTCATTAAAACCCTAACCAAAAAGTCTAAAGTATTAATGAAATTAATTCATCGATATTCTAAATCAAAACATAAATTTGTTATGTATAATTCTAAAGAGTCCATTATCGTAAAGCTTAAAGGACGTAGAGTGCAGCGAGGTACCTCGCTCAGGTCGAAGAGGGGCGTCGATTAAAATCAGGTGGAGAGACGACGTCGGTTATTTCAGGCGGAGCGATGAGGTGGTTCTTTTCTTCTTCTTTTTCTCTAGAGAGCTTTTTATTATCATCATTATTTTTCTCATGAGAGAATTGGATGATAGAAGAGAAGGGGGCAATGATGAGGCATGGAGATGGGCTTATTAAAGGGATTAGAGTGTGAAGAGACTAATTATGAGCTGGACAATGGAAATCCAGGATTTGTTAGAGAAGGATTTAAGTGTCTGGGACGGGGCTTGGGGTGAGAGTGGACTAAAGCATAATTTGTGATGAAAATCCATAATTTGTGCATTTGGGATGAAACTTGTGAGGATTTGAGCATTTGCGCTGAAATCCTCTCTCCATCCTGCCCTCTATTGACAGCATAAGGTATCCTCGATGGTATTTTGTGGATCCAATGTCTAGATGGGACAATAAGAATGGGTTAGAGAAGGAGAAGTTCTGCTGAAATGAGAAGTTTTGCAGAACTCTATGCATGTGTGTATTTTCATAGCCTTCTATCTATCAGCTGCATAAGTGTAGTCGCTTAAGAGCCTTTAAAACGACTACCTAATTTTCAGTCGCTTAAGAGCTTCTTAAGCTACTGACTTTTACAGCCATTTGCAAAGTCTGTCGCTTAAAATGGTTTATGGCGTAGTGGTTGCTTTTAATTCCACTAAATGTTGTAGAACATGAATTCATTATGTTATGAGATTGATTAAAAGAACTTTTACATAATCTAGGAAAAATTACAGTTTTGATCATTCAAGTTTTAACTGATCGATACTTTGGTCACTGAAGTTTTAAAAATGTCTCTTTGGTCACTCAAGTTTGCCTCCAACTATCACTTTAGTCACTTATATTCTTATGGAACTGGTTCAATATCAATTTTTTTCACCGTTGAAGTTATTATACAAATGTTTTACACAATGTCTATGTAAGAACCCGTCCTAAAAATTCCCTCGGAAAATCCGAAACAAGGTCCGAAATAAAACCTAGTAACCAAATAAAAACCTCTTTGCTACCATTTCCGCAACCGGCTACCCACTGGGAACAAAACCGATTAATTCTTTTATCGCTTATTTTGTCGTAAAACCCCTTTTTAGCAAGCTTTTTACCTTTTTACTGAAAGTCAACAGTAAATATTAAGGTCAAACAGTAAATAGTTAAAGTCAAATTTACTATTTACTAATCACTTTACTATTTACCGTTAATTTTTAATATTTTACTGTTATTTTTTCACCTTTTTACCATTTCACTATTCAACCAAGTTCCTCGGCCGGCAGCAGCCGCGCCGCCACCCCACCGCCGGCAGCTCCACCACCAGAGCTAGAAACTCCTTCAACCACCTCCAATCCAACCCAACATGACCACCCCCACCTCAGGGTTCCGTCCCCGCCATCTCCGCCGCCAAAAACTCACACAGCCGCCGCGAACGACGGCCGATATGGCGGCCCAATCACCCCAAACCTGCAATTCACCAAATTCTAACAATCGAAACCTCAAACTACATTATTCGACTCTAAACATCGTCCTGAATCCAATTCCAACCTCTAATTACATCAAAAACACCAAAATCACACTCCCCCAAATTCAAATCCGGAAACCCTAGAAATTCGAATTTGAATTTCTACTTACCGAGGTTGATTCGAGTTAATTCCTTCTATAGAGTTGTCGAGCAGGACGAGGTCTTCCTTTCCTCCCCTGGAATTAGGCCGATCGATGCCCGGGGGGGGGGGGGGGGGGGGGTGGTTTCGGTTCGACACAGTCGACCCCTCTCCCGAAAAATCCAGCCGAATGGCGGCGATTGAGGCCACGCCGCCGCTACATAAGAGAAAAGGAGGCCGAGCCGGTCCGAACTTGACCGGTGCGGCGGTCCAGTTCGGCCGGATGGCGGAGATGGGTGGAGGGGAGGAGGGCTCGGGCCGGCCAATCGGGGAGAGAGAGAGAAAGGAGAGAGTGAGAAAAAAGAATATTCTCTCTATTTTTAGAATATTCTCCCGTTTTTGGAAATTTCCGTCCGTTTCTAGAAATTTCCGCTTTTACGTCATAACTTTCTCATACGAATTCCAAATTAAACCTGCTACGTGTCCACGAACTCGTTTTACCGTCATCTATTACGTCGAGAAATAAAATTCTCGATTAGGTCAATTTATAAAAAGTCAACCGTCGAAACCCCCCCCCCCCGAATCATAAAACAAATTTCCGAACGTCAAAATTAACGTAGAACTTTTAGGGGGTAATTTTGGGTCCGGGTCGTTACAATCTCCCCCTCTTATAAAATTTCGTCCTCGAAATTTACGTACCCGCCAAGAATAGAAACGAGGGTATAAACATCTCACTGCTCCATGCTTATAAAATCCATGGAATACGACTTGTAGGATTTAGAATTAAAAGAATCGTTAACCCCAAACCATACAAACATAGGCAACCGATATTTAATAAATCATTCAATTAACATTTTTCTCGTCATCTAAGATTTAGCACAATTGATCAATTCACCATCTAGTAATTTCATTTGGGAATTATAGACAAGTCAGTCCCTAGCGATAAGAGAATGAGAAACCAATCAGGTTTCTGATCATCTATGACCTCACTTAGCCACCACTCATCATTTAAATACTTGAAATACAACTTATTGCTTAGTGAATCTTATCTCAGTTTACTCAGTCGATTCACTTTCCGAAGACTAGAAAGGTAAATTAAGCCCCAAACAACCATTTTCAGCCTTAAAACATTCAAATTATCCAAAAAAAAATCATAACCAGTTCTTTAACAAGATCCTAAGTCACCAATTTAACTACATATTCCCATCAACTCTGCAGGTTCCACTTTGAGGGAAAATCATACCCGAAAATTTTGGCATAACCTCCCTTAAAATTGGACAACCCTACCTGCAGAAAATTTCAAAGTAACACTTCTAATAATAATCCATCCACTTCAGATACCACTGTAAGAACCCGTCCCGGAAATTCCCTCGGAAAATCCGAAACAGGTCCGAAATAAAACCCAATAACCAAATAAAAATCTCTTTGTTCCCATTTCCGCAACCGCCCACCCACTGGGAACAAAACCGATTAATTCCTTTATCGCTTATTTTGTCGTAAAACCCATTTTTAGCCAGCTTTTTTCCTTTTTACTGAAAGTCAACAGTAAATATTAAGGTCAAACAGTAAATAGTTAAAGTCAAATTTACTATTTACCAATCACTTTACTATTTACCGTTTATTTTTACTATTTTACTGTTATTTTTTACTTTTTTACCATTTCACTATTCACCCAAGTTCCTCGGCCGCCCTACAGCAGCCGCGCCGCCGCCCCACCGCCTGCTGCACCACCAGAGCTAGAAACACCTTCAACCACCTCCAATCCAACCCAACATGACCACCCCCACCTCAGGGTTCCGTCCCCGCCATCTCCGCCGCCAAAAACTCACACAGCCGCCGTGAACGGCGGCCCAATCCCCTCAAACCTGCAATTCACCAAATTTCAACAATCGAAACCTCAAACTACACTAATTCAATTCTAAACATCGTCCTGAATCTAATTCCAACCTCTAATTACATCAAAAACACCAAAATCACACTCCCCCAAATTCAAATCCGGAAACCCTAGAAATTCGAATTTGAATTTCTATTTACTGAGGTTGATTCGAGTTAATTCCTTCCATGGACTTGTCGAGCAGGACGAGGTCTTCCTTTCCCCCCTGGAATTAGGCCGATCGGTGGCCGGAGGGGGTGCATAAACCAAGCAAGTTAGCCCCTAGTTGCGGAATTACTAGTAGCTTTTAAGAAAAAAAAGTAATAAGATCGGAATCTCCAATATTCTCTAAATAGAAGGTTTACTATCTGTTATCCTTTAGGTCTAACTAAACATCTCTATTTATAGAACTAGAATCCATAACTAACCTGAAGACTATTCCCTAATCTAAGTAAGAAACAGAATTCCTAACATGGTTAAGTATGAAAACTAACTAAGTTCCTAGTAGGATTTGGATACACCTGTATCATGGCTCCCCCTTCTAGAAACTTAAACTCCTGTTTAAGTTAAAACTGGAGATGAGGAAACTCAAGAGTTCACTTTTCTTTGCTGAACCACTTAGATTGACTAGGAACTTGACCGGCGGGTCCAATACAAAATACTGCTCGTTCCCCTTGACGTGTCTTTGTCACTTTCTGCTCCAAAATGCAATCCTCTTTCAATGGCTCCTCTCTATCAAACCACAAGTCATCGACAGGTGGTAAAACAACCTTGTCATCCCCATCATCATCAAGTAATGGTGGTTCAAACAACTTCAAGTACTCAGCATTGATAACTGAGTACATGTCTAAGTATGGCGGCAAGTCGAGTTTGAAGGCATTGTCGCCAAACTGTTGCAGAATACGGAAAGGCCCGTATCGAAGCGGCTTCAACTTCTTACCCTCACCTTTCGAACGTTCCTTGCTCAACTTCAACCATACCAAATCACCAACACCAAAGTTACAAGGTACTCGATGCTTATCATGCTTGGCCTTGTACCGTGCTTGTGACTTCTGTAGTTGGGCTTCAACAGTCGCATGTATCTTACTGATTTTCTCCAAAAACTTCTGAGCATTTAGTCTTTCACTAGCCACCTTCCCATGATGATCCGTTCCTACAGTAAAGACCATATCAAACGGACTTGAAGGCAGTTAGCCATAGCAAGCTTCAAATGGAGATGTCCCAGAAGAACTATGAACAGCCCTGTTGAAAGCAAACTGTAAATACGGAAGACTCTCATCCCAAGTCTTCGGATGCTTAGCATTGTATCCCCTCAATAGATGCACCATAGTTCTGTTAACTACTTCAGTCTGGCCATCCGTTTGTGGATGAAAATCTGTACTCCTTTTTAGACGTGTATCCATCATTCCCCACAAAGAATCCCAAAAGTGACCAAGGAACCTGCTGTCACGATCAGAAATAATCGAACTAGGCAACCCAAAATGCTTCCATTCATTCTCAAAGAATAATTTAGCTGCTCCAGCCCCTGTAATGGTCTTCTTGCAAGGAATTAGAATCACCATTTTACTAAAATGATTGACGACGACATATAAGTAATCATTCCCAGACTTGGCCTTCGGTAAACCGCCCAAGAAATCCATGGAAATACTTTCCCAAGGACGAGATGGTACCAGCAACGGTAGATACAACCCTCTCTTTCTATTTGCTGGTTTAGGCCAGAAGACATAACGCCGTAAATTCAACAAAGTCTTATTAACTCCAAAGTGTCCAGCCACTCTTGAAGTATGTGCTTCCCGAATCCACTGAAATCGATCTCCCTCTTCCGGTATGCATAACAATGTTCCCTTATACAACAAACCATCTCGTATCTCAAATTCCCCTTTCTGCACTCGTTTTGCTTGCTCATACACTTCCTTAAAACCCTTATCTGATTCATACAAAGTTGCATACTCAGCTGGAATCAAAGGTTGCATGCGCATGGCCACTACTAAAGCACAAACCCTCACATGTGGTCTTGACAACATATCAGCCAACTTATTGGTGCTCCCCTTTTTGTATCGGATGACTCTGTCAAAAGTCATTACATATGACATCCACTTCATGTGCCTGGCTTGCTGTAGCTTGGTTTGAGCATGAAGATATTCCAATGGCTTGTGATCTGAATGTACTACTATGTCCTTCCCTAACAAATACACCCTCCAATGCTTGATGGCTTGGTAAAGTGCATAAAACTCCTTGTCGTAGGTTGGATAGTTTCTGATGGATCCAGTGAATAACTATGAGTAGTATTCTACTGGTTTCCCATCCTGTAACAGAACTGCTCCCATAGTGTAGGTAGATGCGTCAGTCTCCACCTCGAAAGGGCGTTGCAGACTAGGCAGGGCTAGTACTGGAGTTTCTGAAATTTTCTTCTTTAAAAGCTGGAAAGCTTCTTCATGCTTTTCACTCCACTCAAATTTATGTCCAGCTTTGGTTAGCCCATGCAAAGGTGCTGCTTGAGTAGAGAAATCTCGAATAAACTTGCGTACATACTGACAAGGTCCCACGAAACTGCGGACTTCTGTTACTGTCTTGGGTCTAGGCCACTTAGAGATGACCTCAACCTTCCTTGGATCAATCTTCCATTGACCTCCACCAACTATGAACCCGAGATACACCAATTCCTTCTGCGCAAACTCACACTTCTTTTCATTCAAACATAGTTGATTGTCTTGTAGTAACTTTAAGACATCTTGTACGTGAATCATATGCTCCTCCCAAGTCTTGCTATATATCAGAATGTCATCTAAATAGACAATTACACAGTTGTCTATTAGGTGACGTAGTACTTCATACATGAGACGCATGAAAGTAGTTGGAGCGTTGCACAAACCAAAGGGCATGACTAACCACTCAAAAAGACATTGCTTTGTTTTGAAGGTTGTTTTCCAAGTGTCCTCTTCTCGTACTCGGACTTGATGATACCCAAATTTCAAATCTAGTTTGGTGAAATATTGACCACTCTCCAGCTGATCTATCAAATCATCGATCCTAGGTAAAGGGTATCGGTTCTTGACAGTAATTCTGTTTAGTGCTCGGTAATCGACGCACATTCGCCAACCACCATCTTTCTTAGGAACTAATAAGACCGCTGACCCACAAGGTGAAAAACTTGGTACAATAACTCCTTTATCCAGAAGATCTTGAACTTGTCTCTTAATCTCCTCAGATTCCTGTACCGTCGTACGATACAACCCTGTGTTTGGCAAAGACCTCTCCCCTGTCAACATAATCTCATGTTCCACTTTCCTCTTTGGCGGCAAACCCGGAAATTCTTGAAACAAATCTGCAAACTATGACTTCAACTTCTCCATATCATTGTTCTGCTGTTTTGTTAGAGATGATAGGTTTACTCGATGCAGATGCTCCTCATGTTGTCGTACCATCAGTAATATGAACCTTCCACAAGCATTGACCAATCTCTTGGCCTGAGTTGCCGTTACTAAATGTCACGCCCCAATTCGAGTAAAGGTGTAACCTCGTCTTAAGGCGTGAATCGCATTTTAATTATAGACAAATTGATATCTATAATTGAAATGAGACAGATATCATAACATGATATGAGAAAACAAAACCCTCCTACCTTTATTTATTACAAGCCTTACAAAGGCGCTAAAAGAAATATATGCCTAAAGCATTTACTTACACACAAACTAGAATAGCGTTTCTTTCCAAAACGACTATTCCTTATTCAAGCCTTAATTTACAAAGAAAAAAACTAAAACTTAAAAACCTTAGTTCACAAAATTAGATACGCCTAAGACTTGTTCTACACGTCTGGTACCACACCTGCAATGGGTTTGAAAAAGGGGTGAGCTAAGCTCAGTAGGGCTAGTTTATATACTAACAACAATACATAACATAACACAAGCGAACCAAAACATATAACAAAATAACAATGTTTATATGTAATGTTCCTCCTCACACTATCTACCACCCTCAAATATATATATATATATATATATATATATATATATATAATTTTTTTTTCTCTTCCTTTGTTAGTCTTCTTATTATACTCATGATCCCCAGTCCCGAAACCCGAAATAGATCATTTTATCGACTTCTGGCGTCGAAAGGGCATACTTTCCCCTAACTCGTGCACATGTGGGCTGATCATAGCTACTGGATGTCCCCATGAGTTAACTCAACTACACAAAAGGTTTTCACAATAACAATTTCATTTCCTAAACACTCATGTTCCCTCTAACTTCCAATCTCACCATTTTCCCATCATGAAATGCATGATCAAGTAATATAAAAAAAACAAAAAAGAAAAACACATGCTTTCCCAACATTGTAGATACGAAATAACCCATCAAGAAATGAAATATCACCAAACTCATAATAAACAATGCCAAAATTCCAAACAATATCAAACAATGCCAAAATTCCAAACAATATCAAACAATACCAAAATTCCAAACAATATCATAATGAAATACACCCCATCAAACTCTACCTCGAATTGTCCAGCAGAAATTCGAGTTCAAACCTTGCTCTTAAACTTGTGAACTACCACCGACGTCTCTCAGAGCTTAGCGATCATATAAGTACATACACAAACAAATACTAAGATTAGAATTATATTACTAGTTAATCATACCAAAATATATACAACACGTACCTTAGTTAAAACAAAGTACTTAAGAAAGCTATTGGACTATACAAGTTTCAGATTACACAAAAGAATGATTTAAAACATTTCACTTTAACTATGTCCAAAACAGTAAGTAACTAGCATCTTTTGGGTTCAATTTTAACCATCATAAAATTAATGAAAGTTGATGATTTGAAGCCTAATATAAAGTTGGGATTTCAAGCTTTAAATCCATAGTTTCGGTTTTACAAATGAAGCTCTGAGTAAAAAGTTATGCACCCTCAAAGTTGGGAAAAAGTAAACTTTAACCAGGAAATTTGGTTTTGCTGCATAAAAGGCTGTATTGGCCAAGCTATTTGATAAACCAAAACTTATCCAAAATCAATGATTCTTGAACGTATAGAAACCTTGGTAAATGAGGTTTTCAGTCATGCTTTCCAATTTCCCAACTAACAATTGAACTGATAGATAAGAGATTACAAAGTAGACAAAAAAATACAAATTTCTGGAAAATTTCCAGAATTTTCAGAATTGTTGAACTCACTTAAAATCCAAATTTGAGTTAACAATTGAAGCTATACAACTTCGAAAAGATTATAAGAACCTTGTAACTTCAATTCCAGAACTCTAAAACCATCAAATAACATAACCCATGAAATATACAAAATCAAAAAAAGTGATTTGGACACCCCAAACCTATGAACTATGTTCTTGAAGTTCTTCCCAACATTAAAGTAAAACCCAACTGAAAATAATCATAATTTTAACAAGTTCTAACGGATATTTAACAACAAATTCGTTCTAAATCAATGCAAGCATAATGATGGAAACAAGAATCAAGCATAAGAGCAAAAGAAAAACACTTCCCATAACAACACAAATCGAATTTGGTTCTGAAACAACAAAGAAAAATCAAATTCTACCTCAGATTAGAATGATGGAATTAAAGGATTGTCTTCTCTCTTTCTCAATCTTCACTTCGTTCTTTCTATGCTTATTCTCCTTCTCCTCCCTAAGTTCCTAGCTCCTTCCTCTACCTATATGGGATTAACCGACTCTCATCTCTACTCCTATTGGTTCTATCTAAAACAAGATCAGAAGTCCCTCCAACTGCTGCTATCAGGCAAGGAACAGCCCCAGCAGGACAGCTCCTGCTTGCTGCCTTTAAAACGTCGGTTTCAAAATATTTTTTTTGTTTTTTTTTGTTTTGTTTTAAGAATGGCACTAATAAAAAAAAAATTTCTATTTATTAGGATCTTACACTAAACTTGCCTCTCTTGAATAAGGAGTTGCTCGAACAACATATTGTTGTTCATCTTTTGTTAGTGTGTACTTCTGAGCTCGCTTGTCATAAAGAGCATACCTATCCCATAAGTAAGGATTACCCAGAATTACCTGACAAACATCTAAAGGAACCATGTCACACGTCACTTCGTCGATGTAAGACTCGTGTAGTGCGAACTTGAACGTGCACTGATTAACTACACTCAGACCAGCTTCCTTCTGTATCCATCCCAAAGGGTAGGGCTTTGGATGCTTGACCGTTTTGAGACCCAGCTTTTGAACCAAGGCTTCCGAGATGAGGTTCTTTTGACTTCCCGGATCAACTATGGCATCAACTGGACTGGTCTTCACTTGTAGCTTAACAACGAAGAGCTGTTCCCTAGGATCTTCCTCTTCGGCTATAGGAGTCTTTCCTGCCATAAGGTTAAGTCTGGTGTTTGGTTCAGTCATGCCTGGAACTTATGTTGGCCCTGTGATCAATGCTGCCTTCTTCTTTGCTTCTTGCTGTCTCAAACCTCTCGGTTTAAGGTGTGGATATTTCACCCAGCACTTCGCTACTGCATGATTGGTTGCACCACATTGACTGCATGCCGAACTGTCCTTCTCTGCTGACTCGTTCTTACCCTGTTTTGGCTCCTCTTTCTTCGCACCCGAATTGTTAGTCTTATTCCCAGGTAATTTCACCTCTCCTTTTGCTTCGCCCTTTCTGAGTTTGCTCTCAATAGCAATTGCTTTCACACTGGCTACGGCAATGGACTCCACTGTGAATAGTCTCAACTCCTTACGAATGTATTCGTTCAACCCTGATACATACTTCATGTACACCGAGTAATCCTCTAGTACGATGTCCAAAACCATAGATTGGTTCTGGAATTCAGTAGTATATTCTTGTACGAACTGATTGAATCTCTGTCGTAAGTTGTACCATCTGTTCCATCGTTCTTCCAGAAAACCAACTGGATAGAACTGTTTCCTCAACAACCCTTTAAACTTCTTCCATGACACATCCTCCCCCTTGTTGTGTTTCCGATAGGACTTCCACCAAGAAAGAGCATGGACCGAAAGTTTCAGGGTTGCGAAGATAATCTTCTCTTTTGACGAATAGCCATAAAGAGTAAAATAGGTCTCTAGACGTTCAATCCAGTCATCTAGTTTTTCTACGTTGACGCTTCCGTCATACATAGGGATTTCAACCTTGAAATCAATCTTAAGATTCCGAAGGGAATCCTTAGCTCCCTGCTGTGAATTTTTGCCGTCATCGTCTGTGTCTCCGTCTGTATCTGTTTCACCTGACTCATCACCTGATTCACGAGCCTTCTTCGGCTTCTTTGTAGGATCGACCTTCTTCTCCTGTTTGATGAGATTGGCCACTTCTGTTAGAGTCGCAGTTACCAACGTCAGCTGTTTCTCCACCGCATCAAGTCTCACCTTGTCTGATGTCTCGTCACCCATCTTCTTCCTTCTTGACTTCTTGGTTTGCTCCCAAGAAATAAGAACCTTGCCTAGCTTTCTGTACTTCGTTCTAGTAAGGACCATACACCACTAAAAAGCCCTCCTGGATCAGAGAGGCTCTGATACCAACTTGGTACATAAACCAAGCAGGTTAGCCCCTAGTTGAGGAATTACTAGTAGCTTTTAAGAAAAAAAAAAAAAGTAATAAGACCGGAATCTGAAGAAAGATATCTTCACTAATATTGTAAAAGTTTACAGCTCTCCAATATTCTCTAAACAGAAGGTTTACTATCTGTTGTCCTTTAGGTCTAACTAAACATCTCTATTTATAGAACTATAATCCATAACTAACTTGAAGACTATTCCCTAATCTAAGTAAGAAACATAATTCCTAACATGGTTAAGTATGAAAACTAACTATGTTCCTAGTAGGATTTGGATACACCTGTATCAGTTTCGGTTCGACACAGTCGACCCCTCTCTTGAAAAATTCAGCCGAACGGCGGCGATTGAGGCCATGCCGCCGCCACAGAAGAGAAAAGGAGGCCGAGCCGGTCCGAACGTGACCGGTGCGGCGGTCCAGTTCGGCCTGACGACGGAGATGGATGGAGGGGAGGAGGGCTCGAGCTGGTCGATCGGGGAGAGAGAGAGAGAGAAAAGAGAAAGTGAGACAAAAAAAGAAAAGAAAAAAGAAAAAGAAAAGAAAAAAGAATATTCTCTCTATTTTTAGAATATTCTCCCGTTTCTGGAAATATCTGTCCGTTTCTAGAAATTTCCTCTTTTACGTCATAACTTTTTCATACGAATTCCAAATTAAACTTACTACGTGTCCACGAACTCGTTTTACCGTCATCTATCCCCTCGAGAAATAAAATTCTCGATAAGGTCAACTTATAAAAAGTCAACCGTCGAAACTCTCCCCCCCCCCCCCCCCGAATCATAAAACAAATTTCCAAACGTCAAAATTAACGTAGAACTTCTAGAGGGTAATTTTGGGTCCAGGTCGTTACAGTCTATGCTCAAAATTTTGGATTGCAAGTTCTAATCTTTTTGTTTGACCAAAATCATAGCTGGAGACAAATTTGAGTAACCAAAGTGACATTTTAAAAACTTGAGTGACCATATATAGTGTCAAATATGTGAAATTTGAGTGATCAAAATTGTATTTTTTTTTCCCTCATTGTCTGTGGAGTTACATGAAAATTTTAAGAAATTGAGAACAATTAAACTTCAAACATTTGAGTATCTTATAATTTATCTTGATCTCTAAAAGGTCAAAAATATTTATATTATTCGAACAAATATATAGTGCGGTAAGAACTTGCAAGCAAAAGATAGTCATAAATAAAACAATCTTGTAGATTTGTTTTGCTACTAAATCACTCTCATTGTGATAGTAATTACTCTGATCTCATATCGATCACATCATCAAAAACAAAGAACAATGAGCACTTTTTAGCTAGTGTTACTAAGTTGAAGAACCAAAAATATATCTTTTTTTTTTTTCAAAGTTGACACTGAACCCAACGTAAGGATCATAGTTTTTATTCTACTTTTATTATTCGTCATTCACTACCAGAAAAGGGGTTATAGCCGACGACGCCATCTCGTCGGCCGTGTTCATTAAATCGTCGGCTATATTCATAGCCGACGAAATATCGTCGGCTATTCTCTCGTCGGGAATGCTCCGTCGGCTATAGTATAGCCGACGACACTGAGGGTAAGTCGTCGGCTTATAAAACACGCGGTATAGCCGACGAATAAAGCGTCGTCGGCTATACTTCGACCATTGCCGACGACAGGATCGTCGGCTTCAACAATTACGTAATTGCCCCTAACCCGGAAGTATAGCCGACGACACTATCGTCGGCTATACGTCCGGCATAGCCGACGACACTATCGTCGGCTATACTTCCGGCATAGCCGACGAATTAATCGTCGGCCATAACAATCGCCGGTACCAGGAACGGTTTTTTTTTGCCGGAAGCCGGGAGGTTATAGCCGACGAAATATGGCCCATTTCGTCGGCTATAACCCCTAAATATTTAAAAAAAATTAAAAATTTAACTCGGGCCCAATTTCACTTCGTCTTCGGTTTGGCTGCAGAAAATCCACAAACAAACATCCAAATATCCAACAAATATCCACATCAATCCATCCCTAATATCCTACATACTGTACAAATTAACCCCCTAGCTAACTAATCATCTACTCATCATCAGCCCCTAAACGCGTAGCGTCGTCGACCGGATCGTTCGAGTTCCGGTGGCTATGGCTATCCTGATCGCCTGGCGTACTCCGATGCGGGTGGGGAGTGGGGACGACGAACTGGGGCATCTGTGGCGGAGGCGGGGGCTGGAGTCCAGCCTGCTGGGCCTCCCAAGATAGCTGCATCCATCGGTACATCTCCGCCACAGATGCGTCTCTGGCCTGCTGCGCCGAAGCCTCCGCGGCCCTCGCCAACTCCGCCTGCTCGAGCGCCTCCACCGCCCTCGCCAACTCCGCCTGAGTCCTCTGCAGCTGCGTCTGCAAATCTCCTCTCGTCGAAGCCGCACGCTGCGTGCTGGGATTGGCCGGCGTGTACTTGAGAACCCCATCTCCCGCCGCGCCTAGGCCTCTCTGGTAGAAATAGTTGTTGCCCGTCCCCACCGCTGCGTGCATGATCTGAGAGGCCAAGCGCGGCTCAAGAGTGTCGATCGTGGAGGCAAACTCCGCGATCGCCTCGTCGGACGCCCCTTCCCCCAGGGTGTCTCGCGCGATCCCGAAGGTGATCGCGTCGGTCTCCGCATCTATTTCCGCCTAATTGACAAGAAAATATAATAAACGAATTAATAAAAAAAATATATAAATTTGTTTAATGAAACACTTTTATTGAATATGGGCGAATACTTACCACTTGGTCGGGACGCCCCGGATACATCTGCGCATGAATCCACGACAACGGCCTCAGCGGTCGGTCCCTCCTCGCCATCTCTGCCCACTGCCTCCAGGAGCGGGCGCCGCCGTGGTGGGGGTGCTCGTTCCTCTTGCGGTTGTCGCTGTTCGTCTTCGAGATTTTCTGTATTATAAGAACGAACATATAAACGCAAATATAAATTAGTAACTAAATTAAAATATTAGGAACTAACCAAAATAAAATTATTAACTAATTTAGTTACTAACTAATTTAATTTAATTAGTAACTACTTAACTAACTAATTTAATTTAGTAACTAACTAACTTACTAACTACCTAATTTAATTTAATTTAAATTAATTTAGTAACGAACTAACTAACTATGTAACTAACTAACTAACTTAATTTAATAACTAATAACTAACTAACTAATTAATTTAATTAAGTAACTACATAATTTAATTATTAAATAACATTAAAAAGTTATATACTAGGAGGCTAAATTTTCTTACCGAGACCCTGTCGCTCCCGAAGTAGGCTACCAGCCATAGCCACTCATACTCCCTGTACCGGAACTCGTGGGGGGTTGCACCTCGCCCCAAGCGCTGCTCCACATGGTACGTCCTGTAGTGCGTCGCCAGCTCGTTCTTCCACTCGGAGTACCTATATTAACAAAACACAACTGTTAGATATATTCGTACACTGCCAGTAAATATATTTATACAAAAAAATGCGAAACACATAACCTGTTCTTCAGCTGCTCGTCTCTCCACCAGTCCAAGGTAGGATGGACTCTAAACCATTGCTGCAATATTATAAATTAATTAGAAAATATTTTTATATAGTTATAAGGACTGAATTCATAAATGTTTATTTTCTATAATAAAAATACGATTTAACTCACCGACAGTGCATTGTACACTCGCGCCTTGATGTCATCGGGCACAGAGCCCCAGTCGGGCCACAACAGTGGGACCCTGTCCCGCACGAGCATGCCCGTCGCGTTGATATACTTGGTGGTGGTGTCTCTCCTCTCAATCGGGCGTCCATCCGCACCGGGACCGGGCAGGATCTCCCTGATCCCACCGGCGAGCTCCCTCTCCAGGGTCGACAAGTTCGCTGGCCCTCTGGTCCGTCTCGTCCCCGCGGGTTTATTGACGAGGACGCATGTTTCATAATTAAAATGAATACATAGTTAAATAATTATTTAAACTAACTAATTAAATAATTAATTAAACAATCTAAATAATTAATTAAACTAACCAATTACCTGCGTCGTTGTACTGCTTGTCCTTCTCACGAACACACCACAGGCCGCGGCAGTCCTCTGAGTCGAAAGGCGCGTAGACGTAGGCCTCCTCCCAGGGAATCTCGTGGGGCCGGTCGTGCCTCCAAATCTGCCTCCCCCTGGCGTCATACTCAGGGATGGCAGGGAGGAACTGGACCATGTACATCCCCGATGGCGGAGACATACGGGGCGTGGACCCTGAGGGGCTTGCTCCCCCTGACGGTGGGCCCCGTAGCTGTGGACGCTGTCGCTGTGGGGGGACAGGGAGCATCTCTGGAGGGTCCAGATCGGCGCGCGGTGGGGTCGGCTGCCGATCCTGGAACAGTGCTGAAGTGCACTAGGGTCTGGTGGCTCTGCGTCCTCCTCCGACACTCGAGTTAGGGCCCGCTCCTGTCGACTCATACGAGGAGCCCCCACGGGGATCGCTCGGGGTCAATCCCACCATGTATATCCTCCTAAAAAATCTTGTTAATTCCACAAAATTAAAAAAATTTCCACAAAATTCCTTAAATTTCACAAAAAAATAAAAAACTTCATTAAATATATATATATACCTAATTATATATATACCTAAATATATTTATACCTAATTATATATATATATATATATATATATATTCTGAAATATATATATATAGATATATACATATATATGTATATCCTCCTAAAAAATCTTGTTAATTCCACAAAATTAAAAAAAATTCCACAAAATTCCTTAAATTTCACAAAAAAATTAAAAACTTCATTAAATATATATATATACCTAATTATATATATACCTAAATATATTTATACCTAATTATATATATATATATATATTCCGAAATATATATATATATATATATATATATATATATATATATCCTCCTAAAAATTACACAAAATTAACAAAAATTCCACAACATTAACAAAATTTTCACAAAATTCCATAAATTTCACAACAAAATAAAAAACTTCATTAAATATATATATATACCTAATTATATATATACATAAATATATTTATACCTAATTATATATATATATATATATATATATATATATTCCGAAATATATATATATATATATATATATCCTCCTAAAAATTCCACAAAATTCCACAAAATCAACAAAAATTCCACAACATTCCATAAATTGCACAACAACCCAAAATTTCACATAATTTCACAAAAACCATAAAATTTCACAAAATCCCTAAATTCCACAAAACCACAAAATTCCACAAAATTAACAAAAACCCTAAATGAGGGAGAGAGGGACTACCTGACAAGGTGGTGCGGCTAGGGGACGAGGAGCGGTGGTGCGGTGCGACGGCGACGGCGGCTAGGGAGGACGGCGGCGTTCGGGGAGGCTTCGGGTCGGGGAGGGCTCGGGAAGGACGGGGACGGGGTGGGGAGGGGTGGGCGGCGATTTTGGGGTTTAGGGTTTCTGCAGAAATGGGGGAGAGGCGCCTCTGTTTCAGTTTAAATCGAAGGACTATAGCCGACGATTTAATTTTAATTCGTCGGCTATAGTCATAGCCGACGAAATTCGTCGGCTATACTCTGACCCGACATCCGGGCCGGGCCGAAGTTGGGCTTTGCGGGCCGGTTATAGCCGACGAAGTATGGATTTCGTCGCCTATAGTGTGGACTATAGCCGACGATTTAATTTTAATTCGTCGGCTATACTATAGCCGACGAAATTCGTCGGCTATACTCTGACCCGAAATCCGGGCCGGGCCGAAGTTGGGCTTTGCGGGCCGGTTATAGCCGACGAAATAGTTATGTCGTCGCCTATAATATGAATCTCGTCGGCTATATTATGAATCTCGTCGGCTATACTTCACGCTCTCAGCAGCCGTCAGATCTCGCCCATCCAACGGCGGACAATGAAACGGCGCGGATCGCAAGAGTTTAGCCGACGAAGTTAAGTATGTCGTCGGCTATTCTTTGGTCAAACTACAAAGTCAAACCTCTAAACGCTTTAAAACGGAAATTGGCCCGTCTAGATGACGTTTTTTGGCCTGACCTTCAACAGAGAATAGTTTCAGATCGATGAGACGCAACTAATCGTATAAAATTTTTTCTCAAAATATTTACCGACCGTCAGGCTACCCATAGGAAAACGGAAGTAAAAAACAGCTAACCGCAACATTCAGCACACAGATTTTGTCGGAATCTTCCCATTTTTCAACCGTAGACGTATTTCAATATTTCGGTCGTATCTTATTTCACGACACTTTTGCATTTGAAGGGTCTACGTATAGCAACTATTTGAAACTATACATTCAATTAAACACTTAGTAAACAAGTTAAGGAACATTAGTGCATATGTTCCGATTTCGAATCTAAAAGTTGGGAAAATCTATTTCAACCGTCAGATATCACCGTTAAGATTAAATACATGTATGAAAAAAATTCCAACTACATCTGACAACGTTAAAGGCTCGATCGGTACAGTCAAACTGCAAAGTCAAACCTCTAAACGCTTTAAAACGGAAATTGGCTCGTCTAGATGACGTTTTTTGGCCTGACCTTCAACAGAGAATAGTTTCAGATCGATGAGGCGCAACTAATCGTATAAAAATTTTCTTCAAAATATTTACCGACCGTCAGGCTACCCATAGGAAAACGGAAGTAAAAAACAGCTAACCGCAACATTCGGCACACAGATTTTGTCGGAATCTTCCCATTTTTCAACCGTAGACGTATTTCAATATTTCGGTCGTATCTTATTTCACGACACTTTTGCATTTGAAGGGTCTACGTATAGCAACTATTTGAAACTATACATTCACTTAAACACTTAGTAAACAAGTTAAGGAACATTAGTGCATATGTTCCGATTTCGAATCTAAAAGTTTGGAAAATCTATTCCAACCGTCAGATATCACCGTTAAGATTAAATACATGTATGAAAAAAATTCCAACTACATCTGACAACGTTAAAGGCTCGATCGGTACGGTCAAACGAAGTATGGTCCATTTCGTCGGCTATAATGCTTATCTTTCCGAAAATTTGCCATTTAGGGCCTGAAATAAATTCTTGAACATCGCACAAACAATTCAATACAATTTCCCATAAACTCGGAAAACGGTAATTAAGGACGAAAAAAGTATTCATACATGCATGCACCATCGTACACAAATTCCACATAAAGAGTATACTAAGGATGGTAATCAGAATCATCCTCATCACTTGAGTCAGACGTAGTATAGTAGTTCATATCTGGCAACCGGTGCTCGTACTCGTCGTCTGAGTCATCGTCTGCCTGATATAGACGATTCGGATTAACATCATACATGGGCACCTGACCCCTAGGAAGTCGAACCACTCTGCCCGGCGTCACATTATTATCGCGGATGGTGGAGGATTCCGGAATGTCGCCGGCGTCCGGCTCTTGGTATGCGGTCGCTTCTTGACACTCTGTGCTCACACCAAGTGTGGTAGCACTGTATATGTCTCGCTGAGACACATGGTTAACTACCTTCCACGTGCCTTTGTTCAATGGATCGTCAAGATAAAAGACATTTTTGGCCGCTGTGGCGAAAACAAAGGGGTCGTCTTCATACACACTAGTGGCGGTATTCACCGAAAGTATGCCGTACTGATCGATCCGTATGCGGTGCGGCCTAGTATCAAACCATCGACACTTGAACAAGTGGACTTTCATGCGGTTCCCATAAATGAGTTCAACAACTGACTGTAGGACACCGTAAAAATCCACGCCCCCCTCTGCACCATCGACCATCACCCCACAATTCTGTGTTTTGCGTTCCCCGTCTCTAGCTTCACATATATACTTAACGCCGTTGACATCACACATTGGGCGGACTGTGGAAGATATCGGCTTCATCGACAACAGCCTCAATTCCTCTGAGTAATTTCTATGACCACCCCTCGCAGCCACTTGCATCAGCTGAAAAATATAACTCAAATCAGTTGGTGTGTTTATGATTAAAGAATAGGGAACTGTAAAAGAAAGCCATCTAATATATATATTTATACACTTACCCATTGTGGAAAATAGTCTGCAAACGTCGTGTTGTGGTACTCGACATCACCGCGAACTTCCTTGCAGTGAAGATGGGTTCGTTTCCAATATTGTACCTCCGGACAGTTTATTAGAACCCACCAGTGGGCAATCCCTACCTCATGGTCAGGCAACTTGTCCACCCCCTTCTTCTTGAAGCTTCCGTATGGTACAACAGAGTTGGCGACGATAGATAGGTTGAACTCGGGGTCATCTCGACTTGGATGTTGTGGGGGGTCCTCCATCGCTCCCAAGTACAACTTGGCGTACGTTACACACTCATGCGCAATGTAACCTTCAGCAATACACCCCTCAGGCGCAGATTTATTGTGCACATATTTCTTGTACTCTCCAAGTTGTCTGCAAGGTTAACAAGTGCATGTTAAGAGCATGCAACTTTTATTTAAAAACATGTATAAATCAAATTTATGAATAACATGTACCTTTCGATGGGATACATCCAAGTGTAGTGTACGGGACCGGTAAGCAACAATTGTTGGGGAAGATGGATCATCAGGTGAGGCATGATGTCAAAGAAGTTTGGGGGAAATATCCTCTCGAACTTGCACAAGATAAAAACGATTTCCTCATGCATTCTCATGAGGTCTGATTTTCTAACTTCTCTAGCGCATAACTTCTGGAAGAATCTTGACAACGCCACCAACGGCTCAACCACTTCATCGTCCAAGTACGCTCGAATGAAAATAGGGAAGAGGCGTTGAAGTAGTACATGGCAGTCGTGACTCTTCAATCCGTACATCTTGTTGTCTCGGTAGTTAACACACTTGCTTATGTTACCCGCATAGCCATAAGGATACCTACATAGCCATTAACAACAATTAGATTTCATGCATATATAGTCGTCCAACAACAGATGGATTCTTTAGGGAATACATGGCTAATAAAAAGTTACCTGACATTACTCAGCCATCCAAAGATTTCATGTTTCTGGTCCCTGGTGACGGTGTAAGGAGCTTGGGGCATTTTGCTCCTGCCCTCTCTCAACCACAAATGGTCCCGCAGTCCCATATTTCTCAGATCAACGCGTGCCTTGGGGGTGTCTTTTGTTTTCTTCTCCCAATTCAAAACTGTGCCAACCACGGCTTCACCCACGTTCTTCTCTATATGCATGACATCCAGGTAGTATCTGGTAGCCAACCTGGCCCAATAAGGAAGTTCCCATAAGATGCTCTTGTGTGACCAGAACCTATACCGATCCGGCCTCTCTGGAATCGTGCGCAACACATCGGGATGATTGCTAAGCAGACCAAAGTCATACTCATTCAACACTGCCAATATTTCCTCCCCTGTCCATTGCTCGGGTGCCCAGCCCCTTTCTTCCGTCCCATCAAAAGCCTGTGCATCGTCCCTAAATGGATGGTCATGCGGAAGCCAACGACGGTGACGCATCTGGACAATCTTGCTGCAATGAGGACTGGAGCAATCAACAGTCATGCACTCTGAACAAGCCCTGTAACCCCTGGTGACGCTGCCCGACAACATACCCCTCCCAGGAAAGTCACTGATCGTGCCAACAAGCATGGCATGCATCCGGAACATCTCATTTTTGAACCGGTCGTAGACCAGGTGGCCGTTCAGACTCAAGTACCGAAGCTCCTCAATTACGGGTCTCAAATACACATCGAGACACTTTCCCGGATAACCTGGGCCTGGAATCAACAATGTGAGCATGTTATATTCCTTCTTCATGCACATCCACGGTGGAAAGTTGTACGGAATCAAAATAACTGGCCACACACTGTACTGAAGCTCTTTCTTGCCAAAAAAGTTGAAACCGTCGGATGATAGCCCTAGCCAAACATTTCGAACCTCTGATGCAAATTCAGGAAACTCCAACACATTCTTCTTCCAAGCCTCTCCGTCGGCGGGATGTCTAAGGGTGTCATCGTCAGGCACATTCCTCTCAGCCCACCATCTCATAGCTTTGGCCGTGAAAGCACACATGAACAACCACTCAAGCCTATCAGTCAGCGGGAAGTACCGAAGTATCTTCACAGCTTTCTTGTTCCCTTTAGGAGTGAACTTATACCGCTCTATATTGCATACTGGGCAGTATTCAAGATCTGCAAGTCCTTCCCCGTAAAACAGAACGCAATCGTATCTGCATGCATGAATCTTGATGTAGGAAAGGCCGAGATCTTTAAGGATATGTCGCACCTTATGATGACTGGTAGGAAGTCGATGTCCGGGGGGCATCGCCCCACCCCATAGCCGAAGCCAATCATCAACCGATTTGACAGTGCCTTTGTTCTCCATTTTGATCTTCATCACTCCCATGACAGATTCAAGGACAATCTTACTGCATCCGGGGTACAACGGAGTCTGTTGCAATGCGATCAGGTTGTTGTACTTTTCCATACCACTTGTGTTGACCGGAGATCGGGGTAATGGCTCGAGTGGCTCAATATCAGGGAAACACTCCATCTCCGGAGGAGGGAGTTGCACATCTGGTGCTTCCTCAAAGACACCGCTCTCACGAGGAAACATATCGTTGATCCAGTTCGTTGTTGGATCATTGGAGGAACTCCCTCTCTCGGCAAATTGTCCATGATCATGACGACCCGCAAACTCTGGTTCACCGTGATAAATCCAATTAGTGTATAGGACCCAAAATCCATATCTAGCCAGGTGTTGCTCCACTGTCTCTATGGAAAACCGGTGTCGTGGGGTGGCACACTTGCACTTTTTACACGGACAATAATGAAGTGTAGTGTCTCCACAGTTAGCCATCACAAAATCCAGGAAACTCCTAACTCCATCATGATACGCCTGATCCCATCTTCCAAGGGTAATCCAACTCTTGTCCATCCTGTAAATTCAAGAAATAAATATAGCTATATATATAGATATGTATATATGCACGTACTACGTACGTACGTACGTACTAATTAATTAAAAAATTCATCATTAATTACACACACACACACACACACACACACACATATATATATATATATATATATATACACACACACATGCATCCCTAAATTAATTAAAACATCGTCAATCTCCCTAATTAATTAAACACAATGTATTTTTTATGTATACCAACAATATATTTTTAATTACAATTAAATTAATTAATATATATATACATTTTTTCATCAAATTCATCTAAAATCACCTATAAATCAACAATCAATCACTAATCTTCAACAAAACTTCAATTCTATCTAACCAACATATATATCAACCCATTAATAATCTCATCTCAACACATATATATATATATATATATATATATCAAATTAATCACACATTTATTCTAATTAAACTCTAAATTAACACACCTCTGCATATAACCAACTAAATCAACACACACAGCAATATACGTACCTTTCAAGCTTATGGCCGAGGTTTTGGACGATTTCAGAGCGTTTTCGAAATGTTTTCGACGAATGAGCTCGCTGCTGCAGAATGGATCTGATATAAGAGTTATAGCCGACGAATACCCTCCTCGTCGGCTATAACCAAAAACTTTTCGTCGGCTATAACTCTTATAGCCGACGAATACCATCCTCGTCGGCTATAACCGAAAACGTTTCGTCGGCTATAGTTATAGCCGACGAGTTGTCGGCAGTCGTCGGCTATAATATTATAGCCGACGATGTGGCCGACGAAATAGTAATTCGTCGGCTATGACCCCTTATAGCCGACGAAGTACTATTTCGTCGGCCGTTTTTTCCAATATCGTCGGCTATAACCCATTTTCTGGTAGTGATTGTTGCTCTTACTACTCAATTGAAGAATGGAAATACCACTTATGATTACAAAGTTGAAACTGATCACGTAAGATATACTTCATTCTAATTTTGTTATTCATTGTTGTTGCTACTGCATAGTTATTTGACATTCTTACTTTAGTAATTGTTGCAAAAAGCACATAAATCCAGCTCTTCTGTTAAGGGCTCTGATAGTGTTTTGAGACTGTTTCCCCCTACCTATAGAAGAGTTTCTGAAGGTATATTGGCCTCCATGAGTTGATGGAGATCAAAGTTTAATTACATGGCTAATTGCATGGAGTTTTGGAAGGTAACTTTGGAGAAATTAAACCAGGATTATTACCGAAAAGAAGAAAGGATACTTTCCTTGTTGGCCTTGGAAAGTCATGAAGTCAAGTTGGAAACCATACCATAATCAAAGGTTCGGCCGTTTGTGATCAAATAATATATATATGGTACATCTCCTTTGATTGTTGTGATTGAATATTTTTTATTCAATGGAGATATGAGTGGCCTTAACCTAGTTTGGTATGAAATATATTGTTAAGGCATATGACATATTTTATATTCAAATTGAATTAAAATATGGTGTATACCTTTTAGATATGTGGTGTAAAAGGTAGTTAGCATATTTGATTGATTGTGTAATCAAAGGCAAAAAGATGTAACCCTATTTATAAAGGGAAGATCGGCAAAGGTGAGGGGTGTCGAATCATAGTGAGTATCCGAACCAAAAAGAAAAGAAAAACAAAGGAAGAAGAAGAAGGAACGTAAGACCTTCGTGGCATTTCCTAAGTGTAAGACCTTCGTGGCATCTCGAGTATAAGACCTTCGTGGCATCTCATCGTAAGTCCTTCGTGGCAACCAAGACCTTTGTGGCATCGGACACTTGCTTGTTTAGTCAAGTGTGAGGTAACACTTGTGTGTTTAGTCAAGTGTGAAGTAATTTATTTTTGAGAATAAGTTTATCATTGATTGTAAACTTTTATTCAATAGTAAAATAAGTTTCTTCGTTAAATTTCCGCTGCATTAACTTTATTTGTTCCATCTAGTATTTTCAGTTTCTCAATGGGTGGAAGTCATACGGTCTCAGAAAAAACTGTGCTAAGATTAGTGTTGATTTTTATTCTCGTAACTGTTGTAGAACGTGAATTAATTCCATCATGAGATTAATTGAAGGAACTTCTAGATAATTTAGCGAGTTACATGAATAGAGAATAGTGAAAAGTTTTTGGTTGGTTAAACTGCTTAGATGAAAAATGAAATATCTTTTTTTTTTCCTTTCAAAATTGACATTGAACCTAATTTAGAGATCATATCCTTTATTCTACTTTTGTTATTCGTTATTGTTGCTTACTACTCAGTTGAATAATGAAAATACCACTTATATATACAAAAATTGAAACTGAACCTGACATAAGATATACTTCATTATGATTTTGTTATTCATTGTTGTTGCTACTACATAGTTATTTAACATTCTGACTCTAGTAATTATGCGGTAGCAATAACAAGTTGGGGACCTTGGAATCCTTTTAATCACTAGTTGATTATTTGGTGTGGCGCTTCTTAAACTTTCAGATCTCGGGAGAGTGACCATTTGGCGATGCATTTCTACAATGTATCAACCAATTTATCTGCTTCAATATCAACTACTTTATGCACATCTTAATATTATTGTATCAAACAAGAATCTTACAAACCAATTCGAATTGTGATTTTTTTCCCCTAAAACCCTAGCTCTCTAAGCGCCGCTCCCATAGTGCAGTTGTTTGGGCCCAAATTGACATTTGTCCGAGATTGTGGATTGAGGCCCAAGAAGTTATTTATTAACAAATAATCTGATATATATTTCCTTCTAGGAAAACAATTGGGGTTTTTCTAGGAATCCGAGAAGAGGTTTTTTAAGGTAATTGAATCCTAATTGATCTCAGAATCTGTTATGCTTGATACGCAAGTATTGAGATTCTGCATTTTCTATATAAAGGGGTCATGGTGTACGAGAAAAATAGAGCCTCCTCCACACAACAACTTTGCGCAACGTAAACCCTACGCCTCTCCGGAGCGCACCTACCGCTTCCCTGCACCAAACTCAGAGTCGCAGCCATGCACCAAGTTTCGGTCGCAGTAGCAATCTCTTATGCGAACTGCCTCCACCAACTGCGAACAGCCACCGTTCCAACATTGCCGCAACTTTACGCCCGCATCTGTCGCATATACTTGCCGCGGTTGTCGAAAGTGTGCCTTGCATTTGTGTCGAAGCATCGCTAAGACCTATCGCTTCTAGCATCCGCACATCCGCATACCTGCACCAACCTGAGTCGCACACCTGCACCATACGTACAGAGCCGCCAACTGCGCCATACGTACAGAGTCGCACACTTGCGCCGGTCAGAGCTGCAAACTTGCGTCGTATCTGCATTCGCTGAAGCACCTAGCGTCCAGTCGCTACACCAGTAGAAAATCGAGTCGTTACTCCGGTAAAAAAACCTAAACCCAATCTACAAGAGGTTGGACGACGGACAATCTGCAAGCCAATATGCAAGAGGTTGGAAGCAAACCGTTTCCCACGGTCTTTATTAAAGCTCTGCTTTGCATCTCATGATCGAAGTAAGTTTACTCAATCTACAATAGGTTGAGAGGAAAATCCTAGTAGCATTGCTGGCCGATCGGCATACAATCCTAGCTTGACTAGGAAATCTTCTTTTCTTCACTTTTTCCTCAATTGCCTTGGCTCAATGTCTTCCTCTATCTTTCAATAAGCTTGGACAATCTTCAAATATGCAATGGCACGCCAAAATGTCCATCGAAAACAAAAACAAAGGAAAAGAGGCAGAAACTTGGTGGAATCGGCTGGAATGACCTTCTTTCGGTAAATCTGGCATAACTCCCTCCTCGGAGCTTCAATTGATGCGATTCTAAGTCTCCGATAAACTAGACACATAGATATTCCTTCATATAAAAGGGATTGATCAAATTTCTTGTGAAATGTCGGGAATGAATTTTTGAAGTTGGGATACAGTCCCAGGAAGATTCCTGAAAGTCCCTGGATTGGTTTGCTCGAACTGCTGATTTGCAGCCATCTTTTGGGTGATTTCCCGAACTCCGATTGATCTGTATTTTTGACACAAAACCCATTAGCAAGCTAATAACATGCATACCAAATTTCAGAAAATTTGGAAAAGGATAGATCACAGTTTTATCCATCTCAGAATCACGAAAAAGACACATTTTGCACTATTTTCCAGAATTCTTATACTTAGTCATTTTTCGGATTCTAAAACAAATATTTTCCAAAACTCTACCGAATTAACACTAAACAATATTATGACTCTATCTTAAATAAATAAAGATTAAACAAAGCATAAACGAGGGCAAATACATATTAATATTGTCGCACATTGTGCTCCTATCAACTACCCCACACTTATCTTTTGATAGTCCCTTAGGAAACTAAATTAAACTAAAACTCAAAACAAACTATTGCCCCTAACGATTTGTCTCAGGCTCGTATGTACACATAGCTTTCAAGTTAATGCATGAGAATGCTAAGCACGAAAATTTCAAGCTTCATGAACATGTAACATCAATAAAAGCATATAAGAACAAAAAGTAAGAATGTAGACATGTAAAGCTAATTCACTCCACCTCACAAGGCATACTCTCTTCTCTTCTCTCTCGAAGCATGGTTATTCACTCAATAGTATATGCAAGTGAAAGATAATGAATTACGAAAAGTAACTTGCATATGTCAAAGAAAAAAAAGCACTTTGTGAAATTTCTTATGGAAAAACCTCATATGATAACTATATGCACCAATGAACCAAAACCATATGCTTACTCTTGAGATAATCTCCACAAATCAAATTTAACAATCTTAAGAATCATGAAAAGATCAATAAAAAGGGTTGTAATGGGGCTAGGCTAAGAGGTGTTCGATATTTGAATAAGGAGGCTCAAAACGTCACCGTGGCCTTTGGTAAAGCTCAAATCTCCTCATGTCTTCTCATAAAGGGTCGGATTATTTCTTGGTTGACCCATACTTCATTCTTTTCTTCCCAAAAACATTACAACAAAATTCAAGACAAAAGCCACGCACAAATTCCATGCCTATGCCGTACCTATGCCTTATTTTTATGCTCTCGGACGTATTCTTTTTCTTTTGTATCCGAGCATTTGTTTTCTCTTTTCTTTTTTTTCAAAGTCACGACATCAATACATATCAATGGCTAAGTCTACCCCACACTTGTTCTTCTTCATCACTTCACGCGAAAACGCTTTCAAAAATCAAGCTTGACCAAATCATTGATCAAGGGTAAAAGCATAACTATACTAAGCTCATGGAAAGTGTTTAAGGGTGATGAAAGAAAAGGCTAATCGTAGGCTCGAAGGGGTTTACTAAGGTGTCCTACGATGGGCACAAATAGGCACATGCTTTATTTGGCAATGGTGGTAAACCTAAAAGATCTTTTCAATCACTTTCAAAATCAAGGTATTTTATGACTTAAATCGTTTTGAAAATCAACAAGAGTAAGTTCTAGTAATACTCGAGTCCATGAAAAACTATTGCATATAGTCATCGAATAATCAAAGAATTATGAGGTTTCATGCTTCCTACGATTCTATCGAATTTTTATCTTTTTATTACTCAAGAAGAAAGCAAATTGGCTCTAAAGCTCACATTGGTTATTTATGAAATAAACTAGCTAAAACATGCATGCTTCGTTAATCAACAAATCCTACATGCTCCTACCAATGCAAAAAATCCATGAAACTCACAATTTCAATTGTATGCACAACTATCATCTATGTATGCAAAGAGGAGAAAAACATCATTGACACATTAGGGGCATCCTAAGACAACAATTTAAACACTCTATTTTTGTACCACAATTTTATGAAATTTTCTTTTCTAAACTAAGCACACGAAAACATAAACGGAATACGTTATCCCACCCCACACTTAGAAAATTACATTGCCCTCAATGTAAGCACAAATCAATATCAACGAATTTCCTAAGCATGCAATCATCTAACACATTCCAACATAACATCACAAATCAAAGATAAAGAGAAGGGTTAAGAAATTTCAAACTCTCGATGATGGCTCATTCACTTTTCTTTGATCGAATTGGGTTGCCTCCCAAGTAGCGCTTGATATTTATAGTCCATTGCTTAGACTTGTCACCATTGTAAATTGCATGTGTTCATCGCGTTCCCAATACTTGGAGCTCGGCAATGAGTAAGTCAATGAGATGTTGATGGCATGTGGTCGCCAAATCATTATGATCCTTTGTTTCGGCAGCAAATTGGATAGGCTGTCTCTCGACAGCATGGTATTCTTCTGGACGTATCAGCGTGTCCGGCGTGGTTGGAGGCGGCGGCTGCAATATAACGGCAACCGGGAGCGGCTGTAAGTGCAACTCGGCAGTAGGTGTGGCTGGACTGGGGCTGGGGCAAGGTGGCACGGCTGTGGCAGTAGTTACGTCAGCCAATTGTCTCGGAGGATCATGGACATAGGTTTCGTCATTTAAAGGCTCGAATGGCTCGTAATAGGGCTTGAGTCTATGTCCATTCACCTTGAATATGTTTTCCGTGACTTCATTCTGAATCTCAATGGCTCCATGAGGAAAAACTTGAAGAATAATAAATGGACCAAGCCATCGAGAGCGTAACTTACCCGAAAAAAGTTTGAGTGGTGAATGATACAAGAGAACTTTTTGGCCAACTTCAAAAACTCTTCCCTCGAAGCATCTTATCATGATAAGCTTGAGTCTTCTCCTTATAAATCCATGCGGCATCATAGGCTTCATTGCGTATTTCTTCAAGTTCGTTGAGTTGAAGCTTTCTATGAAGACCGGCGTCATCAATGTCCATGTTAAAAGCTTTAACGGCCCACCATGCCTTGTGCTCAAGTTCCACCGGTAAGTGACATGCTTTACTATATGTTAACAAAAAAGGTGACATACCTATCGGAGTCTTGTACGCAGTCCTATAAGCCCACAAAGCATCATCGAGACGATCACTCCAATCCTTCCTTAAAGGTCCAACGGTTTTCTCAAGTATTTGCTTGATCTCTCGATTACTTACCTTGGCCATGCCACTTGTTTGGGGATGGTAAGGGGTAGAAACCTTGTGTGTGACCCCATATTTCTTCAATAAGGCCTCAATGGTGCGGTTACAAAAATGGGATCCTCCATCGCTAATTAAGACTCTTGGAACTCCAAAACGTGAAAAGATGTTAGTCTTGAGAAACTCGGCCACCACCTTTGAATCATTGGTGCGTGTGGCCTTGGCTTCAATCCACTTTGACAAATAGTCAACCGCTAGCAATATGTAGAGAAAGCTCTTACTCGAAGGAAACGGCCCCATGAAGTCAATCCCCCAAAGATCATGAATCTCAATAAAAGTGATGGGGTTCAATGGCATTTGATCTCGGGGACCGATATTCCCCATTCTTTGGCATCGATCACATGACTTACAAAACATGTAAGCATCCTTAAAAATTGTAGGCCAAAAGAATCCACACTCAAGTACCTTTAAAGCGGTCTTCTTTGCTCCAAAATGCCCTCCACACGCCTCACTATGACAAAGCTTTAAGATCGGTTTATGCTCATGCTCGACAACACATCTTCTAAGCACTTGATCACTACATTGCTTCCATAAGTATGGCTCATCCCAAAGATAATGACGAGCTTGCTTGATGAGTCGAAGCCTTGCTTGCTTCGGCATGGTGCTTGGAAGTTGCCGAGTAGCTAGGTAATTGGCCAAGTCGGCATACCAAGGCTCATGTACTTCAAGTCGAAAGAATTGCTCATCCGGAAAGGTTTCACATAGGGGCAGCCGATCCTCTTCAATGACAAGTCGACTCAAATGATCGGCTACAACATTCTCCACTCCCTTCTTGTCTTTTATCTCAATGTCAAACTCTTGAAGCAAAAGAATCCATCGAATGAGCCTCGGCTTAGCATCCTTCTTTGTCATAAGATATCTCAAAGTGGCATGATCACTATAAACAATGACTTTGGAATTCAAAAGATATGATCGAAACTTTTCCAAAGCAAAAATTACCGCTAAGAGTTCTTTCTCCATAGTGGTGTAATTGAGTTGAGCATCATTGAGAGTCCTTGAGGCATAGTAAATGGTACATGGCTTCTTCTCTATACGTTGTCCGAGTACCGCTCCAAACGCATAATCACTTGCATCACACATAAGCTCAAACGGCTCCTCCCACTTTGGAGAAACCAAGACCGGCGCCGTGCATAGGCATTCCTTCAATCGGCAAAAGGCGTTCTCACATGCCTCCGTCCACTCGAACGTCACCTCCTTTTGTAACAAGTTGCTCAATGGCTTTGCAATTGAAGAGAAGTCCTTGATAAATCTTCGATAAAACCCCGCATGCCTCAGCAATGCTTGTATTAGTTCCACCTTGGCTTTGTCAACCTCTAAGCCTTTTGCCGAAATTATGTGCCCAAGTACAATACCTTGCGTGACCATGAAGTGACACTTCTCCCAATTGAGCACAAGATTGGTCTCTACACACCTCTCAAGTATCTTCTCCAAGTTTTCCAAACAAGTATCGAAGTTGCTTCCATAAACACTAAAGTCATCCATAAAAACTTCGATAATGTCTTCAATAAAATCCGAGAAGATAGCATACATACATCTTTGAAAAGTTTCGGGTGCGTTGCATAGACCAAATGGCATTCGTCGATAAGCAAAGGTGCCAAATGGACAAGTAAAAATGGTCTTCTCTTGATCATCCGGGTGTATCATGATTTGATTGTATCCACTATAACCATCGAGAAAGCAATAAAAAGCATGGCCGGCTAACCTTTCTAGCATTTGATCCATAAACGGTAAAGGCATGTGATCCTTCCTTGTTGTAGCGTTGAGCTACCTATAGTCGATGCACATCCGATGACCGGTTACAAGTCTTTGTGGCACAAGCTCATTCTTCTCATTCTTGACAACCGTTACACCACTCTTCTTTGGCACTACTTGTACGGGAGATATCCACTTACTATCCGAAATTGGGTAAATCACCCCACAATCAAGCAACTTTATGATTTCATCTTTCACTACCTTCATCATGGGAGGGTGAAGGCGACGTTGGCCTTCCTTCTTTGGCTTTGCTCCTTCCTCTAGTAAGATACGATGAACACATGTAGTAAGGCTCATTCCCTTGATATCCGCCAAGGTCCAACCGATCGCGGTCTTGTACTTCTTAAGCACACTTATCAAATCACATTCTTGCTTTTCACTAAGCATTGAAGACACAATAACCGGTAGAGTATCTTCTTCTCCTAGATAAACATATTTCAAGTGACTAGGGAGCTCTTTAAGTTCTAACTTTGGGGCCTCTTCCACACTTGGTCGAAATTTAGTTGTGGCACTTGGAATTGACAAGAATGAATCAAACATCTTTGCATAGGGCCGAGCCTCTAGCTCGGCACAAACTTCTTGTAGGCTCGGCAACATGTCCATGCTCGGCAAAGCTTACTCTACTTGCTCATTCGTGACTCGCTCTCCCTTCTTGTCAAATCCGACCCCTTGCTCGATCGCTAATTGCTATGCGTCAAGCGAGGTTGACATAACTTGCTCGACCTCCACCAATATGTCTTCAACGTGGCATTCCTTCAAATCGGCACAAGGGAACTTCATGGTATCAAAGACATTGAACTTAATTACCTCACCATCAAACTCCATCGTCAAATTGCCCTCGGCGACATCTATCTTTGTTCGTGCCGTCCGCATGAATGGTCGGCCAAGTAGCAATTGAGTGCTATTAAACGGCGAGTCTTCCATCTCCACAACATAAAAATCGGCCGGAAATATAAGTTGGTTCACTTGGACAAACACATCTTCCACATAGCCCTCCGGATACTTGCTTGAGCGATCCGCAAGTTGAATAATGACATTGTCCTTCTTGAGAGGCCCTATACTCAACGTTTTGTACACATTGAGCTGCATAACATTAATCGATGCTCCCAAGTCTAACATCACATCCTCGAAACGAGTATTGCCTATCACACAAGGCACATTGAAACTTCCCGGATCTTTCATCTTTTGTGACAACCTCCTTTGAATAACGGCAGATACCGTCTCACTCATAGTCACCACACGAGTCTCCCTCTATGCCTCTTAGCCGTGCATAGCTCTTTAAGAAACTTGGCATACTTTGGTACTTTCTTAATGCACTCCAACAAAGGGATGTTGACTTGCACTTTCCGGAAAATTTTCAACACTTCCTCGTCGGACTTGTCCTTCTTCGATCTAGCAAAGCGAGAAGGGAATGGGATGTTTAAGTGTGGCACCCCTCCCTTACTCACTTGGCTCGGCAATAACTCACTCTTCAATGTTGCGGAATCATGCTCAAGCTCGTTGCTTCTTGAATTGGCCGCAGCCCTCTTTTTCTCAGCATCACCACCGCCGGTGGCAGCATTCTCGGTGGTTGCCCTCTCGGCAGCTCCTCTTGGCTCGGCTGCTGCCCTTGTATTGTCTCCATGGCTGCCGGCAATGACAGGTCCGGCAGCCCTCTCTTCTTCTTCGATCACATCAAGCAATATGCTTTTCTTCTTTGGACTCCTCGGAGGTAATAACTCCCTTCCACTTTGAGTTTGAATCACCTTGGCATGCTCGTTCCTCGGATTTGGAATTGTATTACTAGGCAACTTCCCTTGCTCATTGAATCTTCCCATGAAGTCCACAACTTGCCCCATTTGAGTTTTGAGCTCACCAATATCTTGTTGTTGATTTTGTTGCCCTGCGAGCAACGCTTGAGTAGCACTCGAAAGAGATTGGAGCAAAGCATCGTAGTTCAGATTACTTGCTCCTCCTTGAGGTTGGCTCGGCAAAGGATGGCTCGGCATGGGTTGGTAGGGCTGCCTTGGCACAAATGGTGCCCTTGGTGCATAGGGTGCGGCACTACTTAGGTTCGGTTGCATAGGTGCCCTCAATACGTTATCATTGTTCGCCCACCGAAAGTTTGGATGATCGTTGAACCTCGGATTGAAATTTCCAAACCTTTGTCCTCCTCCAAAACCAATAGCATTACATTCCTCGACTCCTTCACTTGATCCAAATTGAGGGCATTGTTTGGTTTCATGGCTCTCGGTGCAAATACCACATACTATAGCACGCTTCTTCATCAAATTGCTCACCAAGTCGGCAAGTTTGTCTACTTTCTCCTCTAACTTTGAGCTCGAAGACGTCTCATGCACTTTCTCATTCCGTGGCACATTGTTGCGTGCCATGCCAAATTGTTGATTGTTTAAGGCATGAACCTCCAACAAATTCATCGCCGGTGTAGCATCCAACTCCAAGAAACTACCTCCCGCGGCCGAATCAAGAAACTCCCTCTCCATAACGCGCAATCCCTCATAAAAATATTGCAATAAGAGACCCTCACTTATGCCATGAGATGGGTATAATGAGACGAGAGATTTGAACCTCTTGTAATAGTCCAAGAAAGTCTCATCTCCGGCTTGCTTCACACTTGTTATTTGCTTCCTCAAATCCGTGATACGTGAAGCGGGAATGTACTTGAGCAAAAACTCATCCATCATTGAATTCCACAACACAATGCGACCACTAGGCACCTCAAACAACCACTCCTTCGCTTGATTTTCCAATTAGAACGAAAAATCCTTCATCTTGAAGTGTTGCAAATCGGTCCCTCTTGGACACATAGACTCTGTGGTGAAGTTAAACCGTTGTAGATGCTTGTTGGGATCCTCACTTGGCATTCCATAGAAAGACTTCAACTTATGGAGGAATCCACTCCTCAATTCAATCTCTCCGGTCTTATCGGTCTCCAAAGGAGGGTAAGTGATATTAGAAGGTACAGCTCCTCCTCCTCCTGCAACATGACAATTTTGAGCTCTTATCGAAGTCATTATCACTTGCTCAAAACTTGGCTCGGCAAAGGACTCAAACTCGGGATCTTGAAGATCACACGACGACGAAACGACGGATGGAGAGCTCGGCTCGGTTGCAGCCGAACTTGGTGGTGTGGACGACGGACTGCTTGGTGGTGAAGATGAGGTCGTTGGTGAAGCTGGCTCGGACGGTGGTAATGGAACAAATAAAGCAATAGCGAGCTCTTGGTTCAAACGTTGCAGTCGGCCTCTATTATCTCTTGTCCAATGATTAGATTCGAACATACACTTTCCTGAAATTTGCAACGTTTAAACAAGTTAGAACATCGTAAAAAAAAAAAATAGAATGCAAGAATATACATCATTACAAGCCACGGCATTGGCGATTACAAAACATATTTCAAACAATGGTACACAAACAAGGATCTGCAACAAGAACTATACAATCGGCAATGGTAGAGAATAAAAATAAAAACGTCCATGATCATGTAATCTCTAAGTCTAATTTCTTTTTAAAAATTTGTTCTAACTCTCGAAGTATGTGGAGCAGTGGAGTTAACGGTGCAATGGACTGATGCAGCCCCTGGTAGTGTCATGTTTTATCCGATATACCTCAAGAGTTCGAACCACACAATTATGTTTTATCTTTTGAAGAAAATAGATCACATATGTCAAGTTATCTTCTAGCGTCTAAAGTGAGGTGATGCTTCGGCCCAAGCTATCGACTAGTTCGAGCGTGTTTTACTTTTCAAAGGCGGTATTATTAAGATTCACGGAGGGCGAACCCCTTACAGGAACCAGGCAGGACTCGTTGTTGGTAACCACGGGGAGCGAACTCCCTATCGACTCACTCACCGAGAATGAACATCAGTCTGTGGGCCTTGAGATACAGTTAAACAAACCTGAGAACCATATCAATGAAACTAACTTGCCCCATACTTTGTAAGACAAACTCGGGTCACTAGCGGTCTACAAGTGTTGATCAAAGCCGCCCTCAACCTCATAAAAATGGGTCTGCCAAATTATCGCTCGTATGCGTGGGGGGGGACGTATCCCACGTTTCCCAGTCTACATAAAAGACGGATCTAACAAGGCATCATTCGTATGAAGGGTTAAGGCTAAGACCAACAAAAGTGGCTTCTCCCTACATGTTACACTTTAGAAACTACAATAAACTCAAACATACATAACACTATTAACTTCCTAGAAATTAAACTAAGTTATTACACACATACATCTTTATACATCATGCAACTTTCGAAATTTAAACTCTACATGCCGAAGCATATTTCTACTTTACAAATTCCAAATAAAACCAAAAATTACAAACTTTACAATTTTACAACAAAAATTTTCAGCAACATTATATACACAACAATCACATAAATCAAGCTTTTGTAATCCCCGGCAACGGCGCCAAAAATTGACGAGTCGCCGAAGCTAGCATCAAGCAATAATAACCCTACAATCGTTAGTAGTATAGACATAAGTAGGGATCATTCTAAGCCGGGGATTAAGGGTACCTGAAACATGGAATTGTTAGATAAAAAATATTCACAAATACACAACAAATCGTCACAATTATGGGGAATGATAGCGTCGGCAGCAAGGCTGCCCCTAATACTAAGGAGACGAAAATTTAACAAAAAGGGGAAGAAGTGAGGCATCGGCAGCCCTAGGGCTGCCCTAAGTATCCTACACGAAATTTAAAGTAAAAGCTGGAAATTAAACTCTAGTCTATTATTTACAAGGTTGGTCGACATTCTTCCACAAAGCACTAGCACGAAAACAATCAAAACACATAACAAACAAGCAAACAAGACTCACGGCAAAGCATTAAAATGTTCTAGACTCAACTTAACTCTAACCCAATTAGCTCCTTATCGGTTTACTAATTAAGACTCTCTAGTACTTCAAGGTTAACTTATCGTCTAACCCTAAAGTTATATTAAACATATTTGAGAACACTTATCGTCGAAAACAAACATGTAAAGTTATTAGGCACAAGGTCTTTTTAGTTGGAAACAAGTTAATATAGCAAGGTTGTCAATCATCTTATTAACAAGTATGTTCTTTAAACCACTCTAACCCTTGTGAAAACAACACAAATTAAGACAACCCTAAAGATTACTTAACCTATATTATTTTCGGCTAATGAGATTAATACTCCACATATTGCAATTATATAGACTACTAATCTTTAAGCACACGAATTTAAAGAACAAGTCAAGAAAACCCTAAAACTAAGTTTACACATATTTTGCCGATTATCCTATTTACTAATTCATTGCATATTTTCCTTACTCTTTAACATGCAATCCATATTTTTACATCAAAAACCAAATAAAGATAAAGAAAACAAATCCATCATGTAAATTATAAAACCAAACTTCAATCCAAATAGTACATAGATATAATATTTGAAACCAAGAATTCATGCTAACTTCATAGACAAAGTTTAACATAACTATAAAGAAAGAATTACAAAATCAAGAGTGGGGAGTAGATCACACTTTTAGAACACCTTTGGAGCTTCAAGTCGTGTGGATCTCGATGGATGATGGATGGAGGCACGGCAGCAATTTTCTGGAAATTGGGATGAAGGTGGTTCGGCTGGTTTTTGTGGTGGTGGAGGTAGGGTTTCGGTTTGTGGTTTCGGTTTGTAGTTTCTTTGTAGGATTCTTGAGGAATTTTGGTAGAGCTTTGGCTAGATTTTTGCTTTTTAATGTGACTAGTTTTTTTGTGTAAAAGATGGCTATATATAGAGGAAGGAGCTAGGGTTGCCGGCCACAACAAGGAGAGGAGGATTTCCTTTTCTTAGTTGGCTTATGTTTCCTTGTTGAATAATTATTGCATTCTTGGACTTCTTTTTCTGAATTTTTTTTATGGCATGGGCTTCACATCTTCATGGACTTCATATGTGGGCTTGACAACTCCATTTGGTGAACTTGATCCATGGAAAAACGCCCGAAGTCCGCCAAGAACACAACGCCGGCAGCATTGCTGGCCGATCGGCATACAATCCTAGCTTGACTAGGAAATCTTCTTTTCTTCACTTTTTCCTCAATTGCCTTGGCTAAATGTCTTCCTCTATCCTTCAATAAGCTTGGAAAATCTTCAAATATACAATGGAACGCCAAAATGTCCATCGAAAACAGAAAAAAAAAAAAAAAAAAAAGAGGCAGAAACTTGGTGGAATCGGCTGGAATGACCTTACTTCGGTAAATCTGGCATAACTCCCTTCTCGGAGCTCCAACTGATGCGATTCTAAGTCTCAGAGAAACTAGACACATATATCTTCCTCCATATAAAAAGACTTGATCAAATTCCCTGTGAAACGTCGGGAATGAATTTTTGAAGTTGGGACACAGTCCCAGGAAGATTCCTGGAAGTCCCTGGATTGGTTTGCTCGAACTGCTGATTTGCAGCCATCTTTTGGGTGAATTCCCGAACTCCGATTGATCTGTATTTTTGACACAAAACCCATTAGCAAGCTAATAACATACATACCAAATTTCGAAAAATTTGGAAAAGGATAGGTCACAGTTTTATTCATCTCAGAATCACGAAAAAGACACATTTTGCACTATTTTCCAGAATTCTTATACTTAGTCATTTTTCGGATTCTAAAGCACATATTTTCCAAAACTCTATCGAATTAACACTAAACTATATTATGACTCTATCTTAAATAAATAAGGGTTAAACACAGCATAAACGAGGGCAAATACATATTAATATCGTCGCACATTGTGCTCCTATCAACATCAAAGGTCTCCGCCCTTTCAACTTCCTCCGCCGGTGGTTCACCCCGAACGCTCTTTATGGGATCTTCTTACCCAAGAACACGAAAGGCGAGAGGCTCTAGCTCGACAAGCGTCTAATGAAGAATGGAATTTGGCTCATACTCGTGCTAGACGTTCGGACACTCCTCATCCATATGAAAACGGTTCTTCTTCACCCGGCTCGGGTCTTCAAGGTGGTGCAACATGGTCTCATGAAGCTGCCATGCATGGGAGTCGTTGTAATGGTGAAAACCGATGTGGCTAGTTGGTGTTCTCGGTGACATGTGACTTCTTCCTTTGCCCTCCATCAACTTAGGGGGAGAATCATCAAGCTTTTGACAAAGGGGGAGTCGGTTTGTCGAACTATCTTTATTATGCTTGTTTGGCTTAAGAACTTTTGTTTGGTTATGTAATAAGTGCATAAGACTATGTTTATGTTTATGTTTTTAAAAGTTTAGTGTGTTTATGAACTCGTCACCTTGATATCTTGAAGATGATGAATGTTGATTCTTGATATCAAGTGATAGTTGTTGGTTCATCGAAAAATTGTTTTTCAAATTTTTCATTCTCTTGATATATGTTTTTCATGCTACATGCTATATGTGATTATATATGCTATATACATGCTACTAACTTTTTCATATAGGTGATTGATGAATGGAAAGTTGCATGGAAGGCCAAATGGGGAGATTAAAGGTATATTGGCCTCCATGAGTTGATGGAGATCAAAGTTTAATTGCATGGCTAATTGCATGGAGTTTTGGAAGGTAACTTTGGAGAAATTAAACCAAGATTATTTCCGAAAAGAAGAAAGGATACTTTCCTTGTTGGCCTTGGAAAGTCATGAAGACAAGTTGGAAACCATACCATAATCAAAAGTTCGGCCGTTTGTGATCAAATAATATTTATGGTACATCTCTTTGATTGTTGTGATTGAATATTTTTTATTCAATGGAGATATGAGTGGCCTTAACCTAGTTTGGTAGGAAATATATTGTTAAGGCATATGACATATTTTATATTCAAATTGAATTAAACTATGGTGTATACCTTTTAGATATATGGTGTAAAAGGTAGTTAGCATATTTGATTGATTGTGTAATCAAAAGCAAAAAGATGTAACCCTATTTATAAAGGGAAGATCGGCAAAGGTGAGGGGTGTCGAATCATAGTGAGTATTCGAACTAAAAAGAAAAGAAATCCAGAAACTTTTTATACTGCTCACATTCTTCTGCATTCGCAGTGCCAAAAATGAGACTATCATTTGCAAAGTAAAGGTGATGTAAAGTAGGAGCTTGGGGGCTCATTTTGAGCCCTTCTATGGTTCCTCTTTGAATGGCCTGCGAGATCATAGCTGACAAACCCTCAGCACACAGGATAAAAATGTATGGGGAAAGAGGATCACCCTGTCTGATTCCTCTTGAAGGTACAATCCTGTCAGTAGGTTCACCTTGTACAAGAATAGAGTATGACACTGAGGTAATACTTCTCATGATCATACAAATCCACTCATTGTGGAATCCCAATTTATGAAGAATGGCTTCGATATAGGTCCAGTCAAGCCTATCATAGGCTTTGCTGATATCCAGTTTGAGGGAGAAAAAACCAGTTGTTTGATTCTGTAAGGAGTGCATGTAATGAGCTACCTCAGTGGCTATCAGAGTATTATCAGAGATGAGTCGACATGGCACATACGCGCTTTGCAGTGGAGAGATGATGGTTGATAAGCATTTCTTCAGCCGATTTGCCACAACCTTGGAACTGATTCTACATATTACGTTGCATAATGCTATGGGTCGATAATCTACAGCTTTCCTTGGAGTCTTAACTTTAGGAATCAGGCAGAGGTATGTATGATTGGTCTCTTCTCCTGTGTCTCCATTTTGAAGAAAATTTCTTACCGCATTACAAACATCAGTGCCAACCACATTCCCATATTTTTGGAAGAAAAAAGGTGACATACCATCCGGTCCTGGACTCTTTGATGGGTGCATTTGAAAGAGGGCAGTCTTTATTTCTTCATTCGTGTACACTTCAATGAGGTCTTTATTCATTTCATTTGTGACGTTTTCTTGAGTAGCCTCAATAACTTGCTCAATTGCTGCTTCACTTAGCTGGTTCGACGAAAACACCTTTTGAAAATAATTGAGCATGATTGCTTTTGTGTTGGCTGGTTCCGTCTGCCAGTAGCCTTGCTCATCCTCAAGACCTTTGATGGTGTTTCTGCTTCATCTATTGCTGGCTTTCCGATGAAAAAAAGCGGAGTTACGGTCACCATCTTTCAGCCATAGAACTCGAGATCTTTGCTTCCAGTATTTCTCCTGTTGAGCTAGCATCTGGCTATACTTCGTATGTAACTCTCGTTGGATTTCATACTGTTCCGGGGAGTAAGGAAGCGACATAATATCATTTAATTTGCGCTGGATGTCCTTCCTCTCTATATGTGGTCGTTTAAACTCCGTTTCGTGCCATTCTGCAAGGTGAGTACTTGTGGATTGAATCTTTAGAGCAACTTGTTGCATGCTATTCCCGGTACAAGGCTTGTTCCATTCATACTCAACAATTTTTTGATATTCTGCCTTTTCATGCTATATTTCTTCAAAATGAAAGAGTTTTTTATTTCGAAGTAGAATTCTCCGCTCTGTTCTAACTTCGATGCATATCGGAGAGTGATCCGATTCGTTTGGCTCTAGGGTTTTAACCCTACTAAAAGGGAATTTGTTTCGCCATTCAGATGATTGGAAGCTGCGATCCAGTCTTTCTTTGGTGAATTTATTACTCCATGTAAACCGGCTTCCTATAAACCCCATATCCGTCAGTCCAGCTGCAGTCATGGTATTCCAGAAGTCTTGCATGGGAGCTTGAGCTCTTACTTGTCCGCCCGATTTGTCAGAGTTGGACATGATTTCATTAAAGTCTCCAACCATTAACCACGGTAGAGTAGAGACCTCTGCAGCGAGATTCCTTATGAGGTTCCAGGTATGATGACGCTCATCTCTCCCTGCAAAGCCATATATACCTGTAAACCTCCATGGGAGTGGATTGTTCACAGTACCAATCTCAACATCAATGTGATGGGGCGAGCAAGTTCGGAGTTTAACTTGGACATCCTCATGCCACAACAAAGCTAGACCTTGTGATCCCTCTCCTGGTAGAACGCAGATGAAGTCATGAAAAGCCACGGTAGAGCATATGGTTCGAATCATATCCTTGTGCGCTAGGGTTTCAGAGAGGAAGATGCGGCTGGGTTTGTGAGCTTGTATCAAGTTGAAAAGAGCCTGCTGCGTTTCTCTTTTGCAGATCCCTCGACAATTCCAAACAATGATGTTACCTTGTAGCATGATGCTACTTTGATCGGCGGCACGCAGGCTGCCCTTGAAGCGACCAACAGCGGCGCTAGGGTTTTTTATTTATTTATTGTTGTAGGAGAAATAGATTGATAAATCTCTCTGTGTTTATTCATTGATAAGGAGGCCTTTATATAGGCATTACATCAAGTATCCCTGGCGAACAGGGATTCCCTATCTAATAGAGTATCTAGACTACAAGTCTTATTAGGACAAGACACACCACGGAAGTTACGGAGTTAACCTTCCTTGAACACTCCCCCTTGTGTCGCGTCCTCAATGGTGCATGAACCGTTGCCTCGTTAAAACCTTTGCCAGCAAACAAAAAACCTCTTGGGCAAAAATAAAAGCATGGTCTAAGGAAAAAGAGTACAACGCACCAACTACAAGTATGTGAGACATGCATAACTAGGCTCCCCCTGAAGTCTAGATGAGAACTCCCCCTGATAGTCATTCAGTCTTTGAGTTCGGATAAGCGACACATTCCAATGCGCTTTACATGCTTCATAAATGTAGATTTAGGTAGAGACTTGGTGAACAGATCCGCTGCATTTTCTTCTGAGCTGACTTGCTTCACCTGGATATTCAAAGTCTCTTGCTGCTGCTGATTGTAGAAGAACTTAGGCGAAATGTGTTTAGTATTGTCACCCTTAATGTATCCCAACTTCATCTGCTCAATGCATGCTGCATTATCTTCAAATATGCAAGTTGGTCCCATCGTAGTAGACTCAAGTCCACTAGACTCTCGAATGTGAGATATAACTGAGCGAAGCCAAATACATTCTTTGACTGCTTCATGTAGTGCAATAATCTCAGCATGGTTCGAGGAGGTAGCAACAAGGGTTTGCTTGGTTGATCTCCAAGATATCGCCGTATTCCCAATGGTAAAAACATAACCTGTTTGGGAACGTCCTTTGTGTGGATCTGACAAATATCCAGCATCAGCAAATCCTACCATCACATCATTTGGTGTATCTGAGTAGGAGGGGGTATCGCCAAAGCCGTATCGGGACCACGACTTAGCATCCGCGGGTCCGGATAAGTTGGCGGATATGTCTGCAGGATGGCGGATGGATGAACCAAAGCCAGTCCTGGCGGATATGGCTGGCGGATGGCAATCCGAGCCATGGTTTGTGCTGTTAGATGCAAGAGATCGACTATGTGTCGAATCCTGATGAGTGTATCGATAGTACAAGCCCATGTCAAGGGTTCCTTTAAGGTATCGGAAGATGTTCTTGATTCCAACCCAATGACGTTGTGTTGGCGCAGAGCTAAATCTAGCTAACAAGTTCACAGAGAAAGCGATGTCTGGTCTAGTACACTGAGCTAAGTATAACAAAGCTCCAATTGCACTAAGATATGGATATTCAGCTCCCAAGACCTCTTCGTCATCTTCTTTCGGACGAAAGGGATCTTTGTTGATATCCAGACTTCTAACGACCATGGGAGTGCCTGTAGGATGCATAACTTTGTCCATGTTAAATCGCCTGAGCATCTTTCGGACATATGCAGACTGGTGTATAAAAATTCCACCACTTCGGTGCTCTAGTTCTAAGCCTAGGCAAAACCGAGTCCTTCCCAGATCTTTCATCTCGAATTCGGATTTCAAATAGCTAGCGGTCTCATTGATCTCATTCAGAGTTCCAATGATGTTCATATCATCGACATAGACGGCTATAATGGCAAATCCTGAACTTGTTCTCTTTATGAACACACAAGGGCACAACTCATCATTCTTGTATCCTTTCCCAATCAAGTAATCACTTAACCGTGTGTACCACATCCTACCAGATTGTCGGAGTCCATATAGAGATCGTCTCAACCTGATAGCAAATGAACTTCGTGGTTTTTGCTCACTTGACTTGGGTAACGAAAGTCCTTCTGGCACTTTCATGTACATCTCCGTATCTAGGTCCCCATAAAGATACGCAGTTACAACATCCATAAGCTGCATATTGAGTCTCTCTGAGACTACCAAACTTATTAAGTATCGGAAGGTAATAGTATCCATGACAGGAGAATACGTCTCCTCATAATCAATTCCAGGGCGTTGAGAAAAACCTTGCGCCACGAGTCGAGCTTTATATCGCTGGACTTCGCCATTCTCATTGCGCTTTCTGACAAAGACCCATTTATGTCCAACAGGCTTCACGTTCGGCGGTGTAGGCACAACCGGTCCGAAAACTTGCCTTTTCTTTAGAGAGTCTAGTTCAGCCTGGATTGCTTCTTCCCACTTCGGCCAATCCGCCCTACGTTGACATTCATCAACAGTGCGGGGTTCCATATCGTCGTCGTCAATGACTTCTTGAGCAACGGCGTAGGCGAATGCATCATCGATATACATGGAATTTCTTTCCATAAGATTGTGCATGCATAAGTAGTTTAGTGAGATTTCCTTGTTCTCCAACATCAACAGTGAGTCTGAGGCGTCCCCCAGATGATTCAGAGTTGATTCTTGGACATAGGTATAGTCGGAGACAATCTCGTGTGACGGCGTCACAGTATCGATGATGAACGGATCGCTTTGTGCCTGGACACATGCCCTCTTTCTAGGTACATTGTCTTTGGAACCGATTGGTCTCCCCCTCTTTCTAGGAGGATCCGAAGTCGACGCCGGCTCTCCACTTGGAGGTGCCGAGCCTAGGCTGCCGATGGCACCTAGGGCTGCGGGTCCGAGACCGGCGGCGCGTGCTCGCGCATGGCGAGGAATGTTAAGCCTTGCAGGTACATTCGCAGCAGGTATGGTTGATCTTGTCACTTTCGCAATATCAGTAAAGGAGTCGGGCATCGTATCCGCCACCTTTTGTAGTTCTAATATGCGTTGTATTTCAGTCTCACACTGAGACGTACGGGGATCATAATGAGACATAGTGGGAGAGAACCACGTCAATTCCTGACGTTCACTTGGGACGGATGCGGCCCCATCTCCCCCTAACGGCGGGAAGGATGTCTCATCAAAGTGACAATCTGCAAATCTTGCAGTAAACAGATCACCTGTCATAGGCTCTATATAGCGGACAATAGTTGGTGCTTCATATCCAACATAAATAGCTGATCGTCGTTGTGGACCCATCTTGGTACGCAGTGGAGGCGTGATAGGCACATATACGGCACAACCAAAAGTACGCAGATGCGAAATATCAGGCTCGTAACCAGTTACCAACTGGTACGCACTAAATGGTTGGCTATCTGTGGGTCGTAGACGAATAAGCATAGCTGCATGTAATATTGCATATCCCCATGCCGAAACTGGCAAGTTTGTAGCCATGACAAGAGACCTAGCTACAAGCTGTAGTCTCTTGATAGCGGCTTCTGCAAGACCGTTCTGAGAATGAACGTGGGGTACGGGATGTTCAACTTCAATCCCAACTGACATGCAATAGTCATCAAAACACTTTGAGGTAAACTCTCCAGCATTATCCAGTCTGATGGACTTAATCGGATTGTCCGGGTGGTGAGCCCGAAGCTTAATAATCTGAGCTAGGAGTTTAGCGAATGCAGCATTCCTCGTGGACAATAATGCTACGTGTGACCAACGCGTTGATGCATCAACCAGAACCATGAAATATCGAAATGGTCCGCATTCTGGTGTTATAGGTCCACAAATATCACCTTGTATTCGTTGTAGAAACGGAATATTCTGTTTATTATCAATAGCAAAAGATGGTCTTGCTTGAAGTTTTGCTAGTGAACAAGCTTTACAAAACGAACGATGAGCATTAGACATCGCTACAGAAGCATGAGAAGCAGGAGGGGGCCGAACCTCTCCTTGGAACCGAGAGGCGGCTATCGACGGCACGGCCGAACCGAGGCCGAGGCGCCCTCTGTGCTTTTGTGATCGGAAAAATGGATGACCGTGGGAGCATTTCAAAATACGGATCATCAGATCACGACCCGGATGACCGAGTCTATCATGCCAAAGCTTATAAGCATCAGAATCACATAATATAACAACATGAGATTCGTTGGCTCGAATGGTTGTGAAATACATGCCATTGCGAACTCGCTTACACTTCTCCACAATGCGAGTGCGCATAGATTGAGTGGAGGTGATCAACAGATATTCAGTTCCATCTTCAACATAAGTGCTGAGGTGATAGTCATTGTCACGCACATCCTTGAAAGCTAGCAAGGTTCTTGGCGCCTTAGGCGCATATAGGGCGTCCTCTACCCGAATCTCAGTGCCATTTGGCAGTAAGAATTGAGCAGTGCCACGACCCTTAATTACGGGTCCAGTTCCTGTCATCGTAGATAACGACGATTCTCTTGGCGTAAAATCCGAAAACAATTGCCGATTCCTCAGAATCGTGTGAGTTGTTGCACAATCCAACAAACACTCAATCTCGCCTTGATACATCTACAAAAACAATGTAAATTGAATCAATAGTCTACTTTAGACTTTGGCGAACACTTTAAAGTAAGTGTACTGAGACAATATATCATCACAAAATGAAGTGCATTAAGGCCAATAACATAGCCATGGCAACGACAAAACTTGAGAGAAAGATATAAGCCGCATTTTAATCACCGAGTATCACCATTGATAATCATAGCCTAGTTCAGAGATTGAGACCGGACACCGTCGTAGGTGGCGTGGCCGAGCCAAGACCGAGGCCAAGGCAAAGGCCGGGGCCAAGCCAAAGCCGAAGCTGTGGTAAGGCCAAAGCTACCCAGAGGCCGAGCCGAAGCAAGGCGAGTGGTGAGAGTCGGTCAGGCATTGAGGCAATGCGATGCGACGGTTGAGCTAAATCCGAAGCATGACGAGTCCGAAGACACTTCGTTGCCGAGCCATTGATGCAAAAGTTGCATTTGTTCGATAGGCTATCGATTGTTGGTTTCAAAAACCGGATTCGGTGCTGAGCCAAGCTGGCGAATGGCCATGGCGAGTGAGGCCTAGCGAGTCGCGGCCAAGCGCTTATGGGCTTTGGCGAGCGAGGCATGGCGGATCGCAGCCAAGTTGGCGGATCGCTGATCGCGGATCGCGGATTAGTTGGCGAATAGCCATGGCGAGCGAGTCCTGGCGGATCGCGACCAAGTTGGCGGATAGCGGATCGCGGATCTCGGATCGCGGATCGTGTATCGCGGCTCGCGGATGGCATATCTCGCATCGCGGATGGCGTATCGCGGATCGCGGATGGCGTATCGCGGATCGCGGATGGCGTGTCGCGGATCTCTCCTTTTGTCTTTGTGATTTTTCGGATATGAGTTAATCATCACCAGAATTTTGGTGAACTCAAAATGATTATGCCATTGAGAATTGGACGCATTGAACCAATTTTGCTTTCAGGGATGTAAAAATCTTAAATCATTCGTAGAATAAGATAGATTTTATTGATGACAACTCAAAAATACATCAAGGTTGTTCTAAATAGAACGACTTATCGAACAAAGTCGTGATTTATTGACTATTCTGTCAAAATAACAATCAAAATCAAACTTGAACACGTATCTCATGACCTAAGTCAAATACTTATTCATAGTCTGGAGTATCATACTCCTGAGTCCTACGTTTCTTGGTAGGTTGGAAGTCATCGATGGCGAAGTTCGTATTTTCCTCATCGTATACTTCTTCCTCAAAGTCTCCTACATAGTGTGCTTCTTGTTCTATGTATTGTTTGTGTTTCTTGTAAGCGGCTTGAATATCTCTGCTTGCTATGCAATCGCGTTGGAGATGATTCATAGAACCACATTTGAAGCAAGGAGCCGAAGCATTGTTCGGCGGATGGCCACCACGCCTGGGACCGGAACCAAAACTGTTCCTCCCTCTGGGAGCGGCGGCTCTGCCATCATCCCTTGTCCAAGAAAGCGGTCGGCCACGGCCGACGCCTCTTCTCCCTCCTCGTCCGCCACGTATTGCTCTTGGCGTACGTGGTGGCGGTGCTTGACGTTCATGAGGTTGATGCTTCTGCTTAAAAGCTTTACCACGGGCTTGATGAGATTCCGCAATGAATTTCGGTCCTCGAGGCCTCTTATTGGTGGTAAGAATCAACTCATGGTACCTCTCCTTTCTCTGAAGGACATTCATCAAATCGCTGAAGGTTTTGATAGTGCCTTTCTCGCGGAGATCGCGGTACTGATGCGACAACATGGACGCAGATTCTGGGAACGTCGTGAAAGTCTTCTCCATCATATCATCATCGGTCTTTTCGACCCCACAAAAGCTCAAATCAGATTGCAAGTTTAGCATAGTCTGATGATATTCCTGGACGGAATCAAAATCCAGTAAGCGGATTTGCTCCCAATCAGACATGAGGTCTGGGAGTTGTGCGTCATGCACATTGTCGAAGCGGTCCTTGAGGATATCCCATAGCTCTTTGGGATCAGTTTTCCTCAGGTATTGCTTCTTGAGCGTTGGATGGATATGGCGCCTGAGAAACATCAGGGCTTGTGCTTTCTGTTCAGGAGAAGCGTGTAAGCTTTCATCCTCAGGAGGGTTGATGGTGGCAGTAAATCTTTTACCAATGAAAGTGTTCTCAACATCTGAGACCCACCTCTTGTATTCCTTGCCTTGGACATCCAAGATGTCAAATTCTGGACGCTGAGTGTCAGCCATCTACAGAACACAAACAGGGAGACGTTAGTATGTTTGAATACTAATCAAGTTTGATTGTTCTTTTAGAACAGTGCCAAGATATATCATGGTCACATAAATCGATGCTTAACGTGACTTCAAGTCACAATCGATATCTTCCCTTTGTTTTCTTTCCAAAAAAGAATAATACGTTATGGTTCACAGTGACATCACAGTCACAAGCATAACGGTGGCCGGTAACATCACAGTTACCCCAATAAACGTTGGCACCGGGGTGACTAAATCCCCGTATGCCGTCCCGAGAAGCGATAGAATCGGGATGAAGAAGCAGGGACACGGAAAGGTCCCGGAAGAGAAAACAAAACCCAACTATTGAAATTTTCATAAGCGGGAACGTTTATAAAAATATTTACCTCTTCAAGAGAAGCTTGATCAAACGAAACTTGACTCTTGGGGAAGCTTGTTTTCTTCGATTTTTCTTGATTTCTTCTCAACCACGAATAAGGGTTCGCAGATCGCTTGCTTGGCTTGCGAGCAATTTTGATCGTCTGGCGGATGCGTGCAAAAAGTAGCACGCAAGGGAGAGCTGCTGGCGAGCGGGTTGTCTACCTAAAGGCAGAGGAGGAGTAGTACTCGAAGGTACAAAGCGGCAGGCGAGCAGCGCAGATGCTGCTGAGAAGAGGCCGACGGTGCCGAAGGGAAGAATCGGCGGCCGACGGTAGGTTAGGGTTTCTAGGGCTTATTAGACGGGAGGCTAGAGCAATGTGCTGATAACGTGTTGTAGGAGAAATAGATTGATAAATCTCTCTGTGTTTATTCATTGATAAGGAGGCCTTTATATAGGCATTACATCAAGTATCCCTGGCGAACAGGGATTCCCTATCTAATAGAGTATCTAGACTACAAGTCTTATTAGGACAAGACACACCACGGAAGTTACGGAGTTAACCTTCCTTGAACATTTATAAGATTATAAGAATTTTAGGTTTTGACATCAGTTAAACACCAAATATTGGGTATGTCAGAATTTATCTTGTTCTCTGAATGGTCGTTTACTTATTTAAACAAAGATATAGTGTGGTAAGACCTTGAAAGCAAAATATAAACACAAGTAAAACGACTTTCTACATATTTTTTTTTTCTCTATTGAGATCACTCTTATTGTAATAGTAATTACTCCGATCCTATGTCTATAGGATATCGATCGCATCTTCAGGAACAAAGAACTACTCAATCAAAAAACGAAAATATCACTTATAATTTCAAAGTTGACAATGAACCCAATGTAATTAAGCATCATATCCTTTATTCTACTTTTGTCATTCCATATTGCTGCTACTTCATTGATTGTTGCAGAAAACACGTACAAAAATCTAACTCTTATGCTGAGAATTTTGATGGTGTTTTGAGATTATTCAATGAGGAGGTTTGTTAAATGAGTGAATGAAATATCCATGGGATTGAAAATGATTTTGCACATAGGGTAAAAGAATTTAATCCTATTTTCTATTTTTATATTTCATTTATCTAGCTGAAGGCTATCAGAAGAAAAAATTTGTTTAGGCAGGTTGTTGTACACTTGTACACGAGGAAGTGGTTAGGTCTCTGAAAAACCTGCCAATTGGGGAAACAGTTCCAACAGAAGCCGAATATGCAAGGATTGTTTTGGGAGGTCAACCTCTCACACTCACTAACAAGCTGGGGATCATGGGATGCTTTTAATCGTAAGTCGACTATTTAGGTGTGGTGCTGGTTAAACATTCTTTCGGGAGAGTGATCAGTATGTGATATTCAGGAGAGTGGTCATTTGACGATGCTTTTCTATATACATTTTTACAGTAAGAAGGTAATGCATTTTTAAAATGTATCAACCAATTTTTTAGTTGAATATCGGTTACTTCGTGCACATCTTTGGTGTTTCCTATAACACTTAACTATAACACATTTTTAATTTGATTGTATTTTGTTATCATAAAACAAGAATGTGCGAAGACCTTGCTTGAAAGTTGTTGTTAATGACTTTGAAGGGGAGTTATTCTAATCATAAATTTGGTGCTTGAATATACTACTCTTAGACTGTTGTAGGAGAAATAGATTGATAAATCTCTCTGTGTTTATTCATTGATAAGGAGGCCTTTATATAGGCATTACATCAAGTATCCCTGGCGAACAGGGATTCCCTATCTAATAGAGTATCTAGACTACAAGTCTTATTAGGGCAAGACACACCTCGGAAGTTACGGAATTAACCTTCCTTGAACACTCCCCCTTGTGTCGCGTCCTCAATGGTGTATGAACCGTTGCCTCGTTAAAACCTTTGCCAGCAAACAAAAACCTCTTGGGCAAAAATAAAAGCATGGTCTAAGGAAAAAGAGTACAACGCACCAACTACAAGTATGTGAGACATGCATAACTAGGCTCCCCCTGAAGTCTAGATGAGAACTCCCCCTGATAGTCATTCAGTCTTTGAGTTCGGATAAGCGACACATTCCAATGCGCTTTACATGCTTCATAAATGTAGATTTAGGTAGAGACTTGGTGAACAGATCCGCTGCATTTTCTTCTGAGCTGACTTGCTTCACCTGGATATTCAAAGTCTCTTGCTGCTGCTGATTGTAGAAGAACTTAGGCGAAATGTGTTTAGTATTGTCACCCTTAATGTATCCCAACTTCATCTGCTCAATGCATGCTGCATTATCTTCAAATATGCAAGTTGGTCCCATCATAGTAGACTCAAGTCCACTAGACTCTCGAATGTGAGATATAACTGAGCGAAGCCAAATACATTCTTTGACTGCTTCATGTAGTGCAATAATCTCAGCATGGTTCGAGGAGGTAGCAACAAGGGTTTGCTTGGTTGATCTCCAAGATATCGCCGTATTCCCAATGGTAAAAACATAACCTGTTTGGGAACGTCCTTTGTGTGGATCTGACAAATATCCAGCATCAGCAAATCCTACCATCACATCATTTGGTGTATCTGAGTAGGAGGGGGTATCGCCAAAGCCGTATCGGGACCACGATTTAGCATCCGCGGGTCCGGATAAGTTGGCGGATATGTCTGCAAGATGGCGGATGGATGAACCAAAGCCAGTCTTGGCGGATATGGCTGGCGGATGGCAATCCGAGCCATGGTTTGTGCTGTTAGATGCAAGAGATCGACTATGTGTCGAATCCTGATGAGTGTATCGATAGTACAAGCCCATGTCAAGGGTTCCTTTAAGGTATCGGAAGATGTTCTTGATTCCAACCCAATGACGTTGTGTTGGCGCAGAGCTAAATCTAGCTAACAAGTTCACAGAGAAAGCGATGTCTGGTCTAGTACACTGAGCTAAGTATAACAAAGCTCCAATCGCACTAAGATATGGATATTCAGCTCCCAAGATCTCTTCGTCATCTTCTTTCGGACGAAAGGGATCTTTGTTGATATCCAGACTTCTAACGACCATGGGAGTGCCTGTAGGATGCATAACTTTGTCCATGTTAAATCGCCTGAGCATCTTTCGGACATATGCAGACTGGTGTATAAAAATTCCACCACTTCGGTGCTCTAGTTCTAAGCCTAGGCAAAACCGAGTCCTTCCCAGATCTTTCATCTCGAATTCGGATTTCAAATAGCTAGCGGTCTCATTGATCTCATTCAGAGTTCCAATGATGTTCATATCATCGACATAGACGGCTATAATGGCAAATCCTGAACTTGTTCTCTTTATGAACACACAAGGGCACAACTCATCATTCTTGTATCCTTTCCCAATCAAGTAATCACTTAACCGTGTGTACCACATCCTACCAGATTGTCGGAGTCCATATAGAGATCGTCTCAACCTGATAGCAAATGAACTTCGTGGTTTTTGCTCACTTGACTTGGGTAACGAAAGTCCTTCCGGCACTTTCATGTACATCTCCGTATCTAGGTCCCCATAAAGATACGCAGTTACAACATCCATAAGCTGCATATTGAGTCTCTCTGAGACTACCAAACTTATTAAGTATCGGAAGGTAATAGTATCCATGACAGGAGAATACGTCTCCTTATAATCAATTCCAGGGCGTTGAGAAAAACCTTGCGCCACGAGTCGAGCTTTATATCGCTGGACTTCGCCATTCTCATTGCGCTTTCTGACAAAGACCCATTTATGTCCAACAGGCTTCACGTTCGGCGGTGTAGGCACAACCGGTCCGAAAACTTGCCTTTTCTTTAGAGAGTCTAGTTCAGCCTGGATTGCTTCTTCCCACTTCGGCCAATCCGCCCTACGTTGACATTCATCAACAGTGCGGGGTTCCATATCGTCGTCGTCAATAACTTCTTGAGCAACGGCGTAGGCGAATGCATCATCGATATACATGGAATTTCTTTCCATCAGATTGTGCATGCATAAGTAGTTTAGTGAGATTTCCTTGTTCTCCAACATCAACAGTGAGTCTGAGGCGTCCCCCAGATGATTCAGAGTTGATTCTTGGACATAGGTATAGTCGGAGACAATCTCGTGTGACGGCGTCACAGTATCGATGATGAACGGATCGCTTTGTGCCTGGACACATGCCCTCTTTCTAGGTACATTGTCTTTGGAACCGATTGGTCTCCCCCTCTTTCTAGGAGGATCCGAAGTCGACGCCGGCTCTCCACTTGGAGGTGCCGAGCCTAGGCTGCCGATGGCACCTAGGGCTGCGGGTCCGAGACCGGCGGCGCGTGCTCGCGCATGGCGAGGAATGTTAAGCCTTGCAGGTACATTCGCAGCAGGTATGGTTGATCTTGTCACTTTCGCAATATCAGTAAAGGAGTCGGGCATCGTATCCGCCACCTTTTGTAGTTCTAATATGCGTTGTATTTCAGTCTCACACTGAGACGTACGGGGATCATAATGAGACATAGTGGGAGAGAACCACGTCAATTCCTGACGTTCATTTGGGACGGATGCGGCCCCATCTCCCCCTAACGGCGGGAAGGATGTCTCATCAAAGTGACAATCTGCAAATCTTGCAGTAAACAGATCACCTGTCATAGGCTCTATATAGCGGACAATAGTTGGTGCTTCATATCCAACATAAATAGCTGATCGTCGTTGTGGACCCATCTTGGTACGCAGTGGAGGCGTGATAGGCACATATACGGCACAACCAAAAGTACGCAGATGCGAAATATCAGGCTCGTAACCAGTTACCAACTGGTACGCACTAAATGGTTGGCTATCTGTGGGTCGTAGACGAATAAGCATAGCTGCATGTAATATTGCATATCCCCATGCCGAAACTGGCAAGTTTGTGGCCATGACAAGAGACCTAGCTACAAGCTGTAGTCTCTTGATAGCGGCTTCTGCAAGACCGTTCTGAGAATGAACGTGGGGTACGGGATGTTCAACTTCAATCCCAACTGACATGCAATAGTCATCAAAACACTTTGAGGTAAACTCTCCAGCATTATCCAGTCTGATGGACTTAATCGGATTGTCCGGGTGGTGAGCCCGAAGCTTAATAATCTGAGCTAGGAGTTTAGCGAATGCAGCATTCCTCGTGGACAACAACGCTACGTGTGACCAACGCGTTGATGCATCAACCAGAACCATGAAATATCTAAATGGTCCGCATTCTGGTGTTATAGGTCCACAAATATCACCTTGTATTCGTTGTAGAAACGGAATATTCTGTTTATTATCAATAGCAAAAGATGGTCTTGCTTGAAGTTTTGCTAGTGAACAAGCTTTGCAAAACGAACGATGAGCATTAGACATCGCTACAGAAGCATGAGAAGCAGGAGGGGGCCGAACCTCTCCTTGGAACCGAGAGGCGGCTATCGACGGCACGGCCGAACCGAGGCCGAGGCGCCCTCTGTGCTTTTGTGATCGGAAAAATGGATGACCGTGGGAGCATTTCAAAATACGGATCATCAGATCACGACCCGGATGACCGAGTCTATCATGCCAAAGCTTATAAGCATCAGAATCACATAATATAACAACATGAGATTCGTTGGCTCGAATGGTTGTGAAATACATGCCATTGCGAACTCGCTTACACTTCTCCACAATGCGAGTGCGCATAGATTGAGTGGAGGTGATCAACAGATATTCAGTTCCATCTTCAACATAAGTGCTGAGGTGATAGTCATTGTCACGCACATCCTTGAAAGCTAGCAAGGTTCATGGCGCCTTAGGCGCATATAGGGCGTCCTCTACCCGAATCTCAGTGCCATTTGGCAGTAAGAATTGAGCAGTGCCACGACCCTTAATTACGGGTCCAGTTCCTGTCATCGTAGATAACGACGATTCGCTTGGCGTAAAATCCGAAAACAATTGTCGATTCCTCAGAATCGTGTGAGTTGTTGCACAATCCAACAAACACTCAATCTCGCCTTGATACATCTACAAAAACAATGTAACTTGAATCAATAGTCTACTTTAGACTTTGGCGAACACTTTAAAGTAAGTGTACTGAAACAATATATCATCACAAAATGAAGTGCATTAAGGCCAATTACATAGCCATGGCAACGACAAAACTTGAGAGAAAGATATAAGCCGCATTTTAATCACCGAGTATCACCATTGATAATCATAGCCTAGTTCAGAGATTGAGACCGGACACCGTCGTAGGTGGCGTGGCCGAGCCAAGACCGAGGCCAAGGCAAAGGCCGGGGCCAAGCCAAAGCCGAAGCTGTGGTAAGGCCAAAGCGACCCAGAGGCCGAGCCGAAGCAAGGCGAGTGGTGAGAGTCGGTCAGGCATTGAGGCAATGCGATGCGACGGTTGAGCTAAATCCGAAGCATGGCGAGTCCGAAGACACTTCGTTGCCGAGCCATTGATGCAAAAGTTGCATTTGTTTGATAGGCTATCGATTGTTGGTTTCAAAAACCGGATTCGGTGCTGAGCCAAGCTGGCGATTGGCCATGGCGAGTGAGGCCTAGCGAGTCGCGGCCAAGCGCTTAGGCTTTGGCGAGCGAGGTTTGGCGGATCGCAGCCAAGTTGGCGGATCGCTGATCGCGGATCGCGGATTAGTTGGCGAATAGACATGGCGAGCGAGGCCTGGCGGATCGCGGCCAAGTTGGCGGATAGCGGATCGCGGATCACGGATCGCGGATCTCGGATCGCGGATCGTGCATCGCGGCTCGCGGATGGCGTATCGCGGATCGCGGATGGCGTATCGCGTATCGCGGATCTCTCCTTTTGTCTTTTGTGATTTTTCGGATATGAGTTAACATCACCAGAATTTTGGTGAACTCAAAATGATTATGCCATTGAGAATTGGACGCATTGAACCAATTTTGCTTTCAGGGATGTAAAAATCTCAAATCATTCGTAGAATAAGATAGATTTTATTGATGACAACTCAAGAATACATCAAGGTTGTTCTAAATAGAACGACTTATCGAACAAAGTCGTGATTTATTGACTATTCTGTCAAAATAACAATCAAAATCAAACTTGAACACGTATCTCATGACCTAAGTCAAATACTTATTCATAGTCTGGAGTATCATACTCCTGAGTCCTACGTTTCTTGGTAGGTTGGAAGTCATCGATGGCGAAGTTCGTATTTTCCTCATCGTATACTTCTTCCTCAAAGTCTCCTACATAGTGTGCTTCTTGTTCTATGTATTGTTTGTGTTTCTTGTAAGCGGCTTGAATATCTCTGCTTGCTATGCAATCGCGTTGGAGATGATTCATAGAACCACATTTGAAGCAAGGAGCCGAAGCATTGTTCGGCGGATGGCCACCACGCCTGGGACCGGAACCAAAACTGTTCCTCCCTCTGGGAGCGGCGGCTCTGCCATCATCCCTTGTCCAAGAAAGCGGTCGGCCACGGCCGACGCCTCTTCTCCCTCCTCGTCCGCCACGTATTGCTCTTGGCGTACGTGGTGGCGGTGCTTGACGTTCATGAGGTTGATGCTTCTGCTTAAAAGCTTTACCACGGGCTTGATGAGATTCCGCAATGAATTTCGGTCCTCGAGGCCTCTTATTGGTGGTAAGAATCAACTCATGGTACCTCTCCTTTCTTTGAAGCACATTCATCAAATCGCTGAAGGTTTTGATAGTGCCTTTCTCGCGGAGATCGCGGTACTGATGCGACAACATGGACGCAGATTCTGGGAACGTCGTGAAAGTTTTCTCCATCATATCATCATCGGTCTTTTCGACCCCACAAAAGCTCAAATCAGATTGCAAGTTTAGCATAGTCTGATGATATTCCTGGACGGAATCAAAATCCAGTAAGCGGATTTGCTCCCAATCAGACATGAGGTCTGGGAGTTGTGCGTCATGCACATTGTCGAAGCGGTCCTTGAGGATATCCCATAGCTCTTTGGGATCAGTTTTCCTCAGGTATTGCTTCTTGAGCGTTGGATGGATATGGCGCCTGAGAAACATCAGGGCTTGTGCTTTCTGTTCAGGAGAAGCGTGTAAGCTTTCATCCTCAGGAGGGTTGATGGTGGCAGTAAATCTTTTACCAATGAAAGTGTTCTCAACATCTGAGACCCACCTCTTGTATTCCTTGCCTTGGACATCCAAGATGTCAAATTCTGGACGCTGAGTGTCAGCCATCTACAGAACACAAACAGGGAGACGTTAGTATGTTTGAATACTAATCAAGTTTGATTGTTCTTTTAGAACAGTGCCAAGATATATCATGGTCACATAAATCGATGCTTAACGTGACTTCAAGTCACAATCGATATCTTCCCTTTGTTTTCTTTCCAAAAAAGAATAATACGTTATGGTTCACAGTGACATCACAGTCACAAGCATAACGGTGGCCGGTAACATCACAGTTACCCCAATAAACGTTGGCACCGGGGTGACTAAATCCCCGTATGCCGTCCCGAGAAGCGATAGAATCGGGATGAAGAAGCAGGGACACGGAAAGGTCCCGGAAGAGAAAACAAAACCCAACTATTGAAATTTTCATAAGCGGGAACGTTTATAAAAATATTTACCTCTTCAAGAGAAGCTTGATCAAACGAAACTTGACTCTTGGGGAAGCTTGTTTTCTTCGATTTTTCTTGATTTCTTCTCAACCACGAATAAGGGTTCGCGGATCGCTTGCTTGGCTTGCGAGCAATTTTGATCGTCTGGCGGATGCGTGCAAAAAGTAGCACGCAAGGGAGAGCTGCTGGCGAGCGGGTTGTCTGCCTAGAGGCAGAGGAGGAGCAGTACTCGAGGGTACAGTGCGGCAAGCGAACAGCGCAGATGCTGCTAAGAAGAGGCCGACGGTGCCGAAGAGAAGAATCGGCGGCCGACGGTAGGTTAGGGTTTCGAAAAAAAATTCGGAATTAGGGTTTCTAGGGCTATCAGACGGGAGGCTAGAGCAATGTGCTGATAACGTGTTGTAGGAGAAATAGATTGATAAATCTCTCTGTGTTTATTCATTGATAAGGAGGCCTTTATATAGGCATTACATCAAGTATCCCTGGCGAACAGGGATTCCCTATCTAATAGAGTATCTAGACTACAAGTCTTATTAGGGCAAGACACACCTCGGAAGTTACGGAATTAACCTTCCTTGAACATAGACCTATAAATAGACGAGATTTTAAAGTCCGTGTTTTTTATCGAATTTATTATAAAATTTGATCAGTTAATCTGTCAGTTTAGATACAAATTTAAATTAATTCAATTTATTATTGATTCAGTCCGTTTTATAATAATTAAATATCATTTATATCTCTTTGTACCTTTATTTTGTTTTAATTTTAAATTTATAGTCTACAAGGATTACTTTTCAATAGTGTCTAGACGAAGCCGTATGATCAAGGTATCAAAGCCATAGATTTTCTAAACTTCCGTATGTTGAAGCATCAAGACAACTATAAGTATCATTCATTCCAAGGTTGTTGCCATAACTTTCGAAATCATATGGGCACCAGGGCATGCTATATGATCATATCAGAAAAGAAAAAAAGAAAAAAAAACAAACAAACAAACAACAACTTTGCTTCTAAGTACCGCAGATTGGGATCCTATAGATGAAGATAAATGAAAAGATACACCAAGACAAACGTAGAAATTGTTACAATGAATCTTTTGGTGATGCAGAGCGGAACTCAAATACAAAAGAGGGAATTAGCAAAACTAGATACAGTTTTAAATAAAGGAAGGGAAAAAAAACCTATACACATTCAGTTTTTATCTTTTTTTTCTTCCAAGGATGCACCATCTTTAAGAGTTTCCTGTGCATCATTGTCCATCCCTAGGCTCTTTAGGGCAGCCGCTTGAAGGTAGAAGGCAGTCGGCCATTCAGGGTTTATTACTAGGGCTTGCATAGCATCTCCAAGAGCTTCCTGTGCCATATCATTCATCAAATAGCACAAACAACGCCTAGCAAACACAGTCGGAGATATCATGGTCCCACCATCAATGAACTGCAATTGAAAACAAGAAGATCGGCCAAGGAGTAAGATGATAAGCATATCAAATTTATCTATTTATCTTTCTATTTTTGGTCACATTTTCTCTCTGCCGTATCCAGATTACTAGGCTGGCAAAGCTAAAGGATGATCAGTTAATCAAATGAGGTTATGAGAAGTTATTTTCAGGACAGAAAACTCAAATGCTTCTAAAACCTACCACTACAGTTATTGACTAATGTATAGTCTAGAAGCATTTTTTTTTCTCTATCTGGGTTTTTCGAAGAGCTTAGACAAACAAGTTTGTGTTTCTGATGAGTGCCTTACTTCTGTGTAAGATTCTATGGCAGTAGCGAAATCTTTTGCTCGAAATGCAGCATCCCCATGTTTCTTGGAATTCAATGTCTCTTGTATTTGATTTGTCCACATTTGGAAAGAAAGCTGCAAGGTAACATCAAAAGTAAGGGCGCGCAGTCCTTTAAGCATTAATTAGATGTAGAAATTTTGTTCATAAGAATATGCCAAGTATATAAGGATGGCCCCAGGAAATAAACAGTAACAAATGAGAGGCAGAACGTCAGGTTTTTCCGCCAAATCTAGATGTCCAAAAATTAATATTAAGAGAAGTAGAAAAAAGGATCACTAACGTCATTTGCAACACCCTCGTCATCCTTGTAAGCAACCTTCTCCAGGATTTCATGTATGGCAGTAAGATCTAATCTTGAGCAAGCATCACCAAGAGGTGACAACGATGTCTGATTTGCAGGCACATTTCCATGCGGAATACCAAGCAAAACGTATGATGGAACCTGCTGTGAAGCAGTAGATCAGATGATGTAATACCTTCATGTTATTTTAGCATTAATGTAAATCAGCTTTGAAAACATAGCACACCAAACAACAAAGTATTAAACTAACACTAATCATTACAGAACAAAAAAAGTTGGGCGCACCTCTGTTTCCTTTTGAAGAGGAACAAGGGCAGCCACAAGAGACTTGGCATTTGGTCTCTCACGAGGTTCATACTGCAAACACCGTGATGCTAACCGCACCAATTCAGTTCCATCATCATTTGAGAAATGACCTTCCAAGCATGAGTCCATCAGCATTAAAAAGTTTTTGCCGCGTATCAGGTCAAGTGCCTTTTAGGAGAAAAATTAAAAGTACTTAGTAACCAACCTAATATGACAATCAGGTTTAAACGGATTGAAATCAAATTTTGTTAAATATGTTAAATTTAAAGCAGATTTAAGGACACATGTTACTCTTGTAGGCTACTATTTCCAACTTGATGTCCAGTAAATTTACTCTGAAAGTTTTCCACCAAACATGTGAAAGAAAAGAGAAGTTACATGGCTTGGGGGGATATGTTTGCCACTGAGCAGATCGAGCAATAAGGTCCCAAAGCTGTATACCAAACTTTCTGGGATCACTCTTCCTGACAGTGAAAAGATATTAACATTTAGATCAACTGAAACTTTATCAAATTAATATATGTGTTTAAACCTCATCCATACAAATACTAAAGCATTCTCTTTTGCAAATGAGAGTACCACTCAAGACCTCTACCAGTTAGTCTGGAGTCCCTTTTAATGCATTTAATCATCGTCAGTTGAAAAGAATAACACTACAATGGATTGACAAAAAACTAGCAATCCATTCTAATAGTAATCAAGAAACTTACCTAAAAGGTAGCAATGTATACCGTAGCACAACTAAAGAATATCGCAACATGACGTGTTCAAAAAAAATCATGCATTAAGGGACATAAGCACTAAACACCTTAGCTAATGACATTTGGTTAATGGAATCAAGAAGCATGCAAAGGGGAGCATGAATCTTTTTTTCTTGTTTTCGTTTTTTGAGAATGCGAAGGGGAGCATGATCGGTGAGTCCAGAAACTCAAAAGTTGTAGCTCAAAAGGCCCGCTACATTGGCAGGCCTAGTCAAGTATTAATATTGCTAGCTAACCTCAACCATCTTGTTTAGAAGAGAACTTCCCGAAACAACAAAAATGCATGATTTCACTCTAAAACAGCATGAAATTGGCAATTTATAGCTGACATTATAAAGAAAACTGCCCTTTCCTCATTATCCCTTCTTGAAAAAAATGCTTCATTGTTTTTAACTTTTTTTATCACCTATCCCTCTCAGTCCATACTCTCCCTCAGCAACTTAGTGCGATTGTTTTAACATTGACTGCTGTTTGCCATTGGCTGAACCAAATGTCAAAATTACCTGTCCTCAAGTATTCTGGAGGGGTGAAAGCCAGGTTGGTACTATAACTCTTTCCATCTTTGCTATTCTTCATCAAGCCAAAGCAAGAGAGTCTAGGATTTCCATCCTGCAAAGTGCCAACTCAGTTTAAGGAACCGGCCAACAATAGATCACCCTTAACAATTTTCAAACCACCAAAATTTCTCCAATTACCTGATCAAACAGAACCCTATAGGCATTAAGATCATGGTACAGTGCCTGCCCATTATTACTGCAATACTCCAAAGCTTGCGCAAGATACAAAGCCACCCGCAACCTCATTGCCCATTTCATCGGCTGAGTCTCCCCTGCACCCAATTCCACCAATTCACTATCATCCCAACCAAAAACATCTCAAATTCTAGCATTGAACCAAATCCAATTTTCGTCGAAACTCAAATAAATCGAAAACACACCAATACAGCAACATAAACAAAATAAAAAAAGAGAAACTTTACAGTGGAATAAATGCTTAGAGAGAGTTTCATTAGGCATGAACTCAGCCACAAGCAATCTGGCATCACCCTCACAGCAACACCCTATCAAATTCGCCAAACGCTCATTCCTGAGCTTCCCCACAGCTCTAGCCTCCTCCTATACAATCCCACTTTTCACACAAACCACACAAAAACCAAAACCCAGATAATCAAAGTTACCAACTTTAACAAACAAAAACAACTCACAAGAAATTGGCGCGAATCTGGCCAAGCCGATCGGTTGAACCGCTTAACGGCGATCCAACGGCCGTCTTCAAGAGTACCCTTGTAGACCACATTGGGAGCTTTCTCTCCGTGCTCAGAGACCACGTTATCCGACGAGAACCCCGACGTGGCGGCTTTTAACTGGTCCAAGCTGAACTCAACGAACACAGGAAGCGAGTCCTTGTCTTTCTTCCCGTTCTCTACATAAAAATCCGAACTTTAACACACAGAAGCTCAAGTTTAACAGAAAAAAAAAAAGTGAAATTAAACACAAAGATTTAACCTTTATCTGAAGAATCATGGGGATTGGATTTGAGGGTGGATGGCCAGAAGCAGAGAGACAGCTTGGAGCAGCGAGCTCCCATTGGCTGAAGAGTAAGACTCAATTTCTAGTGAGAGAAACAGCTGAAAGAGGCTTTTGGAATGTCTGTGCTTTCTCTCTCTAGAAAGCTTTGCGCTGCTTTTCCTGTCACTTTCTTGTTCTTCTAGCTGAGGAATAGTAGAGAGGGTTTGGAATTGGAGGACTAATTGAAGTAGTAGATAGGATTAGGAAAATGAAGGAGAGAGATAAATACAGAAACGAATAGAGGGGTTCTTTTTTGTTACTTCATTTTTACTTTAAATTTTGGTTGGAAAGCAAACAAAGTGAGAGGCAATTTAGTTTAAGAAAACCCAAAAGAGAAAAGTGAAACTTTTTGGATCCAGTGTTTTCTGTTGTGTCTCTGTTTCTGTCACTCCCATTCTCTCTCTTCTTTTCCCCGTTTCTGCAGTTCGCTCCTCGTTTTTCCTTTTGCATTCTTGCTCTTCTTTCTTTGAATTGGTAACGGTTCTTGTTTGATCAGCTCTTTTTCTGCTTTCATTTTCGGTTTAAAGGGGAAATGAGGGAGACATACACTGATGAAGATTCCATTTTTGAGAAAGTAAAGACATTGACATTTTCTGGAATTAGAACACATTGTGCCGTTATACATGTTTCAAATTAATAGTTTGTTTATAGATGGAACGTATGTAAAATCAACCAGGAGAATCCTCACCTTAAATTACCCAAAAGCTTTATGTATGTAAAATTGTTCTTTATTTTATTTATATTGGCTACTCAAATGTTTTGCGAATAGAATTGTTAGCTCATTAAGTTTAAAATTCTCTTACTATTAACGTTATTTTAGAGATTTCATAAATGTTATATTTTTATTTTTTAAAAAAATCTTGAACGAAGAGAAGTTTGAGTCTAATACATCATCATCCACATTCAACCAACTTTAATATTTATACGCTCATTTATAATAATTTAACTAATGTTATGTTCATCCATCATTATTTGTCATTTGATGAAATAAAGTAATTGAGTAATGAAGTTTAGTTGTCAAGTTACGACAAATATGATGCTCTAAGTCGTACTTAAGAAAACTACATAATCAGTCTAATCAGTCTCACCTGTTGAGGGTAGTTCAATAGTTCCATAAACAAACATGTTGATTGCCTCACCCCTTTCTTCATGTTCAACATGCAGCCTCGTTATAAAACATAATTGCGTGACAAATAATAGGACTCATGAGTTTATCCATGGCTTTAAGAAAGGGTCAACTCCAGTTATGTATGCACATATCAATTCAATCCATCCGTCTTCGACTTCTTTCCTAATCGAATATTACGTTATTACATCTTTGATTGTTCTGTCAATTAGCAACTGGAAAAAACAGTGAGTTTCTGTCATTTTCGTAAACCATGATCCCTAAGACTTCAACAGTGAGAATAAACAAATTAAGTGACTGTGTTAGCAACTAGCATGTCATATTTGAACCTGACTAGCAATACTCTATTAGACTATTATATTTGATTCGTTAACTAATATTTGATGTACAGAGTTGCAACACGTAAATTTTCCAGGAAGTCGCACATTCTAGTTACAAATACTTTTCATTTCTTCTTGAACACATTGCTTTAATATTGCATTATTGTTGATATGATCACACCCTCTGTTAGATGAGTTGGATGATCAAGTATATGCAAGTAAAGGGGATAGTTTCTGTGCACATAAACTATGAAGCTAAAGAAAGAAACTGCAGTGATTTAGCCAGACATGCCTCAAATGATGAAGAATGCATTAAACCAGAGATCCTCAGGATATTCTTGACCAACTTTTCCAGCTCTCTTATGCATAAAATGCAACTTAAACTACTAAAAGAAAATAGATGCTCAGGCTTTGTTTTTATAGAAAATGCTCATTTAGTGCTAATTTGGCCCCCTCATTGCCCATTCCAATGACCATCTTATTTTCTTCCCCTATTCAACATAGGGTAAGAACTCTATTGCACATTTGAACAAATCTTTTTCAACCCTAGTACAATTTTAATTTTTTTTCTTCCTTTTTTGTCCTTGTGTCTTATCTAACATATTTTTGAATTATAATGTGCTGAGAAAGTGGAAGATAAAAAAACTTTACCGAAAGGTCACCCAACTCTGCCGGCCTCCCATGACCGATCTCCGGAGTCACCGGATTCCGATCACCCAATTTTTTTGCCAGATTTTTTTTTTTACCTGAAATTTTTTTTTTTGCCTGAATATTATTTTTTCAATATTAAATTACTGACTCTGACTTAAGCATGTTACTGACCCCCAATAATCAGGTTACAGATTCCATATTTTCCAGTAACCATGTTACTGACCCCCAGTAGTCGATTACTGACCCCCAGTAGTCGATTACTGACCCCCAGTAATCAGGTTACAGATTCCATATTTTCCAGTAACCATGTTACTGACCCCCAGTAATCAGGTTACTGACCCCCAGTAATCAGGTTACTGACCCCCAGTAATCAGGTTACAGATTTCATATTTTCCAGTAACCATGTTACTGACCCCCAGTAATCGATTACCGACCCCCAGTAATCAGGTTACCGACCCCCAGTAATCCAGAACCGGAGTTCATGAAGTTGTAAAACTTTAATCACAAAACATCCACACTATACTGGTACTAAGATTTCATTGATAACTTGGCAATAACATAAAGAACTTGCACATACAATACAGTGAAACTCTACAAGATACAACACCTATACATGTGTAGGCCTAATCTATATATGAATTTTGAAGGAAATCAAACAAAGAACTATTTAAACCCAATTAACCCAAACCTAATGTCCTAGCCTAGCCCCACAACCACTACTCTTCGGGGTGCTTTAACAGAGATCCAAGAGGAAGAATGCTCCGCCGTTTTCTCCTCGATCTTCTTCCTTTCAAATCCTTCTTCTCTTTCTCAACCGACGATATATATATCACCTAGGTTTTCCTCTTTCTCCATCTTTGTAGCTATACGCTAGCTGTAGCCATGAGGGAAACCAAAACAGTAACAAAACCAATCATGAAGAACACCAAAGTAGAAGCCAACACTGTGAGGAACACAGAAGAAGTAGAAGAAAGGGATGACGAGAAACCTTACAAGATTCTGCAACTAGCAGACCACATAACTCAGGAGTTCTTCCTTCAAATCTCGTTCAAAACTCTCATCTGTTGCAGGTTTGTGTGTAAGTCCTGGCACCGTTCTCTTTCTAATCCCGACTTCGCAAAAACCCTAGTTTCACGAGCAAAAACCATTTTATTCCATTTATTTTCAATTCCACTTTCAAATCCCGTTCACGTCGGCGATCGCAGCGCGGCGTCAGAGGAGGAGGCCGAACCATGGGAGGAGGAGGCTATAGGAGGAGGAGGGAGAAGGTGCCGATCACGTCGGCGATCGCAGCGCGACGTCAGAGGAGGAGGCCGAACCGTGGGAGGACGAGCCCGTCGGAGGAGAAGGAAGGAGGAGGGAGGATGCGTCGTTTACGTCTTGTGGTGGTGTTTAGGGTTTCGGTGAGAGAGAGAGAGAGAGAGAGAGAGAGAGAGAGAGAGAGAGAGAGAGAGAGAGAGGGGTAGGTCTGGTGGTGGTTAGAAAGGAGGAAGATATTAGGGTTTAATATTGGGTAGTTTAGACATTTTCATAAGATTCATTGGTCTGGGCAATAAACAATGGAATAGTCAATTTTTAACCCTTTTTTGTTCAAATGGTCATTATCTCTTGTTTTTAATACTAATATGGTAAGGTTTCAGCATGGAGGCTAAGGTGTGTATGTGAACTGCTCAACATGGGTCTCAAAAGGATATTGTTCTTGGCTTTGGGAAGCATGAAGGTGAAGATGGCCACTTCTTTCTCCTATGAGTAATGAAATGCACCTTATATTAATCAACCCTATACTATAGTGTATCAAATGCTCCTTATATTATGTACTTAATTTATTTTTTTTAAATGCATGACCATGTTAGTGCGAGGACCACATGCATGATATGTTCAAGAAAGGTGCCTTGACCAATGACCATTCATCTACTTCCCTATCATCATTTTCTTATTTTGGTTGGTGAGGTCTCAAGGATAATCTTAAACTAACCTCAGGTCACAATATAAATGAGATGAGAAGAGATTTAGTTAAACCTAAACTAAGAGAAGTCATAAGGAGTAGGTCAAAGATTATGCAATTCCTTTTGTATTTTTGAAGATGCATGAGGAGAGGGAAGATTATCCTGTAAGCAACATCCTCCTATATTACAGACTTTGGCATACAATTGTGTAGTCAATCTGTGAATCTCTAGCCGATTATTATGCAATTCAAATTCAGTACAATGTGAAGAAACAATATGAAACTTGAAATTCAAGAAAGAAAGTTGAACAGAGTTCTACCATTCTACTTTTTTTTTACTGATACTGGTTGTTCAGAACAGGAGGCAGCCTTCTGCATTTTATATTTTCACCAAACTAAAATCCCAAAATGGAGGTCCAGGCAAATATGCCCTAATTTTTCTGTTGGATACTTTTGACATTGGTAGGGCTGATATAGGAAAAAAATGAAAACACACAATTCCTCAGATTGATAGTGCAGAAAACCAAAAGAGGCATGTGATATAAACAATTGGTGTTTCCATGAACAAAACCCCTGAAAAGAGAATATAACATAGGAAAATATAAAGGCATTCAAGCAAATGGGGTGGTGGTCCAAGTGGGTCATCAGACAAGAAGGCATTATTAAATCTGGCATAATTGGATCATGCCTGCCCTAATTGCCTAAGGAGATATTACATGTTCCCTCCTCTAGTTACTATTCCCTTCATCATATTGAGCCATCATCCACACACATCTTTTCTGTGGATAAATTTCAAGCAATGATCCCTAAACATGACAACCTGGTGCTCCAAGATGATGACTTGGATCTCAGCCATAATAACCACCACTTTTCTTGATTCATTTGTGTGCATACAATCTCTTGGCGATTCATTTCTATGATGAGGATAATGAAGATGATGATGATAAGCACCAAGATGAATATGATGATGACAGTAATGATCATAATGATGATGACACATGTAAATGTAAAAAAGTGGACGGCGCTAGTAAGATATGGGTGACAATGTTACATTCAAAACTGAATTGTGCGATACCTAAGGGGTGTTAAAACAACTCCATTCCATTACCAACAAATATTTTGTATCAGGTTTATCAGCCTCATTCAACAAAGAGATTGCATCTATTGAAACAACTTAAGTACATACCTAAGACTAACAGCAGGCAGCAGCAAAGCCATCTTCAGCTTGTGCTACTCATATTTACCATATACTGCTACGTATTTTAATATCCCGAAGATTTCGGTTTCTCTGTCCTACAACCTGGAGAAAAGCATCCAAAAGACAGCACAACTGGATGGGATTGAGAATATTTACTGACTTTTCAGACTCATGTTGTGTCGGAAGAATTTCCATTCCGGAATTTTTCAAGCTCTTCTCTGTGTTTGCCATCCCAATCCTTGGTACTCGTTGGTAGTAAAGGTGGAGATGTAGAACCCAAGGACCGATCAGGCATTTCTGTATAAAAAAAAATAAAAAAATAAAAAAATAAAAAAGATCAAGGCATATGTAGTTTTGAGTATCCTAAAGAAACGAGAAATTATTTGCCAAGGAAAATCTGTTTTAATCTAGATATAATTGCAACTCCATCGCCTTTAGATATCATATATGACCAAAGAGAATCCACACCAAAATATTTCAGCCACTTTGAAGAGGGAGAGAAGATTAATGGGATCGCATTTGCTAACCTGGCAATTTTTGGTCGAGAAAGAACACTACCAAATTTACAGTGTACCTGCATGGGAATAAACAAGTTTCTGTTCTCCGTAAAGTGAAATATATTTAATTTAGACTCACATTTGCAAGAGCATAACATAATCTATATCTTACCAGGCAACAACAACATCAACGGTATAATGTTTACGAGATGCTATAATTAGGAGACTCAGAATCACAGCCATTAACCAAGCAAACTGCTTGATGAACCTGAAATGAGAAACCGCAATAGAATAAGATTTTTATTTTTATCAAAAGAGCAAATACCCCAAACTGAGACATCAAATGACTGACGATACGTACATCCTGAGAATAAATGATTATTTTCATTCGACAATTCCGCAAATAAAGCCCACTTCAAAATGAATAACAAAATGAGAATCGGATGGACCTGATAATAGGACCTGCTAATAAATGTTATTACCTCCTTGTTCCATATCTCTGAAATGTGCGCACAAATACCAAAGTGAAAATCATGTGCGAAGAAAAAATCAAATCGCCACAGCCATACATAACAGCTCGGGGAACTGCACAAACAGGTAAATAACATAAGTATCAAGCTGTTCTAATTTATGGTAAAATGAAGCAAAGCCTAAGAGAAATGAAGTGTTTGAACTAACAGTAGAGAACTTCAAGTACACTCTTTGGAGGAGGCAGCCTGGCAAGTTCTGAACCCTGAAAGAGACAGTTGTACCTGATTGTAAACATATTTTATTACAAACTACTGAATCTTAATACCTCCAACTAACAACCAAAACAACAAATTTCTTTAAAGTATACCTCGTGGCAATGATAATTTGGACCAGGAAGCTGAGTGGAGTAGAAGGTGATGATCCGCAGAAACTGAGACAGCTGACAAAAATGAATACACAAATATACTGTCAGAAATTTAAAAAAAATATAAAAAATAAAAAATAAAGATACCATAGTATACAACTAAACTCCATTAACCCATACAATTGGAGACTTAGTTCAAGTAAAAACAGGAGATGAAAAAATAGAGTAGGAAGATGCACTTAATCAGACATTCTTGTCATTAAGTATGAGTGTGATTCTCAATTAGATGCTTCAAAAAATCTACCAAGCTTAAGAATCAATCCTATAAGCCCATCTCCAGTAATAGGGCCAAACTGAGATGTGTAGCTTTTTTTAACAAATTATGAACTCCAGCAAACACAACGCTATAGGGCTAAATGGTGGTTCCAGGGCAAGAGGGGCGTGGACAGGGCTGAATATACCGATGTAGGTGACCCTTTGGCCCTGACGGGACCGCCACAATTGGTTTGCTTTCAAACCATGGGAAAGTTACACGCGCCAAAATAAATGGTTGATGGGATTCAAAACATGTTAATCAACGGTCATTTTTAAAATGGCTATTGATATCAGGTCTCCAATTAATTTTAATCCATTTGTAAATTGCCTTTTATGGGGTGGGCACTTAAACTTCCTACAGAAAATGTCATCAATTATACCACATAAATACCTCATCCAAACTTATATAGTAAAGAATTAATTTAGCGTATATTTAAATTTCAATAGAATAAAATTACAGCATAAATTAAATATATATAATTAAAATTATAAAATATTTGAAATGGCTAAAATTTAGCTCTGCATTGTTGGAGACCGGTCACTATTTTATAAATAGTTTTCAAGGGCTAAATTATAGCTCTGGCCCTACTATAGCCCTCTACTACTGAAAATGGCCTAAGCAAGTAACACAATGGAGGAATCATAAGCAGATAGGAGGCAGAAGTAAATTGGAAACAACAGAAGACTGTGTAGTACATATAAGGACATTACGCGAAGTTTTAATGTTATTGCTTATTATGGGAAAAATGGGTAGTTATAGAACATTTAATAGCATGTAGCGACGATATGGCTACTGATGAAATTGATACCATATAAGAGCTATAACAAACCCAAAAGAAGAAAGTTTCAGTGTCAAGCATTCAAAACATTTATGTTAAGAATTGAATGTTTCCTATATTGGGCCAAGACACATGCAGCTTCATGCTCGCACTGCCAGCAGATAAAGCAATAAGGAAGAACTCATAGGAGATGCATTGTTTAGACAAATAGGTTGTGAGCAGTATATCTAGTAAGCAATGAAAAAATTAATATGTATATCGTCTTTACTTACAGCTAAATAAGCAAACACCCGGCACCATATCAGAACTGTATAAATTTTTTTGCTCTGAAAAACAAACGGGTGAAATGTCCACTGGAACAGAATACAAAGACACAAAATAAGCTCAATTAGGATTTACCAAAGTTCTACAAGTAATTTGTTCGAAGTCGATAATAAAGCAATCAAAAACTGAATGAATAATAAGCACTTCACACAGAAGAGAGAGAAGTCCATAATAAATTTGAAGCAAATAATAACATTGGTACCCAGAAAGTCTTACCATTATGAAAGAAAAAAATACAACAGCAAACAGAGTCTCACTTAGATAATTTTTGTCTCGTCCAAGTTCCTAAGATAAGAGAAAAAAAAAATACACAATAAACAACATGAAAGTGCTGCTGCATTAAATATTGATGCATCCCAATTAACCCTTGAAAGCATACGTACCGGGAGTAAAAAGAAGCCAGCATCCTGAAGTATTGGTCCTGGCCGATGTAGATAATGTATTCCGTGCGCAGCTAGTCCATGAATATACTGTTTGATACAGAGTAGATAAGCATACGAAGATCTACATTTATGTTTTAGCATTTTAGCAAATTCCATAAAAGGCTGATATAGTACTAATTAAACAAACAACTAAAGGAAAGAAAGGAAAAACTCGCCAAACAATTTTTCTTCACACATCAAGCAGAACATTTCATTGGCAGCTTTGCTTAAACATTTGTAAAATAAATACTGGGGATTGAATACCATTTAGGCATTCAATCCCCATATTCAAAATCATCGTAATTAAGGTTACAAACTTACAATAACTCGAATCCAATGAACAAATCACTCGGTGCCCAAACGGCGATAACTTTAGCATCACACTAGTAAAATTGAGAACAAGGAAATGCCTATATATGCTATAATCCCATACAACTATTGGCATTCAATTCAAAGAACCCCTTTAATACAAAATAACAGCTACAACAAGTACTATTTCTCACAACCATCTTGCACCAACCTAGCGAAAATCACTTCAAACCCGACATAGTCATCAATTCATATGATCCAAGTGTGCCATGAACATTGTACATAAAAGTAATTTTCAATACCAATTCACTCGGTATAAATCCAAATTGAATAAAATTATAGATAAATGAACCTGACAAATGAGACCAGCAAGCACAAATTTCCAATTGCCAGCAAGAAGCGAGGCTTCAGCCGACGACTCATTGCATATTTTTCTCCATAGCTTATAATCAAAACAAAATCAATCAAAACAAGATGGAATTGAAATTGAAAAACGCCAAATTAAGAAAGAAAAAAGAGAGAAGCGAACCTTAGGAGCCTCACGAGCAAAGTAGAACGGCATTTTGGGGAAGGAGGTTGGAGCTTGTCATCAATCAGAGCAGCATTGAAAGCTCTCCCAATATAACATAACCGCTCTATATTCGAATTTCAAACATATATGATCTCTCGACAGAATCATAGTTTAAATTTTGATTTTTTTTTTTTTTTTTTTTAAGAATTTAGAATTGGAATCTGATCAACCTAATTTGAAATCCAAGGAAACTGGGGAACGTTCCAAAGTGGGGCTTCAATTTTTGGTTTTTTTTTTCTGAGAATTTTATTAGGGAAAGAAGAAGAAGAAGAAGAAGAACCGAACAAGATCAGCAATGTGCGTGAGTGATGACGTGTCAAATAAACCCCTCGTTTTGGTGTTGACAGTAGGAACGTGTTCACGTGAGTGAGCTCATAGTTTTTTTATTTTTTTATTTTTTTATTTTTCCATTGCACTGGAGAAAAAATGAAAAATAGTGGAGTTTCTTGCTAATATTTTTTTTTTCATTGCAATATAAAAATTGGAGTTCTACTTTCAGCATATGGATGTCAAATAAGCATGCATCCTACACCAAATATCATTATCCATACCTGTGACTATCGTTGATATCAATTTCATTCCCTCGGTGCCTTATAAGTCATAAGAAACCAACACAAGAATGTATAATGATGAGACGTAAACTAAATACAGAGCTCACTAGAGCGAATGGGGTAGCCAACTTGTGTGAGGTATTGATGAGGGAGCTTAATTTTAGATAATTTGGAATCAACCTATAAAGGAATGGGAGAAAAATTATTATTTATGAACAGGTTAAGCTTTCACTGAACAAATCAAACAAACTCCAGATTTGTTGAGTAAAGCTAACTCAGTCTGCTCTCTTGAGTAAAGCATGTACTGCATTTAAAAAGAAGCAAACTAAGTTTGCTTTCCTGGGCAGCAAAGGAAAGGCAGTTAGATGCAGCTATTCTAAGCCCTCCAAACTAGTTAGATACAGGCTGAAAAAAAAATGCAATTGGTGAAATACAGATCAAATAAGTAACCAAGAAGCAATATAAATAGATTGCAGGATCCTCATCTTTCCATATCAAAGGAGGGGCTTGCACCCAATTCTCCAGTTATTGTATTCATTATTCTCCATGATGAACATTGTCATTTAGAGATAATCTACTAAGTTACTCACTATATGCACATTTAAAATTGATGAAACAGTTCCTCTTACAATACATTCGATGCATTAAATATAGCTTCGCTAAGGAAATCGAGTACAGGCACCAACTGCAGATTTTGTACAATGCCAACCCGATCAACTGAAGATATATATTGTAAATATGACATGCAGTCACGGTAAAACTAGACCCGCCCAACTGGTGAATGAGGGGGATACGAGGCATATCTTGCAGGAACTTCCCCTTCCGTTTGATTCAGGTCAATGATTCCATCATCTTGCACCGTTGTTTTGGTTTCCCGGAACTCTGAGAACTCACATAGATTCCTACTATCTAACACTGCTATACAAATGGAGAATGCCTGTAAAACTGAGAGTGAAGGATTGAACTCAACTGAATAGATCCCATCCTTGAATGGGGCCAAACTTAAAGCAGGTTGGTTTTCTTGTGGTCCTCCCTGTGGATATGTAAAGCAGAAAAGCAACATCAGTTGAAGATTCAGTTTAAAATGTGGAAAATTTAAAATAAGCTGGTTTAAGGAGAAGACCATACCTGATGGCAAAGCTCGAACCGATCTGGGATTGAACAAACCTTAGGTGAAGTCAAATTTTCACTAGCTTGATTCTGGTTGTCCAAAATCTGTAGTTTGCAACCCAAATCCCAACCCTCACAGTCACACGACCCACCTGTACTCCAGCGTTCAATCAAAGATGATGGTCCTCCATTACTCGGAAGACTATGGGCACCACTAGGAAGTATGACTGTTGTGCTAATGAGGCCTTGACTACCAGAAAAAGGCTTGCTCTGTACATCTGCCACAGAATAAGAGTGACGTCTCACCTTTGACAAACACTCTTCTGAACCAACTGCAGGCAAGTCACTACCGGTATCCCTATTACACCAATGTGTAGATGACGTCTGACTCTTCTTTTTCGGGATTTTGACAACAGCCGCTGCAAGTTCATTATTTGGCTGGAAGTCTGAGGTTTGACAATCTGCCTGTTTAAGGTTTACTGAAAATAAAACAAACTCTCTTACGCTAAATTGATCCAATCCAACCAAACTGGGAAACTGTGAATCAGAAACCTTCATTTGAGCAACAACATTACGGATGTATTCATGACCTTTGCCTTTGCTTCCATGATTCAGCCAAGTTCCATTCTTTTTCTTGGCTTCCCGCACGCTCAAGAATCTGTAGAAACAACAGCAATCACCATTTCCTGAGGTATTCAACTTCTTCATTGTGGCCGCTAGTATGTTGATGTCATTCTGGACTGCAAATGTGAACAGGGGCAGGCCATTCTTTTCTGCAACTCGTAGAAGAGCTTGAACCGCTGATGGTCTGGTCTTCCTATCCATAGAGAATTCACTGACATTAGTTTCCCTACAACGAGACATGCCTAGCTTTACTTTCCCTGGCTGCTCAAATACAGATTCCACTCGCGCCCCAGATGATTTACAGGCCTTGTTTGTCAATATGGGATCCTTCTCCAATGGCTCCACTGAGTGATGGCAGTTGGCTACCTTTGGCTTCAGCAATGGATCCAGTAACCTCCTCAGCGGGCTGGACCGGGCTTTGCCACTGGCATTGGACTTATCAGTGTCCGAAGTATCCAGGAAAGCAGAAGCCACGTTGTTCCCCGAGCCAGGTCTAGGCTGGAGAGTTGTTGATCGAGGCTGTTGTACATCTGTAGAGTCTTTAGAACTGGAAGTTTTACTCATCTTACCCATAGCAATGCTTAATCGGCGGAAAGGTGATGAGCTTCTTACTTTTTCAGCAGTTACTTTGCCAGGCTTTAAATCTGATCCTCTATGAGGCTCATCTGAAGTAGAAGATGTAGATACTCCAGCTGTTTTTTCGTTTTCGAGAACTCTGTCTCTGGATGGGCTTATTCTTGTTGAGGATCTTAGAGGCAACTGTGATGCTGAGCCAAGTGTATTAGATTGAAAGCTGCAACTTGCCGCAGCTGTGGAGCCGAGATGTTTAACCCTAAAGTGTTTGCGATCAACTTCAGAAGAAAAACGGCACGAGTGGGGGAGACCAGAATTCAGCTCTGCAAGGCAGGCCTCCTTGGGTCTCTCTGGTAAGCTTAGTCGCGTTATTTCTGCAGCTCTTTGACCAAGAAGTGTTTCTGAATCAGAAATGTTGGAAAGCTCTGACCTGGAGAAGTTACTTTCAGGAAGATCTCTAGGCAACAGCAAAACAACTTTATTGCAACCTTCTGGGGTATCTAGTTCAGAATTTTCTAAAAAAGGCTGCTGGGACTTAACTACTTTCTTCGGAAACTCAACATCTTGAGAGCTTTTCTTTACCCTTGAATTAGTTGCTGCCGCCTCACATTGTAAGCCATTCCGCAAATTTCCTTTTTCTGGCTCATTCTTTGGGTGTGAGTCTTTTCTCTTGCCATGAGCCACCTTGCTGTGTATATGATTGTTGCAGAAAGACTTATCTGGTCGAACGAACTTCTCTGGTCCATTCAGGTTGTTACTCTGGTCAGCTTGAAGGTCCTGAAACTCTCCGTCACTTTCTCTAAATGAATTGACAACTTCAGAAGGCCCTTCCGATGGAGAAGCCATAAAATGAGATTGGAGGGTAGGATGCTGCATCCTAAGACGAGTAGGAGAACAGCTGTGACCTCCGCTAGAATGGGTTGATGATTCATCGGTAGAAAAGCATGAGGTTGTATTACTACTGGACGGTGAATACCCGCTACTTCTGTATGGCAACTGTTTATGGCTATTCTGCCATTTTTCTAGGCGCCCCCAGTCAAGAACTCCGACATTTAGAGCTTTCTCCTGGAGGTTTTTTCCTCTCTCAAGATAACTTGGCAACTTTGTCATATACTTGACAAGTTCATCGGCTTCAGTTGCCTTTCTATCGATACGTTGCTTTCGTTGGTTCCCATCAGTCATGGGTGGGATATCTTTTACATTTTTGGTAATTTCATGATGGAGATCAGCATAGGATAAAATAGGTTTTTCTGATTTGAATTTGGATTGTGGATTCAAACTCCGGCTGGCTTGGCGCAATGTCTTACCACTTGTTCCTAGAGATTGTTGGTCGTTGGAATTCCTTGTCTGTTCAAAATGCCCATCCATGATAATATTTACGATGCCCTTGCTTATCGTACCTGGAAAACCTTGCTACAAGGAAGCTCCATATGTTTCTTACTCAGCTGCACATTAGGATTTATTCTCAAAGAAGCAGGCCAATCTGAAAAGGAAATGAGGAAGAAATTGAATGCAAAGCCCAATACTACTAAAAGAGTTTCCAAAGATAAACTAAAATGAATAATGAGCATATTACTGAAAAATGCACAAAGACATACCAAGTAAACTTTTCTTTTTCTCACTAACAACATTGGCAGTTTGGTACTTTCACTTTGCACGAGTCAAAAGCAAAGAAATAAAGTCACACCCCTCCAAAAAAGTTAGTGTTTTAACAAATGGAGGCTCTCACTCACACAGTAAGCAGTGTTAGAAGAGTCTATAGTTACATTAAGTGCTGTTCACGAACCTTTCACAACAGAAATCCTATATTTTTGACGAAACTCAAACAATAACTGAAAAACATAACACCGCGATTATGAACTAATGCAGTCAACTCCCATAAAGTAGCTAAAATCAGCATCCAAAAAGGCAAAAAGCATATGCAAAGGACAAAGTACTCCCATATGTCCAGTGTAATATCTAAGCTCGCAAATGCAAGCACTCTAGACAATAACCTCTCAGATACTTCATATGTTATGATCACAAGAAGAAAACCAAGTCGACAAGCCAAACAACTAGGCAACTTGACCTCGCTTTCAGTTCATTTAATTTTAACTTCACAACCTAAAATTGCTAAACTTTAGTAACCACACAACTCAACTGCGCTAGGAACTAGGCAAACTACATAATGTATCAATCAACACACTAATCGTACACACAATGAAACAGACTCTCTTGGCGCCAAGTTGAAATCTGATGCAATAAGACAACTTCTTCCAGTATATAGACAAAAGAGGGAAGAATACTTGAAATCCAAAGCCTGGAATTTAGTGGTCCACCAAGAATCAAGATCCAATTTCAAAAAAAAAAAAGGTGAGATAAGATAAAAACGACCTGTAGTCCTCACCGTCTGTTATCACAGCTAACGGTAAAGACAAATCTCGCCAGCTATCTAAAACCATACCCGCTTTCACATTTCAAAACCTCCAAACAGTTTGGTTATCAACACAACAATAACAATAAATGAAGTAATTTCATTTTCAAATTATCTCTATATATCAAATCAGCACCAAAATTAAACATATGCAAGTCATACAACTAGAGATTTACAATCGAAAATAACTAACCGCAAAAGGAAAAGAAAAACTATATCATTTTCATTTTAATCCAAACTTTTCCGGTCACCGCGGAAATCCAGTAAAGACTTTGAATCATCAAAATTCCGAGCAGAAAATCAAACATATTTAAGCGGTAGCGAACGAAATTTCAAGCGAAACAAACTGAAGACGATAATTTATAGCAATATTGACTTACCGGAGTGAAGCAGTGGTAATGCGGAGGAAGGAGACGCCGGTGACGGAAGCCTGGACGGCGTTGGCGACGGAACAATGCGTGTCGGTGGCGGAGTGGTCAGAGAAAGCAGTGAGGTCTATGACAGAGATCAAGAGTAGTTAATCATATATGAAGTCCGGCCTCGAAATCCGAAATGGCGGAGCCTCTTTTCTCACTCCCACAAATTCCGAGGGGTTCTCAGAATCTCAAAGCTGAGAGAGAGAGAGAGAGAGAGAGGAGAAGAAGAAGAAGTGTGAGAATGTGGGTGTGCGGGTTGGTTTTGATAGCAGAGCTCAAATTGTTTTGTTGTGAGAAGTACAAGCAGTCGAACCAGGGAAGAGAGAGAAAAGATGAGGCAATTGTTTTCATCCGACGGCCGAGAGGAAGATCTGAAAGATCGGGCGGTCACTTCTGATTGGCTTTGAGGTGAGGAAGAAAAACAGAATTGCTACTGGGCCCCCACCTTGAAAGCCCCGTATGTATTTATTTATTTATTTATTTATTTGTATTATGGACGTTTTCAGTAAAAATAGTTTTGCTGAAGGCATGGACTGGTGGGTCGGGTTTAAGACTTTGTGATGATTTGGTACTATACTCTGTTTGGGAGTGCTTTTATTATATTTTTGCTCAATAATTTCCTCATTTTCTTTTGTTCAACTAGCTGGTTTTGTATGATTCTCCTGAAAATGACGCAAATAAGAACAAGTAAATATAGATTAGGTCCCCCATAGTATAGACTAGTTGCATCTATTTTACTGCTTACTTGTTACTTTTTAAGTGCTAAAAACTTTAATTTGAAGATTACGGACTTTTAAAAGGTCGTAAACTTGTGTTGTCTATTAGTATTTTCACTGTCTTACATATTTACAGTATTGATACTCGGCTGTGTTAGTAATATAATGATCGTTGGTTGTTATTTTAAAAACTATAAAATTGTACTTATTTTAATGAAATATACTAGAGGTAAGTGACAAATGAAAAAAGTACGTGAGAAGTGAAGTGGGAAACACATATTTCACATATGATCTTTTCAACAGCAGTGAATCCCCAAAAATTCAACACAAACACTATTTTTACTTTTTTATCCACAGAAAATTATTAGATGCACTAATGAAAAGGTAGAAGAGGATATGTTTTTGATCCGGCGCCAAAGTTTAAAGTAATAGCTTTTAAAATCAAAACGGGACCAAGCAAAGCAAAGGAGTGAGGATGATGGAAAATGAAGAAAAGGGAAAAGGCTTGGGAATGAAGGCTGCCACGACTAGGAGGAAGTGATAAAATAAGAGCGCAATGAAAATGATGAAAAGGAAGCTTAAAGATTTCAAGAGTTCGCTTCATCATTGCAATGTTTGATCAAAGAGTGTTATGATACAAAGTTGAATTGGTCGAATCATAGACATATCACCGTGAAAGTGTTTGTGGAATCCGAATTAATTACCATGATTCATGATTGTCTACGTGCACAAGTTGGAAATGACATACACATAATTTTGTCATTGATCAAATTTCCCATCGTCTAAGTTCATTTAAAAAATTATTTTTCACCAAACATTCGTTATTATATAATTCATTAAGAACATTTTATTCTTCAAATTCTAAAAATATATTTCCAAAGTTACTTCTAAAACTTAATTAAAAATGCTAAAATAGTGTCAGGAATGGACACGGAACTCCTCAGCTCTCAAATTTTTAGTTCAAAAATAGATTGGAACGAGAATTCCGGGTCTGGAGTGTTGGACGTAAGCATTGGTTTTGACCCGAATAAACCCAGTCAGTGGCGATGTTGAAGTTTCCCGGCAGCGGCGGCCAACTTGGGTAGACTCAGTCCTTTCTTTACTACTAGGGTTTCTTGTGGACTGGGCTGCTGCGTTTAGGCCCTGAAATGCTCTCTTTTAGGTTGGGCTCTACTGTTGAGGTGGGGTTGGATAGATTGAGTTTTTATGACCCATGGTAAGATCTAATTTTGAATTAAGGGCAGACTCAACTCATGTGTTATCTTTATTCAAGCTTCTACATGAGTAATTAGAGTCTGTGAAAATAAAAATGCTATAAACGGCTTTCAGAAGGTGGATGTATTTTTAGTTGTTAGATTCTTAGGTGCAACTACGTTTTTAGTAGTTATAGGGAGCAATTCTTATTATCGGCCCTCATGTGTTTTATTTTTAATACTGTTCGCTGAGTAATAGAATTGATTAACTTCTTGATTCTAGAAAAAAAATAAAAATAAAAACTAAAATAACATGGACTAAGAAAAGTAATTTAAAAATATAAAAAACTAGGGTTAAAAAATCGTAAGATTCTTAACCTACACTATATATAACCATAAATCCTATAAAGATTTAGGTACTAACTACTATCATATATACATTTTTTTAGTCTGTATTCCTTAGTAGCCTAAAACTAGCTAAGTTGATAAAAACAGAAACAGAGCAATTCATTGTGTAATTTCTTCATATTAAAACATTAAAGTATTCGATATTTCTGCATTAAATATCCTCCTCCGATCCAACCTGTTTCTCAAAGTTAATAACCTCAAATATCTCGTAGACAATGTACCAATCAAGATATGAAGAAAGAAAAATGAAAACTGAAAAGATAGGTATGACTCAACCCATATGACTTTAATGCTTCTGGGTTAAAGGTTTTCAACGGAATGTATAATTGTTTTGTATTCATCTTTCTTATACATACATTTTCATGTACATCAAATAGAGAATGCGTTTTCACTCCCTCAATCCTAGGCCCCGTGGTTTTGCAATCTAACTATGGCGGTCACCCATGGCCACCGTTCTAAACCATTGTATAATAGCTCTCCAACGTCATCTTATTGTGGCGACTGCTCAATCGAACGAAACTCTTAGTTCCATGAAGACTTTCATCAACTTGGTTTCACTCAGAAGAGGTCTTGATGCTGAGAAGGCTGTCAATCGACAACAAAATCAATGGAGACCCAAAGCTTGGGGGTGCGAGATTTAATTCGGATTCAACCGAGTCGGGCTCGGCTCAAAGAAGATTTTGTTTGGATAGGACAGACTACAGGAAGATTTTGGAATTCTGTGTGTTCATCCTTCTGCTCTTGGCCGGCACCAGAGAGCTCCGTGGTGATGGAGAAGTACGTGAAGGTCGACGTAGAGTTTAGAGACAAGGTGAGGAAGCCATAGATGATTTGGCGACTGTGGAGGTGCGCTATGAAGTGGCTGGGTGTGACGACACGATGCTTTACTGATGGCTGGCATGGATTCAAGAAATGAGATGCTACAAGGTGTCGGCGCAATGGTGGATACGCATCTGGAAGCCGAAACCATGGTGGAGGCTCTCAGATGTGCAATCGGGTTTGAGTGCCCAAATCATATTGGAAGTCCTTACCTAATTGGATGAACGGGGTGTCCATGACAGGTGGATCTATTTGTTAGATTTTGGCCCAAGTGTGGCCTAATTTAATAAACCTTCGCCTCTTAAGGTTTCACATTTGGGATCTAGGTGAGGGGTCTCAATCAAACAAGTGCATAGGCTACATTAGCGGATCTTCTGGAGTCCTACTGAAAGATGATTCAAGGTATTATATAAGAGCGAAACATAGAGTGTTCAATGATTGGACCTACCATCGTGAGTATTACCACAACTTCTTGTTCTGAATGTATATGACAGCGGACACTACCAGAAAAAAGGCTTTTCCCGACGAAAAAAAAAAACGGCCGACAACTAAAAATTTTCGTCGGCTATTCTTTAGAATGGCCGACGATTTTATTTTTCGTCGGTGGAAAAAAAAAATCGTCGGCCATAGTATGAGAATGGCCGACGATCCTTTTTTTTCGTTGGTAAAAAAAAATCGTTGGCTATATTCATATTTTAGTCGACGATTTGGATTTTCGTTTGCCTTTCTGTGAAACATTAGCTGACGAAAAATTTTGAACTTTTGACCGACGAAATTGGCATTTTCGTCGGCTATGATTTAAAATAAAAAAAAAAAACAAAAAATGACCATATTCCATTTTCTATCACTAACGATAAACCATTTCTTCATCATTCAAATGCAAAAATGTTGTGAAATAAGATATGACTGAAATAATGAAATACGTCTACGACTGAAAAATGATAAGATTCTGATAAAATCTGAGTGTAGAAAGATGCGGTCAAAGGTTGTATTCTTTCGTTTCCCTAATGGTAGCGTTACCTTCAGTAAATATTTTGAGGAAAATTTGTATACGATTAGTTGAATCTCATCGATTTGAAACTATTATCTGTTGAAGGTCAGGCCAAAAAACGTCATTTAGACAATCCAATTACCATTTCTAAGCGTTTAGAGGTTTAACTCACCCGGTTGACCGTTCCGATCGAGCCTTTAACGTTGTCAGCTGAAGTTGGATTTTTTTCCATACATGTATTTAATCATAACGGTGATATCTAACGGTTAGAATAGATTTTCTAAACTTTTAGATTCAAAATCAGAACATATGCACTAATGTTCCTTAACTTGTTTACTAAGTGTTTAAGTGAATGTATAGTTTCAAATAGTTACTATACGTAGACTCTTCAAATGCAGAAATGTTGTGAAATAAGATATGACCGAAATAATGAAATACGTCTACGGTTGAAAAATGACAAGATTCCGATAAAATCCGTGTGCCGAATGTTGCGGTTAACTGTTTTTTACTTTCGTTTTCCTATGGGTAGCCTGACGTTCGTTAAATCAATTTTATAAAATTTTTATATGATTAGTTACGTCTCATTGATTTGAAACTATTATCCGTTGAAGGTGAGGCCAGAAACTGATGTAGGAAGGATGGCAGCAAACATTGAAGAGCAGATTGACCGTTGCAAGTCAAAACCCGGTTTACTGCAGATTTGGCGTCCGGCGTCCGAATGACGATTGTGATACCATTCCGGAAAGGGAACGACGTCAGGAATCAAACTCATAGCTATGCTATGATGTGTGGGCCTTTTCGGGCTTTCGAGTTCGTTTAGGGCCTCAAAACGACAGTTTAATATGTTTTCAAGATTTAAGTTTTCTAATTTGTTTTGGATTCGTTTTGTTTTAATTCCTTGGGCTTTTAGGTTTCCTTGTTAGTTGCCCTAGGGTTTCTTTTCAGTATTTAAGCATCCATTTGGGATCACATACAATTAATTAATCATATTTTATCAAAACTCTAAGAGTTTTCTCTTGATTCCTGGTGGATTTCAGACATGTTCTTTAGAGTACGACGTTGATTGTACTCTCCATTCATTGAGGGTTCGACGTTGATCAACCCTTCCACACTTCTACTGCGTCAGAAACCGTCGTTTAACTAGACTAATTTCCGTTTTTAAGCGTTTAGAGGTTTCACTTAGTGGTTTGACCTATAGTTTAGCCGACGAAAATTATATTTCGTCGGCTAAACTCTTGCGATCCACGCCTTTTCATTGTCCGCCGTTGGATGGCTCAGATCCGACAGCTGTTGATCTTCCAAAGTATAACCGACGATGTTCATAGAATAGCCGACGAAATATTGTAAATCGTCGGCTATTCTCTAAGTTTAGCCGACGAAAATTATATTTCGTCGGCTAAACTCTTGCGATCCGCGCCTTTTTATTGTCCGCCGTTGGATGGCTCAGATCCGACGGCTGTTGATATTCCAAAGTATAGCCAACGAAATCTTTTAAATCGTCAGCTATTCTCTCTGCTTTAAATCTTTCAGCCCGCCTTTTTTCTCTCCTCCTCCGGAAAAACTCCTCCTCCGCTCTCCTCCGCCGATCTGCGTCTCCAATCCGCCGCTCTCCTCCTCCTCCTCCTCAAATCGGCGCCGGCGTCCTCCTCCTCCTCCGGCCTTCTCCTCCTCCTCCAGCCTCCTCCACCTCCTCCTCCGCCGATCTGCGTCTCCAATCCGCCGCTCTCCTCCTCCTCCTCCTCCTCAAATTGGCGCCGGCGTCCTCCTCCTCCTTCTCCTCCTCCTCCTCCTTCCCCTCCTCCTCCGGCCTCCTCCTCCTCCTTTTCCATGGAAGTTAGACATAACTTAATTTAATTCAATTTAATTTAGTTGACTATGGAAGATTGCATATTCAGTTGAACCAAAGCATAATTTAATTTTTTTCCCCAAAATTTAAGAATAGCCGACGAAATTGACCTTATTTCGTCGGCTATAACTGTTATAGCCGACGATTTTTACCAAATTTCGTCGGCTATAACTTTTATTACCGACGAAAATCACATTATTTCGTCGGCTATGCCTCTTAAAATATTAATATATTCTGACGAAATAACTGACGAAATAGACAAAATCGTCGGCTATATTTAAGAACAAATAGCCGACGAAATTGATTTTCTTCGTCGGCTATAGTTGCCAAAATCGTCGGCCATATTTGAAAATATCCGACAAATTTCGTCGGATATTTTGCCAAGGTTTGGCCGACGAAAATTGATTTTCGTCGGTGATAATTTTGGAATGGCCGACGATTTCGTTATTTTCGTCGGCCATTAGTTTTACCGACGGGCTTTTAACGACGACTTATAGCCAACGAAATTTTCATCGGTAGAAGGAATAGCCGACGAAATTTTTTTCGTCGGCTATTCTGTCAAAACTGGTAGTGGGAATGGTATGTAACGGTCATTCTGGCTTGAGATTTTAACAAATTTATCTTGTTTTGATGATGCTCCAGAATGTATTCTAGATGTGTTATGATACAATTATATTCGACTCGCTAGATTGAGTCATATTTTATTTATAAATTTCTTTCCTTAGTTCAAAAAAAAAATTAATTCATGTACACCATACTACCTTGTCGAAATCAAGCATGTACACCATACGACCTTGTCGAAATCAAGCATGTACACCATATTTCCTTCTAGTGAGACATGATATGTCTACGCTTCTGCATCACACAAGTCATGCCATGAAGTATTGCATAGGCCAGTCATGGCTTTTAAATTAAACCTCTTCGCAATGATTCTTCTTGAAAAAATAAAGTTAAAATTGTATATATGTATCTTCTCATTTGTAAGATACTCCTAAAAAAAAATATAATAATAAAAAAAAATCGTTTATGGCATTTCACTCAGAAGTTAAAAAAGAAAGCCACTCACTTGATTCAATTCAACATACAAAGTTACATACATACTCAGGAATTGAAACAATGACACGCACATTAACACAAATAGATCGACGCGAAGAAAGTTACAATGACAAGGAGTTCTATTAGACTTGACCTGTACGACATAGAAACACAGATTTAATAAACATGATCTAATTATATGAAGCTTCAATCAACCAGAGATTTCAATGGCCTTGACATCAGGCTTTTTGATCTCCACCTTAGGAATCGTCACACTGAGAACCCCATTCTCCATAGCAGCCTTGATCTCATCTATCTCGGCATTCTCAGGAAGCCGGAACCTCCTCGAGAACTTGCCGCTGCTGCGCTCCACCCGGTGCCAAGTGTCGTTCTTGTCTTCCTTCTCTATCTTCCTCTCTCCGCTGATCTGCAGCACCCTGTCATCCTCGACCTCAACCTTGACCTCCTCTTTCTTCAGCCCGGGAATGTCAGCCTTGAACACATGAGCTTCCGGGGTCTCCTTCCAGTCGATCCTGGTGTTAACAAAAGCCGAGTTTTCGCGAGGGAATTCAGGGAAAGTGGAAGAAGGGAATTGGAAGTCCTTAAAAGGATCCCAGACATCGAGGGGAAATGGATCAAAGACGTTGCTTTGTCGGAAGTTGGGAATGAGCGACATTGTTATGAGAAATTGAGCAGTAGGTTACGAAAAGATGTTGAGAAAATTTGCTTTCGCTATACTTGACTGATCTGGTGAAGGAGGAGAAGATAGGTTGCTTATTTATAATGGAACCGAGAGAGTTTCGAGAAGTTACGTGGCCCTGATCGGAAACTTGTGTTAATATCTCTGAAAATTTCGAGACTCCGGGATCATTTGAGAATTTATTGGTTCTGCGGCAGTTATCGAGTAATTGGGTAGTAGAACGTAGAACCTTCTCCACAGTTCCGGAGTTCACGGATGCCGTCAAGATGGGCCACAATGCTATTTTCAAACTGAATTCGAATAGAGCCGATCAATTCAGTCCTTTTTTTTTTGTTTTTGAAAAATGATTCAGTCCAAAAGTCTAAATTCATTATCGAGGTTGAATAATACCATTACATATGTCCAAAGCATTTGTTCCGACTTACTCTAATGAATACTTCTACAATGTATTAATAATGTACGAGCTGCTCAATATAGTAGCAAAGAAGATATTGACCGTGCAAACTAAAGAAGATATTGATAAACTTACATTTCCAGATTGCGATCGAATTAAGCAAAAGCTCAAGCTCAATTAACTGACTCCATGTGCTTATCAAGCCTGAATCTTTATGTAATCCTCCGTACCATTGATCAAGAGATTTACGTAGGGTAAGTCAAGTTCATAGATGAACGTCATTCTCATATAGGCAAACACTCCAACTAATTTTTCTATGACAAGTGAAGCCGCCATATCTACACTACCAGAAAAAAGGCTTTTTCCGACGAAATAAAAAAAAAACGGCCGACGAATTAAAATTTTCGTCGGTACTTCCAACGAATAGCCGACGATTTTATTTTTCGTCGGTGGAAAAACAAAATCGTCGGCCATAGTTTAACCATAGCCGACGATATTGTTTTTTCGTTGGTATAAACAAAAAACGTCGACTATATTCATATTTCAGTCGACGATTTGGATTTTCGTCGGCCTTTCTCTGAAACATTAGCCGACGAAAACTTTTGAAATTTTGGCCGACGAAATTGACATTTTCGTCGGCTATAAGTCTATATATTTTCATATCTAGACAGCAGCTGCTTATTTAAAAAAAAAAAGGAAAAAAAAAGGGAGAAAAAGTAAAAAATCTGTGGGTATTGTTGAAATCCGTCCTCTCTTACATTGTGGAGCTATATATAGGTACATATATGTGTATATATGTTGATTTTGAGTTTTAGTTGAGTTGATTTTGAGTTTTAGTGATTTTGATTTAGTAAGTGATTTTTTGTTTTGTTGTTGTTTTAGTGTTAGAATGTATGTATATATGTTGATTTTGAGTTGTAGTTGAGTTGATTTTAAGTTAGAGTTTAATTATGTGTTTTAATTTGATGTTATTTTAATTAGTGTTAATATATATATATATATATATATATATATATGTGTGTGTGTGTGTGTGTGTGTGTGTGCGCGCGCGCGCATGTGTGTGTGGAGTTTAATTATATATATATATATATATATATGTTAATTAATGGTTGTTGATAGTGTAATTAAATTAAATAATGGTTGATATATAGTGTAACTTAAATAATGGTTGTTAATGGTATATATATATATATATATATGAGTTGATGTTGATAATAATATATATTGTAATGTAATTAATTATTAAGGATTTATATATATATATATATATATGTATGTGTTAATTAATTTCTTATTAATTAAAGTTATATATATATATATATATATATATATATATATATTATTTTCAGGCTATATATGGATCCGGATAAGAGTTGGATTTCGCTTTCAAAGCATGACCGACGATACACTACAGGAGTTGTGAATTTTTTGCAGTTCGTCGAGGAAAATGCAAACGGGAATGAATACCATTATTGCCCGTGCAATAAATGTAGGTGTCGCAGTGATATGTGTCGATTTCCGATTAGGACAGTATGGGAGCACCTAAAGAGTAATGAGTTTTGGCCGAAGTACACACGCTGGATATATCACGGTGAGCCATCATTAGATGGATCGCATGATCATGGGCAGTTTTTTTAGGCGGGCAGTAGTAGTACATCCAACGATCCAACAATGGCATTCGTCAACGATGTGTTTCTTTTTGAAAGCGGTGTACGTGGGGAACAATATATGCATGACCCGGTGCAGCCCTTCCCACAAGTTGTCAACACTGCTGCCTTTGACAAGTACAACAAACTGATTGCATTGCAACAGACCGATGTGTCTTCAAGTTCTGAGAAGACAGTTCTTGAAAGTGTGATGGAGGTAATGAGGATTATGGGAGCACCCCTCATTGCAACAAGATATGCAGAATGAGTCATCGTGTGTTCCTTCCGGCGGATCACCACTGGCGTTACGAGTCCGCCACATTTGATGGAACCGAAGAACACCGTGGTCCTCCCAGAAGATGGACGGGAAGAGAAATTTTAGCAGTGCTTAATGAGTACGATTTTGGCCCCCTCAAAAATCATCCCGATATTGTAGCGGAAATACCTGAAAGACCTGAGGAGTACAAATTCTGGACACAGCTAGACTGGGTTCCAAACCCCTTAAAAAAAAAATATTGAAATATGTTGACTGCTGGGTTTATGTTTTCTTGATGTTCAATTTTGGTTATATATGAACAGGAAATAGGAATACGAGAGGTGTAAACCTACTGATTTTTTTTACCTTTTTCATATAATAGCCGACGAAAAACACGTTATTTCGTCGGCTATACTCATAATAGCCGACGAAAAATGCATTATTTCGTGGGCCATAACTATATTGAAAAATACATATTTTATTTTAGACAGAAAACGACAAAAGAATAGCCCACGAGTACGAGGTTGTCTCTCGTCGGCTATGATTTAAAACAAAAAATGACCAGATTCCATTTTCTATCACTAACGATAAACCATTGCTTCATCCTTCAAACAGAAAAAAGTCGTGAAATAAGATATGACCAAAATGATAAAATACGTTTACGGTTGAAAAATGACAAGATTCCGATAAAATTTGAGTGTCGAAAGATGCGGTCAAAGGTTTTATTCCTTCGTTTCCCTAATGGTAGCGTTACCTTCGGTAAATATTTTGAAGAAAATTTTTATACGATTAGTTGCATCTCATCGATTTGAAACTATTATCTGTTGAAGGTCAGGCAAAAAAACGTCATTTAGACAGTCCAATTACCATTTCTAAGCGTTTAGAGGTTTGACTTACCCGGTTGACCGTTCCGATCGAGCCTTTAACGTTGTCAGCCGAAGTTGGATTTTTTTCCATACATGTATTTAATCTTAACGGTGATATCTGACGGTTGGAATAGATTTTCTAAACATTTAGATTCAAAATCAGGACATATGCACTAATGTTCCTTAACTTGTTTACTAAGTGTTTAAGTGAATGTATAGTTTCAAATAGTTACTATACGTAGACTCTTCAAATGCAAAAATGTTGTGAAATAAGATATGACCGAAATAATGAAATACGTCTACGGTTGAAAAATGACAAGGTTCTGATAAAATCTGTGTGCCGAATGTTGCGGTTAACTGTTTTTTACTTTCGTTTTCCTATGGGTAGCCTGACGTTCGTTAAATCAATTTTGTAAAATTTTTATATGATTAGTTGCGTCTCAATGATTTGAAACTATTATCTGTTGAAGGTGAGGCCAGAAACCGTCGTTTAACTAGACTAATTTCTGTTTTTAAGCGTTTAGAGATTTGACTTAGTGGTTTGACCTATAGTTTAGCCGACGAAAATTATATTTCGTCGGCTAAACTCTTGCGATCCGTGCCTTTTTATTGTCCGCCGTTGGATGGCTCAGATCCGACGGCTGTTGATCTTCCAAAGTATAGCCGACGACATTCAAAGAATAGCCGACGAAATCTTGTAAATCGTCGGCTATTCTCTTTGCTATAAAAGCTGAAAGTCGTTTTCAGCCCGACTTTTTCTCTCCTCCTCCTTCTCCGATCTGCAGCGTCCTCCTCCTTCCCCTCCTCCTCCTCCTTCTCCTCCTCCGCTAGGTAATTTTTTTTTTTTTTTGCAATTTATTTTAATTGTATAATTTAGGTATATAATTTAGATATTTAAGTGTGTGTTAAATTGTTATATATATTGGTTATATATATAAATTGTTAGATTAATTATATATATAAATTTGTAGATTAATTATATAAATTGTTATATATTTGTTAATATATACACATATTTGTATATATATATATGTTAATGTATATTTTAATTGTTATATATAAATTATTAAATTAATTATATATATAAATTGGTAGCCTAATTATATAAATGGTTATATTTATGTTAATATATAAATGATGTTGTAGGAAATACTGAATTGGTCTACTCATTTCATTGATAATCCCCTTTATATAGGGTGAGTATTACAACGGTAATAGGAAATACATTAATGACAATAATGACTACATAATTATCTATCGTCAGTTACATTGACGAAGGCACATAATACGTTTTTCCTTCAACACTCCCCCTTGTGCCGAGTCAGAGATAGAATGGTGCATGTGGTGTTGCCTCATTAAAAACCTTGCCAAGTAACAAAAACCCAATGGGAGAAAATAAAACTTTGGTCGAAGGACAAAAAGAGCGCAACGCACCTATTACATTTGAAAACAACATGTATGTGCTAGACTCCCCCTGATGTCTGCACCTCCCCCTGATTTTTACATTAATCATGGGATTCTCCCTGATTCTTTCATTTGATCAAGGGAGCTTCAGTAACATTAGCATAGTTATGCATTTTCACATGTTTTTCCAAATATGACTTTGAGCAATGATTTAGTAACTAAATCTTGCCACATCGTCCTCAGATCCAACTTGATTTACTTTGATCTTGAGGATAAGGTTGTTCATGAACTGAATGCATAGGTTCATATTGAACATCAGGTTCACTCGTGGTATGACCTTCATATAACAAAATAGTCATAACTTCGTCTAGAGTATGAGTGAACCATTAAGAGATTTGAAATTGATCTGTGATAACAGATTTTCTTATCTCACCTTTACTGCGTTTTTCTTTACGCATTGTTAGCTATGACGTGGATAATTTCTTTATCATGTCACATTCTATGTAGAGATTGAATAAGTCCAAATCTTTCATATCTTTAATGAAAGAACGATTTGCGTTGCGTAGGCGCATAGCTAGACATAGCTTTACAAATTTACATCGAATGAGAGGTCGAGTCTTACATATTATGTTTAAGTACAATCATGCGTCATTGCACTTGTATAGGAATTTCATTTCCCAATACTTCTTCGTCATCTTCCTTTAGATGAAAAACGGATCTATTGTTAGAGTAAAGACTTCGACTGATCATGGGAATATATGTAGGCCTCACTTTATTCTTTAGAGTGCCTAAGCCGATTGATGGATGATCACCATCATTACAGTCCTTGAGTTCCATTTCAAGACTGTGTATTCCCAAAATCTTTTTCATTCTCAACTTAGGATTTACAATACACTGAGTTTCTCTTATTTCATTTAGAGTTCATATATATCCATAATGAAAACGCAAGGGCATAATTCATCAATCCCTTTCCAATCAAGTAGTCACTTTAGTGAACGTTTCAATTTCTTTTGCAAACGTACTCATGTGATCTAGAGTCACTTGATTTGGGTGGATCAAGTCCGTTTAGGATCCTCATGTATATCTCTTAATTTAGATCCCCATAGAGATATATGTTTTGATCACTTTTCGTAAGCTGCATGTTCAGTTTTTCGGAAACTACCAAACTGACAAGGTAGTGGAGTGCAATGACATCCATTACGAGAGTTTGTCTCATCGTAGTCCATTACGAGAGAATATCTCCTCGTAGTCGATTCCAGTGCGTTTTTGAGAGACCTTGCGCCATAAGGTGAGTTTGCATACTCTTATTCTCATTACGCATTCTAACAAAGATATATTTGATAGGGTTTATATTTGCGGTGTTGGCGTCACCTGCCCAAAAGACTTATCTCTTTGTTTATACTGGATCGCTTCTTTCCATTAGGCCAGTTTACTAAGTTGACATTTTTCAACGAAGTATGGTTCGATAGTAGACTCATTATTCCACGTCCTCATGTACACTAGTGTAATGTGTTTGTAGAGATCTCTATACTTTAAGGATTGGTTCTAACATTTGAGGCGTCCCCCAATGATAACCACAATCCATAAATATTCTCATGAGACGGATTTGAGTATCACTGATCAATAGATCAGGTTGTGCCAAACTTGTTTTCTTCCTTTACACAAGTATGTATCGAACCTAGGGTGGTCTCCCCCTCTTCCTTGGAGAGCCACGGCCTGTGACACCATTTATGCCACTTATGGCGTCACCATGCCACCATCCATGGTGGCAGTGCAATACCCAATTCTTTTTGGGTGGTACCATGTCCTTTTGATAAAACACAATCCTTGCAGGTATATTTGCAGCAGGTTTATATGATCTCGTCACTTTAATGTATAAGACATCTGCACACTTTACTTTGTGTGATTTTGGGGATCGAGATGAGACACAGTGGGGACAAACCACGACAATTCATGTCGTTCCACTTGAACATGCTTGTTTTTATCTCCCCCTAACGACGGGAAGACTGTCTCATCAAAGTGACACACCGCAAATCTAGCGGTGAGGAGATCGCCTGTCAAGGTTTCGACATAGCGAACTATAGCTGGAAGTTCATATCCAGCATAAATATTTATTCATCTCAATGGACCCATCATTGTGCGCTGTGGCGGCGCAATTTTGGCACATAAAAACATTTAATGGAGCTCAAGGATTGTAGATCCGTGTCAATCCAAAAGAGCTCAAGGATTACAAGTTCGTTTGAAATCCTTTAAAATCCTCACACATAGTCACTAGCTATGGTGTAAATTGGTTCAATGATGATGGCCATAGATGAAAAAGTAACGCTGCATGCAAAAATTGCATAACCCAAAACGGAAGTATTGGTGTGCTTTACCAATATTAAGACTATTACTGTAGTCGTTTTCCGTGAGACCAATTGGGTTTTTATATATAGGAATATGATGTCCATTACAAATCCCATATAATAAGCCATAAAATCATCACACCTACGGAAATTAACCCGGCCTAAGTGCTTTGACTTTCTAGCATAAGCAGCATAAATTTTAATTGTGGATGGTGTCATGACACGTGACCAGTGTGTCGACACAACAACCAACACCATAAAATATCTATGGTGTCCGCAAGTTGGTTGAATCGATCCACTGAATCCTCTTTTGATTCAATATAACAACATAATGAGAAACTCATGTGTCCTTTGCATATGATGATCTCAATCATAATTGCTTTAACGAATAGGCTTTGAATGATGTACTTTTATCCATAAAATCATGACGGATAGGAGAAGCATAATAAGGTATAAATGCATATGCTTGTGCATCAAATATATTATAATGCCACATTGGGGGAACGGCGGAATTTAGGAATTGAACATACGTCTTCAACCCTATATGACAATATTTGAGGATAAAATGTTCATTGATCGTCCTCAGATTCGTGTGTGAACCATATTCTTCTGGTGTTTGCTTCTATTTATCCAAAAATATGGGTGTCCATAGTAGTTTCTTTAATGTATGGATCACCATATCAAAGCCAATCTATGTCAGAATTCCAAAAGATCATTTTCTTATGACGTTGGATTTAATTAGCGGTTACTTAGAACCTACTAAGTTGACATATAATCTTCTCTAATACTCGTTTACATTCGCAGTCATTTAGAGGTAATGCAAAGGAGCTCAAATGAATTCTCACTTGTGTCTTTTTCACATGAAAAATCATGGCGTAAATTTCTTTATAATGTGGAAAACAAAATTCAATTTTCTTTTATCGCATAAATTGTCAATTTGACATATGCTCAATATATACATCGAAACGTAACTCAAGTTCTTTAGAGTAAATCGATAGGGATTGTAATAAAAAGGTATTGTAATCCCAATTAGGCAGGTGTATTATGAATCCCAAAGGAAAAGATATACTGATCCTTATCACTTTCTTTGATATACTAATCATTATCATATACTATTGATATAGTACTACTGTTCTTCAGTACTATTATTTTAGGGATTTACATTGTGCGTTTCTTTGCACACGGTTCTTTGTTTCATGCCTATATTATGATATGTTGCTTTACTTTATGCAATACTTTGCAAAGTTAGATGTAGAAAATTGAATCATGTGTATTATGAATAAAATTTGAATAATCTCAATTCCTTTAGAGAAGATTCAAAAAATTAACATGCCAACGATTACATTTAGTCTTGTCCAATTTAGAGAGAGAAATTTTAAGACCAAAAGTCTAATTTAGGACCAAAAGTCGTATTTAAGCGTAATGGCCTTTATAAGGATATCTTAAAATTTTTAAAGTAGACTAATCAAAGTCTATCTTGGATTGAGCCAGATCCTTTTTGCTATTTTAATAGCTGCAATGATGAGATTTGTCATTTAACATATTCTTCCCAGATATTATGTTTTTAGTTGTAAACTCATTTTCAATGTTACTGTTGGATATTGAAGATACTTTTCCAAAATCCGCGTACTCATATGATTCTTCATATTTATTGAAAGTCGTAGCTAATTCTTTGCTAGCTTATAATGTACGTATCAATAGTTCATTGAATTACAACAATGGCAGAGTGCTTCACTGCACATGACATGTCCCTTATGTCATCTTTTAAATGTTACATTGTTTCCACTTACTTTTGGATGATTATATGAATTTTACGTCCATGGTAATTACCCTTTGTTTTAGGGTCGTTGCATTACTTTGCCCAATTTGTTCAAGAATATATATATATTTTTCTAAGACCTTACATCGTCATTGTTTTTTGATTTAGGGTTGTTGCATTACTTTGCAAAATGTGTTCCAGAAAATTTCTTTTTCGCATACCTTACATTGTCATTACCCTTTGGTTTAGGGTTGTTGCATTACTTTGCATAATTTGTTTCAGGAAATTTCTTTGTCTAAGACCTTACATCGTCATTACTCTTTGTTTTCTCATAACTTACATTATCATTGCCCTTTGTTTTAGGGTGATTGCATTACTTTGCATAATTAAATTTCAGGGATTTTTTTCTTAGACCTTACATTGTCGTTCAAGATATTGAAATTATTTATTTAGCTATTTACATAAAGCAATTTGCATAAATATACCATGCTCAAGCCTTAGTCGGCTTAATAGGGGAATTTGGTACTCAAATTCTTCAGAGTCCAATATGTCAAAACTAAAATGTGATGGTTAAACCATCTTTAAAATAGAGGAAGAATATAATGTATTAATCTCGTAGTCTAAATGACATGCACGACGACTAATATAAACCAATATACATTATGGTACCTCCGATGCTTCGTGAAATTTCGTTATCACAATAAAATTTTGGTTTCTCCATTTTCATTGCATGTGAAGCTAATGAAATTCCATTATCGTTGCTTTCTACACAATAAATAAGATATCCATGTTGAAAAATTTTCAATAAATAAAAATTGGATTTCAAGACCGAAATTTGTAATGGTCATATTTTTCTTACTTCGTGAAAATGCTTTTTCACAATATAGGTTTGTCACTTTTTCTTTATATTACAATGCTCATGAAATTACATTATCATGACAATGCTCAAACTAAATAACATGTTAAATAAAACAATTATTTAACACTAATAAAATGAGCATATAATGTTTCAAGTTTCATATTTATATAAAATACTAATGCGATCAAATTGAATAAAGCATTATTTCATATAAATAACTGAAACAAAATATAATGAAAGCAGAACGTCAATATAAATATTACTTGTAAGTTTGCCAAATAAACTGCATATGAATCGATTGCTCGATCTCCGACTCCAAATTTGTCGTCGCATATTCATCGCCGCATCATTAAATTGATATGTCACATAAAAAAAATATTCATATGATTAGTCACTTTAATCATACATTTACCATATCGATTAAATAATTTAATATTTACCATTAAATTCATAAAACAGTAAATAGTCACAGTAAATAAGAATTACTATGCGGTAATTTTAAAATTACCTTCAAAATTTATCCCAAAAAGAAAATTCTGTTTTTTTTTTCGTGGGTCGGGTCAGCAGACCCGGGTCAGGCCCAACAAGACCGGGTCGGGTCAAGCTTCTGCCGACGAACCTGTGTCGGTAGAACTTCTGGGAGGCAGCCTTTCCCGACGAGTTGTCGTCGGTAGAAGCGGGATCGGATCTTGGCTGTGCTGGCGATCGGATCGGGGCTGCTGGACGAAGGGGGACCGGATCGGGGCTGCTGGAGCGGCGTCGATGGCGCTGGAGGAGGCCGGATCGGGGGGGGGGGGGGGGGACGATCCGGGTGGCGTCGGTGCCGGTCTGGGGCAGAGGAGCGGCGGGCTGAGCTGGGGCAGTCCGATCTGCACGGCGGTGAGGCGATCTGGAGAGGTGCAGGTGCCCAGAGCAGATTTGCTTGGCTTTGGGGTGGAGTTTTCGCGAGGCGAGCCAAGGATCGAGGTTGTCTGATCGGAGCCGCTGGGCAGTCGTGCTGGCCGGAGCTGATGCTAGCAGGGGTAGCGGCGGTGGAGAGAAAAAAAATTTCTAGGGTTTTTTTCTCTTTTTTTCTAAAAACTCATGGTTAGGCAAAGTGCTGATAATGTGTTGTAGGAAATACTGAATTGGTCTACTCATTTCATTGATAATCCCCTTTATATAGGGTGAGTATTACAACGGTAATAGGAAATACATTAATGACAATAATGACTACATAATTATCTATCGTCAGTTACATTGACGAAGGCACATAATACGTTTTTCCTTCAACAAATGATTATTTGTATGTATATATATGTTAATGATGAAATATAGTTATATTTGTATATAAATGGTTATATTTATGTTAATGGTTAGTATTATTAAAAATTAGTTAAATTATAAATATTAATTTGTTAGTATGTTTTAAAATATGTTAGTATTATTGGTTATTATATTAATTAGAATTTGTTATTTAATGCAATATAATTTAATATTAATTAATGTATTAATTTATTAATTTATTTGTTTCCAGATGGCCGATGCATTTAGACAGCTATTCGGAGGCCGTCGTTCTAGATCTAGGGGTTCTGGAAGTTCTGGCGGATCCGGAGACTCCGAGAGGACCCCTAGCCAGCCTGAGAGGACCACCAACCAGCCTCAGGGGATCGATTCATCCCAGCCGTGGAAGAGTGTGAGCAACCGGCACCAGACCCTTTTATCGGCGGGGCGGCCGTTGAGCAGTTTATGTCCCCCTCTCCAGCCAGATCCTCCGAGATGTAGTACGCAGCTATTTCAGGACGACATAGCTCCAGACGTTCATCAGGTCCATATCCCTGAGCTTCATCGGGAGCCGATGACGAGTCCTGCGCCGTCTGCTGCTGACTCTACTGAGGGGCCTACTCTCCCTAATCAGCTATACCTGCCATACAACATTCCTGCCATACCCGAGGTCGACGAGCGTGGTGTGCTCATATGGCCTGCTAGGCCTCAGTACGTGAGCGTTGCGGAGGCATACCATTATGAGCCATTTAAGAGACCTGAGCTCCTGATTTCAGCGAGATTAAAAAGAAAGTCGACAGAAGGGTCATCGAGTTCAGGTAACATTTGATTTTATTAATTAAATGTTTTATTAAAATTAACGCACTAATACTTAATTTTATTAACCAATCGTCGTTTATGTGATAGAGACCACCGCTAGCAGTTCAAGCAGGAATACGAGAGGTGTCATATGTTTTGATATGCTCAGGAAAAGTGTTGAGACCAGCGGGAAGATCCAGATCAACGAACCCCCTAATCAGGATGTTAAGGGGAAAAAACGCCGCGATTACGCTGGTTGCGTGGGAGCACTAATTAGGGATAGAGTCCCTATGTTGTGGACACGGTGGGCTGATGTGCCGGAAGAGATCAAGAGGGAGGTCAACAACGCGGCGTCGGTGAGTAATTTAAAAAACTTAATTTCTTTATCGTAATATTTAATAATTTTCGGTATTGTTATAATTTTAAAACTAATAAAATATTATCTTTCAGGCATACTTCGAGATTACCGAACACAAGCAGGCTTGGGCGTACGCGATGCAGAACTCGAGGTACGTTGGGAATTCCTCATCTTATAATTTGAAATATTTTATGATATTAATAATATTTCTAATGCACTTTTGTTTTTTCCGTAGGTTCAAAGAGTGGAAGAACGAGCTCCGTACCCACTTTACCGAATACGACAAATATGGTCGTATGGGTACTCCAAGAGAGTTCATGTTCAGGGAGTACGAGTGGCGTTGGTTGAAGACAGTAGACTTCAACAACCCAGTTATGCAGGTAAATACTAAACTTAACTATAAATGTTTATTTTGTTAATATTTTAATTATTAGTTTAATTATTTTATAATTATTACACTAATATTTTTTGATGCATTTTTCTAATATTTTATTATTTGTTTGAAGGAACGGTCTCGGATAAACTCTGCGAACCGCCGCCGTAACACAACCCCCCATCATGGTGGTTCTATGCCATTTTCACAATATCAGGAGGAGGCTCTTAGAGATCATCCTTTAAGCAACCCGTACATAGAGACGTTCAAGAAGGCTTATCCATTAGCGACAGAAGAGCTTGTAAGTCGTTGATTACGATTTTAAAATTTTAATTATTAATTTTACTTAATTATATATTTGTTAGAATATTAATTTTTTTTTTCCTTTCAATTAGGAGAGGGTGAACCGGGCCGAAGAAGAAGTGTTGCAGGCAGTAGTTCGGGAGACACAACCGAACATTTCAGAGGAAGATCTGCAAGAAGCCCTGAGCCAGGTCGATCGATCGAATGTCCAAACTGCAGCGAGGATATTCGACGCAGCCTTCTCAAAACGGTCAAACGACTATTACTGCCGGGGTTTGGGAAGTTCTGGAATAGGTGTCCTGAAGACCACTAAGGGAGCTCAAAAGAGGGGAGGCGGGGACACCCAACAGATGAAGGGGGAAATGCAGAGATTGGCAGAAGAAAATGCAAGATTGGCGGCCCAGTTCCAGAGATCACAGGAGCAACAACGCAGAACACAGCAGTATCAGATGGAAATGGAGCGTTGGCATGCTGAATGCGAGAGAATTCGGCGACATAACTACGCCGGCCAACAAAACTGGTGGTATGCTATGTTCGCGGCACAACAACAAGGCCTTGAACCCTCGCCCCCGTTTGAGCCGTTAGATGAACCTCGAATGCCGAGAGCTCCCGAGTTCATTCAGCAGGATGACGAGCATGATGGACAGCAGGATGGTGGCTAGGATGGAACAAATTAAATAATTAATGAAAAACTTGTTTCTTGTTGGATTGTCATTGTGAATTGCAGGTTGCTTGGAATGGTAATTTAGAAATTAATTTAATTTTTTTTCTCCAAAATGTAAGAACAGCCGACGATATTGACATTATTTCGTCGGCTATCACTGCTATAGTCGACGATTTTTACTAAATTTCGTCGGCTATCACTGCTATAGCCGACGATTTCAGAACAAATAACCGATGAAACAGAAGAGATCGTCGGCTATATTTTACGATATCGTCGGCCATATGTGAAAATATCCGACGAATTTTGTCGGGCATTATGCCAAGGTTTGGTCGACGAAATGTATTTTCGTCGGTGATAACTTTGGCATGGTCGACGATTTCGTTATTGTCGTTGGGTATATTTTTACCGACGCCGTTTTATCGACGAATAATAGCTGACGAAATTTTCGTCGATAGAAGGAATGCCCGAAGAAAATTTTGAATAGTAGATGAAATTTTTTTCGTCAGCTATTCTGTCCGATCTGGTAGTGCTAAATCATCATCCACCAGTTTTGGAGCTGTAATACCCCGTACATTTTAAAAATAAAATTAATTATATATGCAAATACAAATGACTCGTCATTAATATTTGTATTGAGACGAGCTAACTGATGTTTGACGGAAAATCTAATTGAATCCAGTAGATACTAAGAGTACTCGGATTATTAATTGAATATTTGTAAGTAAGGTGAAAATCTAAATTTGTCAAAGTTGATAAGAGAGTATGCAAAATAATGAAATATTTAGAAAATTAGAAACTCACCATTTAATCTTAACCCTTGGATTATAAGTCGCGCGGTAGCAATTATGTATTTTGGGTTAAGATTAGAATGATGCAAGAACTCTCCAGGTTCATCGATCACTCCACCCACCTCTTAGCTCGCCGACCTGGAAGAACGATCATCGTACCTCCGCCGTTAGCCCAACTTGGGCGTGGCCCCCGGTACGATTTTCTTCCTCTCCTCTCATTCCTGTAGTGGTGGCTTGTTCCGTTGTCAACGGAGGAGAGAATCGACGAGTGAAGCTTCGAGCTTTTGGGTGGAGTCTCTTTGACTCAGTCAATTTCAACAGTGTTTGTGGTATGAGAATACTTCCTCTTATCGTCCACATCACTCTGGTGAATTTCCATTCGATCAATTTATAGAGTGATTCTGTTTTGGGTTTTATGGGTTTGTGTTGTTCTTCGTCGTTTTTCGACATCATTGTTGCTTCTGGTTTCTTTTGGCTTAGTTTCAATCTTCTTTGTGTTCTGTGGTGAATTCTTGAATTATTTGGGAAAAGAGGATAAAAGATCCCCGAGGAGGGGGACTGAGAGTAATTGTGAGAGTAAATTCTTGTGAAAATAACACCCTAGTTCGGATTAAGCCGTATTAATCCGAGTCGGGATGTTACAGGAGCTCACCCCAGCCGGCTGTCAAGTTCGTCGTTGCAGCTTTCAACTTACGAACCCTAACCAAATTGTGGCCACTAATCTAGCTTTGTGGTGATGGTGATCATGTAGTTCCATCGTCTGTGCATCTGGAAAACTACAAATCGCTTCCAGAGCTACTTCCAAGGCAAGGAATTAAAACAAAGACTATCTTCTTCCTTATCCTCATGCGTAGAAGGCAACCGTCTTTGAAGCTCTTTAACAACAGGAATGCCATTTTCATATAATGAAGCAGGACTTCTTCGATCAGCAGCGACTACTGCTTTAATATGCTCCAAATTAAGAACTATAGCTCTGTCACGGCCGAGAATGGTGGAAGAGTAATAAGGGGGTCAAGAACGCGAATATCACGAGCCTAAATGTGGAGTCTGTCCATTATCAAGCTAGTACTTGTTCTGTTGTTCACATCCAAATGATCCGACACCGTCGCTTGTACCATAATTAATGTTCAGCAAAACCCAGCTCTGACTCCTGAGTGATCTCCACCGCCGCTACGTCCTTCCCCCTCGCGATTCATCACTGATCATTCCCTAAACATGCATGAAACCCTAGAATTACTTGATCACATCGCTCTGATCGATTACGTACCTCTCAAGTCTCAAGTCTCTTAAAAATCTAATATCCCTATCCTTAATCACCTGTATTTAACTATTTATACAGGCCAGCGTGCAGACGAATCATATACCAATCTTATCACCAAAAAAATGATTAGTAATTGTCTTAAAAAAAAAAAAAATTAGCAAAAAGAAACGTTCCCGTTGCTTCACTCTTAGATTGATTCATTTCTATTTGAGACTGGGTGAATTAATTCATTCTAGCTTGTACGTGTTGCCACATTTTTCTATTAAATTTTATTCTTAAATTTACACCATTTAAGCAGAAACATTGAACAAGATTAATCGTGACAGATCGGGTAAGTCCATAAGGTAAGCAAAACCCTGTCAACCCACACCATAAGGTAACTCCAACCCAGCCTATACAGTGAAATCCTGGTTTGACACAGCTGGGGTTCAACTCACAGTCATGGGCTATTTCTTACCACCAATATTAATGAGACCAAATTCTAGGGTAATCTTTTTCCTTCTCCCCAAGGCAAATGAGATATTCGCCGATTTATACAGTAATATTGATTGCTTATCGCAACCGGTGACGTCAGACTTAAAACTAACAGAGGAAACCTCTCTCTCAGTTTTCTCTATGATCGATCATATACGTTTTTTTTTTCTCATGATATAAATATACCATGGATCTTTCCCAAGCTCACATTCCTCACTAGCTTTTCCTCTAAACAAGGCCTATACTAGATCCCCACTACCTCCACAAAATGAGAACCGTTACGACGGCTACGGGTTCACCAACAAAACCTTTGACGGAAGCACCACCGGACACGGCTCCGACGGGTTCACCTTGGCAGTATCCGATCCCGTATCTATTAGGTGGTTTAGTGACGATGACTATTCTTGTTGCTACTGCACTGTTGATCTTGGCTTGCTCGTACTGGAAGCGAAACAGAGAAGGCAGCCGTGCCAACAGAGACTTGGAGCTGGGTTGCGAGTCGGTGAAGGTGTATAAAGACAAGGTTTTGGTTATCATGGCCGGAAATGAGATCGCAACTTACTTGGCCACCCCGATTCCGGTTCGCCCTACTCAAGGTACTAGTTTTGAAGAGGAATCAGAGAAGATAGGAGGAGATCATCATACGGAAGAGAATTCTGAGATATTGAAAGAGGCAGCACCATCAACACGGTGAGAGAGAGCTTGTTTGTCTCCGATTGGATGATTCTACGGCCTTCAAATTTTTCTTTTTTGTTTTGCTTTGGTCAATTCCTTCAATTTTTGGTCCTGGATTCTCTAGCTAGCTAGTTTCTTGTTTTCTGTAGTTTGGTTCGGAAAATGTGAATAACTTTGATGAGAGCAGTTTCAAATTCTTGTTTTCCAGCTAACTTTGTTTTACTAATTCCGACGCATTACTGGCATATCATGGATGCTAAACGGGTGATCAATTCTCACTTATTCAGAAAAGTTTTACAACTTGTTTTAAAAAAAAGTTATTTTTATCATCATCTTCCCTTTATGTGATACGTTCTCTACTATATATACTGTATATGCATGTCTTGTTGCTTCACTGCTCTAGTCGTTGCTTATGGGTGCCTCTCAGTTTTGAACTTTGATACGTTTGGTTGATGCTAAAAATTGAAGCTAATCCCCTAATTGGACTAATCAAGCAAACTAAGAACTAAGAAGTAGATCTTATCCTCTGCAAGAAAAAACAAGTGTAAAAAAAAGTGGACAATACAACAACCAAGACTCGAATTGAGAAATCCTATAAAACCATAATTAAAGGCACCTACATACCAGAATGAGACCTAGGACCGAGCAGTATATGTGGAGCAGTATACCTTTCCACCAATGTGGAGAAATATCTTCACTTCACCGACAACCATATATATCTGCCTGCCCTGCCTGATCGGGTGCACTTCCGGAGGCAAACGCCGAACCGGGAGAGCCACCGCTATCCTCCAACAAAACCTCAACGCGATGCCACCAGCGACACTGGGTCGCATTGTCGCCATCTTCACCAATACATGCAACACGAACGTCAATCTTCCTCAGAGCAAAACGCCATTGCCATCTCGAAACCCTAAGTTTTAGAACGAAGGTGCTCCGCAAAACGCAGTCACATAGCTAGTGTTCTTCATACTGTATACTCTTGATCGCCTTCTCTGTTCCAGAAAGAATAAGAAATTGGCGTTTCAAAAAAAGAAGAAAAGAAATTGTAGATAAGAAATGAATAATATTATGTTGTATGGAAAAAAAAAATAGAGGTTGACTTTGGAGTTGAGTGTTCAGAAAAAAAAGAAGGTGGCAAGGCCGTCAACCAGAAAGTGGCCGGGATGCAGCCTGGGTGTCCCTTTACTTGGGTGCCCAAATCAGCTAGGCCTGGGCTCTGTTTTGGCCCTAGGTTCATGGACTTGGGCGTTTGCTTATAGGGTCGTGCCTTAGTCTGTCTGGTTTCTTTACTCCATAAGGACTAGGTCGTAGTTTAGTCCCGACTCCTGAGAGTGCCCTTTCTTAAGGTACCCTCTAGGTCATGAATAAGTTGGAGAAGTGCTTAGCTTCGCTCCAGTTTCTTCTCTAATATCACATTGCCAACAAATTGTCACTTGATTCTTTTGATTTAATTTCATGCTAGTTGTATGTCAGGTTGATATACTATGCTTTTAAACTGTTTAGAAATTCTTACAGATGGCTCACTTTGTAACAGTTCTCTCATTGAGTTATTTTTATGTGATTTATACTATTAATAGATTGACGTCCTTTCAAAAAAACAAAATTGATGGTAGATTTATTGAGTTTGGCTTATATTATTTTCAATGTCATAAACAAGGCTTAGTGGTCAAATATGTATTATTGTAATTTAATGTATGATCAAAACTAAAAATAAAATTACGAATGAATAACACTGTAAATTTGACCCCTTCTTATCATATATATTGGCTATGGCTATGCCACTGCTGCGGAGCCTAACCAACTGGCGACAAGATTTGCCACAAAATAACAGCCAAAACAAGCCCACTACAATCAGAGAAGTCTTCCTTGAATCACCGGATTCACCGTCCCATTGCCGTCACCCAAAATCATGTCACTCCAAGCAGATTTCGTCGGAATATCTCCTCGCTGCGCCTCTTGCTCAGACAAAGGAGACCAACCTCCAAAATAAGTGCTAGAAACGCCGATTCAAACACTCCTCGTCCTCATTGGCACCTGGCATGCAGCCGCATGCCTCAACTTGCACGAAGAAGAGCCGCCGCCGCCGCTGCCGCTGAAAAGAATGCTCGATCAGAGTTTCTCGAGCATCACGTAGGGAGAAACCTCGATCATAGAGAAAAATGCCGACTTCTTTTTACTTACCGTTGATCTTCAACCTCTCAATTCAAATTTCATGTTGAATACATGCATCACATAGAGATGTTTAAGGTAACAACATTAAGTCAATAATTAAGAAATGCGCAAAATTAATTCTTCCAGCTGCACATTGAACTTTAACCTTTTAATTGAAAATCCATGTTGAATACATGCATCAATAAGAATATAAAAAGTAGAAACATTAATTCAATAATTAATGTAAAAACACTGAGTGAATACACTTGTTATCAAGTTTGAAAAAAGATGAAGTTTCAATTTTTTCTCCCTTTTCTCGTGTTGTTTTTCTTGGTATCATCGGTTTTCTCCACTGGTATACAAATTTCAATTGTTATCATTTTTTTTGTTTTTCTATTTTTAGATTTTTCCAATGGATCAGATTAATGTATTATTCTCTTAAAACTAGTATGTTTACGAAGTTGTCGTACTTTTAATTACAGTGCCAGTCGAAGATTATGAACCACCACCATGTCGTCAACGCATCGTCTTTGCACAATGCGACATAGGACTTTGTACTCAAACTTGTATCCATTCATTTGGCCACGGTGACATGGCGAGATGCGTAAGTCAAGCTATGTGTTGTTGCAGCGAATAGAATCAAGGGATCAAAACAATAAAGAAACTGACCTGAAAAGATATATTATTAATGCTCAATAATGTATCTTTTTATCTTTGTAATAAAAAGAGATGTATCTTTGATTTTAGTAGGCAATAAAGTGAGTCCAATGCAACTTGTGAACGCTCTAATCAGATCTGAAAGGATATTACTCATATATATTTGGTTGACATCCAAAACAAGTGGCTACAAACTTGGTTCAAATTGCCATAGAATACAATTTTTTTATGAGGAAGATTACAACCAAACTCCAGAACATCATGCAGGAGGTTTGGAGGATTCTCTTGTTGCCATAGAATACAATTACCATTCTCATATGCCTCTTCAACAAGCATATGCGCTGCTGCAGTAGCAGTTCTAGGAGTAAACAACACTCCAAATCTAGGATCAACAGCTAACAGAATCTGGATATCGTCTAAGAGATTACTGTTTTTGTTGAAATCCGTATCTTTAGAAACTGGTGGGACCAAAGTTGACTTCCTCTTGTAAATATCATGCTTACTAGGAAAGACCGGGTTAGACCGGTCAATTCAATTCCGAAGTTTAAATCAGTAAAACAAATAGAGATAATAGTTGATAATAGAAAGAGTCTAGGCTTTCGATTGGTCAGTTACCTTAAAAGGAAGGTAGTTGGGTTTTTATATAGGTTTCTCAATCCCAGGACTAGACCTGACCTTCGATGTGGGACAAAGTTCCTTCTGCATAATTAACAGCCATTTTGGGTCAATCTTTACGGACTCTTCCCATCGGTTGGCCTGCTCTTGCCAGCCTTCCGATGTTCGGGCTTCCGCCCCGGTCCTTGGTACGGATTAGTAGGGCTCCGGTAGTCCTACTGTTGCTACCGTCAACAATTACCATGTTCCGGTTGCTGGTACTCCTCCATTCAACTCATGCATAGCATTGAGGCAATCAGTTTACAACAGGCAATAAAACCCTTTGCTTTTAGCAGCTCAAAACACTCTTTTTAGTCATTAACTCAACCTTCGCTGAATTAACAAAGCCAATTTGTTTTGCAAAGGCATACATAAACTGTCCTTGTTGATCACGAACCACACCACCAACAATTCAAGTAGGGAGAAAAGCCCCATCAACATTTAACTTGCAAGTACCTTCACCAGGCGCTTGCCACCTTGTCACAACAATTTTACTCTTTGGTGCAGAATTGGAAGAATTAGCTTGCCGAAAATCATGGTACCAAGCCATTGTACTGCGCACAATGTTCCAATCAACTCCGGCAGTAACAATAGGTCTGCTAGCCATAATAATGCGGCAAGGAAAAGAAGGTTGATCTCCTACTTGAGCACCCCAAATATAGAAAAAGGTGATTGAAAAATGTATTGTATTCGATAATAACTCTGTACAAGCATCGGCATACATATAGCAGTAGCTATGCTATTCTAGGAATGTATTCATTTACAAGATTATGATCCTACAATTACTCCTATATGATCCTACAATTACTCCTATATCCCAATAGTCTGATTTGATCCACAATCTACTCCCTATATTCATGAGCACATATTTCTTTCTTTTAACACTCCCCCTCAAGTTGGAGAATGAATATCAATGATTCCCAACTTGCCAAGGTGTGTGTGAAATGCTGGAGATCGTAATGGCTTGGTCAGTATATCTGCAATCTGACTACCGGTTGGCACATATGCTGTTTTGACTTCTCCTCTTTCTATTCTCTCACGAACTGTGTGGCAATCCAATTCGATATGCTTTGTCCGCTCGTGATAAACTGGATTTGCAGCAATGTGCAAAGCTGCCTGGTTGTCACAAAACAATCTCGCTGGTTGAGGCTGTGGAACACATAGATCTCTCAATAAAAACCTTAACCAGGTGAGTTCACAAGCAGCTGCAGCCATGGAGCGATACTCGGCTTCTGCTGATGATCTTGATACGGTTGTCTGCTTCTTACTTTTCCATGACACAAGTGCTTTGCCAAGGAAAACACAATAACCAGTCACTGACCGACGTGTCGTTGGACATCTTGCCCAATCCGCATCACAATAACTAATCAAGTTAAGTGAACAATCTGATGGAAATAATAGGCCTTGTCCTGGTGCAGCTTTCAAGTAGTGGAGTATTCGTTGAGCGGCCTTGAGATGGTGCACTTTGGGTTCTTGCATGAACTGGCTAAGTGTATTCACTGAGTATGTGATGTCCCGCCGGCTAATTGTGAGATAGATTAACTTTCCAACCAGTCTTCTACATCTAGAAGGGTCCTTAAGGGTTTCACTACCGGTTTCTGTCAATACTAAATCAGGTTCCATCGGAACAGCTGCTGGTTTTGCTCCAAGTAATCCAGCTTCTTCCAATATGTCTAATGTGTACTTTCGTTGACAAACTGTGATTCCCGCTTTAGAACGTGCAACCTCAATGCCAAGGAAGTATTTGAGTGGTCCAAGATCTTTAATCTTGAAACAATTATGAAGAAATGCCTTGAGATCATTAATTGCCTTCTCATTGTTACCTGTTATAACCATATCGTCAACATACAATAACACAACAGTAATAGAGTCTCCATGAACCTGTGTAAAGAGGGAGTAATCAGCTCGTGATTGTTGAAACCCAAATGTTTGAATCGCACAGGAGAATCGTCGAAACCAACTCCGAGATGCTTGCTTAAGGCCATAGAGTGACTTGTTAAGTCGACAAACAACATGATTCATGATTCTCCCCCTGTTGACGATACCCTGGAGGAGGAAGCATATACACTTCTTCAGTGAGATCACCGTGTAAAAATGCATTTTGCACATCCATCTGGTGTAACGGCCAATCTCGGACTGAAGCAATAGCTAGCAAGCAACGAACAGTGATCAATTTGGCAACAGGGGCGAAGGTATCTTTGTAATCAATTCCTTCGCGCTGCGTGAACCCTTTGGCGACAAGGCGAGCTTTAAATCGTTCAATGGTGCCATCGGCATGATATTTGATCTTGAAGACCCATTTGCAACCGATAGGGCGATGACCAGAAGGTAAGGGAACCATGGACCATGTGTGATTATCCTCTAGTGCCTGAATCTCAGAATCCATCGCATCAACCCAGTGAGGGTCATGACGCGCCTGCTCATAACTGGATGGCTCAACCAATTGAGATACATTATGCACAAATGAACGATAGTTGGGAGATAACCCAGAATAGGATACATACCGCTGAAGTGGATATCGTGTGCCAGACATGGAGGAAGAGGGATCAGCCGGGTCAAGCAAAATAGCATGATTGGTTTTGTAGTCCTTGAGATAGGGTGGAGGTTGTGAGACACGAGTGGAGCGCCGTAAGGCCGGCTCAGGTGGTGGAACCGCCAATGATGACGACGGATCAGGGGATGGTGATGATTGGTTAGAGTGAGAATGGGTTGGAGATGTCGGTGGAATTGAGAAAGATGCCGACGGTGAAAGAGGTGAAGGAGGTTGGGGAGTCAACGCCGAAGGAGGTGACGGATCAGGGCATATGGCATGTTGGTCGTTATCAGGAAGAGGAGATGCGACGGGTTCTGTGGGATGAGGAGATGCATTGATATTTGTTGATGGGAAATTGGGCTCATAAACTGGGGCCGAGTCAATGGGTATGGGCAAAACTGGATAGTCTTCTTGGTTTTCAATTGGAAGGGTGGCAAGAGGAAATATGTGTTCACGAAAGAGAACATCCCGAGAAGTGAGAAATTTTCGACTTTCAATATCATAAAGTCGATAACCCTTTTGGCCAAGTGGGTACCCAAGAAAAATGCATCGACGTGCACGAACATCAAATTTATGGGTAGGAGTGAGATTAGTGGCAGAACACAAAGAACCAAAAGCCCTAAGATGAGAATAATTGGGTGCTTTGTTGTGTAAACGTTCATAAGGAGATTTATGTGAAAGTAAAGGTGTGGGAAGGCGATTTATGAGATAACAAGCAGTTTGGACACTCTCACCCCAAAATCTTAAAGGTAAGTTGGCCTGAAATCGAAGAGCGCGAGCTACATTCAGTAAATGACGATGTTTGCGCTCTACAACCCCATTCTGTTGAGGGGTATAAACACATGTGTGTTGGGAAATTGTGCCATGCTCATCAAAGAAAGCACGCATTGATGTGAATTGTCCCCCATTATCTGTGCGCACAGTTTTAATGTCACGATGGAATTGTGTTTTGACCCAAGAGAAAAACGATTTTAGTAGTGAGTGGGTGTTGGATTTGAAACTCATAAGATGAACCCAGGTGAATCGAGTGTAATCATCAACAATGGTGAGGAAGTAACGAGCCCCATAGTGGGTGTGAGTTTTGTATGGACCTCAAATATCACAATGAATCATATCGAAAGGTGCGGTAGATTTTATGGAACTAGAAGGAAAACTCAGACGGGTTTGTTTGGCTAGAGGACAGATTTCACAAACATGTTGCGGATCAAACATTATCTCAGGAATGTTTTGAGACAAAAAATGGAGGGGTGAAGAGGATGGATGTCCAAGACGTTGGTGCCAAAGATCTGTGGTACGGGTGATGTGATTGGCTAGGTGAGGGTTTTAGTTTGGTGTGAGGTAGTAGAGTCCGTTGACATGCTTGCCCAGACCGATCACCCTGCTCGAATCCATGTCCTGCACAACACAAAAATCCGGATAAAATATAACTATACACTTCAAGGAGCGAGTTAATTTACTCACAGATATCAGATTCACGCGAAATTTTGGCACGTGAAGAACGCCATGAAGGGACAATTCTGGAGAAAATTTGATGGATCCAACGCTCTCAATTGCAGCTTGTCCTCCGCACTACCAGATACGGCCGAATAGCCGACGAAAATTTTTTCGTCGGCCATTCCATTTTTTCGTCGGCTATACCCTCTGCCGACGAAAATTTCGTCGGCTATACCCTCTGCCGACGAAAATTTCGTCGGCCATAAGTCGTCGGTAATACCAATGGCCGACGAAAAAAAAAATTTCGTCGGCCATTCCAACCTTTGCCGACGAATTATGGCCGACGAAAATGATTTCGTCGGCTATTTGTTCGAGTATGGCCGACGAAATTTGGTTTCGTCGGCTATTTGTTCTGAAGTATAGCCGACGAATTGGGCTATTTCGTTGGCTATTTCGTCGGAATATATTAATATTTTAAAGTTATAGCCGACGAAATAATGTCAATTTCGTCGGCTATAACTGCATTTTGGGCAAAAAAAAATACCGGATCGGAGGAGGAGAAGGAGGAGGAGGAGGCTGGAGGAGGAGGAGGAGGAGAAGGAGGGGAAGGAGGAGGAGAAGGAGGTGGCCGGAGGAGGGGGAGGAGGAGGAGGGGAAGGAGGAGGGGGAGGAGGAGGAGGGGAAGGAGGAGAAGGAGGGGAAGGAGGAGGAGAAGGAGGTGGCCGGAGGAGGGGGAGGAGGAGGAGGGGAAGGAGGAGGGGGAGGAGGAGGAGGGGAAGGAGGAGAAGGAGGGGAAGGAGGAGGAGAAGGAGGTGGCCGGAGGAGGGGGAGAAGGAGGAGGGGGAGGAGGAGGAGGGGAAGGAGGAGGAGAAGGAGGTGGGGGAGGAGGCTGGAGGAGGAGGAGGAGGAGGCTGGAGGAGGAGGAGGAGGCTGGAGGAGGAGGAGGAGGAGGAGGGGAAGGAGGAGGAGGAGAAGGAGGAGGAGGAGGAGGAGGAGGCTGGAGGAGGGGAAGGAGGAGGAGGAGAAGGAGGAGGGGGAGGAGGCTGGAGGAGGAGGAGGAGGGGAAGGAGGAGGAGGAGAAGGAGGAGGAGGAGGAGGAGGAGGCTGGAGGAGGAGGAGGAGGGGAAGGAGGAGGGGGAGGAGGAGGAGGAGGAGGAGGAGGCTGGAGGAGGAGGAGGAGGGGAAGGAGGAGGAGGAGGAGGAGGCTGGAGGAGGAGGAGGAGGGGAAGGAGGAGGGGGAGGAGGAGGAGGAGGAGGAGGAGGAGGAGAAGGAGGAGGAGGAGGAGGAGGAGGCTGGAGGAGGAGGAGGAGGGGAAGGAGGAGGAGGAGGAGGAGGCTGGAGGAGGAGGAGGAGGGGAAGGAGGAGGGGGAGGAGGAGGAGGAGGAGGAGGAGGCTGGAGGAGGAGGAGGAGGGGAAGGAGGAGGAGGAGAAGGAGGAGGAGGAGGAGGAGGAGGCTGGAGGAGGGGAAGGAGGAGGAGGAGGAGGAGGAGGAGGAGAAGGAGGAGGAGGAGGCTGGAGGAGGAGGAGGAGGAGGAGGGGAAGGAGGAGGAGGAGAAGGAGGAGGAGGAGGAGGAGGAGGCTGGAGGAGGGGAAGGAGGAGGAGGAGGAGAAGGAGGAGGAGGAGGCTGGAGGAGGAGGAGGAGGGGAAGGAGGAGGAGGAGGAGGAGGAGGAGAAGGAGGGGAAGGAGGAGGAGAAGGAGGTGGCCGGAGGAGGGGGAGGAGGAGGAGGGGAAGGAGGAGGAGGAGGAGGAGGAGGAGGAGGGGAAGGAGGAGGAGGAGGCCGGAGGAGGAGGAGGAGGGGGGGGGGGGGAAGGATGAGAGAAAAAAGGCGGGAGGAAGATTTAAAAGATTTAGAAGGAGAATAGCCGACGAAATACAATGTTTCGTCGGCTATTCTATGAAAACATACTAAACTGCGGTTTTGAGGCCCTAAACGAACTCGAAAGCCCGAAAAAGCCCACACGTCGTAGCGAAGCTACGTGTTTGATTCCTGGCGTCGTTCCCTTTCCGGAATGGTATCACAATCGTCATTCGGACGCCGGACGCCAAATCTACAGTAAACCGGGTTTTGACTGATTTCATTATTTCGGCACACGGATTTTATCGGAATCTTGTCATTTTTCAACCGTAGACGTATTTCATTATTTCGGTCATATCTTATTTGACGACATATTTGCATTTGAAGAGTGTACGTATAGTAACTATTTGAAACTATGCATTCACTTAAACACTTAGTAAACAAGTTAAGGAACATTAGTGCATATGTTCCGATTTTGAATCTAAAAGTTTGGAAAATCTATTCCAACCGTCAGATATCACCGTTAAGATTAAATACATGTATGAAAAAAAATCCAACTACATCTGACAACGTTAAAGGCTCGATCGGGACGGTCAACCGGGTGAGTCAAACCTCTAAACGCTTTAAAACGGAAATTGGCCCGTCTAAATGACGTTTTTTGGCCTGATCTTCAATAGAGAATAGTTTCAGATTGATGAGACGCGACTAATCGTATAAAAATTTTCCACAAAATATTTACCGACCGTAAGGCTACCCATAGGAAAACGGGAGTAAAAAACAGTTAACCGCAACATTCGACACACAGATTTTGTCGGAATCTTCCCATTTTTCAACCGTAGCCGTATTTCAATATTTTGGTCATGTCTTATTTCACGACACATTTGCATTTGAAGGATGAAGCAATGGTTTGTCGATAGTGATAGAAAATGGAAACTGCTCTTTTTTTGTTTTTTTTTTAATCATAGCCGACGAAATCAAACCTAGTATTCGTCGGCTATTCTTTTGTCGTTTTCTGTCAAAAATAATCGTATAATTATTTTTTTAAAAACTTATGGCCTACGAAATGCTTAATTTTCGTCGGCCATTGTTTGTAAAATAATTATTTTTAAAAAACGTATGGCCGACGAAATAATTAATTTTCGTCGGCCATTGTTCGTAAAATAATTATTTTAAAAAAAACTTATGGCCGACGAAATAATTAATTTTCGTCGGCCATTGTTCGTAAAATAATTATTTTAAAAAAAACTTATGGCCGACGAAATAATTAATTTTCGTCGGCCATTCTTCCAAAAGTTTATAGCCGACGAAAACTTTAAATCGTCGGCCATTATAGGAGTATAGCCGACGATTTTACATTTTTACCGACGAAAAAAAAAATCGTCGGCCATTCTATGGGAATGGCCGACGAATTTTTTTTTTTGCCGACGACAAAAATTTTCGTCGGCCATTCTTGGGAATAGCCGACGAAAAAAGTGTTTCGTCGGCCGTTTTTTTTTTTTTCGTCGGCAAAACCCTTTTTTCTTGTAGTGCGTTTGGTAATCCAACAAAGTCATGAGACGTCTTAATGTTGTTGTGGGTTGGTGCTGTATGTGATACGTGATCTGTAGCTCCACTATCCATAATCCAGTATAATGTCGAATGTGGATCACTATGTGTAATATTGCAAGTAGGAGTCACTATGTGTTGGACAGTGCGTCCTTCTGTGTTAACCATGATGTTTTGGTTTGATAGTACTGTTTGATGGTGGTTGATGTGTTTTGCGGAAGGTAGGTAAAGCTTAGAGTCACCAAGATCGGTGCTCTGATACCATATAGAAAAAGGTGATTGAAAAATGTATTGTATTCGATAATAACTCTGTACAAGCATCGGCATACATATAGCAGTAGCTATGCTATTCTAGGAATGTATTCATTTACAAGATTATGATCCTACAATTACTCCTATATGATCCTACAATTACTCCTATATCCCAATAGTCTGATTTGATCCACAATCTACTCCCTATATTCATGAGCACATATTTCTTTCCTTTAACACCAAAAGAACAGTTAGGATGATATCTTGCTTTGAACAATCGTGCAACTAGTGAGTCCGGCCTCTTTATCAATCTCCAAACCTGTTTAGCTAGCATAACTAAATTATAAGCATACAAAATTTTGAAATCCAAACCACCTACTTGCATACATCCATGTCACCCTAAAAGAAGCCAACACACAATTCATGCACAACATTACACAAGCTCTTGGCAACTAGTAGCAATGCATAGTGTACTAGGACAGTCTGTGCACAGCCTTTAATTATTAGTACACTATGCATTGCTACACAGTCTGTGCACAGCCCTCGTCAGGCAAGTCTTCTCCTTCTTTGAAATCCACTTTTATTTAAGAAAAAATAACAGTTTTTTGACATTCCAACTCACATCGAAAGGCCATGATACCTGTCATGCTCATCAACCTTGTCAACTTCTAAAACAGCAGCACGCTGCAATTGCAACTTCGGGTTCACATTTCTACCGAAGACAACACTACTGTATTTTTTTGCCAGAAGCAAGCTCAATGGCACTAAGCACCGCTCTAAATTTGTAACATTCTGCAACTGTAGTCGCCCAAAATAAGAAGCTATATATCATCTATAAAGAGGAGATGGTGTAGTACATGATCATTGGGATACATCTTCAAACCCTTAATAGCGTGCGTATTAACTGAATGAGTCATGAGGTTTGAAAAGCCCTCATGCACATGAAATAAATACTAGGATCACCCTGCCTAATACCTAGTTTAGGGTAAATTACCTATATTGGTAACAATACCTATTTGGTGAGTGGACAACCAAAGTTTACTCGGACGTGCATAGCTCATTACAAACTGATCAGTTAGCATATAGCAAGCCTAATGTGAGACAAGATACACATAATTATCATTCACAAAAGTCCTTCTGAAGCACGGGCATATATTTTCTTGATGTGGTACCGATGATCTTCCACAATTGGGAGGTAGTGAAGGTATCGGGCTACTGGATATATGTCAGAGGCAAGACCCACCGTACCAATTGGACGGTCTACGAGTTTGTTGCTTGTACTTGGCGGTATACCATATATGACATCAACAATATTAAAACCTGATAAAAAAGTGGGTCACGTAGATAGTTAGTTAGAAAGTGTTCAACTTATTAGTTCTTATTGGAAAGGCTAGAATTTCTTCTTCCTCCATTGACTAGACACACACAAATTAGGTTTTCTTCAACAACTTTCTAAATTTATTTTGAAAGAATAAATTAAAATTGAATTATGTTGAATTCAATCTCTTATTTCAAAATTCATGTTGAATACATCGAATACATTGAACACGCTAAATCACATAAGAATGGAAAAGGTAAAAAAAATTGATTTATTAATTAATTGTTAAGAAACTGATAAGTGAACCTTAATATAAATTAGTGTTTTGTGGTACGTACCATCCATCATCATAGTAGGGCTAAGAGTTTATTAACAGTGTGATTCAATATACTTGTTATTAAATAAACATAATGATGAAGTTCCAATATTTTATCCCCATGCTCGTATTGCTTGTCTTGATTTTTGGTATACATATTTCACCTTCATCCTCTATTGGATTAACGTAATATTCTAATTAATTAGTATGTTTCTAATATTGTATTTTTCTTTTTTCAGGTACATTGCAACAAGGAGATGCACAACAATGTGATGAACGTATCATTTTTGCCAAATGCGCAAAAGACACTTGCAGTCAGGCTTGTCTTCGAGTATTCAGCCACAACAACAATGCGAGATGCATAAGTGGCCCTATGTGTTGTTGCAGCTAATGGAATCAAGGTTCCAAAACAATAAGGAAATCAACCCAAAAAATAAACTATTTATGCTTCAATTATGCTACTATGACTTTAGTAGACAATAAAGTTATTCAATCATGTTTATTATTTTATTAAAAAATTAAATTACGCAGAGAATTTGCTTCTTAGCCTAAATTTAATGTGCCAATTTTTTTGTATGTGTACTCATGATAAACAGTTATCATGACACAAACTATGTGATTGCAAATCTAATTTAAATGAACATGGTTGGTTTAGGAAAATTTCCTAGAAAAATAAAACCAAATTTTGGCTAAATAACCCAAAGATGAAGGGTGCTTGAGAAAAAATGGTCCAAGTCCGTCTCTTAGCCATGAGCGATAATGAAACAATGATGAAGGGTGCTTTCGTCTCGTACCTTCTCAAGGGTCCTAGAAACTTGATACAGAGATAAAGAACTGTGTTTTTTTGGGGGGTGGAGTATGTGTACTAGAAGCATCTTGGTCTCCTTATTTATACTCGACCAATCTTTCCATTCTTCATCGATATAAGTTCACAGCGAACAAATATCTCTGTTTCAGTTACGACCCATATCATCCAAACAGTTAGACAATGTCGATCATCCCCAGTTTTCGACGCAACAGCAACATCTTTGACCCATTTTCCCTAGATCTCTGGGACCCTTTTAAGGATGATTTCCCATTCCCTTCTTCATCCCTCTCTGCTTTCCCTGAATTCCCTCGCGAAAACTCGGCCTTTGTCAACTCCAGGATCGACTGGAAGGAGACCCCAGAAGCCCATGTGTTCAAGGCTGACATTCCCGGGCTGAAGAAAGAAGAGGTAAAGGTTGAGATCGAAGACGACAGGGTGCTTCAAATTAGCGGAGAGAGGAAGATAGAGAAGGAGGACAAGAATGACACTTGGCACCGGGTGGAGCGCAGCAGCGGCAAGTTCTCGAGGAGGTTCAGGCTTCCTGAGAATGCCAAAATAGATGAGATCAAGGCTGCTATGGAGAATGGGGTTCTCAGCGTGACGATTCCGAGGGTCGAGGTGAAGAAGCCTGATGTCAAAGCCATTGAAATCTCTAGTTAATATCTCAGAAATTAGGATCACCTTTACCAATCTTCTGTTATTTGCTTGTTGTATCCGCATGATGGTGAGTACTAAGAGCCGTATGACTTTATGAGTGTGACTGTGTCTGTGTCTGTGTCTTGTAATAGTATATATTTGGGAATCTAATTTGTAGACTTGTTTTGTTAATGTAAATTTCTTAAAAGTTCATCTCTTTCAGTCGTTTAATGAACCCAATTGCCTGATTTAGTTTGAGAAGCCATGAGAAGTTAGAGCAGTAGTGTTTAAGGTGCAAATGGGTGCCGAAAGCCCAAATGTACTTACTGTGCTAACCATGGTGTAGGGAGTAATCGAGATGGAGGGGCTGTAAATGGGTTGATTAAGGGAGTTGGTGCCAAAATAATTGAAGAAGAACCATTCCATCTTTTTCACACCGACAGTTACCACCCTTCGTTTGGGAATTCGCACAGAATCCACGCCCTTTCTTGGCAGTGGAGACAAAAATTGCACATGGCACCGCAAATGCAAGTCGTGGCCATCTATGTATAACCAGGACCTGCTAGGCAAGAGGTACCCCTCTTCAGAAACCTAAAACTATGCTTCAATTATCAGCAAACATTTGGTGGGAAGGCAAGCTTTTCGTTCCCATTCACAAATTAAGATCTTTTAATTGGTGTTCATTTCATGAGATATATAATAATGAGTGTTGTTATTGGGACCTCCACATTTGCTCATTATACCTCCAATACTTTCTACACCTCCATTATACTTTTGAATATAAGCATTTACTCACTAGACTTCAATTTAAATTACCGAAATAACCTTAAATATGTTATTTATATATATTTCAATAACTTACTTATTCAACCTCCTATTCAATCACTAGATCTCTATTTCTTAATTCTTTTTTTATTTCATGTGTAAGACCTAATGAGATAAATAAAAACATAGGATATACAAATATTTCACACACTAGCTATGCCCTTGTACTATTTCAATAGTTACTAGTGTGTTGCAAATATATTTAAGGTCTAATAAGATATATAAAAATATTCAATATATATATATATATATATATATATATATATATATATATTGAACATCAAAACAATTGACTTTTTTTTTTTCTTCATGTTGCAAACTTATTAAAATATATGCGCTTAATTTTCAACACTTACTCTTGACCTTATATTTTGTATATGCGCTTAAACATGTATAATTATAGTAACTTTATGTCACATTAATAATCTTATAATTTATATATTTGCTTAGTTTTAACACTTACTGAAATTAGAAAATAAATTTGATAAGGAAAATAATAAATAACATTATCATTGAATTAGAAAGTCTATAGATAATAAATATAATACTCTTTTTATACACTTATTGTCCTCAATAGTCTTTATGTAAGAGGATACAAATGTAATTCAATAATTGAAAATAAAGGGAGGTCAAGTGAGCAAATGTGGAGGTTCCAATAGCAACACTCATAATAATAGAATGAAAAGACTTTTTAAGAGAAATTTCGTGTGATTTTAAATTCATTAGAATCGATCTTTAGCAATATTTTGTCAGCTGCACCCTATACAAATTCTCACATTACTCTCGCACGAGCTATTTTTCAGGCGTAGATGACAAAAACAATGACATTGTACTGCTTCCTCTGCCCTTACATGGCACACAGCCTCAATGCTCTAATTGAACCCTATACTTCCCACACTTTGTTCCAACTTTCCAAACCCGCTTACTACCCTCATTTCAACTTGTTAGTCATGCCAATTTGCTTATTGTGACCAATCTGACACAATATTATAAGTCAATAATAGATCTTACCTCCTATCAGAGTCTTAAATGACTTGCTACATGTCCAAGTTCATCTTCAGCCATTATCTGGAACACCAGGGTCCATGGATTGCCTCAGCCCTCGAGCAATTGACTTTGGCATAGATCCAGCAGCTCCATTAACTAATCCAAAGAGGATCAGAGCTGCTTTTTTGTATTTTATGCCTTGGTAACGATCACACACAAGTCCAGCGGCCATCTATCAAACATTAAGAGTCTCAAAGAAAGAAAAAAAACATTATTTAGAAGCTATTCATGAACAATTAAGATCAAGATGTGACCTCACCAAGTAAAATCTGAATGTAGGTAAATTATTGTAGTTTATCACTCGGCCTTGAATAAAATTCAACTATGCTAATGCATCAGTGTAGTCCTAGAGAAAATTCTTATCCTAGAGAAAATTGTGCTGGTTTCTAATTATCCCAGATTCCCACTATCACCCTCGAGAGGCATGGAGGCTATCTGCCTTTGTTTAAGTACACAGTCAACACAAGAAAGAAGATCTAGAAAACGATAAGCATTCCTTTGCATTTCAATTCCACCTTCCATCTCTTTTTTGTTGTTTATTTTTGTTTACGTAGTGAAGCACGACAAGTATCCAATCTATTACTTGGTAATCAAGCCAGAAACTAAAGCCTTGGTCTCAAGTCTTAGCTAAAACCAATTTAATTATTGTTAGTCAATAGATCAGCTCTCAGCTACGATTTTCCTACCCATGACTTGAGTCCCCAAGTCTCTTCTGCTTTTATTTCCAACAAGGAAGCGTCTTTCCAGGAAATTGAAACTATTCCAACTTTACAAATCATACAAACAACCTTGCCTCTCACAGAGCACGACTTCAAGTCTTCACTTTTTAAGGTATGCTTGTCTATATAAACTACGTAGCAATGCATTTCCTACTCGCCTAACCAAAACAGAAAATACCTCATTTCTCTGTTGAGCAAGCCCTTCCTAGTGCTAGGATGGAATATCAACAAGCGAGATGCCGCAGAGTGGTGCTAGTTCCTCTGCCCTTTCAAGGCCACATTACCCCAATGCTTCAGTTGGGCACTATCCTTCATTCCAAAGGCTTCCACATCACAATTGCTCACACCCAGTTCAACTTTCCCAACCCACTCAACTACCCTCATTTCGACTTCTTAGCATTGCCGGATGGCCAAGGTGCACAAACAATATCGGCGCACAACTTTATAGCTGTGATATCAGGTTTCAACACCAACTGCAAAGGCCATCTCCGGGAATCGTTGGCTAGGATAATGGAGAAAGAGCATCAACACAATAAGATTGTTTGCATTATCTATGATGAATACATGTATTTTGCAGAAGAGGTGGCCAAGCAGTTGAGGATATCTAGTATCATACTGTCTACCAGCAGCGCAGCAAAGATGCTAAGTTACCTTGCAATTCCTATGCTCCAAAATGAAGGATATATACCCCTTCAAGGTAGCAAGATTAGATAACTTTCAACTTTCTCAATGTTGTATCGACATACAGAGAATTTTCTGTGAGAATTGCGTTCTATGATCCTTTATTTCTCATGCATACTTCAACATGAGCCTTACGAACTCTGACGCTTTACCTATATGGATGCAGATTCTAAGATGCTGGAACTAGTACCAGGCCTCGAACCACTCAGATTTAAAGACCTAACCATCACGTATTTCAGAAAATTGGATGACTTGCTACAGCTAATGGCGAAAGCCCTAGATCCAAGGTCCTCTTCATCCATTATCTGGAACACTATGGATTGTCTCGAGCATTCGACATTGGCAAAGATCCAGCAGGAAAACCAACTTCCGTTGTTCCCTATCGGCCCTCTGCACAAAACTGTTCCAGCCATATCCAGCAGCTTATTAGAAGAGGACCAGAGTTGCATTCCATGGCTTGACAAACAATCACACAACTCTGTCATTTACATAAGCCTTGGAAGTGCAGCTTCCATGGACAATAAAGACCTAGTTGAAATGGCATGGGGGCTTGCCAACAGTGAGCAACCTTTCTTGTGGGTTATTCGAACAGACTCCACAGCTCTCCCAGAAGCATTCCAAGAAACTGTTGGAGAAAGAGGTCGCATAGTTAGATGGGCACCCCAACAGGAGGTCTTGGCACACACTGCAGTTGGAGGGTTTTGGAGTCACTGTGGTTGGAATTCAACCATTGAGAGTATCTCTGAAGGAGTTCCATTGATATGCCAACCATATTTTGGAGACCAGCGAGTGAATGCAAGGTACTTGACCCAAGTTTGGGGAGTAGGGTTAGAGTGGGAGAATGACATGAACAGAGGAGATATAGAGAGAGCTATAAGAAGGCTTATGGTGGATAAAGAAGGAGAGCTGATAAGGCAACGAGCAAATGAATTGAAGGAGAAAATTGAATCCAGTATGAATCAGGGTGGTTCTTCCTACAATTCCTTGAATGAATTGGTGAACCTTATATTGTCATTTTAATTGCATAAATGCTGTAGATGCTACTATACTACTAAAAGAATAAAGATATGAAATCACTATATCAGCAATTTCAAATTCGCGTCCAACAAAAGAAGCAATTTCGAGTTTACCTCAAGACAAATCCAATTTCTAAGCAGACAATGAAGGGAAGCATCACATTCTTGAACAGTAAAACACACAATAACACAAACTTTGTGTTATGGGTTTCATTAGCCTGAATTAGATCATAATCTTGGTAAAGTATATACAATCCCATGCTATTTACCTCATTTCCTTAGCTATGAATAAAGATATGAATTCAGTAAATGCAAATTTTATAGTATACGAACGGTACTCGAAGATGAATTCAGTTTCATACTAGATAGCACATCATATAAATTATTGATGCATTACAAACTCAAACCACTCATATTAAACAGATAAAGACACAAATTTCACACACATGCTGATATCAAGTAGTGTTACTCCTATCTATTTTAGGAAGAACAAAACTTTACCTTTAAAATCTCCACATACCAATACAATATCACACTAAGCATTACAAACTCACACCTAAGTATACTACCAAACTTACACCAGACAGTAGTCCCAGTATCAACCACATAAATACACCAACCTGATTTCATCTTTTAGCCGGATGATCTGGGCACATCAACACAGTTCCAAACTACAGACAACATTACGTTTAGAAGCGCAAAGATTAAAAATCAGTAGCTGCAAGTCTCATAGTTTCATAGTATACAAGCATTACTTGAAGACAAATCCAATTTCACATTATATAAGTTCAACCAAGCATTACTAACACACACTTTACTCACGTTCTGACATAAACCATCGTCAGCCTAATCTTATTTCACCCTAGACTGGACTCTAATCTTCACATATTACTATACTTTCACTACATAGCACATCTAGATATACAGTAAACACATAAATCCACAAACTTTATTGACATTATAACATAAAACATCGATTACTCACATCTTACTTTACCCAGTGAATCACCTTATCACCTCAATCTTCACCAGAAATTTCAATGGCTCTGACATTGGGTCTCCTAGCCTCCACCTTAGGAACCGTAACAGTAACAACCCCATTGCTCATAAAGGCCTTGAGCTCCTCAATCTTGGCGTTCTCGGGGAGTTTAACCTTGGTCATGAAGCTACCGCTGTCTGTGCTAATCTGAAGCACTCGTTCTTCTTGAAGCTCAACAAGCACGTCCTCGTTTGCAAAAGCAGGAAGAGCTGCTTTAAGAACGTGAGCGGTTCGGGTCTCGCTCCAATCGAGGCGGGAATTCACGGAGGAAAATCCGGGATTGAGTCCGTGGAAAACGTTGGAGAGTGAAGAAGGGAACAGTGGGAAGTCTAGGAAGGGGTCCCAGAGGTCGAGGGCCCAGGGATCGAAGTCACTGCTTCGTTGGTTGTTGATTGGGATGATTGACATGTTTGTTGAACCGAGGTTTTGTTTGGGATTGGAGATTGAGACTGAAACAGGGGAGAGGAAGTGAGCAAGTACTGGGGACTGGGGAGTAGTTTAAGGAGAAGCACTTTGGAGGTTCTGGTAGGTTCTTTTGGGCGGGCCATGTAAGACTGTTGTTAGCTCTTGGGCACCAAATGTTTCTTACTACACCCAAGAATTTGATCACAACACCCTGAATTTGAGAAAAAGTTCGTTTTCTTCTACTTTGCTTTACTTTTACCCAACCCAAGGAGATATCCCTCACAAATCTCCATGAATTGTGTCATTGTTTTTGAAACACAGTATTCAAGATCATACGAGTATTTTCGTCTAAATCAATTTGGATATACACTCTCTAAAGCTCGTTTTTATCTATCGGAGTGTGTAGTGTTGTATACAATGTCTCACTATGAATTTGTTCATTCCATCAGTTTGCCTCGATAAGACCATTGTACTTATCTTAGTGAACTAAATGTCTATGTTTTCAACAACAAAGAGGAAACTAAGTACCTCATAAAAATGACGTTAGCATTTATCAAACTCGTCCATTTATAAATGATCAGACAAAATCATGTTAGAGTGATATGTTTGCTGAGATATCGATAAATAATACCACGATTTCTCTCAAGTGAATGATACTTTTGTTGAGATAATCTGAAATGAATGCGATAAAATTAATTTAGCCAATAGTAAACAGGTTTATCACCAGCTAGAGCTTATCCTAATCTCATTATTTATTGGGAAAAATTCACCCCTAGTACCCAAACTTATCTCGCTATACAAGAAAGGTACCCGAACTTGAAAAACGATCACCATGGTACCCAAAGTTGTAAATCCTATTATAGAGGTACCTAGCGCGTTTTGACCGGCTGGCTTCCCGGTTTTGGATGACGTGGCAGTTCGCAAAAAGATTCCGAGGGGCAAATCTGTAATCTAACAAACTACGAGTGGAAAGAGGTAAGTTTGGGTACCACTCCGAAAACACCCAACCTAAGAAGGGGAAGTCTGATTTCCCCAAAATACTTTTGCGAAACCCTAACATTGAAATCCCATTTCGCAGTTGGCTGAATCGCGATTCTCTGGCAAGCTTGGGCAGCCATGGCCGAATATTGGGGGTTGTTTAGATTGAAAGGACCACGGCGCAAAAGTAAGTTATCTACGGCTTGAATTTCTGGGTTTCTTACTTTTCACATGTGTTGTCTTTAAAATGCAGAGTTTGCACAGTGCTAAAATCGTGTTTATAGAGTTTTATTGAGAGTTACGAAGTTTGTGTGGGTGATATAGTGGGTTTAATGTTGGTAGTGTTGGTGATTATGCGTTCATTAGAGATTAAAAAGGGTTTTGAGTGTTTACAGTGGAAGGATTTGTTTATAGTTGTGTGTTTGGACTGTTGTTTAGGGTGTAAAAAGCTCACATGCTTTTCCTTGTATTTGCTGGATATATACGGAGTAATACTCCGTTTACCTTGTCTGTTTTGCAGTGCCAGAAGAACTTTACACTTTCGAGGTACATCATGGAGGCTATTTTGAGAAGCAGTTGGATGGTATTTCTATGAAGTATAAGGTTGGAAGGGAGAACAAAGATGGTGGGAAGTGTTTCATTGATGGCCTTGATCCGGACAAAATTTCACGGCTGGAGCTTCATAACATAGCATGGGATCTTGGATATAGAGAGCGCCCCATTTGTTTCTATTTTAAGTGCCCTGGAACATCTGTTAGTGAGGGATGGGTTAGGGCTGCCAATGATGGAGCTGCTGTGGAGATGCTGAAGTTGTTACCCAAGAACAGGACAATTGGTCTGTATATAGTAGGTGGAGGGAGGAGAAAAAAAGAGGAGGCAGAGTTGAATCATTTGAATGGGGAAAGCATAGAAGGTTATAATCCATTGACCTTGTCTACACCTGCTGAGTTGGCAACTGTGTTTGAAGATGCAAACGTTGCTGCTACCATCTTAAATAGACCAGAGATGAATGTTGGTAGTGCAAGAGTGGTTGGAGAGGGTAGTTCTGCATCCTTAAATTGTGGTGCACAAGGTCAACAAAGTCAGTCAACATTTGCAAACTTAGATGACATTGTGCATGACTTCTTCACACAACCTACACAAGAAAGCCCTCAGGTATGTGAAGTTGAAGTAGCTGATGGTGATGTTCACCATTTTGGGCTTGGGCTTGGGCCTGGGCCTACTCCCATACCTATAGATGAGTGCTCTGGCTCAGATTCTGAAGAGGAGACAGAAAAGGGGGAACCAGCAACTAAAGACAAGGAGGCTGAAGAGGGTGAAGAGGATAGGCAGAGGGCTGAGGAGGAAAGACTGAGGGCAGATGAGAGACAAAGAGTTGAGGAGGAGAGACAACATGCAGAGTTTGGTAGAAGAGCCAAAATAAATGCAGCCATAGTTAGGAGACTGAGGGCAGAGGAGAGACAAAGAGTTGAGGAGGAGAGACAACATGCAGAGTTTGCTAGAAGAGCCAAAGATATAAATGCAGCCATACTTAGGAGACAACAAGAGGCAGATTTGAAGAGGAGGGCTGCAGATCTGAACTTGATCAAGAGGGGTAAAGCAAAGCAGAAGGAGACTGCTGCAAAGGAAAAACCAAGTGCAGCTGAGAAGGGGAAGTTCAAAGAGTGTGCTGTGCAGCAACCAAACTTAAGGGAGAGGAGAGAGAAACCTCCAAGATACAACACCAGACAGAGGAATAATGAAGAACCAGTAGCAGATCCACCAAGTGCAGCTGAGAAGGGGAAGTTCAAAGTGCAGCAACCAAACTTAAGGGAGAGGAGAGAGAAACCTCCAAGATACAACACCAGACAGAGGAATAATGAAGAACCAGTAGCAGATCCAGCAGATTCTGAGAAAGCAGAAACTGATTCTGAAGAGGCCTCATGGGATGGAGAGTCAGATGGTAGTGGTAGTGAAGTGGGATCATTTTATGGAGACTCAGATTATGAAGATGGTGCTGAAGAAGCTGCTGGTTTTGCACCTGGATCCTTTGCACCTCATGGCTCAGATCCACACAATGTTGAAGAATTTGTTGAAATGGGATATAAGGGTGAGTGCTCTGATGATGGTGTTGATAAAGATGATCTGAATAGTGTGGAGGACTCAGATTCTGAACAGGAAGAGGTAGGAGAAGATCCAGGAAGGCAGAAAGTTAAGAAAGGGTTTACACCTATATCTTGGAATAGAGAATTAGATCTAAAGAATCCTGTGTTCAAGTTGGGTCATGCTTTCCCAGACTCAGATCAGCTGAAGGAGGCAGTAAAAGAGCAGTCTATAGGCCACCAAAAAGGGTTGTGGTTTCAAAAGAACACTAAGAAGAAGGTTGAGGTGAGATGTCAATTGGAGTGTCCATACTGGTTATATGCAGCAAGAATTAAAGGTTGTGGTGACACATTGTTCATCAAGTCTTTGAATCAGTTCCACAACTGCGCTCCCATCGTCAAATGTCATTGGTTTGACTATAATAGAGTAGCAGAAGATGTTAAGGATGACTTGATGGTGGATCCAAATTGGAACAGGATTGGAATTCAAAACCAACTGCAGAAAAAGCACAAGCTGGACATAGGAATTCAAGTCGTAGCTAGAGGAAGGGATAAGGCAAGGAGGATGAATGAAGGTCATTTCATTGCTCAGTATAATAGCTTAAGCAGCTATAGGACTGAGCTGTTGAAGAGAAACCCTGGTTCTACAGTGGAGATCAAGACAGTTATGGATGGTGATATCCGGAGGTTTCAAAGGATGTATGTGTGTTTTGCTGCAACCAAAGAGGGCTGGATCAATAGGTGTAGGCCTCTGGTGGGTCTTGATGGAACTCACATAACCAACAGATACCACAAAGGAGTCATCATAACTGCAGTTGGTGTTGATCCCAATAATGGAATGTTTCCCATAGCCTTTGCAATTTGTGAGATTGAGGACCAGGATGTGTGGATGTGGTTTTTAGAGCTGCTTAAGTTTGATCTGAAGATTGAGAGGGAGAGTAGCTATGCATTCATCTCTGACAAGCAGAAAGGATTGCAGAATTCCATCAAGCATCATTTTCCTGGAGCTGAACACAGATTTTGTGTTAGACACCTATACAACAACTTCAAGGACAAACATCCAGGAGAAGGACTGAAACAAAGCATATGGAATGCAGCAAGGTCAACCACAGTGCCATGGTTCAACAAGCACATGCTTGATCTAAAGATGCAGAAGCCAGCTGCATATGATTGGTTTACAGAAAAAGAGGACAGACACCCTAAACATTGGTGCAGGGCATTTTTCAATCCAGATATAAAGTGTGATCTCTTGTTGAATAACCTCTGTGAGAGCTGGAACAATGTACTGAAGGAGGCAAGAGACAAGCCAATCATCACATTGGTTGAGAAGATCAGAATGGACATCATGGTAAGGCTGGCAAATAGATGTGTGGCTGTCACTAGATGGAGGCAACCTGTTGGGCCTAGGATTGTTGCTCTGGTCAATAAGGAGATAGATTTCTCTTGTAATTACAGATGCTTCAGTGCTGGTTTACATGAATTTCAAGTCCTTGGAACAGGAGAAAGTGGGACTCAGCATGTTGTGGATTTGAACAAGCATGAGTGCAGTTGCAAGAGGTGGCAATACAGCGGAATTGTGTGCCATCATGGTATATGTTGCTTGAGGAGTAGAAATTTGGTTCCTTACTTTTTCTGTGATGAAGCACTCACACGAGCAAAGTATGAGCAAGCATATGGCCATGTCCTCCATCCAATTGCTGGGCAGGAGTTTTGGGAGGTAGTTGATTTTCCCATTGCACCACCAAAATTCAAAAAACAAGCAGGCAGACCAGCAAAGAAGAGGAGACTTGAGCATGGAGAGAGAGTTGAACCACCATCAAGAGAAAAGGGCTATGAGAAGCTGAAAAAGACTTACTCCAGGATGACCTGCCAAAGATGCTTCACAGTAGGACATAACAAAGTGGGATGTCCACTCACTAAAACAGAGAAGGTTGCTGCTGCTGCTGCAAATGCTGCTGTAAGTACTTTTCCAATTTTAATGTGTTGATTACAATTGTCATGTGGTTATGAGGTGTCAGTGATTGACACTTTTGTTTTAGTTTTCATCTCAAGGAACAACCAAATATGTTAGACAGCAAAGGCCAAGGAGGAAAGATGTAGCAGCTAAGGAGGGTAAACCAGAACATATCATATCCAGAAGGACCTATAAGTTGGCTAAGGAACAAGCTGCTGCTGCCAAAAAAGCTGCTGCTGCCATCATGGTATATGTTGCTGAGAATGTGGGAACAAAAACCAGCCAAAACCAGCCACAAAAGGAGACAGAGTAGATGTGATATGTTGTTCAGATGTTGGAACTTTTGTGGCCATTTTATGTTGTTGTTGTAACTTTTGTTGTAACTTTTGTGTAACTTTTGTTGTAACTTTTATGGCCATTTTGTGTTGTCGTTGATGTAGCACTCCCCTGTGTTGCCTAACTGCTGTATTTTGTAGTCTTGAACAATATTTGTGACCATTTGAATATGTTGAACAATGGTCACCCTTGGTTGATGGAGTTTTAAGGATGCCTCAGGTATATGTAACAGCAGTTTTCTTCATCAAAACAGGGTGCTTAGAATGTGCAATGTATGTTATTTGCAGGAGTTATGTGCATTGATTCCACATAACATGAACGCAATACTCAAGAACACCTAGAAATTTAGGAAGGAAATTGAACTTCATTTCACTAAAAACATGTTAGAACACATCAATTACACCTGCCTTACACCATTAGGACAGACACTACTATGCCCATCATTACAAACAGAGCAATCCATAATTTTTCCACTCTTCCTCTCATTACATTCAATTCACTCTCGACCTCCATCACTCTGTTTTCTTGTAGCTGCAAATCAACTTGGGCATTACCACATAATGCAGCAAGATCATCAGCTTCTTCGACACTACGCAACAGTCGAATCCATAGCACAACAACAATGGCCCAGTTCATCAGGTTCATATCTTTCATCTTCAGTCGAATCCATAGCACAACAACAATGGCCCAGATCATCAGGTTCATCTCTTTCATCTTCATTTCACTTTCCTTTGTTTTTCCAATTTCTTCCTCCAAGTTTTGTATTGCTGCAAGCAAATTGCTAATCACCTCTTTGGCTCGGTCGTTGTGAGGTGGGTCAATCCAATGAAACAGACCACACAGCCTCTACATAAACATTCATAATATAGATTTCAGTTTCAAACATGTTCATACCTCTATTGCCTCCAAAACATAAATTCGAGATTGATACCTGGGTTGCGCCTCCACCACAGCCCCAGTAGTGTCTACCGTAATCAACACCCAAGCCTAAATTCATGTACATCTCCGCCTTCTTTCCACAAGCACAGTAAATTCCAGGATTTTGGTTCCCTCTCAACATCTCTCTAATTATCCCTTCACTACGTCTCTCTCTCCCACTCAATCACTCTGTAAACCAGCTGGGGTTTTGAAACGAATTGAATAAGATTCCGGAACCAGTACTGACTAAAGGAAGCAATGCACGCCTTGGGAGCTCAGCTTACCTCAGAGATTGGGGTTATAATGGACATTTGCCCCTCGGAATCTTTTTGCGAACTGCCACGTCATCCAAAACCGGGAAGCCAGCCGGTCAAAACGCGCTAGGTACCTCTATAATAGGATTTACAACTTTGGGTACCATGGTGATCGTTTTTCAAGTTCGGGTACCTTTCTTGTATAGCGAGGTAAGTTTGGGTACTAGGGGTGAATTTTTTCCTTATTTATTCAATTAAGTGCTAGATTATGACTTGACATTTAGGGATATTTCAATTTTCTTTACCTATGATGATCATTCTTCCTTTCTAGTTCAGTAGCGTTTGATAGTTACATCCTACAGATAGTGTTATATATATTTTGCTTATTAATCCATTGAAAATACATTATCGTTTGTGATCCTGACTTTCTGCATTTAAGTATTGCTACCCAGCTTGGTATATTGCTCATATCTAGCCAGAGAAACTTAGCAGTACTATCATATGAGGAACTGTCTAACACTTGAGGCTATTCAGTAATTGTTCCTTGTTCTACCCGGTAAACTCATTCATCATCTTATGATGTATTCCAAGTGTATTATTTCATCATATCTTCTTCTCCTGTAATAGTTATGATTGCAGGCACTTTTGCATTAGGGGTTCAATTAAATTTACTCTGGCTGCCTAGTTCACCTTGCTGATTGCCCAAAACCTGCATATTTTACTGAGTGAAAAGTATGAACTGTCCAAGTGAGAGCTGCGCTGAGCTACGGACCAAGGAAACATTCCGAGCTTAAATCGTATCCCTAACCAGGATATAATGCTATCCCTCCGCTGGTTTCCTATCTCACTCCAGCTCATTCCATTCCAAACCCCAATTGAGTGTCTCCAGCTCACTCCACAACCCTGCCGCGCTGAAGCAACAGGTCAAAGCCGAGGAGTTTCGAAATGACGGATTTGCCCCTGGAGAAGAACAGGCGCTGCCGGCGGGTCTGCGACTGAAGGCCATGCCGAGGCACGTGGCGGTAATAATGGACGGGAACGTAAGGTGGGCCAAACGGAGAGGGCTGTCGTCCGGGTCGGGTCACGTGGCGGGTGCCCGGGCGCTGAGAGAGCCCGTTGAGTTGAGCCGGAAATGGGGGATTAAGGTGCCAGAAAGTAAAGGCTTTCTGATTGTATGGGTTTCTGTTATGGTATGCCATATGTGAGCATGGTAATGTGCTAGCTATACTCATAACTGAAGCATCTGATTTCGTTATGACAGAGAAGGCATTCGAAAATCAGTCATTGGGGATTCATCAAAGCTCCCCGATTCTTTGCAAAAACTGATAAGTGATGGACAGGAGAAAACAAAATACAACTTCAGACTCCAACTTATTGTGGCAGTGAGCTACAGTGGGAAATACGATGTGGTGCAAGCATGCAAAAGCATTTCTCAGAAGGTAAAAGACGGCCTCATTCAAGTTGAAGACATCGATGAGAGCGTCATCGAGCAGGAACTGGAAACTAATTGTACCGAGTTTCCTTACCCTGATCTTCTCATCCGAACCAGCGGCGAACTCAGAGTCAGTAACTTCTTGTTGTGGCAGTTGGCCTACACTGCACTATTCTTCGTACCAGCTCTTTGGCCTGATTTTGGGAAGGCCGAGTTTGCGAAGGCCATGATTTCATTTCAGCAAAGGCAGAGTTTATCAATACTGTTTGACAAACACAGAATCATTAGGTAGTGTTGAATGGAGGGTAGTAAGTTTAATCTGTAATTGGCATCGGATTTTATGGACGAGTAATGGTCATTGTACTTGAAGAAAAAACTGAAATAAAGATAAAAAACCTGTATATTAAATGGAGGGTAAAAAGCTGATCGGTCGGGTGAGGAACCATTGTTTCTAAAGATATTATTATCTTTTCCGGAACATATCCGAACGAATTCCATCGTTTCCGGTGCGTATCGAAGTGTATCCTCGGAGAAATGATACGTTCAAAAACTCGTTGGATACTTGCCGGATATGTCCGGATACGCGCAAGAAATGATCGGATACGATACTGAAAAGACTATTATGCACCTATGTGTCTACTCAATTGCAGCCTCGCCAGGATTAAAACTGTTGTGCCGCTTTCGATCTAATTTCTACCGTTTTGGGTCTTATTTCGTCAGAGAGAGATTGTGTTATCTGAATTTATATTCAGTTTTTTTAAGCTAGAGAGAGTTGAAGACTCGAGCTTTCTAAACCAAATTCCAGAGACTCGGAGATGCTGAAAATGCTGGACATAATGTCTACTTGTTCTTCTAATTCTTATTGCAGAGGCAGTAGCAGAAGAGGTATGCCATTTCTTCAAACTACTCCTCTTGTTGCTTTGTTTGATTCTAAATCCTCAAACCCAATCAAACCAAGAGGAACCCAGCTAGGAAATCATCCCTCGAAGACCCAAGTGAGTAATGTTGAGGATGCCTTGAAGGTGTTTGATGAAATGCTTCACTCGCGTCCTCTCCCTCCTGTCATCCCTTTCAATCAACTATTGACTCAGCTTGTCAAATTCAAACAATTTCAAGTAGTCCTCTCATTGAAGACACAAATGGGTCTAGTCGGAATCCCTTCTGATGCTTATACTCTCAGCATAACCATCAATTGCGACTCTCATCTGATGAATCATCAATTGCTGCATTCATGGATCTAATGAATCAGATCTTCAAACTCTTTCTTGATCAGTTTGTTGTAGTATTTATTGATGACATTTTAGTGTATTCACGTTCAGAAGCTGAGCATGAACACTATTTAAGACTTGTACTTCAAGTATTGCGAGATAATCAGCTCTACGCCAAGCTTAGCAAGTGTGAATTTTGGCTGCATAAAGTAAAGTTTCTTGGTCACGTCGTTTCAGCTAGTGGCATCTCAGTTGATCCTTCAAAGGTAGAAGTAGTTACAAATTGGGAAAGACCGAAGAATGTATTTGAGATTCGAAGCTTCTTGGGTCTCGCTGGCTATTATCGTAGGTTTATACCAAACTTTTCTAGTCTTTCTGCCCCAATGACAAAGCTAACTCAAAAAGGTGCACAGTTTCAGTGGAATAATGCTTGTGAACAGGCCTTCATGGAGTTAAAGAGGAGACTTACTTCGGCCCCTGTCCTGGTCATTCCAGAGCAAGGACAAAAATATTCAGTTTATTGTGATGCTTCTAAAGAAGGACTGGGATGTGTTCTTATGCAATATGGTAAGGTGGTTGCATACGGCTCACGTCAGTTGAAGAACCATGAACGTAACTACCCCACACATGATCTTGAATTGGCTGCTGTTGTATTTGCATTAAAGCTATGGCGGCATTATTTATAGGAAAAAATTCACCATTGGTACCCAAACTTACCTCGCTATATAAGAAAGGTACCCGAACTTGAAAAACGATCACCATAGTACCCAAAGTTTTAAATCCTATTATAGAGGTACCTAGCGTGTTTTGACCGGCTGGCTTCCCGGTTTTTGATGACGTGGCAGTTCGCATTTTAATTCCGAGGGGTAAATCTGTAATCTCCGCCTAAAGTTGGGAAATGATTAAAGGGACCTCCGATCGGGATGAGAGTAGGCAATCTCACATCCCTGTTTGTGTACCCACCAAACCTTTGATTTAAGAACAGATAATTACTCAAAAATACTGAATATAATATAGATTAAACCCACAATCCATATACATGAAACTGAAAGCTTGAAAGAGAAAAACGATAGGTGGACGAATATTACTACAACCGGAACCATCGAGGAGCTAAATATCTAACTGGCCTGCTCGAGCTGATTCTCAAACTCAATGACCAGTTGCTCTCGCTCAATCTCCACGATGAGAGGGAGGATGACGATGAAGATCGTTGTCCAGAAGATCCACGACGACGTCTTCTTCGCCACGTACGACGCGTCGTTAGCCAACTCCTTAGCCAATTCGACCTTGGGACCATGTCCTGCACTCACTCTCACCCACATTTGCATCATCCAAGTCACCTGTATTCTCGCTACCAACTACATCACTCCTTTGATGGAACAACCTTTCATCAACTCTCTCGACAGGACGACTCACCACGTGCTCATCCTCAAGCTCTCGCCACATTTGCAGCACAGAGGACGCCCGGGAGTTTACCCTCCCTTCATTTTCTGACCTTCTAGACGCACCAGATTGAGAGCTTCTAAGGAAAGAAGACTCAAGCACCGAAACATTCTGTAGACCGGCAATAGCCATCATAGAAACCCAAAAAATTAATCCTTCATCCCATCTGTACAAAATGCATAAAAAGGCGCATTCATTTACAGAAATCACAAAATCCTGATGATTCTTTCTAAAAATCAGATCATCAAATCGAGTCAACTTTAGCCAAGCTCATAGTTGCCATACGAAGCCGAACCCAATCTAAGCAGCATCAAATCACAAACTCCTCCTCAAGTCTCAGAAATTGAATAACTGGTATGATTGATGATTGTTTCCTTCTTTGCTGCAATTCATAAAAACAAAACAAAAGATCAATCTTGTTTTCCCTTTCTCTTCTCCGTCTCGACCCAGAGCCTTCGACTTTGATAGCCTCGTGACCGCCTCCCCCGTACTCTACACCAGCTTCTCCGCCCTACACGACCCGTCGTTCACCAACTCCTTCGCCGTCTGCACGATATTCGACTCTGACAGCCTTGAGATCAGGCTCTGTTCATCATTTTCGTCGTTACGCCGAGCCAATGGCTTTTTGCTTACCACCAATCTCAGTATTTGTTTTCTGCCTTCAGACGCCATGATTAAAGGTACCTATCGGGAGCAGAGCTCCATCAGCCGGATGAGCTCACGGACCGACCAGAGCGCCAGGTTCACGTTGCGGCACACGTTGCGCGCCTCCACGAATGCGTCGAGTGACGTCAGCAGGGGTAGGCCGACTGACTGGAGCTTGGCGTTGGATTCGGAGAGTGAGGACTTGAGGGAGTCGACGTCGGAGAGGAGAGATCGGAGGTCGTCGACGGCTTGGATGAAGTCCTGGTAGTGAGCCCGGCAGACCTCTTCGATTTCGGACTCTTTGGACCGGGAGAAGCGGCGGAGGTGGAGGAGGAGGGTCTCGGGCTTGCCGGAGGCGAAGGGGCCCACGTCCTCGCCGTTCGAGATGGCGGAGGAGAGGAGGAGCTGGTCGAGCTTCTCGGCGGAGTCGTTGCCGTTGTCGGTGGCCGCCTCCGGGGCGATTTTGCGGCGGGATTTGGTGGAGGTCATCGTGGGAGTGTAGGCCATATCGGGCGGAGGGGATTTAGGAGGAATGTGGGAGAAGAGAGAGAGAGGGAGGGAGGGGTAGTTATTTCGACAGCAGGTGAGGTGGATGAGGATTTATTTGACGAAAATGCCCACTGAGGTAGTGGGGCAGTTGTGTGAGGAGTGACGTGGGTTTGTTAGGCGGAGATTACAGATTTGCCCCTCGGAATTAAAATGCGAACTGCCACGTCATCAAAAACCGGGAAGCCAGCCGGTCAAAACACGCTAGGTACCTCTATAATAGGATTTAAAACTTTGGGTACTATGGTGATCGTTTTTCAAGTTCGGGTACCTTTCTTATATAGCGAGGTAAGTTTGGGTACCAATGGTGAATTTTTTCCTTATTTATATGGAGAAAGATTTGAAGTGTTTTCTGATCACAAGAGTCTCAAGTACTTATTCACCCAAAAAGATTTAAATTTAAGGCAACGTAGGTGGATGGAGTACATAGGAGACTACGACTTTGAAATTTCTTATCATCCTGGTAAAGCAAATGTGGTAGCTGATGCATTAAGTCGTAAAACCAGTTGCATAGTGGCACGATTAGCAGTCCATGAATGGGAAATGCTCAGTGGTATAGCTATGTTCAACCTACAGTTTCTTGATTGTGTAGGTTCAGCTTGTTTACAAAGCATCATTGCCAGACCCACGCTCATTGATGTGGTTCTTGAAGTACAGCATAGGGATCCATGGGTAAGAATTATTTCTGCTAAAATTTCACAAGAAGAAGGCCCAGATGGGTGGAGTATTCGCTCAGATGGAGGGCTGATATTCAGAGGGCGTTTATTTGTGCCATCATTGGACCAATGTAGAGAGCAAGTTCTACGTGAGTTTCATCACTCTCGTTTTGCAGTGCACCCTGGAGGAACTAAAAATGTATCATAATTTGCGTAGGCAATATTGGTGGAGCGGAATGAAGCGAGATATAGCAGAGTTCGTAGCAAAATGTCTGACTTGTCAACAAGTGAAGGTTGAACATAAGAGTCCAGCTGGTTTACTTCAGCCTCTTCCGGTTTCGAAGTGGAAATGGGAGCAGGTCACTATGGACTTTGTTTATGGATTACCGAGATCAGTTCATGGACATGACTCCATTTGGGTAATTGTAGATCGATTGACAAAATCTGCTCATTTTCTCCCAATTCGAGTAACTGATTCACTGGAGTCCTTAAGCAGATTATATATTCGCGAAATTGTTAGACTTCATGGTGTACCAGTGACCATTGTTTCAGATCGTGACTCTCGGTTTACTTCACAATTTTGGCAAAGCCTACAAGATGCTTTAGGCACTCAACTATGTTTTAGTACTGCATTTCATCCACAAACATATGGTCAAATTGAGAGGGTGATTCAAATCTTAGAAGATATGCTTCGAGCATGTGATTTAGACTTTAAAGGAAGTTAAGAGGACCACTTGCCACTAGTGGAATTCGTATACAATAACAGTTATCAGTCTAGCATCCAGATGGCCCCTTATGAAGCATTATATGGACGACCTTGTAGATCTCCTTTATGTTGGGCAGAGGTAGGAGACAAAGTACTGTTAGGGCCTGATATGGTGCAAGAGACTACCAATCAAATTCCAGTGATATGGCAACGACTTCTTACTGCTCAAAGTCGACAGAAAAGCTATGCTGACAGAAGAAGAACGCCATTATGTTTTAAAGAAGGTGATCATGTTTTGCTTAAAGTCTCGCCGCGTCATGGAATTAAGAGATTTGGTCGTAAAGGAAAGCTGTCACCTCGTTATATAGGGCCATTTCAGATTTTAGAAAGAATTGGTGAAGTGGCATATCGACTTGCACTTCCTCCACAGCTTGCTGGAGTTCATAATGTTTTTCACGTTTCGATGCTTAGGAATTACAATCCAGATCCTTCACATGTACTGAACTGGGAGGATGCCAATATTGATGAGGAAGTTACTTTTGAGGAGGGACCAGTACGTATTTTAGACACCAAAAATCAAGTGTTACGTAGAAAAACCATTCCTCTTGTCAAGGTTTTATGGAGACACCATGGAGTTGAGGAAGCAACTTGGGAAACGGAAGCCACAATGCGAGAGAAGTACCCTGACCTATTTAGTTCTTTAGGTTAGCTTTGAAATTTCGAGGACGATTTTTTTTTTTAGGGGGGTGGAGTGTGACGATTTAGATTTTTCTGCTTGATTTATTTGTTTCTCTAATTAACTCTTGGTTTGCTTATATTTTGGTTGCCAACTATATATATTGTTTATTGGATTTTATGTGTTTGTAGTTATTGATTTAATTTATAAAATTGCTGTGTTAGGTTTATCTGGGCTTAGAAGTATCCAGTCCCCATGTGAAGAGATAACACGTGTTATTCACTCCTCTAGTTTCCTTGCCTTTGTTTTTTTTTTTTTAGAACTCTCCAATCCTATTCTTAAAGCTCAGCCTTGCTTATCTCTGACCCGACCACAAGTCTAGACTTCCCATTTCATTAGCACACAGACGAAGGAGAAGAGCAATCACCATGAACTTTCAGTTTTAAGAGAATCTGAAATTCTCTTTTCTTTTCGTAGTTAATTTGTGTAAGTTTTGATCTCCTCTTTTCACACCCGTTCTCTTCTTTCAACTGTTTTCCAATGAATTAGTGTATAATTTGTATCTTGAAATCCAATTAGGGAATTTGAATTGCTAAGGCAGGCTGGGTGTTTACGTTGGGTTTGGATTGCTTTGGCTTGGTCTTCTTTGCTGCTGATTTCTAACGCTTGAGGTAGGGAAAGTAAATATTTCTATATTGTTTTGATTCTGATTTGGTTTGTGATTGGAATATTTGTGTTGGATTGATTCTTATGCTGCTTTCCTTAATTGCAATTTGACTGTCATTGAAATTCTGTTGGGTTGATATGAACCATTTGGATCATTGGTGCCTTCTAATGGTGATGATATGAATATGTAGATAGCTATGTATTCATGGCAGAAAGTATCAATGTTTGAGATGCTTTGATCTTGTTATAAATTTACCCTTGAGTGTTCCAGTTCCTACCCATTTCCATATTTCATTTCAATAGACTTATGAGATTCTGCAGAAATTTCTTTTTTCTGCACAGCCAATTTGGAACATCATTTACCTATCAAATTTATGGCCGAATTTTCTGAAATTTTGATATGTTTATCCTCTACTTGTTAACTATTGATCTGGAAATTTTCAGTTAATTCTATTGAAAAATAAATGGTCAGTGATTTTTCAAAGATTTGTCTGCATTTGGCTATGTTCCCATAACTTTCAGTTAACCTCCTGTATTTCTGATCCGTTTTAAATGCCCACATGCTCGATTTAATTTCTGTTCTTTCTATGTATAAAACTATACTTCCTGATGGTCATTTTAGAGTTGATTTCATGTCATTTGGACTTAAAAGGAATTTTTGGTGAATTTTCTAAGTTGACCTTGCTGCTGCTATATTCTTCTAAAAAGCTGACATTTCTAGTAAGTTTGTATCCAAATTTTGCCTCACTTCTTGAACTTCAAATTACCTGAGATTTTAGTATGTTTCTCTCTAATGTGTTTACTATGAATCTGGAAAGTTTCTAATCCATCCATTGATTAACAAATGCTTAGTGATCAATTTCTGGAGCCAATCTAAATTTTCAAGTACTTTACCTTTAGTTCTTGTGTTATTCTAAACCAGATTCAATTATATTTCTAATCATTTAATTTATTCAGATCAGAAAAGGGTTTTCTTTAAAAGAGTTCCTCTTCCTGGCAGTGTCTTACTCCTGTATGACAAATGCGTTTTAGGCTCTCTTTTGAAATTTATTGACTGATCGGTTTGACTTGGAGAAAACGAAAAGAAACGTTTTATGTCATGGAAATACCCGTTTTGATTTTACATTGCTTTTATTGGTTAGGCCCGGGATTAGTTAAGGAGGGATTGTGTCTCCCTAGGGTGAAAGACCCAAAACCTGATCAGGATCCGCTTGTACGGGGTGTGCTCGGTGGCCTTAATGCGAGCAATGGGCTCTAACCGAAGATATAAGGATATTTATGGTTTTTACTCGGAATTGAGATTGGAGATTTTGAATCATTGTTGCTGGAACTACAACAGAGAAAGGAAATGGTCTTTCTGAAATTTAAATTCAGTATTTGAATCTAAATGACTGTGGTCTTATTGTTATTTCAGATAAATTATCGATGCAACTTATCTTGTAGTCGAATGTTCAATACAGCTTACTTTTCTATTATTGTTCAGTTCACTGAGTTCGTCTTGTTATAAGCATGAGCTTTACTTCATCTTCCTATAGTTGTTGTGTTACTGACTTCATTCCATTTGATTCTCGCAGTAACACTTAAAGTTTATTATCACTTCCTTTCATTATGTTACTGATATTCTTTCACATTATTCCTTTTGCATCCTAAATTTGAATCATAGTTCTATTGAATATTTGTTGTACTTACTGAGCTTGTATAGCTCATTCTCTATGTCATTTTGCTGGTTTTCAGGTACGGAGTCCAGGAGTGGACGTTGTAGTGAAGTTCCAGAATTATCTTGAATATATATGCAGTCTATTTTGTTGTGAATATGTGTTTTGGACTGGGGATTTGTGTTCGAAAGTTTTGCCTTTCTAGTGGTTGATCACCATGACAGGACTACCATTTTTGCTGTTGTACTGTGTACAAGTGTCCGGACTGAAGCGTTAACCTGAGATTTCCTCGTGCTCTGTTTTGTTTTGTAAACTTTTCAAGTGAAATTTCTAGTGGAGGTTGTAAAGTACTGTATAACACTTATTTTAGTAATGGAAATGTTTTCTTTAAATCGTTTCGAGTTCGAAAGTACTGATTTTACCTTTATTTTACTTTTACATATATCATTTTGTTGTTGTTGCTGTAACAAAAAAAAATGCCTTACTCTAATTTCAGTTTTAAACAAATTTTTAGTCATAACTCAAATTTGGGTTGTGACAAAAGCCGGGGAAATTCAGTCTGCAAAAGATCTCTTCAGTGGTATCAACTAAAGGAGTTCATCCTGATGTATGGACATATAACATAATAATTAGTGGACTTTGTAAAGGAGGTCTATTAAGTGAAGCAGAGAATTTTCTTCGAGGAATGGAACAAAAAGGCTGTTCTCCGGATGCTTGTACCTTTGGCACAATTATCCGAGGTTTTATCACTAACAATGAGACATCAAGGGCTAGAAGACTTATTCAAGAAATGCGTGAGAGGGGTTTCTCTGCAGATGCATTAACTTTGAATTGATCCGTTATTTGTTGTCGTAAAATACAGTTGATCCTGGTTTATCAGCATTCTTTAATGATTCAGTCTAAAGGTAATTGAATATTTAACGATTCAGTCTGAAGGTAATTTCAACATCACTAGGAAATTTGAAATTGCTGTAGTGCTGCTCCTTTAGCAACCTTGGAAGTTCTGTGAATCCTGTTTGTAAGACCACCGTTATAACACAGTGTCAATTCCTATGTTGCACTTTAATCTTGGACACATTTGGTTCTATATCATTATGTGTGTGAATTATCCAGAGTCCACTTCAACTGATTATTGCAAATAATCTCTCCTTCTGTATCTTCTGGGTAATGACATTGCAAATGTTCTTTTGAATACCCAATGTCCTTTCCTATATCAGATTAGCACTTTATACTGTCATTGCTCATCTATATAACTTGGAACTTCCATTGGTATTGACTAATTAAGCTATGTTGATAAACTGCTAGTTATTTGGTGCTACTCACTACTCAATATAATTTATGAATATGCAGATGTGGCCTATCTGGGAAATTGGTTAATTGATTGTTGTACATTATGCTTATGGACGTGTTTATCTTTGATGTAGCAGTACTGCAGTAGTGATATCTGATGTAGCATTTGTATGAAGGGTGATTTTTGGCCTGGTTTTGCTTTACTCGTTACCTTCTCCTTCTGCGAGTTTTGACGTTTTTTAATCTGAGAACTGAATTGTACACTTAATTTCAGTTTCCATTTCAGTCATTTGCATGAAATCAAATGCACCTTTTAATTTAGGTTACAAAGTATTAACATCTTGAGTTTTGGTTGTGTTGTGTGTATGTGTGGAAAGGGTTGGATTTGATTATTGAATAAAATGGGTCTGAAACTACATAAGTTTTGACTTATATATGCAACAGTCAAGAAAAGCTTAAACTTCTTACTTCTCACTAAATAACTTGGTGTACAAATAGGCACACGAAATTGAGTACAAACTCTGAGTCCATTTTATATGATTCTACACAGCTCCTCTGGTCTGAAGAATACATATTTTCATTTTTTGGTGAATTTGATATGATACCTGATCATGTATAGAAATAGTTGGCATAGGTAAACTTTAGAGTAGCTCCTGTTCTGTATCTTTTTATTTGTTTAATATCTTTTGTATCTTGTTGACAAAGTACCTATTAGTTATGTCCAGGCACTATGAAGATGGCAAATTGGCCTCTTCTTGGTCTGTATAATCTGTATTATTTTCCTTTGTTTCATCATGCATAAGACCTTGAGAGTTTGACAGTGTGAGTTCAAACATTGAGACTTTGACTCTTTCCTTTGGTTCTGGAGTTCAAACTACTGATTCAGGTTTAACCAAAGTAGCTCTGTACATTTCCTACTTCAGGTAGCCAAAATGGGTATATGCCACAAGGGAAATTACTACAGCCAGGAGTTACTCCTACGGTAGCAGCATCAGTAAATTGCATGCCGTACCTTTGGTAGTGTTTAACTCATCTGTAGAGGAAAGAGAAGACCATGCAGGCCATAGGTTGCTGTTTATTGCATATGGCAGGTCATTGTTTGCTGATTCTTTTATCGAAAATCTCAAGTCCCAAAGCAAATTACCTTAGATCAGGGATTTTTTTCCGATTCTATGCCACACCATGTTCTATTTTATGCAGTAGTGCAATTTCCAACTGTAATAGAAAAGAAAGAAGCCAGGATCAAGAATTTCCAACTGTGTAAGGTTTCCAAGCTGATATGTAACTGGTTGGTAACTGTATGTAAGGTTTTAGTCAAGTATTGACCTGGCCATCGGGAAACTGAAAGTTAGGATTACAGTATGTAACTGGTTGGTAACAGTTTAGTATTTATAGCAAAATAATTTCTCTGTTTTATGATTTTTCGAAAGTATTATAAGGATTTCAATTTCACGTTTGTCATTACCAGGTGCCTGTGTCGACTTTCTGTTCTTTGAAGCTCTTCATGGTCTGTATTCTCTTGCTTTGTTTCGTCATGCATGAGATGTTCTTGCATGCCGAATATATATTGTTGACTACTGTTTCCTTTGGTAGTGACTACTGATATAACCGCATGTTCATGAGACTACTGATCTGAAGCACGGACACGTTTGTCAGCCGGCGTATGGCGTGTCCGATATGTATCGGACATGGAAACGCACGGACACGCCAAAATACTCAAGGACACGCGTATAACATTTCGGACATAGTTTGGATACGCACGTGTTCATGTTGGATACGCGGGGTAATTCCGTCTTTTATATTTCAGAAAGGGGGGTTTAGGGCAGAATCGTCTCCAGCCTTGATTCTGCATCGCGTTTCCTCTTCATTCTGTCTCCTCTTCGTTCTGCATCGCGTCTCCTCTTCGTTCGAGTTATTGGCTCGTATTCATGAACCCGGACGGGAGGAATTCGGCTTGATCCAAGGCACTGAAAGAAAGCACGCCACTTCAATTCGAGTCTTGGCAGCAGCAGGAATGCACCCAATTCCCCAATTTTGGTTACTGTGAAAGATGGGTTCTTGTCTTCTTGACGTGGTTTTTGGTTTTGAATTGCTTCTTATTTGGGTTGTGGTAGTGGAAGAGACAAGTTGGGGTTCTGTGTGTGTTGTGTGTCAAAGTTTGTGTGGTTGTTGTTTAGTCTGTCCTGAAGGAACTGTGTTTTGGATTCCATGTGCAGCTCGATGTGTTTAACGAGCAATTCATAGTTCACATGTTAGGACTGTTGTTTACTTTCTTGTTGGGACTGTTGTTTACTTTCTTGGTCCCAACTTGTTAGGAACCAGCTGCAAATTTGGAACTTGAATGGAACAATACCAAAAACTTGGGTGTGGTCAACTGATGTTTACTTTCATAGTTGCAGAGAGAAGGTTTGGTGACCTAACATAGGCAAATCCATTATAGGAATACATACTCCCAGAGGTTATACCTTCTGACTTTGCCAAGGCTTTATGCATTTTAGAGACTGGTGAAGTTTTCCTGCATCATAGACGAGGCTTGGGTTTATATAATCATGTGAAAAAGACATTCAGAAATGTCTCTGCCTTGTTATGCTTCTTATGAGGAGACTTTAGTTTCACCACTAACCAGCATGAGACTTAGGATTACAAATAATGGGAAGAATTGGTTATGTACTGACGTGAGTAATTTTTTTTTTTACTTTTTTTCAGGAAGTATGAGACTATGAGTACAGTAGGATCAACTCCTATTAGTTTTAGTGCCGGGTCTGTTAACGCCAGTGGTAGCGTTGGAGATGGAGATGGAAATGGTCCTAAACACTACCAGATCCGAGAGAATAGCCGACGAAAAAAATTTCGTCGACTATGCCGAATTTTCGTCGGCTATTCCTTCTGCCGACGAAATTTTCGTCGGCTATAATTCGTCGGAAAAACGCCGTCGGTAATACCAATGACCGACGAAAATAACGAAATCGTCGGCTATATTCGAGTATGGCCGACGACTTTACCGACGAAAATTAATTTCGTCGACCAAACCTGGGCAAAATATCCGACGAAAATCGTCGGATATTTTCGAGTATGGCCGACGATTTTGGCAACTATAGCCGACGAAGAAAATCAATTTCGTCGGCTATTTGTTCTTAAAGATAGCCGATGATTTTGTCTATTTCATCAGTTATTCCGTCAGAATATATTAATATTTTAAGTTCGTCAGAATATATCAATATTTTAAGAGGCATAGCCGACGAAATAATGTGATTTTCGTCGGTAATAAAAGTTATAGCTGACGAAATAAGGTAAATTTCGTTGGCTATTCTTAAATTTTGGGGAAAAAAAAATTAAATTATGCTTTGGTTCAACTGAATATGCAATCTTCCAGGAGGAGGATGCCGCCGGAGGGGAAGGAGGAGGGGAAGGAGGAGGAGGAGGCCGGAGGAGGAGGATGCCGGAGGAGGAGGAGGAGGAGGAGGAGGAGGAGAAGGAGGGGGAGGACGCCGGCGCCGATTTGAGGAGGAGGAGAGCGGCGGATTGGAGACGCAGATCGGCGGAGGAGAGCGGAGGAGGAGAGAAAAAAGGCGGGCTGAAAGATTTAAAGCAGAGAGAATAGCCGACGATTTAAAAGATTTCGTCGGCTATACTTTGGAAGATCAACAGCCGTCGGATCTGAGCCATCCAACGACGGACAATAAAAAGGCGCGGATCGCAAGAGTTTAGCCAACAAAATATAATTTTCGTCGGCTAAACTTAGAGAATAGTTGACGATTTACAATATTTCGTCGGCTATTCTATGAACATCGTCGGCTATACTTTGAAAACATATTAAACTGCCGTTTTGAGGCCCTAAACGAACTCGAAAGCCCGAAAAGGCCCACACATCGTACCAAAGCTACGAGTTTGATTCCTGGCGTCGTTCCTTTTCCGGAATGGTATCACAATCGTCATTCGGACGCCGGACGCCAAATCTGCAGTAAACCGGGTTTTGACTTGCAACGGTCAATCTGCTCTTCAACGCCAAATCTGGCCTCAACTTCAACAGATAATAGTTTCAAATCAATGAGACGCAACTAATCATATAAAAATTTTACAAAATTGATTTAACGAACGTCAGGCTACCCATAGGAAAACGAAAGTAAAAAACAGTTAACCGCAACATTCGGCACACGGATATTATCGGAATCTTGTCATTTTTCAACCGTAGACGTATTTCATTATTTCGGTCATATCTTATTTCACAACATTTTTGCATTTGAAAAGTCTACGTATAGTAACTATTTGAAACTATACATTCACTTAAACACTTAGTAAACAAGTTAAGGAACATTAGTGCATATGTTCTGATTTTGAATCTAAAAGTTTAGAAAATCTATTCCAACCGTCAGATATCACCATTTAGATTAAATACATGTATGGAAAAAAATCCAACTACATCTAACAACGTTAAAGGCTCGATCGGAACGGTCAACCGGGTCAGTCAAACCTCTAAACGCTTAGAAATGGTAATTGGACTGTCTAAATAACGTTTTTTTGGCCTGACCTTCAACATATAATAGTTTCAAATCGATGAGACGCAACTAATCGTATAAAATACCCACAGATTTTTCACTATTTCTCCCGTTTTTTTTCGTTTTTTTTTTAAATGAGCAGCTGCTGTCTAGATCTAAAAATATATAGCCGACGAAAATGCCAATTTCGTCGGCCAAACTTTCAAAAGTTTTCGTCGGCTAAAGTTTCAGAGAAAGGCCGACGAAAATTCAAATCGTCGACTAAAATATGAATATAGCCGACGATTTTTTTTTTTTAGCGACGAAAATTTTATGTCGTCGGCCGTTTTTTTTTATTTCGCCGGGAAAAGCATTTTTTCTGGTAGTGAAAGATCGTATGATAGATGACAAAGCTCCATTGTGGGTATTTGTAAAGAAGATTAGCAAACCTCCTACCGGAGGTAATTGGAGGTGACAATGCAATTTCTGCAAATTGTAATACAACGGCTCATATATTAGAGTTCGTGCACATTTGTTTAAAGGAGGGGGGATTGCTGGGTGCTGTAAGGTTGATGTTGATGCTCATACCAAAATGGTCAAGTTGGTGAAAGAATGCACGGAGAGATTGACAAATGCAGCTCTTAAACAAGTTCCTTTACCATCAACAAGACATCAAGAGGGGAGTCGTACCACTAGCAGCGTTGGGAAGAGCATTTATCATGCTTATACACATGAACCAACAATAGGTGATACAAAAAAGAAGAGGAAACCATATGTTGGTTTTGGTTCTGGTTCTATTGAGAAAGCCTTTCAAAACTCGGCTAGGGAAGAATGTGATGCTGAGGTTGCAAGGATGTTCTACACCAGTGGTCTATCCTTCAATTTTGCAAGAAATCCGCACTACCGGAACTCTTATTATTGTGCTTCCACTCTTCCAGGTTATGTTCCACCAGGTTACAATGCTTTAAGAACCACACATCTTGCAAAGGAAAAGAAGAATATTGAGAAGCATTTGCAGTCGATTAAGCTTACATGGAAGGATAAAGGTGTGAGTATTTGTAGTGATGGCTAGTCCGATCCACAAAGAAGGCCTTTGAAATGTGATGACTGTCAATGAGCGTGGTCCGATGATGTTGAGAGCTATAAATTGTGAGGGGGAATTCAAGGACTACGAATGCATTGCAAATTTGATTATTGAATCCATTAAGGAAGTTGGATATGAAAATGTAGTGCAAGTGGTCACCGATAATGCTCCCGTTTGTGCAAAGGCCGGTGCATGGATATCAAGTAAGTATCCCACTATTTTTTGGACACCATGTGTAGTTCATACTTTGAATATTGCTTTGAAGAATATTTGCACACCTTCTCACTCCTTGAACAATATGGATGTGTATAAGATTAATTATGTTCATTGATCATTGCAATTTGAAGTTGCTTTTGATTGCTTCCACAAGGTTTGCATCTACAATCATTATGTTTCGGAGGTTTAAGGTAATCAAGAGTGGTTTGCAACAAATTGTAATTAGTCCAAAGTGGGATGATTATAGAGGAGATGATCATAAGAAAGCGGCATCGGTGAAAGAAAAGTTGTTGAATGATCGCATGTGAGATAATATTGACTACATTCTTGCATTTACCGAGCCTATATATGAGATAATTAGGAAGGCGGATACGAATAAACATTGTCTTCATTTGATGTATGAATGGTGGGATAGTATGGTGGAGCAAGTAAAGAGGGTTATCTATAGGAAAGAGAGAAAACTTCATGAAGAATCTCCATTTTGTAATGTGGTGCATAAAATGTTGATGGCTCATTAGATCAAGAGTAACACGCCCCTCCATTGCTTGACACATTCTTTAAATCTCAAGTAAGTATTGTTTTCTACCTATCTAATTAGTGCACTATAAATCCTTGGTTACTAATTGTATAAAACATATTCATATTTCTTTAATAGATACTTATGCGTATTTATATTTGACTATTTAGGTACTATAGTTCGGAATGGCTTAGTGATGATTCTCATCATGTTGCTCCCCACAAAAATAGTTTAATTACTAAAGAAAGAAAAATTTGTCTTAGTCGGTACTTTGCCGATGAAGATGAGAGAAGAAAAGTTAACATAGAATTTGCTAATTTTTCTATGTGTATGCAAGAGTTTGGAAGTGGAAATACTATGAAAGATAGATTTTTATTAGAGCCACTTACATGGTGGGTGATTCATGGAGTTTCCGCACCAAATCTTCAAAACATAGCCTTCAAGATTTTAGGTCAACCTTGTTCTTCTTCATGTTGTGAAAGAAATTTGAGTACTTACAATTTCATTCATTATCTAAAAAGGAACAAACTCCTTCCACAAAGAGCGGAAGATTTGGTATTTGTGCATACCAATTTTCGCCTCTTATCTAGGAGGAGCTCAAGTTACACAAAAGGTGCAACTCTTATGTGGGATGTTGGAGGTGATGAATTTGATTCATTGGAAGACTCTAATATTGGAAGACTTGAGATTGCCAACCTTTCACTTGATGAACCTCAATGGGAGGGAGAATTGTTTGATGATGGTGATGATGATATTGAAATGGAGAACATAGAGGAGGAGGGTGTTGGAGTTAAATGAAATTATAACTTGTTTTAATTTGTGTTTGAATTTGATTATGTACTTTGTTTGAACATTTGTTTGTATTAGGATTTGAATTTGGATTAATATTTTGATAATGTATTTTGTTTGAAATTTTATTTGAATTTAGATATGGAGAAACTATTTTGCTTATGTTTATTTGTAAAGTCGATCCTAATTTCTGTAAGTTCAACCATAAATTTCAATGGCTTTGACATCAGGCTTCTTCACCTCGACCTTCGGAATCGTCACGCTGAGAACCCCATTCTCCATAGCAGCCTTGATCTCATCTATTTTGGCATTCTCAGGAAGCCTGAACCTCCTCGAGAACTTGCCGCTGCTGCGCTCCACCCGGTGCCAAGTGTCATTCTTGTCCTCCTTCTCTATCTTCCTCTCTCCGCTAATTTGAAGCACCCTGTCGTCTTCGATCTCAACCTTTACCTCTTCTTTCTTCAGCCCGGGAATGTCAGCCTTGAACACATGGGCTTCTGGGGTCTCCTTCCAGTCGATCCTGGAGTTGACAAAGGCCGAGTTTTCGCGAGGGAATTCAGGGAAAGCAGAGAGGGATGAAGAAGGGAATGGGAAATCATCCTTAAAAGGGTCCCAGAGATCTAGGGAAAATGGGTCAAAGATGTTGCTGTTGCGTCGAAAACTGGGGATGATCGACATTGTCTAACTGTTTGGATGATATGGGTCGTAACTGAAACAGAGATATTTGTTCGCTGTGAACTTATATCGATGAAGAATGGAAAGATTGGTCGAGTATAAATAAGGAGACCAAGATGCTTCTAGTACACATACTCCACCCCCCAAAAAAACACAGTTCTTTATCTCTGTATCAAGTTTCTAGGACCCTTGAGAAGGTACGAGACGAAAGCACCCTTCATCATTGTTTCATTATCGCTCATGGCTAAGAGACGGACTTGGACCATTTTTTCTCAAGCACCCTTCATCTTTGGGTTATTTAGCCAAAATTTGGTTTTATTTTTCTAGGAAATTTTCCTAAACCAACCATGTTCATTTAAATTAGATTTGCAATCACATAGTTTGTGTCATGATAACTGTTTATCATGAGTACACATACAAAAAAATTGGCACATTAAATTTAGGCTAAGAAGCAAATTCTCTGCGTAATTTAATTTTTTAATAAAATAATAAACATGATTGAATAACTTTATTGTCTACTAAAGTCATAGTAGCATAATTGAAGCATAAATAGTTTATTTTTTGGGTTGATTTCCTTATTGTTTTGGAACCTTGATTCCATTAGCTGCAACAACACATAGGGCCACTTATGCATCTCGCATTGTTGTTGTGGCTGAATACTCGAAGACAAGCCTGACTGCAAGTGTCTTTTGCGCATTTGGCAAAAATGATACGTTCATCACATTGTTGTGCATCTCCTTGTTGCAATGTACCTGAAAAAAGAAAAATACAATATTAGAAACATACTAATTAATTAGAATATTACGTTAATCCAATAGAGGATGAAGGTGAAATATGTATACCAAAAATCAAGACAAGCAATACGAGCATGGGGATAAAATATTGGAACTTCATCATTATGTTTATTTAATAACAAGTATATTGAATCACACTGTTAATAAACTCTTAGCCCTACTATGATGATGGATGGTACGTACCACAAAACACTAATTTATATTAAGGTTCACTTATCAGTTTCTTAACAATTAATTAATAAATTAATTTTTTTTATCTTTTCCATTCTTATGTGATTTAGCGTGTTCAATGTATTCGATGTATTCAACATGAATTTTGAAATAAGAGATTGAATTCAACATAATTCAATTTTAATTTATTCTTTCAAAATAAATTTAGAAAGTTGTTGAAGAAAACCTACTTTGTGTGTGTCTAGTCAATGGAGGAAGAAGAAATTCTAGCCTTTCCAATAAGAACTAATAAGTTGAAGACTTTCTAACTAACTATCTACGTGACCCACTTTTTTATCAGGTTTTAATATTGTTGATGTCATATATGGTATACCGCCAAGCATGAGCAACGAACTCGTAGGCCGTCCAACCGGCATGGTGGGTCTCGCCTCTGACATATATCCAGTAGCCCGATACCTTGACTACCTCCCAATTGTGGAAGATCATCGGTACCACATCCAGAAAATATATGCCCGTGCTTCATAAGGACTTTTGTGAATGATAATTATGTGTATCTTGTCACACATTGAAAACAAGCATTGTGAGTTTATTTTCTTTATAAAAGTCTTTTCTAAAACATAGGTTTAATATAATTTTCACTTTAAAAACAACAAAGAAGTTTAGTCTACAATGTTAAACCGGTGTTGGTTCTTTGCAGACTAGACATTTTTGCAATTCTTGAAGGGAAAATTATTTTAACATATGTTTAAAAGACTTTGGTCGTGCACAATGAATCATTAGATTATGCAAGTAGTTTTGATTTTGAAGACTGCATGGAGTAGCAAATGCAATGTGGAGCTTATATGCAGTTTTTGAATTAATCATCATTAGATTGTGCACTTAATCGAGCTTATGTTGTTTTTCTTTTTTCTTTGTTCCGGTGTAAGGTTGAGGCTCAGACCAACAAAAAAGTTTAAAGATGATTAATTCAACCAGGTTTTGTAGGATCAATTAAGTGTAAATAAATTGTGGACTCAAGGATCCAGCCAAGCTTTCATCTGAAAATCAAATAGCTAGAACTAGTGTTGACACTTTGAGACGCCAATTGATAGTAATTTTTATCTGTGAATGTGTTACTAATTTTTACCTGTGAATGTGTTGGACACAGACATGAAGCCTCTTCAAAAACTCTATTTATAAGCAAGTGTAGTTCTCCATTCCTCCCAATTCAAGTTATATGTAAATGATTTTGACAAGCTGGTGGCAAATTCTTCGCATGGAAGTTTATTCTATCAAAAACTTCTACGTGAGACATAGTATATCAGAAATTCTCAATATTTACTACTCTTAGAATGCCATTATGTACTCCACGGCAAAAGTGCTGCGAGTTTCCAGGAGCGAAAGGTAAACCTAGGTTTCTAGGTTTTGCACCATCGGGGGGCGGCGATCTCGATCTCATCTACTGGCAAGGCGCCCCGACGCAGCACCAAGAAGGAGGTCGACGTTCTTGCTACTGCTTCAGAGTAGCAGTGGTTGGCTGGAAGAGCTGAAGTCGGGATTGGGTTTGTTTTTTTACGAATCTGATCGGCGGCGGTTGTTGGTACCGATTGTGTGGTTGGGGCTATTGCTGGCTTGCAGTGGCGGGAGCTGTTGAGTTCGGCATTATTTGATCTAAGGTTGTTGATCGGGTCTTGGTTCTGGTCATCTCACTGGGCTGAAGACGATGGAGGTACTCCGATGGGAGCAATACCGGCCGCTGGAGGCAGAGAAGGTAGAGGGGAGGAGATGGCAGGCGTCTCCTTTGTGGCTCTGGGTTTGGGTTTGAGTTCGGGTACGGGCTTTCAGGCCTAGGTCTAGGCCTAGGCCTAAGGCTGTTTTTTTGTTGGCTCTTTGGGCTTGAGTAGTTTAGTCATTTTGTCTTCATAAATGAATCGAGATAGGTCTTTGACGTCGCTTCAGGGTCTATTTTGGTAGCGTCGCTGGTTAGTTGTTTTTAAACTTATTCTTAAGGTTGTATTGCTTTAGGTGAAGCTAGGTTTTGTTACTTAGATTTGCCTTTCATGGCTCGCTTTTGACGTAGCCAGGCCTCTCCTAGTGAGTCATGCTGGTAATGTAATCTTTCTATCACATTAATGGACTATGACGCCCCAATTAAAAAAAAAAGTTATATGTAAATGTAATTTCATTTTAGATTTGATTTTGAAAGAGCTACCATGTAAGATGTTTGAAATACTATTACTATATGGTTTAGAGGCTAGCAATCAAGTTTTCTTTTAAAATTTTAAAAGTTTACAAACATAAAGCAACGGCCAGAAAGACGAATTTAGTAGGTACAACTCAAAATGTACAACAAACAATAATGTGCAAGTGTGAGCGCAATCTGTTTGAAGGGTTGAAGTCAATAGTGTGGTTTTCTTGATCTTAATATTTTATGTTGTGTAAGTATAAAGATGTTGGCAATCCTCTATAGAACAAAACACAGCTTATATGATACACCAAGCTCAATCAAGTGAAGTATGAAGTTAATTGAAGATCAAGCTGAAGAACCAACATTATCTCTTAGTAATCAGGTAAAACATACATATGCATTTCATGATTTTTCATAGAGGATATCAGCTATGTCTGTTGTCCTAGTTATTCTGGGTATCTTATAAAACCATTATGAGTCTTATTGCTTGGTCTCTTTATCTATGCTTTAGCTGCAAATCATTCACATGTGTTTGAAATTCGTATTTCAAACTCAAATTATCGGCAAAGCTAGTTGGAGCCAAAGTTAGTCTTAGTTGTTGTGATTTATATCCAACCCGTGACCTAATAGATATGATTCTCATAGACTCAAGCTAAGTTTGTGATACGCAAACCAATATATCAGCTAGTCCTTGCTTTATCTTAGAGAAAAAGATATTTTGTTAAACCATGGTGTTATTATACTTTTGGAAAAAGCTTTCAAAGTCTTTTATCTCTTGTTTTTAAATCAAACATTGTTAGGAAAATATTTTGTCTTGTTTGCTTGTTTTATGAGAGTTCTATATGTTTTCTCATATGTTGAGTTTGGCCAAAAACAAAAGTCCAAAAACTTTCCTTTCTGCATTGGTTGGTGTGTCTGTTATCCTACAACACACACTCATCAGCTTATATAAGGAGATCAATACATCACTGATTCCTTAGTTGTTCAAAATGTAGAGTCTTGCATTTTGTTTTGTTGGGTCTGAGTTTCTTTGCATGTCCTTATTTGCTTCGAGTCTTCTTTGTGATTAAATCTCAAAGCCGGGCACAAAAACTCTTTTGTTAAACCCATGTCATTAGCATTTGCATTTGCATACCAAGAGATGTGTTAGTAATGTAAGCAACCCCGGAAGTGTTCACAATTGAATCAGCCGAGAAGTAGCTGAATTCAAGATTGAAGCTTCTGATATGTGCGTGAGAAAACACTTAGAACAAGAGAGACAAGAGAGCTGAGTATTTAGACTAGGCGAGTTTAGACAAGGTAGTAACGATGTTAGCTATCCCTTCAGGAGTTGTAACGTTGTGAGAAGTGTTTAGCGTTCTTTATGAACCGGCTTCGAGATGGCTGAGTTCAGAATTCTTTCACATGTAAACACTTAGGGAGACAAGATAGAGAGAACGTTATGTAGACTAGGCGAGTCTAGAACAGGATAGCAACTAGGTTGGCTGATCCCAAGTTCTGAGGTCTTGTAAAAGTGTTCTATTACATGGTGGAAAAGTTTGTCCCTCAAGAGTAAAGGGCATCTAGTTTTTCTCTCTCGTTGCATAGTTTCTGCGAGTAAAAAATATTTTGGTGTTGATCATTTATTACTGCAGCTTTATTATTTTTCAGTCATTGTTTTCTGCTATACATGATATCATCAATTACTACTATTTCTGATAGTAAAATTGAACGAAAAGTTTCCGGGGCATATTCACCCTCCCCCCAGGCACAAGGCCTCCACACTTCTCGAAAGTGGAAGGGAAACTGGGAATAATTGAAAGCCAGACATAATTTTTTCATAAACTATCTGCAAAGAATGTTTGTGTTTAGTTAATCATCAGCAGCAATATATGTTGCCTCAGTGGATTACAAGTTATAGGCAACAATTCTTATCTAGGACTTCTGTGATGCAGCATAGTTAATTTTTTTCAGATTTTACAGACTTAAGGTATTGTTTAGCTGTTAATGTCTTAGTGAGATCCAATCAAGATCTTCATTGTTCATGGAATAGATTTTGATGTTTGAATAGATGGCTGGAGTAACTATTGTGGGAAAACCTTGAACATGTAGCAACTAGCAAGTCATATTCAAGTCTCTGATAGCAAATAACATTGTGGGACGATTCAGATTGGTCACAAGTTGAACTGAGGGTACTTAGCAGGTTTACAAGATTGAAACAATTTGTTGGAAATCATAGTGCTCGACTAAAGCATTGAGGTTGTGTGTCATCCGAGGTGTAGAAGCAGAACAATGTCATTGTTTTTTGCATCTATGTAAGTACCTCTGAGGAATAGCTAGCGCAACAGAGTGAGACGGTAATGTGATTGTTTATTTAGTGTGCAGTAGGGCTGGGCGCGGGTCGGGTCGAGCCTAAAATTCTCAAAACCCGACCCTCTCGGTCTGAGTCGAGTCGGGCTTTTTCCAAATTGAACACCGGTCCGAGCCCGATCCCCACGGGCCGAACTGGGATTTCGGGCCCAAAAATAGTGACACACTCAATACCTTCACAGACTGCACTGCTTCACAATTCACACTTCCCCATTGCTCTGTCCAAACTCCAAAGCCCGAATGGAACCACCACCATTACTCCTCACACTCCTCCCTCTTTGCCTCCTCCCCACCACCACCCTCTCCGCCACAACCACCACTACTCCCTCCCTCCCCCTAACTCCAACCCCAGCAACTCCTTCCTCCTCAACCTCCTGAAGCTCTCTAGACCCCAAACAAGTATGAGCACTCCTCCGCTCCTTCTCCACCGTCTCCTCCCTCCGCCACCTCACCGTGTCTGGCTCGCCCGCCTCCAGAACCTCCCCGAACCTCTCCAGCATTCATACACGCCTCCGCTTGAAAAACTAAAACACAATCAAAAACCTCAATTCAAAACAAAAAGTGAAACTACGAACCCTAGAGGTTGATATTAAGAGAAAGGCTGAGAGGAATTGAAAGGGTAGGGCTCGATCGGTTATTGGGAGAGTCTGAGAGAGAAATTGAAACCCGAACAGAGAGAAGCTCCGAACGACTCGGTCCTTAGTCTCCTAGCTCAGCTCCGTCTCCGAACATGCCCGATCTGAAGCCCTATAGGAGCTCCGCCTCATCACCAAGCACGACGCCGACTCCGACACCGGCGCCATTCACTACCTCGCCGAGACTCACTTCGGTTCCTCCCCCGACTTCTCAAAAGGCTCAACCGGAGGGCGAGACGGAGACGGACGGGCATGGAGGACTGGAGGAGGCGCGGCGAAGCTAGAGCCAGAGCCAGAGCCGGAGCCGGAGCCGGAGTCTAGGACTGGGACGAGGCGGAGTTGGTGGCGATTGATAGAATGGCGGAGTGGACCCTATGGAGGCCAGGACAGGACGAGGTCTTGCCGTCTTGGAGAGTTGGAGGAGGCGAGGAGGAGTGGAGGTTGAACAGATTAAGGGCTGCGGAGAGCTCGATGCTTTTAGGTTTAGAATTCTGTTATATATATATATATATATATATATATTAAAAATTCGGGCCGGATCGGGCTTTCGGTTCTAAAAAAATTCAAGCCCGAGTTCGGACTGACATGCACAATATCAGGCTGGTCCTTCCTCGGACGGGTTTTTAAAATTTCAAAACTCAGCCCGTGTCGGGTTTTTTTTGCCGAGCCACGCCGAGCTTTCGGTCTTTCGGGTCTAAACGTCCGGCCATAGTGTGCAGCATAGAATATATTAAAACATTTTTATAAAGATGTATTTGAAGGACTATAAATATTGTAGGAAGCATATATGTTTCATGTACACGCCAACACACCTTAGAACTCGGAAGAGCAAAATCCCCTGAGCCAATAGATAGAAGAAACAAGCATGAGCGGGAGCGGCGGCGGCAGAGGCAGAGCTCCACCGACGGCGAGCACGAGCGTGACGACCACCATCACCCTTGAGAATCCGGATGCGTCGTCGTCGTCATCATCGTCAGCATCGACATCTTCGCCGTTGGTTCTGCGGCTGAATCGAAAGAAGAAGCAAGTCACCTGGAAGGAGGGAACCGTGGACAACGAGTTTATGCAGAAGAAGAGCTCCAAGAAGTGCTGCATCTTCCACAAAGATAAGCCCTCTGACGAAGACGACACCGACGATGAAGACGATCACCAACACCACCACCACCACGATCACCCTTCATCTTCTTGAAGCGCTTTTCGATATGTGATTGTAATGCCCAATTTTTATGTGATTTGCTTCATGTAATGTTGGTTTTTTTCATTAAATGCTCTGGGTCGGATGCTGTTCATGTTTGATGTCAATTCAACATTGCAGTTTTATCCGTAATACATTTGGTTAGATTTACAGAATCCAGTGGCCTCTGCAATAGCGGTGGTGTGATCAATTCGGCTCCATCATCTTCTTCTCGGATTGAAATACAAATTCAGGTTCTTCCTCTATGTTAAAATTCTTGAATCAATTTTGCAATGTAATAGTGCTTGCGAAAGTAGTTTATCCTGTATCACTGTATGTGTAAATTCAATTTGGAACAGAAATATAGTGCTTGTGAAATTGATTCTGTAATTTCTTTCTTCCATCTTTCTGTGGATAATTCTAAATCCTTTTGCATAGAACTTTTATTTGAGAATGCGTGTAGCCCAGAACTGACTTCTGGACAACAACAAAATAGTGTTAACAACCACCTTATAATGTTCAAGAAATTGTAGCTAGACCCACCTTGCTCATAGAAACTTGTATGTTCACCTTCACATCTTTGTATCTCTCCTCTCTCAAACTCACCCGCCGATTCTAAAACAGTCTCCATACTTCAGTAACATGCCTTGCATCACTAAAGTTCAAATGAGGCTAGTTAGCGGGTTCATATAGCAGGAACAAAGTCCCCAATTACGGCATTGAGGTTGTGTACCATTGAAAGGGCAGAGAAAGCAGCACAATGCCAGTGATTTTACATCAACTTCTGAGGAATATTCAGACCAAAAAAAAAACTTCCGAGGAATAGCTAGTGCTACAGAGTAAGATAGAGCTCAGAGCTACTGTTTGTCAAAGGTGCAGCAGAGTATGTATTTTGGTCACTTGTTTAGGATGTTTGAATTTCTTTGGAAGTCGTTTGCCTCTTGCAAATTCAGTTTTGTTTAGCTTACTAAATAGACTATAATACTTCTAAAGTCATTGTTGAAGATAGCTGAAGTCATTCCTTGCATAATTTAGATGAGCACTTGGGACTTGTCTCGTGCAGCATTTTTTCAATTCCTGGTATTCACCAACTCCTAGTCTTCTTAACAGCTTTACTGAATCACACGCACAACAAAATGTCAAAATCAGTAGAGATGAAGAGATACAAGAAACAGAATAGTTTTCAGACATTTTCCAGTGCTCTTAGTCTGGCACTTTCATTAGGTCCAACAATATCACCTTTTCTAAATCTTATATATTGAGAGTGAAAGTGCTGAGGCCTAGATGCTAAATACTTTTATGATTTAGACTTTGGTGGATTGCTGTATATATAAGAGCCACACAAGGGCTTCTTTAACACAGCCAGATTTATACAAGTTTTAAGATGAGCAAAGGTAAATACTTTTCTCAATGAAAGTAAATGTTGAAAATTTTTAACTCCATTAGCATAGAACTCACTTCTCGACCATGAAGAAAAGTAAACTTACAATCAGATCCTAGAAACCTCATCTATCAATGACTGCACGTAGGACCTAGATAATTGTGAAGGATGTCTCTTTTCTTATGATGAGTTCGACAAGTTCATTCAAGAAATTGTAGGTAGATCCACCCTTACTCATAGAAACTTGTACTTCCTCCTTCATATCCTTGGCCCTCACCCTGATTTCCTCCCCATCACTTTCTGCCAGAAGTTTCCTGACAGCTCTCTCGATCTCTCCTCTCTCAAACTCATCCCCCAATTCTAAACCTAGTCTCCAAACTTGGCTAACATGCCTTGCATGCACTTTCTGATCACTAAAACACGGTTTGCAAATCATCGGAACCCCTTCAGATATGCTTTCCAGTGTTGAATTCCAGCCACAATGGGTCCAAAAGGCGCCCACGGCGCCATGAGCCAAAACTTCCCTTTGGGGTGCCCATTTCACTATGAAACCTCTTTCTCCTACAGCTTCTCTGAACTCTCGAGGCAGTAGCTCTATCCAATCTGACCCGGTAATGGAGCCAGGTCTAATCACCCACAAGAAAGGTTGCTTGCTGTTAGCTAATCCCCATGCCATTTCCGCTAGTTCTTTCTCACCAATGCATGCTACACTCCCCAAACTGACATAGATTACTGACTGGTGAGATTGCTTGTCAAGCCACTCAATGCAACTTGTGTCCTCTTCAAGTAACCTACTAGAGCCAGCTGCTGTGACTTTTTGAAGAGGGCCTATGCAGAATATCGGTACTCGGCACTGCTGTTGAATCCGTTCTAGTGATGACTCGTCAAGGCAGACTGTGGTATTACAAATGATGGCCGAAGATCTCCTAACATCATGTGAGCTAACTATTACTTCCAGAAACACCTCTATTGTGTCCCAGGGGGCGATGGGTAGATCCTTGAATCTGATCGGATGAAGTTGGGGAACCGGATCCAGTGACACAGACTCTGTTATATGAAGAGTAAAATGAATATAAACTCTAGCTACCTCTAAGCTTCAGCATCTTAGTATGCATATATTTTCTAGCAATATTAGTTTCATAACTTGAAACATAAATATGACACATACCTGGGAAGGGAACGAGGCCTTTTGAATGTAGTTCTACGACAGTGCTACGAGCAAGAAAATTGGCCACACTGGTAGTACGGAGGATGATGCTTGGGATGTTCAGACGAACAGCAGCAGCTTCAGAGAAGTACATGAATTCATCGTAGATGATGCAGGTGATCTTCTTCTTTGGTTCTTGTTTCGTTACTTGAGTAGTCAAACAATGTTCGAAACTCACTTCGCAATAGGCATTGATAGCCAACAGAATAGCTAGTATATTCCCAGATGAGACTAGAGAAACAGTTAGGCCATCAGGAATGGGAATGAAGGTGAACTCAGGGTGGTTGGAAGTGCTGGGAAAGTTGAATTGGGTGTGAACGATGGTGATGGAGAATCCCTTGGAGTGAAGAAACGTACCCAACTGAAGCATTGGGGTTATGTGGCCATGGTATGGACATGGAACTAGAACCAATCTTTGATCTCTCGGATTACTAGTACTCTTTCGCATCTCCATCAGTCTGTCTCCATTGATTTTCATTGAGCTTTTAGAAGCAGAGCATTTCCATATGTACTAAGAAAGATAAGAAGCATGCCGGGATGTAAGCCATAGAACTGTCCTTTTTGCATTCAACCTGTAATGAGTGTGATTCTTATCCACTGCTTGCGAAGAATTGAAACTCATTCTTAGCCACGTAGTGCTAGCTTTTGAAGAAATATTGGCTTCTTGTGGGTTGTGGCTTGTCTTGTGAAGCATCTACTTATTAAAGGTCGGTCAATATGCATCAATATCCTTGATTGATCATAAATCATATTCCTATCCATCTTTTTTGAAAGGATACCACTGCGCGATATTGAGGTTATCTTTTAAATTTCTTTCATTGTTTATTTTGCGATATTGAGATTACCTTTGAACTTGTTTCATTCCCAAACAACTTTGTTTTTCTCGACAATCAAACGACTTTGGGTGTCCATAGTAATAAGCTGGGTGTGCGATATTGATTACTAAACTACTAAAATCCACTCCCACAAATTCCAAACAATAAAAAATATAAACTAATCAAATACAACGATGTGGCGCTAAACCAAGCTACTAAATCAGTTACAAACTGAAGCAAATCAAACTGAGCTAAGTAGAATAAAAGGAACTAACAGACAATGAAAAATGTACTCCCCGAGCAATAAGGAAGCATGAAAACGCACACCCAGCTTAATTGCTATGAGCACCCAAGTCCTGCACACGACCCTTCAGAAAGGACAACCACTCTACTACTGAAACTAATAGCTGCTGCAGCAGCATTGCACCACAAAAAACCACCCAGCAAAGGTTTCGAAATCGCAATATTGCATTAAGGTTGTTTGCTGTAGTGATTCTATTGAGACCTTTATTTGGAAATTTGGAGATCCTAATCCTAGTCAAGATGATCTAATTTGTGGTTGGACCTAAGAGGATGGGCTCTGGTCGGGACCAGTTGGGCCCTAATTTTTTCTCTTTCACGGTGTTTAGCCTATATCCCGCGGTGATGTTATTTTAGGGAAGGTCTTACTAAAAATTTCAAAATGCAATATAAACCATCGATTATCTATGAGTGCATTTGGGGGAGTTTAGATTGCGTTTGGGGGAGCTTATAAACTCTTCTGCTTATAAGTATAAGTCAGTTTTGTGTTTGGTAACACAACATGTTGGTAGCTTTTTGAAAAACTAAGGATTACTACTAGACTGAAACTCTTAGCCGATGAAACAATTTCGTCGTCTAAGAGGTTTTTTCATCGCCAACATACTTAAACGACGAAACATTCCTCGCCTAAGTTTCGTCGTCTAGAATTGGTCGTCTAAGTACTTAGACGACGAAATAATTTAAGTTTCCTCGCCTAAGTGACTACTTAGACGACGAAACAATTTCGTCTTCTAAGTTTTTTTCTGACAAAGAAATCTTCTTAGAGGACGAAAATCGTCGTCAGCATGAGCTTCACTTAGACGACGAAATAATTGTTTCCTCGCCTAAGTAACCACTAAGTCGACAAAAAAATTTCGTCGACTAAGTCAATTGGTGACGACAAAAAAGTTTTGGACGACGACCATTTTCGTCGGCTTTTTCTCACTTAGGCGACAAAAACAATAGTAATCGGCGCCTTAGTAATTCAGTAATTAATTTTTTTTTCTTTTTAATTAAACTACTTAGCCGACGAATTTGATCTTTCGTCGCCTTAGTAATAAACTTAGGCGACGAAATATAATATTCGTCTTCTAAGTAGTTTAATTTAAAAAAAAAAAAAACAAATTGAGACCAAATATAATTAATATATTAATAAATTTATTCATACAAATTAAATACTTTATATTAATAATTTGTTCATAAAAACTAAAATGCTAGGGATAAAGAAATTAGACCAACGTACAATATCGTATGGCCAGGAGCCTACTACCTACTTTTGGTTTGACTGAAACGCTAAGAAATGTTGCTCCAACTGACTAAGACAGTCTTGACCTTCTCGTGCCTCCTTCTGAAGTAGGGCGATTCGTTCATTGGCCTGTCGTGCCTCCTCTGCATGTGCGATACGATCTCTAGCCTGTCAGGCCTCCACCTCTGCTCGTGCGATACGGTCTCTAGCCTCTCGGGCCTCCTCCTCTGCCTGTCTGATATGCTCCGCATTTGAAGACCGACAGCGTCCAATGGAACTTGAGCTTTGAGATGATTGGGAGCTGACACCGAAGGTTACTCCTCCTAATCCCCGAATCTCACCGTTATTTCGCGGTCCTAGTGCGTTTACAAGCACTTGGGCCTGAGTCCGCTCGTCGAAATAGTGAATGATCTGATCTTCTGGAACGTCTGGGTGCTCCTGCATCACAATAATCATCACTTTATCGATATGTTCTCTGATCTTTCGCTACATTTGAAAATGAAGTGCATTAACATCATTAATCACATAAGAACAGTGTCAGATAATGAATTTAAACATAATAGAAAACTTACTATATTTTCTGCCGCTTCCGGGTGCTCAGGAGGGTACACCATCTCATAATTCTTCACCAACGCCAATGGTTCACCTTTTTCCTTCAACTCGAGCACCCTATAGATGAAAGGCTTTGAACCGGACCGATGGTGCAACGTCTTCTTCCCCCGGTTGATTGTGTTGGCAGCCGATCGTCTCTGTAGAAGTATAATTAAATTTTGGACAAATAATTAGCATTCAAAAAAAAAAACAAAAATTAAGAATGTTTACGTTTGAAAGCACATACTAATATGAGAAATTGTATACCTAGAACTCATCGCTCTCGAAGTGTTGAACCAGCCAAGACTATTCCTCCTTCCTATTTTTGAACTCTTTTGGGATTTGGTCAGGGTGCTGAATCTTAAGCATGTTGAGCTTGCTCTTGAACTCTGTGAAGATCTTGACAGCAGGCTTGTCAATCCACTTAACCATGTTCTCAGCACCCAAAGGGAGGTTATAAACAAGCTGTTACAAGAGCAAAAATTAAATTAATGTAGAAACTAACCTAAATATAGAAAAATAAAATATTACGAAATTAAGTTGTTTTCTCCTTACTTTGAGTTCATCGATAAGTTTCTGCTTATCCTCCTCCTCCAGTTCCGACCAAGTAGGAGCAGTCATGGGAATGGTGTCCCGAACAATATGGCCGATATCATGAGTCAGCCAACTGTTATGTGTACTGGTGTGTGGTCCGTGCAAGAAGTCATCATCCATAATGATATTCACCTTATGTCCGTGTTGCACAAAGTACTGATAGGCTTAAAGGCCTTTTACCAACCCTCGTTTGCGTTTAGGGGGAGGTGCTGCCGAAATAATAACAGTTTTATTATGGACTAATAACACGTTTATAACTAAATAACTTAATTAAAAGTGTTCTGTTTTCTTTACCTCCATCAGGCCGAGGACGAGGTGTGCACCGACAACTTATCTCTTCACCATCGTTGTCTTCGGCTTGAGGTGCGGTTTGTGGTGATGGAGAGGTTGAACTGTCTTCCACCAGCAACAGGAGAGGGATAGGCGCTGCTGATCCACTCCCAGTCGCGGCCGTGGTTGGCTGCGACGAACTCCCTTCTGATAGATTTAGCCTCAGAATGCGCTCCAACGCCTCCTGTTTCCGCTTCAGCTTCCCATGAGTGGGCGGCAAATTTTTTCTATCAAAGAACACAAATTTATATCACAAATCAAAAGAGTCTCCAAGTATGGTCAACATTACAATACTAGCTAGCAAGGAATTAGATTAATCCATTAGAAAAAAAAAAAAAAACAAGAAATAGAAATGAAAAATGGAGGTGACATGTATATATTTGATAATTGATCTTGTGATGATTGTTGCATTAATCCGGGTCTTCCTAAGTGTTAATTTATCTTACTCATTTTGCCATGAAGGAATTTGATATCAATAACAAGCTATAAATTAAATTAGACATGGTAAGTCTATGGATGTACTACTCTTAAGTTTTAAGTATTATCAATAAGCTGCTTTGTCTTTTGACATAATAAATATGTAATTTATTATTGATCAGTGCTGCAGTTCTTCAATTTTTAGACCAAATTGCATGTTATGCCAAGCATTACTAATTAAAGGACCTCGAGATTGAATGGGAGCTTAAGGAATTGAGATTGAAAGCCAAGCAGTCCTAAGTTTTGCTTTACAGGCACAATTTTGATAACGAACTATACACGCATATATGAAGCTGCTGTCATATAAATTCAATTAACATGTAGAATCCAGTAAACACCGTTTACTGCTGTAATGTAATCTACATCTACAGCAGAATGCTAGCACTCTTGATTTCCACAGCGTATTAATAGTAGAAGGCTTATATTTTAGAAGCAATATGTCCGCGGAGGTATAATGGGGTGTAGCATTATGGTAGAGACATAAAAGCTGGGATTAATACATTCAATTTTAACGTTCAATTCAATGTTTATATGGTGACTTAGTTCAGACCATCCGAACAATATATATTGGACAAATAATATTGTAGGATCAGGACAAAAAAAATGATGATTTCTACAAAAAGTACTAGAGTCAAATATTAAGCAATAAAAATAATAAGTAACAACAACAAAACTTATGCTTGAAGAGAGGAAAGTTACTAACTTTTCTGCACAATATAGCTGCCCTTCAAATCCGAGTGCAGCACTAGATACAAGCGGCTGCAAGAATAAACAAAGGACCAATTATACTTGACAATTTTTTTATCTCTCCAGGTATCCATAACAAGCACACCTTGAATTATACATTTATGTAAATATACTAGGCACAATTGAGCATCTATTTCAAAAAAGCAAATTCAAACACTTTACAATAATAGCGAAAACAGGTGCTTCACAAAGACAATGGTCAATTAAGCAAGTAAAATTTTGGATTTCATCGACTAACAGAATATCGCAACTGTTAGTGCGTTCCTCCATTTTTTTTACTTCATAAAATTTAGGTAATACAGCAGAGGACTTCCAGGAGTGAACTAGCTAGCTACCTGGCTTATTATAACTTGGAACATTAAATAGTTCATCTATGTAAATGATAAAGAGCTGATAGCTTTAATCAACCTTTTTTTTTTCCTCATCAGCTTTATCAAGTAAATTGTAGTCCTTAGATTGTTTTTTTTCCCTCCCATTAATATCTAAATAATCAGCATGCAAACATACATATATATAGCCAATTCAATTCTATGTCCAAAAAGAAAAAAAGGCCAATTGATTTCTGGGCATTCTATGATCAGATTAAAGCATGCATGTCTTCGGTTAGTGTAAGATATGCATGTGCAGTTACAAAGGGAAAATCACAATAGCGAAAATCACACTAATAGCGAAAATCACAACCTTCACAAAGGGCTTTCGGATTTGAACTTGTTAGAATCGATCGATGGCGGTGACTAGGTCCGCGGTGGAGGAAGATTGTGCCGGTGACGACAGCGGGGGCAGGCGACTGAGACGGGGAACTGTTCTGAGAAGGGGGGCACATAGGGGCAGGGCAGAGACGGAGGCTGCGGCAGGGACCGAGGCGGGGGCCTGAGGCGGAGGCTAGGAGACGGCCGGAGGCCTGCGGCGACGACTGAGAGAGAGAATGGAGGGAGAGCTCGACTAAATGAGGGGGCCACGAGGCGGAGGCGAAAGCGGAGGCTGGGCAGGGACCGAGGCGGAAGCCGGGGAGTGGGCCACGAGGCGGCATTGCGGTGGTGACTGAAACGGGGAGCCAGAGACGGTGGTTGAGGCGGAAGAGGGAGGAAGAAATTTGATAATGAGATTGGGAATGCAGAATTAGGGATTGCAGATCGATACATATTAGATATTCTTAGTGACTAAGTTGTGAATCTAGACGACGCACTTAAGTTTGGTCGACTAAGGCTTAGTTTGGGACAGCTTTTGAGACTGCTTTTGAGACTGTTTTAACTTTTGGGATTAATGTATAGTGTTTGGTAAAGTCCCTAAAAGCTGCTTTTGGCCAAAATAGATTTCCCCAAAAGCTGAAATCAAAAAGCTAGGAAATAGAGCTTTGGAAAGCAGCTTTTGAAGAAATGGTGGTGCTAAGAAATATGATTGCACAAAGTCTAATGAATGCAATATAGTTGCAATATTAATAGACTCTAATATATTTTGTGTAATAGTTCCATTTGATTATGGTGGAAAATACTTTGTCTAATATTTTAGATGAATTTTGTTTAATATTTAAGAATTCTTCGTAAATCTTTTATTTGGTCCAAACAACTGGTCATACATTGCAAAAAATTATACCAAAATAATTACACAAAACCATAGTCTATAATTTAGAGAAGTAATATCCATTTTAATAAAACTTAAAATATTTAAGATTATTTTGATAATTTACACCCACTCAAAGTACTTTTTACTTAGAACTTACCAAACACAAAAAATTACTTTTCGTTCTCACAGTACTTTTGAACACAGTTTACCAAACACCTAAACTGCTTCCTCTCACAGCAAGTTCAAAAGCCATTTTACTCACAGCTGATTCAAAAATCATTTTACCCACAGCACAGCTGTCCCAAACTAAGCCTAAGTGATGCAACTGAACGACGAAATATATGTTTCGTCGTCTAAGTGATATAAAATTTTTAGATTTTGGCGTAAAATTTAACAGCCAAATGTATTTATTAAAGCTTTTATGACGAAGACGTATATGTAGCTGCATTTGTCGACTCAGTGCTATTTCTAATATATATATATATATATATATATATATACATATATATATATATGAATTCATACAAACAATTAAAAAACACTTTGTCATTTTAATTTAAAGTTGATCGATACGATTGAAATAGAACATACATGTACATCGTTTATTAAATAATAATAATTAAACAACTTAATTTTTAATTGTTATTAGAAGTACACACATATATATATAATAATTATACATCACGGACAATATTATTCAATTTAAAAACATAAATTAAATCATCATGATTCTCCATCATAATCGTCATCGTCCGTATCATCTGCATTTTCAATGGTATCAGTGAAGTCATCATTGGATTCCTCATCATCGTCTGATTCCTCATCATCGTCGTCATAATAAAGTCGCCATTGACTCTGTTTTGAGATGTAGATGCATTTGGGACTGTAATGAATTCATCAGAAGTGACGAAATGTAAGCGGTTGTTGTCGCGAATAGCCTCTATAATAGGGATTTGAGAAGCATAACGCTCTTGATATGGTTTATCAGTGTCGCCGTCATCTTCATCATCATGTTCTTCACCCCTTTCAATTGTAGACACACTCCATATATTCCTATGTGACATCGGGTTAACCACTTTCTAAAATCCACTGGCCTTAGGATCATCAAGATAAAATACATGTTTTGCCATGCTGGCAAGAATGAACGGCTCATTTTCATACCAACTTGTGTCTGTATTCACTGATAACATTTCGTAATCCATCTTTGTACTCCCATGAACACTTTGATTAGTATTGAACCATCTACACTTGAACAAGACAACGCTCATATTTCCATATACTAGTTCGACAACGGCGAGTAGCACTCCATAGTAGGTTAAGTCGTCACTATCTACCATGGCCCCCAATTTTGCGTTCTGCGGTTTACATCTCGTTGAAGAGTCACAAACTTGACGCCGTTAACAAAACATATCACTCGCACCCTATGGGAAATCGGCGTTCTAGCCAAATGGTGCAATTCTGGCGAGTACCAATCACTTTTCTGTTTTCGGAGATTTTCCACTTGCCACGTTGTGATAAGTTATTTAAATTGAACTGAATAGAATAATAATATTGAAATGAAGATATTGTAACATAAAAAATATTGTGACGTACCCATTTGTGAAAGTAATCAGAAAATGTTCTTTTATGCGTCTCTTTAGGCCTTCGGTCTCTACGATTTCCTTCAATAAGCTTCAAATGCTCACGCATGAAATATTATGTTTCGTCACAGTGTTGTAGTACACACTAATGAGCTTCAATTAGCTCAGCATCTGACAATCTTTCTGAACTTGGTAAATTACCAAATGGATGTACAACACTAGAAAGGACTAAAAGTTTGAACTCTGGTACTGTAGAGGCTGTTGTAAAAGATTCTGCTTCGTCACTGTTACAGAGATATAAGTTGCAGTATGTTACACATTCATGTGCAACGTACGACTCCGCTATCGATCCTTCAGAGTTACTCTTGCTTTTACATAATTGTTTGTATTGAAACAGTTGTCTGAAATTACACGTACAGTTATTAGTGAAATATATATACAAGACAATATTACAATGAACGGGGAAATACGAACAATAAATAGTACCTTTCTTGAGGATACATCCAGGTGCAATGAACTGGACCAGTAAGCAGTGTTTGATCTGGAAGATTGATCATCAGATGAATCATACTGTCAAAGAAAGCAAGGGGGAAAATCATTTCCAATTTGCACAAAATGTAGATGATGTGTTCTTTGAGAATGAGAACATCTGACTTCTTCAGCTCTTTAGCGCATAACTTCTAAAAGAACCTACACAACGCTATTATAGGTTCCATCACATCTGGATGCAAATAGGGTCGGATGACCACTGAAATAAAACGTTGCAGCAATACATGATAGTCCTGACTCTTCAATTTGTTAAACGTATTAAGTTCCAAGTTAATACACCGAGATATATTTCCTGCATACCCATGAGGATACTTTACTCCTTTAAACCATATGAAAACCTGTTTCTTGAAAGCCGGTTTAACTTTGTAAGGTGCAACAGGTATGAAAGTCCCTGACGCCGTCTTCACTAGCCATAAGTGTTCTCGTATTCCCTTCAACTGCAAATCCTCACGTGCTTTTACAGTGTCCTTACTCTTTCCTTTAATATCAAGAATTGTTCCCACAATGTTGTCACTTACATTATTTTCTATGTGCATGATATCTAGAGTGTGCCTAAGAATCAATTTCGGCCAGTAAGGCAAACCATAGAATGTACTCTTGTGTGTAAAATACTTGTACTCGTCAGGGCGTTCTGAAACTGGTATTGTGGTATCACCGCTCAACACGTCGAAATCAAAAGAGTTCAGCTTCTCCAAAATTTCATCACCATTCCAGGGACGGGGTTTAGGACGAAGCTCTACTGTTTTATCAAATGCTAGATCATGAAATCGCCATGGGAAGCTATCTACGGTGACCCAAGTAACACACATTGCCAACGCACCAAACATAATGGACTTCGTTCAAGCAAACATGACAAGCTTTGTAACCTTTAGTGGCCTGAGACGACAACATCCAGTAACCAGAAAAATCACTTAAGGTAAATATCAGCATTGCTCTCATCACAAATGATCTTCCACTGTATCTGTCAAAAGTAAGAGCTTCATTTCCCATAACTCTAACAGCTCATCGATCAAAGGTTGCAGATACACATTCAGACACTTTTCTGGAGACTTTGGACTGGGAATTAACTGAGACATCATACTAAATTCCTTCTTCATACACATCCAAGGAGGCAAGTTGTACGGCACAAGAATAACATGTCATGTACTATGACTCAAACTCATATTTCCATGGGGATTGAATCCATCTGAGCCAAGCCCGAGTCTTACATTTCTAACGTCTCTTGTAAAATGTGGGAATGATCTGTCAAAGGACTTACACGCCTCGCCATCTACAGGGTGTCTGAGAGTATCATCATCTGTCATTCTCTCTCCATGCCATCTCATTTCTTTTTATGTGTATAAAGACGCTTCAATCTAGGAATTATAGGGAAATGACGAAGCACCTTCACAGGAACACTGTTTTCCTTAACTGTGCCTTGCTCCCACCTCGATGCGTGGCATATGGGACATTCATCAAGCTCGGTTTTCTCTTTGTAAAGCAAAACACAGTTATTCTTGCAGGCGTGGATTTTGTTATAACTGAGACCGAGATCGCCCAATATCTTATGTACCTTGTAATAACTATCAGGTTGATAGTTAGGAACATGAAGAGTTTCCTTACAATGCTTTAGCAGACTATCAAAAGAGTCATTTGTCCACCTATTCTTGACTTTTATCTACATCTGTGAGATAATGGTCTCTAAAACAGTGTTAGGACTACCCTCGAATAATGGAATCTGTACTTGAGTAAAGAGTCCGGATACTTATCATAATCACCACTATCAACAAAAGGAATTGTGTCATCTTCAAAAACTGCCTCTTAGAATTCCTCTTCCTCGCCTACTGGGGCAAATGTAGAAAAAGTGTCATGTAGAATGTTCATAGGGTCTTCATAAGGGTCGAAAGCACTACTAGATGGCCGGTCATGGTATCTCGCTTGGATTTCGGCAACCGTAGGTTCATAATCCACTACTTCACCGTGTTTACTCCATATTGTATAATTACGCATAATACCTCTGTTACTCAGGTGATCGTAGATTCTGACTATCGTCTTTAACTTAGTATTCATACAACTTGTGGATGCGATGCTTATATGTGCAGAGTTCGCACAATATGAAGAGAAGCGTTTTGGGGGCGCAGTGGCTTCAGAGGGGATGGGAACTCCGAAGTTAAGCTTGCTCGCCTCCTAGTAATCCCAGGATGGGTGACCTACTGGGAAGCTAGTAGGCATGCAGCTCCCGAAGCAAAACCGTGCGGGGTGATTCCCAAAGCGGACAATATCTCTACGGCGCGTGCCGGACCGTTATAAATGGTATCAGAGCCTGTCCTCGGTCGGAAGTGTGCCGACGCGGACGTCGGACCCTAAGGGGGGTGGATTGTGATGACCCGGCCTTAGGGTGGATTGTGTGGACCCAGACCTGGCCTGGCTAGAGAAGCTAGCAGGTAGGTAGGTCACAAATCCCACATCGCCCGAGAGAGTGTGGATGCGATGCTTATATGTACAGGGTTCGCACAATATGAAGAGACGCGTTTTGGGGGCGCAGTGGCTTCGGAGGGGATGGGAACTCCGAAGTTAAGTTTGCTCGCCTCGTAGCAATTCCAGGATGGGTGACCTACTGGGAAGCTAGTAGGCAGGTAGCTCCCGAAGCAAAACCGTGCGGGGTGATTCCCAAAGCGGACAATATCTCTACGGCGCGTGCCGGACCGTTACAGCGGTACTGCAACCAACTCTTGCAAAACCATGCGGGGTGATTCCCAAAGCGGACAATATCTCTACGGCGCGTGCCGGACCGTTACGGGGGTACTGCATCCAACTCTTGTTTATATCCATCACCTGTCATATTTAAGATAAACAACAAATAATCACAAATTAAACAACAAACAATTTATATGCATGCATGTTTCTTCTCTACCTTATGTCTCCGGTTAGGGCCCTAATCTCATTCAGGAGCACAAGACTTTGTTTCACAGTTTGTAAGTCTTCTGTGTTCATTTTCAGTCGTGGAAAAATTTCAACAGCATCTCCCCACAGTTCCTCAAGTGCACAAATATCTATATATCTAGTATGCACTCGAAGAACAGTATTGGGCCGGAGACCCCGTCGAAATATATACCCACGACCGCAAACGAATACACAAGACCTATACAAACTCAGAAACAAAGTCCTCTGCTCCCAAACTGTCCAAAAATATGACAATTCAAGAATCATATACTGATTCTCGAACGGAATTTCTAAGGATATAAATGCATGTACATCAGTGAATAAAAGAATTAATCATTCTTTTATTCACCGCTAATTATAAATCATACAACAATGATTTTCTTAAAATAATAACAATTATTAATTTAATTAATTAAGACATTTATATCACAAATAATTAATATATATAATTCAATAATTTCACAAAAACCAACAATTAATTAATTAAGTATTTATGTATATATTTCTAAGGATCAACAAAAGGATTAATATATATACTAAACGATCACCTCATCACAATATGATGATTTTGTATATAACCACACAAAAAATGGATATATTTCAATGGAAAAAATGGAAATGGAAATTAAAATATTTTTGTTAAAAAAGATGAAGAAAGAGATTATAACAAGTTAAAATTCGATGGGTAGTAGTGGAGAAGGCTTAGGAAGACCCGTTTTGAAGGTTTTTACATCAAAAAATGAAAATCGGTGGAAAAATTTTCAGAATTTTTCTCTTCTTCCTGATCTAGAAAACCAGTTCAGCTTATATAGCCTGGAAATACTTAGACGACGAAACTTGTTATTTTCCTCGCCTAAGAAAATAACTAAGACGACGACAATAAAATTTTCCTCACCTAAGAAAGCACTAAGACGACGAAACTTATATTTCGTCGTCTATTATAATACCCAAACGACGATTAATTAAATCATCGGCAAATTAATTTTCTTAAACGACGAAAAAAAAAAATTCGTCTCATAGTGCTCTCTTAGGCGAGGAAATATATTTTCTCGTCGTCTTAGTTATTTTCTTAGGCGAGGAAAATTATGTTCGTCGTCTAAGAAATTACCTTTGTCGACAACACACTATTTCATCGTCATATTCTTCTCTTAGACGACGAAAAACAGTTTTCGTCGTCTAAGAGAAGACTTAAACTACGAAACATTGTTCTTAGACGACGACTACTTTTTTCGTCGTCTAACAGTTCTTAGGCGACGAAATATTTAATGTTTTGTCGTCTAAGGTGTTTTTTCTTGTAGTAGATCACTTTCAATAGAAAAAAAGAAGCTGCTTTCACCCACCTTATGCTTACAAGTATAAGTCAGTTTTTACTTAAAAGCTCAATTGCACCAAACTCACCCTTATAAGCTCATCTGCTTATAAGTATAAGTCAGTTTTGTGTTTGGTAACACAACATGTCAGTAGTTTTTTGAAAAAATAAGGGTAATTTTCAATAGAAAAAGAGAAGCTGCTCTCACACACCTTATACTCATAAGTATAAGTCAATTTTTACTTAAAAGCTCAGCTGCACCAAACCCACCCATAATATCTATATTACGTCCGAGTAATAGCCCTTCATAGTTCATAATGCCCTTTCACTCAGTTGAATCGCCATATATATATATATCACCCAATTATATTTCAAAGAACTAGAAAATAAAAAATAATATCATGTATGTACGTAATATTGTAATGCAATCCATTATGAATACATAAGAAAATTCTAAATATATATTAAATTACTCAAAATTTGTAGTTGAGTACGTCATGGCTGCATCGAACCCTAACAGGTTAACAGGGATTAATATCGATTCAAATTAACCCCCCCCCCCCCCCCCCCCCCCTAGAATTAACAACTTGGTATATCCGATCAAAAATCCTTGAAGATATACTGTGTCGATTTCCTCGATCTGGATGTAGAAGCTGTACTGCTGCGACGTACCTTGTGCTAAAACTTTGATCTCTTTGCTGTGTCTTTGTACTACTATCCAAATAAGCAGCTCGGCGCTAGAAGCGTCCAAAGTTCAAACCGATCGATAGAGAAACATGCATGTTGTTTATTTTGGCATGTCTCATGTCATTCATGCATGTGCGCCATCAGTATGACACATTCGACATGCATGGTCTTATTACATTGGCTCTCAGAGTCTCAGCTGATTGGTATTGGATCATTATCTATTTGAAGAAAAAAGTCAATCTTATCGTAAACATCATTAATCTATTTTTTTAATTATATATCTCTTTGCTTTTCAGGGGGAAATTAACCCGGCAGAAAAGCTTATTTTGAATTGCAAATAAGCTTAGGTATTGTAGGTAGCGAGGATGTAAAGCAAGGAAGAGACCAAATTAAGAGTGTCATTTGTTGGAAAAATGGGTTAAAAACCATTTTTGAAACCAAATTTAATTGGATTAATTAAAGTGTGTTACACTTATAGTTAATGAGAATTGAACTTGGATTTGTATTCTTCTAATGAAGACTACAATATTATGTGTTCATATGACAAATTTGGTTTTGGGATGAATGAAAAATTGTCATCCAAAGTTGGCTATTGAAAAAGGGAAATGGTAAGAGTCAAGTGACTCTTCAGTTGCTACTAGAAAATTTTTGATATTCTAGTAACATATGATGTAATGTGTATTATGAATATTGAGTGAGATGTTCATGACCATTGAGTTCCCTATATTGATGATTGATTTTAATAGCCTTGGCCATTCCTCACACTATAAAAAGGGCCTCCTATTCCATAGTTTAAAACACCAATCCCGAGACCAACACACCAACACAACATCGAGAGTATTCAATTTTCTGCTCTTGTGCTCTTGTTTTATTCTGGTGATAGATGGAAGGTACTAGCAGTTCGTAGGTTTTCTTGTAGCAGTGCAGCCACAAGAACTCGAAAGGTCATTGTATCCTGGGAGACGAACGCCAAAAAGGCCTTTTGCACCGATAGAGGCGGCGTAATTGTCTTAAGGAAAGTGTGTGATACACACGACTCGACTTCAATTAATTCGATTTTCCTTATCATTTTAATATCCGTCGGTAGCCGTTGGCATTCTTTATTTATAATTATTATTTTAATTATAAATTAATTTTGGGTAATCATATTTGCAAAATCATAAACCCCTCATTTGTTTACAGCTTAAGACAGGTGGAACAGTGATATGGAAATCCTCCAAACAAACCATTTTTGAGTTTGTGGTACTAGACAAATGTGGGGAAGAAGCATAATGGTTACACCAATTACTTGAGGATATTCCAAAATAGACAAAAACTTGTGTCTGCAATTTGCATGCATTGTGACAATCAATCTGCAATCAGCAGGGCACAAGTAATGGTAAGTCTAGACACATCTTTCGAGGACATAATACTAATTGACTACTCTCTATTGGAGTTATCTTGATTGACTATGTGAAGTCAAAAGATAATATTGTGGATCCGCTAACCAAATGGTTAACTAGAGAGTTAGTTAATAAATCATCAAGAGGAATGGGACTAAAGCCCATGAATTAAAAAATCTTTACAGTGGATACCCAACCTAGCTGACTGGAGATCCCAAGATCTAGGTTCAAAGGGACAACTAAACTGTAGAGATAATGTCGGATCACTGTGGGGAGTTTTCCCAGGTCCATTCCTATGATGAAAAACAGTGATGCCCGTAAAGAATGAGGTTAAGCTAAAGCTTTTAATGATTCTTATGCGTCGGGAAATCCGAGCGGAGTAATGCGGGTTACTCTTAATTAAGAGATCACCTATGTAAGAGAGAAGTGGGGCCGCTTCTAAGGAATTGTTGGGGCACAATTCTTATCAAACTCTTACAGAACCAGGCGTGTGTCCAGGGCCAAAACGGGCACAATAGTGAGAACTGCAATGTACCAGGAAGACTCCTGTGTGAGGTATGCTATCAGTTACACAAAATAACGAATAGTTCAAGGACATCGCGTCTACTGTTTAGTTAGTAACGTAATCATACTTTCACAAGGAAAGGTTCAAAGGGTAAAACCTACCTATCCTATGCAGGTTTCGACCATAGAAATCTATCACCAATTCTATCGAGTCTTTGGTGGTCAATTTTATTCATGTGGGGAATTGTTGGAAAAATGGGTTAAAAACCATTTTTGAAACCAAATTTAATTGGATTAATTAAAGTGTGTTACACTTATAGTTAATGAGAATTGAACTTGGATTTGTATTCTTCTAATGAAGACTACAATATTATGTGTTCATATGACAAATTTGGTTTTGGGATGAATGAAAAATTGTCATCCAAAGTTGGCTATTGAAAAAGGGAAATGGTAAGAGTCAAGTGACTCTTCAGTTGCTACTAGAAAATTTTTGATATTCTAGTAACATATGATGTAATGTGTATTATGAACATTGAGTGAGATGTTCATGACCATTGAGTTCCCTATATTGATGATTGATTTTAATAGCCTTGGCCATTCCTCACACTATAAAAAGGGCCTCCTATTCCATAGTTTAAAACACCAATCCCGAGACCAACACACCAACACAACATCGAGAGTATTCAATTTTCTGCTCTTGTGCTCTTGTTTTATTCTGGTGATAGATGGAAGGTACTAGCAGTTCGTAGGTTTTCTTGTAGCAGTGCAGCCACAAGAACTCGAAAGGTCATTGTATCCTGGGAGACGAACGCCAAAAAGGCCTTTTGCACCGATAGAGGCGGCGTAATTGTCTTAAGGAAAGTGTGTGATACACACGACTCGACTTCAATTAATTCGATTTTCCTTATCATTTTAATATCCGTCGGTAGCCGTTGGCATTCTTTATTTATAATTATTATTTTAATTATAAATTAATTTTGGGTAATCATATTTGCAAAATCATAAACCCCTCATTTGTTTACATCATTACAGGCGACCCGTCCGATTTAAAATGATCGTATAGGTGAAAATGGATTGCATAATCTGAAATCATTTCAAGTTGAGAATCAGGCAGCGAAGGAGACTTCTTTGTCTACCGATTTAGAACAAATTGAATCAAGTTGCAATCTTTAACATAAATAACTAGGTACAAATTGTAGTGAATTTGGTCAGATTTTCACCCGTAGAGGCCGTTCAAAACACGACATGCAAGTACTTGTAGAATTTAGAGCTAAGTAACATGAAGTACAAGCCTTTTGTTATTAAGAAAGATTGACTAAAAATAGCAAGGGCTAATTAAGATGGATCAAATAACATCTAAGTATAATTTTCGATATTAAAATAGAAAAGTAAAATACAAATAAATACCCGAATTTTGAACTTCAATTAAATACTCATCCATAAATTATTTCAAATAAATACACGAACTATACAAAATCCTACAAAGTTTCAACTCCGTTAGACATTCCGTTAAAAAAATCGTTAACTTGTTTATGAGGGGTGTTTGACTTATTGAGTGGACCCGCCATCAAGGGTATTTTAGAGAACACAAACTTACTCCTACTCAATGTCTCTTATAACCCTAAATTTTCAGCCATTTCTCTCAATATTTAAGAATAAACAAAAATATTACATTGCAAATTGCAAAATGGAAATTAATTAAATTGTATGTAAAAAAATTTTTGTACGTAATTAATTTGTTTTGGCAACATAATAACTGAAATTGAAATACATTCAACCAACATAATCAAAAACAAATGCAATATTAACAACATCATCATCTATTTTTAACAAAGTCTTGGCAGCTCCAATTCTTATCCCAGGCAACTTATACCAATAATTTATTATGCCATGATGACCTAATTCTTTTGCCAATTCAATAATCTCACACATAGACATATTATCATTGTCACAATAGTTAAAGTGAGCAATCTCCCCATTCACACACCACTGCAGAATCTGATCGAGGCGACGACTTTTTGTCGTCGCCTCCGCCAAAAAGTCGTCGCTTCGACACCGAGGAGACAAACCGGTCGTCGCTTCGAGTCGTCGCTTCGAGTCGTCGCTTCGTTTTCGTCGTTTCGCCTTCAAGGCGACCAATTTCGATAAAAAATCGTCGCTTGGATATCTCACGCGACGACTTATAAATTTGTCGCCACAAGAGAGCGACCAATTTTGAATCGTCTCCTCAGAGTCGAGGCGACAAACTTTGACTCGTCGCTAACAGGTCGAGGAGACGAAGTTTCAGTCGTCGCGGACGACTTGAGGAGACGATCGGGCGACAAAGTTTAGATCGTCTCCTCACATTTCAGGCGACAAAGTTTGCCGCGTCGTTTCCAATTTGATGGGACGACATTTGGTTCAAAAGTAGTCGCCTCATGTTGATCTAAGCGACGACATATGAGCAATATTCGTCGCTTAAATATTTGTTATAGAGATAGAATAACAGAATTTCCCTCTTTTTTTGATTTTCAATATGAAGGGAGCGACGTATTTTGTAGAATATTCGTCGCATCAACATAATCTAAGCGACGAACAATGAGCAATGTTCGTCGCTTCAAAGTTTGTTACAGAGCCAGAATCACAGCATTCTGGCATTCTGCTGTCCTGCATTGCATTCATCCTGCATTCAAATCACAATGTCCAACCAACATTTCATTCCAAGCACAAATCCAACATAACACAAACACTATACATACATTGACTTAATTCAAAGCTACAATGTCGTCGAAATGTTCCGAATACATATGTAAATCGTTCTATACATACACAAACTACTCTAAATCGTCGTCCGTTGCCCCTATACCTTCAGCACATGAGGATCTGGCGGCGGCGGCAGCGGCGGTGGCAGCGGCAGTGGCGGCGGTATTCGGGTTGGTCGAGAAGCCGAGGGCAGCCTCCATCCGTGCCATACGTTGCAGCATCTCTTCTTTTTCGATTCTGTTTTCTTCTTGTTCGATTCTATGGCGCTCTTCGTTGATTCTGACACGTTCATTGGCGGCTGCCACTTCTGCCCTCAACTGCTCAACCTCTGAATCGTTGCTGGACACGCGTGCACCGCCTCTTGGTTTTGCCGGGCGTCTTAATGCACCTCCTAGCCCTGCAAATATCGTAAAACACAAAAATTTATTCAAATTAAATTCTCTTTCGTATCTAAAATAGAAATTGTTATTTTATAATTTTTTCATACCTCGGACTCTCGTCCCCGGCGTCCCGCCCAAACACTCGTCCACTACCGCTATCTGTTCTTCCACAGTAGCGGGGCCCGTCGCGTGGCTGCCGCTCTCCACATCAGCCGCTCGGCTAGCACAGAGCTCATCCATCTTCCTCTTGACCGCCGCCTGCCAAAAATACCATATTAAGTTAGTTTGTGTTTGTATAGTTATAAATTGAAAGTAAATAAAATCATAAGCTAAATACTAAGAATTCTTGCATCTAATTATATGCGAAACTCACCACTTTCTCTTGCGCATTCTGCTCTCGCGCATAAACATCGCACACTGTCTGAAGTATCGGCGCCAAACTGCCTCTCTCCTCATTCGCAACGACCCGGTAGCTGTAGGGAGTCGTGCCAGAGTGGTGGTTGACTGCACACCCCTTTTCTTTTGCTTTGTTCCGGTTCGCTGTGTTCCGAGCACACATCTTCTGCAAAAATATGCACGATCTATTAGAATCAAACTCGATTATATGAAATTTAAAAATCTTTAATTACTTTCCGTTAACTTATAATCGTCGTCCTCAAAGTGAACTTTGAGGTACTCCCACTGCTCGGGTCGGTGGATGAACTCTGCAGGCGTCGCCTTGGACACTTCGACGTAGTGCGTGTGGCAGTCGTACTTCCAGTCCTTGTATATCTTGGCAGCGGTCTCGTCGATGTATCTCCACATGCCTATCTCGGTGGCAGGGAGGTCGTAGAACATCTAGTAAAAAACATCCCAAAGAAATCATTAGAAATAACATATTTCCATATACTTAACTGAAAGATATCGAATTTCAAATTATTATGAACTTTTGTTTTACCTCCAGATACGTGGTCAGCGCGTCTCGGTGCTCCTCAGCCAACTCAGCATATGAAGGCGCAAGCATGGGCACTCTGCTCCGGATGGCGCTCCCGATGTCTCGGGACATCAAAGTCCTCCACTTCAACAAAGCTGGACCCCTGTGCCGTTCCGAGTAGTCAACCTTCAGAGGTTTCCCGCCGTTCAGCGACACCAAATATAGGGTCTTCGTACCGGTGATGATGCCAGGCTTGTCCGGGTTCCGTCCATTCACCTTCTCACCCGTTGCCATATTAACAAGCTCTGCCATATCAACCAAACCAAATTAAGACTATGCATAGCTAACTAGAACTTAACCACAATAGGTAATTTGGCATAACAAAAGTGATTCAATATAACTCTGCCATATCAATCAGACACACCAGCATACTAGACAGAAAAAAAAAATTTAGGGCAGAATAGCTGCAAAACTGCAACTATATATTTTTGAATATATATACCTGCGATCGCTCAGTTATCTTCATAAAAAGTACAGTAGTTTCAGCAAAAAAACAGAAGAAAAAAAGACCTTGCATGAATGAACATGACTGTAATATGCCACATATTAAAGGCTAGTCCAAATTGCATGCATTGAGGGTTTGTATACGTTCAGGATGGTATTGTTTCAGACCTCCGTAGCAGCATTTCAAACTGTTTGCAATTCTTCCTAGTTAGTAAGATCTCGACCAGAGAGTTCAAACCAAGCATTCGTATCAAAAGAAGGTAAAGGATTGGTGAGTATATCTAACTTAATGCTATTAAGGGTTGGTGGTGAAGTTTATGGTGACTAATTAAGAAGAAGATCATGAACATTCCTAATATGATGAGACAGGAAACTATCTTCTACTCATGGTGATTTGCAACCAACTCAGTCTTTGTCCAGGAGATATGCTTGAGCTGAGGTTTCAGACACATCTTAAACATGTTTAAGTTAATCCCTTGCTTTTAATAAGTTGATTAAGATAATCATTGACACCATTTCCTCAACCAAACTAATACCACCGAAACAATATTAGTCAAATATTCATAAATAATATATAGAGCTCAACCAAACTAATACTTAGTGCTTTTAGTTTTTGTCTGGAACACGATCATGTGCTAACCATAACTGAGGCTATAGGACTTGACTATCTAACCTACCATTTGAGAACTACATGATAACAGAAAGGAGAAAGAAAAAAAGATGCAGCAAACTAATTGATATGGCAGGATGAATGCAATAAAATGATAACTAATTTTTTTTTTCTGTCTAGTATCAACAAAACCAAAGTCATGCTTGTCAGCACAAAACCAAATCATATTAACAAAACCAAAGTCATGCTTGTCAGCACAAAACCAAATCATATTAACAAAACCAGATATATTAGCAGCAGACTATTCCAATGATATAAGTCTTCCTTATGCTTTTGATAAGTTCTATAACCAAACAACTCAACTCCATGCAACACTTCATCTCTCAAATATGGAACCAGCCAATATTCAATCTCCATTAGAAAGATTCTGGTTGAAGTACCCATTTTAATCGGCAGAAGTTGCCGTTAACAACAACCAACTTAATTGCCTAAAGCAAAAATCTCCTGACATACAAAAGTATTCCTAAACTACATCACATAACTAGATCAATGGATATTTACATCTAAAGCAAAAGATCCCACTAGGAAATAAATAGCGAATTCTAAAACATAAGAAAGAAACAGGTAAAACATTGTACCACATTGGTAATCTAACATCAGAACACTTATTTCTTTAAATAATACATACTACCATCTGATCATCCACACTGACTGGTGTATTGGGAAGGAGAATAGAAATACAAGCAAAAGATCCACACTGACTAACACACACAAATACACTGTAGCTAAAATAATGGGGAGAAACAAGAAATGAAACGAAAACCAAAAATCCTAACTGAAGATGACTACCCTTTTCCCCATTATACACTAAAAATCTCACTAATTGTACTGGGAACAATCAAACACTTAAAAAAATGACTAATCTTAATTCAAACAAACTCTGAATTCTTTTCCCAATAAAAAAATTAGCATTGCAGCAGTATGCTAAGGACTTAAGCTTGTGCTGTGGAGGCCGGCGTGATGAATAAAATGATAAGGAATTGGATCAATGTACAAACTAATAAGTAAACAGCCACAAATTATATCAATAATCTTCATTACCGTATTAGAAAAACAGTTATGAATCCTCACCCGGCTCCTGAGGACCCCTCTTGGTCCTAATGTTGAGAGGACGAGCTCTTTCCTCTACCACACCGGCTGCTCCTCCAGCGGCACCGCCACTGCCATCGCTCCCCAAGTCAACGCCACCTCCACTGGCCCCCACACCCGCCGAAGGATCGGTTTCGGCCAGAGACGGGATGGGAACCATCGTCCCTGCCTCTGTCGCCGTCCTGGCCGATTTCGCCACCACTGTCGCCGTCGCCTGCGCCGCCGCAGCAGCCATTTCGGCGGCAACTTCCGCCGCCCTTCTCTCTCTTCTCGCCTCCATCTCCTTCCTCCTCTTCTGGGCACTACAACCGGGTGCCATCCTTCAATCGAAGGGTTAGGGGGTGAATGGAACGGAGGCTGTTTTTGGGTTTGGGGTTTAGGAAGCAGAAGGGGAAGGGGAAGAAGCCCTTTGGGGGGAATTAGGTTTCGGTTTAGGAATTTCGGAATTTGGGGGGAAGAAGAAGAATTTAGGATTTGAAGAATTTAGGATTTGGGGGGAAGAAGAGGACTTCGCGCTACTGAGGAATGGACTGAATATCGGTTCATTTAATCAGATACTAAGCGACAAATATAGACAAAAGTCGTCGCCTAGATTACTAACCGACGAAGAGATCAAAATTTCGTCGCTTCACATTGACATTTGCGACGACTATTAAACGTCGTCGCTTACAAAATTTGAAGCGACGAAGTTATACCTCCCTACATTACCTAGTGGGTTACAACTTCGTCGCTTCAGATAATATGAAGCGACAAAGTTTTAACCCACTAGGTAATGTAGGGAGGTATAACTTCGTCGCTTCAAATTTCATAAGCGACGACTTTTGACAAACATGGTCGCTTCAATTTTTAAAGCGACGAATATTGTTTAAAATTGGTCGCCTCATGTTGACTGAACATATTATTTATGTTTTTATGCATTTGTTTTTATTTAATTAGAATTTTGTAAATATTGTTCAAAATTACTTGATACCGTCAGCATATCATTATTATCATATTACAACATGTACTCAAAATTAGCTAGTAGTCTTCCTCTTCCTCTTCTTCTTCCTCATCGTCTTCATCTTCCTCTTCTTCTTCCTCATCGAATTCATCGCCACTGTCATCTTCCTTACCGTTTGATTCTTCATTCTGTTCGTGTACTTCTAAATCGAGTTGGAGAGTAGATGCATCGATATGGTAAAATTGTATTGAACCTAGTGTGTCCTCTTGGTAAGGCTCTGTGATTTGATTCCCTGAAGGAGGTCTGTTGTCTTCTGTTGCAAGTACTTCGACACTGTATACATTTCGATGCGACATTTCTTGCACCACCTTCCAAGTACCACCCGCCGCAGGATCGTCCAAGTAGAACACTTGTTTACTCTTCACAGCAAGACAAAATGGTGAACTCTCATAGTAACTAGTGTTACTATCCACCGATATCTGACCATGATCTACCTTGACGGTGTCAATTTCTTCGTCCTCCTGATCGTCAGTGGTGTTGTGCCATATAACTTTGAACAATACGACCGACAAATTGTCTGGATAACATACCTCAACTACATAGTCAAGATGGCCGTAGAAGTGTTGAGACAGGTTTCCAAGCTTCGTGCTTAACATCACCCCGCTATTTTGAGTCACGAGCCTTTGATCTCTATCGAACGAGACATACTTGACACCGTTCACGTAGCACGCCTTATAAATCCGAGTGAATTGCGGACCTCGAGCCAATGACCATATTGCCCTAGAAAATTAGGGTCCTGAGCATCATATATTCTCTTGGCCTGAAAAAAAGAAAGTGTCAGTTCTATACTATTCAGTTTTCGTACAAATTTTAAGAACCATATATTTAGTTTTCGTACAAATCTTAAGAACCATGGATGGAAACTCCTCCTTCGATGGCGCGGGTCGTAATCGTCACCATATTTCACCGTGTACAGCTGTAAATGAGCGTCCATGTAATATTGAGCTTCTTCTGTATCCGTCAAAATTTGTCAGTGAGCCTCCGCCGTTTGCTCCGCTGTTAACCTGATATTTCCGCTGGTATCCATAATACACGGTTGAACTAACTGAGAAACAGAACTAATATTCCATATTGGGGGATTGGGCTCTTCGTGTTCTTCCAATTGCAGATACGACTTACAGTACCTCACCGACTCCCATGATATGTACATTTCTGCAATACTCCCCTCCGGGTAACGTGTATTACTCATTGACTGTTTATAGTCACCTAATTGCCTGTAAAATGATCAATATGCTTAGTGCAAGTTATAAAGTTAGTGTAAATTTAGTTTGAACAAAAATTACAACATTTTTGGTTACTGCATATACCTTTCCGTCGGATACATCCATGTAAAATGTACTGGGCCTGTAAGCAGAACTTGTTCGGGAAGGTGAACCATGAGATGAACCATAGAGGTGAAGAAATGTGGAGGAAAAATCAACTCCAAATTGCAGAGAATGATCACAATATCATCTTTCATCTGTTGGACATCTGTCTTCTTCAACTCCCTCGCACATAATTTTCGAAACCAATTTGACAATGCTATCAATGGCTTCACGACGTTATTTGGTAAAAATCCTCGGATAACCACTGGAAGAAGACGTTGAAGCAGGACATGGCAATCATGCGTCTTCAATTCATAGAACTTTTTCTCGGATAGTTTCACCTTATTTCTCAAACTTCCCGCATAGCCAAGTGGATACCTAACACCGCGAAACCATTCTAATACTTCTTCACGGAGATGCTCTTCAACTAAAAAGGGTGTATGAGGAACCTTTCCCGTTCTCTTTTGAGCTTCCGAACACCACTGCCTTTTGCGGATTTTCCTTTTCTCCAACGCTTCACGGGCCCTTGGACCATCCTTGGTCTTCTCTTCAATTGCAAGAATGGTGGCAAGGATATTATCACCCACGTTCTTTTCAATGTGCATGACATCTAAACAGTACCTGTGTAATAACGACGACCAATAGGGAAGCATCCAAAATACGCTCTCGTGGGTCCAACATTGTCTGTTGTGGGCTGAGTAAGGGACATGAAAATCTGGATGCTGGCTAAGAGTGGCGTAATTGTGTGACCTAATTTCCTCCAAAATTTCATCCCCGTCCTTATGAGCTGGTATTTCTCTCCACTCTGGCTTCCCGTTAAATGCCAAACTGGATCGCATGGGTGAATTCTAGTCCAGCCATTTCCGATGCCCTTCATAAACAATTCTCCCACACATATGCTCTGCCGTCAGCTCATCTAGCCAAATTGGACATGCCTTGTACCCTTTCACTGTTGAGCCTGCAAGCATCCCTAAACCAGGAAAGTCACTTATCGTACACATCAGCGCTACCTTCATCATGAATACATCATTGTCCTCTCTGTCAAAAGTAGCGACTCCATTTTCCCACAAATCTTTGAGTTCGTCGATCAATGGATGAATGAGTACACTAAGGCACTTTCCTGGAGATTTGGGGCCATGAATCAACACGGCCAGCATATTATATTCCTTCCTCATACACATATTAGGGGGTAGATTGTATGGCATCACAACCACGGGCCACGTACTATGCTGGGTTGTCATTGTTCCAAATGGACTGAAACCATCAGTTGCCACTCCAAGACGCACATTTCTTCCCTTACTGTCGTCGAAACCTGGAAATGTCCTGTTAAAATGTTGCCATGATTCTCCATCAGATGGGTGCCGGAGAGTACTTTCATCTACTCGCCTCTCCTTATGCCATCGCATATGCTTTGCTGTGTGTGGGGACATAAATAGGCGTTTCAACCTTGGAGTGATAGGGAAATACCATATTATCTTTTTTGGAAGGTCATCCGTATCTGGCTTATATCTTTGAGCACCACATATTGGACAAGTCCTACGAGTTTTATTTGCAGCCCCCCTGAATAGGTAACAGTTGAACTCACAAACATGAATTTTTTCATATCCAAGGGAAATATCCTTGATGATTTTTTTAATTCTCGAATAACTCACAGGAAAATGATTGACTTTAAAAACTTATGCACCCATGTACATAATTTATCAATACTCGTATCCGACCATCCGTTTTCAACTTTAATTTCCATTGCATGTAATGTGGCACTTAATACAGTTTCTTCACTCCCTTCATACAATGGGGTTTGAGACTCTTTCAGAAGCCTTTCATACTTAGCGTAATCATCATCTACCATGTCATTGAACTGAACTTCAGCGTTTTCTTCAACGACATTATGCGGTGCATCTGCATGGTATCCAGGATAGTATGGAAATACATCTTGTATAATCTCCACAGGCGGGATCACTGAAGGACAGGCAACACTGGAAGCCTGGACTCTGTCTTGAAGCCACTGTCTCCGTTTACTGATCATTGCCGGTTGACCAGAAACTTCCCCGTGTAGGTGCCAAACTGTGTAAGTCGGATCCAAACCATGGTGCAAGCAGTGATGATAAATCTCTATCAGTCTCTTATAATAAGGACCATTTCTGCAAACTGCGCACGGACAAGGGAGAAATTCGATTCCAGCAGTGCGAGCGGAAATAAAATTGATGAAGTTAACTATGCCTGTGCTGTAATCAGGGTGTGTAAAGTGAAGATTCATCCAAGATTTGTCGGGCACATCATCCATGTTTCCTGTCATAACATAAACAAACAATATGGATAAGGTTAGCACACAACATTTATGATACAATCAAAACCTGTCCCAACACTTCTTCTCCTTATGCCTCCGGGTTGGGTCCTATCCCCTTCAGGCGAACACGAGTTTGTTGACCCTTTTCCTATTCATGTGGTTTCAGCTACAGTTTTGGGAAATTTCGGCAGCATCTCCCTACAGTTCCTCAAGTGCACAAAAATCTAAACAACCTAATTTGCACTCGAGGAACATTGTAGAGAGACAATGTCGAAACTATATCCCAAAACGTAAACTGAAACCACATGAATAGTAAAAGGATCAACAAACTCGTGTTCGCCTAAAGTGTCCAAAAATGGGACAATTCGAGAATCAACAACCCATCTCGATCAACTAGATGCGTTGTTGATTCTCAAACGGGAGTTCTAAGCTGATAAACACCACAATTATATATAATACGAAACAATAAATTTACACACGGCACCACACTCCCTCACTAAGCCACTCGCATGTTTCAGAAACCCTAACTACCACAATCCACACACAACACAAACAAATTACATCGTAAAATTCTAATTTCACTACATTTCACTCTTTCACAAAATTTCATTTTCACTATATTTGGATTTAACTAAATTTTACGGTTTCACTAAATTAAGCTGAAATTCAATTTCATTAACTTTCCCAATTTCACTAAATTTCCCCATTTCACCCAATTTCTCTAAAATTCAATTTCACTAAATATAACAATTTCACAAATTAACTAACATAATCTCAATTTCACAAAAATCAACACCAACTCCACCATATATTCAAACACCCAACACTAAAAACAACACAAAGCACGTTATAAACCAAATCCAACTCAAGAAATCAAACACTAAATTCAACCAATCAAACCAAAATATGGTGATTCCAATGAAGATGATAGATTATACTAACCTACAAAGCAATTGGAAGAGAACACCCAAGCTTCCGGACCCCAAAATTGACGAAATCAGCAGTTTTGGAGATTTTTCGCAGCTGCTACAGTGTTTTACAGAAATTTTTCGACCTTCTGTGTTCTGTCTAAGCTGAGGGCTTTATAGCAGATTTCAAAAGTTGAAGCGACGAAGATTGAACAAAATCCGTCGCTTCGTTTACTATGGTGCGACGACCTTTAAAGTTGGTCGCTTGGGTTCATATCACAGCGACGAATATTGACAAAGGTCACCAACTTCGTCGCTTACATTTCGAATCGGCGACGAATAAGCAATTTTCGTCGCTACAGTTTACAAAACTTTATTGGGAGGCGACAACAACAAATATTCGTCGCTTCAATAAGCTGGGAGCGACGACTATTGATCAAAATTCGTCGCTCCCATTTTGGGAAGCGACCAATTCAATATTGGTCGCCTGAAGGTGTTGAGGCGACGAACTTTGAGTTTCCCGTTTCAATATTGGTCGCCTCAGTCCTTGTTTCCAGTAGTGACATAGGACAGTGGTAGCATCTGACCACTTTGATAGATGCTAATTGTGAATTTATCAGGATCAACTGCAACATTGAAACCTTAATTCAGTTCTCTTTTCATTTGTGTAGTATGGAAAGTGTAGACAATACTGTTATAATATATCCCCATCAGGACATAACACAAACCCAATAGCAAAATGAACAATATCTTCCTGTAATTGTTCATAACAAAATAAATGAACAATCACAGGAAGATATAATTGAAAACTCACCCTAGCCTTTTTCATCAAAATATCCGTTTCTCAATACCCAAGCCCCATCAAATCAACAGAGTCAAGCACAGTACCTTCAGAGCCCCAAGAAATATACCCATCAACAGAAAAATCCTATAGACTGATAATGATAAAACAACGATCAAGATCCTTACCATTTGCACGCTCACTTGCATCTAGAGATACAAGGAAGTATTTCTCCCTACACTGATCCACACTTTGAAGACGTAATTTCAGAAACTGAAAACAGGTCTTCCCATTGCATGTGAGCACTAAACGTGCATTATTCAATTTATTTAGGAAAATGACTGAAAGTTTAGGATTTTAAGAGACACTGAGTGAGAAGAAGTTTGTGTTGCCTAAAATACCTTCGATAGCGGGTCCAGTCAATAAGTCAAACACCCCTCATGAAGAAGTTAACAGTTTTTTTTAAGGAAAGTCTAACAGAGTTGAAACTTTGTAGGATTTTGTATAGTTCGTGTATTTATTTAAAATAATTTATAGATGAGGTATTTAATTGAAATAAAGTTCAAAATTAAGGTATTTATTAATACTTTACCCTAATAATAAATATGGGATCGCATAATAACAGCTGATCAAGTAAACTACCCGTACGTGCATACGAATGGTGCTGGACTGAAAGTCGAGGACTTGATAGAAACATTGCTAAAAAAATATTTAGAAAATTAAAATTATCTTTTCAAATTGAGTAAACCTTTTTAACAACAAATTAATTTAGAAAAGTCAATTACTTCTCTGAATATATATTTCGATAAAAAATGAAATTAAAATAAAACAATAGGGTTTGCAATTCCCAATTCTGTATTCTCTGGAACGACTGTACTACACATTACGAGCCCCAATGTACGAGCAGAGTCTTTACTACGAGTCTACGACACCCCAACACCCTTTATAAATACACACAACTAATCCTAAACCGCCTCATCGATCATATCTCAACCCCAAAACACAGAGATTCCAATTTCCAGAGAGCTGCTATGGATCATGGTAACCATGACATGGGTTCCATGGCACCACCGCCATCCATGAACGGCACGTCGAAGACAATGCCCCGCCAGAAAATGATGATGCACATGACCTTCTTCTGGGGCACAGCCGCTGAGATCCTCTTCTCCAAATGGCCGGGCACCAACACCGGTATGTATTACGTGGCCCTACTCTTTGTCTTCGCCCTCGCTGTCCTCGTCGAGTGGCTCTCCCATTGTCGACTCATCAAGGCCGGCTCGGGATACGTAGCCGCCGGAGTGGTCCAGACCCTCTTGCACTGTCTCAGGGTCGGGTTGGGTTGGGTTATATGGTAATGTTGGCTGTCATGTCTTTTAATGCTGGTGTGTTTCTGGTTGCTGTGGCTGGGCATACTTTGGGGTTCTTCCTTTTTGGGAGTAGGGTTTTCAAGAAATCTGTGGAGGATGAAAAGGGCTCGGATCTTCCTCCAATGAGTTGTTGAATATTTATGATTGATTGATTAATGGAGTTCATTGGGAGATTTTTGTTTTTGATTTGATTTTGATATTATAGTTGTTGTTCTTAGAAATTAAATGTCATTTGATATGTATTATTCCTTTTCTGGGTACGAAGAACATACGGAAACCCTACATTTTCTGATTATAAGTTCAGTTCAGCTTTAGATGGTAGTTTGTGAATCATATTAGAGCAAGTCCAACAGATTTCCTATAATAGGGATTTTACTTAAATTTGGGGATTTTGGGCTCTAAATCTCCTCCAACAGATTCTCCATCTCATTCTCTAAAATGGGGATTTTGATGAGAGAGAATATATGCATCCCTATATTTGTAGAGAGAGAAAGAAAAATTTGCAGAATGAAAAATTAATGATCAAATCAATTTGACACAGAAAACTAAAAAGTAATCATTAATTATAGAATTTTATATGGATTTTTATTTAAAATAAATAAATTTATTATTATAGAATAACTTAAAAATAATCATTAATTACAATTTACAATAAATGTTGAATATTTATTATTGTGTTATAAATGTCAGAATCTGCAAAATAGAGAATCTGTTGGAGTTGGAGCAAAAAATTATAGAGAAAATGAGTTTTATTTTCCCATTTTAGATAAAATTTTGCTCTTATATCAAGATGATAACTGCCCCAAATGAAACCAGTACCCATATGTAATTCTGCAGTTTAGGATTCAGAAGTTCTGGATTATTGCTTAGCATGATTATTCAGAAAACAAAGAGAGGCCGAGAGGGTATACTACCATACTAGCTATGTAATCTTTGTTATGTGTGGCAGTGGGTGGGTGGACGGATGGGTTGACATTTACACGAATCTGTAAATAATCTGTAAATGTCAACCCATCCACACTAAGTATAATCCATTCAGAAATGAATACATTCATTGTTCATTGACCGACCAATATTTGGGAAACTTGTAAAATACAAATTGCCATTTATTCATCAGATATGATACCCATTTATAGACCAATTGATGATGGCCATCCTTTTCGTTTCTGATCGAGGAATTAAATAGTCACCTTTATATGAAGAGAAAATGAAGTATTTGAAACTTGAAACTGCGCGCAATGATTAATTAGAATTGGAAGTACTTTGATCTTGTTTATTGCATTTGATGTGTACATTAGGGATATTTTTTGGTCAATCGATGGTACATACATTGGGGATTTGGGGGTTTATTAACCCTACCGGGTTTAGACAAATCGAACTGCTAGCACTACTCAAAACTCTGCCTGTGGCTGCGTAGTTTTGAGAGAAAGGAAGCACTATATTACTAAATGTACGTAGTAAACTCACTATACTGGTCGGTTAATTATAACTTCTATGATATCTCAAGCCCTAGGCAAATATATGAAGTGGAAGATCAGCTTTAAGTTGCTCGAATCTAAGCTTATTCATGCTCTGTTCAACTGAAGCATAAAAAGGAATTTCACCCGAAACGCCGGAACAAAACCCTAGCTAGGCTCAGACCTTGATCACGAATAAAACCCAAATGTACTTTTCAACCCAACTAGTCGGAGTTGGAGAGGGCATAGTCAAAATACATTGGCGCCCGTACGTAGATCATCAAAATACATGTTAATATACTTGGAATATACCATCACAAAGCATAATGTTACCGGCCGGCCGGCTTTAAATTTTGGATTCCATCATTTCAACGCTTGCAGAAACATCACCGTACCCGTTTACCTTTCTTTAGGTTACTCAGTAGCCACATGATACCCATCAAAATAAAAGACAGAAAGGCCTAATGGACAGGCCCAACTTTCACCCAAGTCAAAGAGCCTTTAGCAACAACCATCTTCCAAAATCTATGTCCCGCCGGCAGAGCTCTCATGATCGACGCACTCTCGCACAGTCGCACCACCCTGCCGGAACACCAGCCCACAGCTGAGCTGCCATGGTCTCAATACATGTGTTAGTTGAGAGACAATGTCCTTGATTATTATTATCATCCTCTTTTCGAAGAAGTGCTACAATTAAGCTTTAATTATAGTCCAAATAAGGAGGAATTGAAAAATGGGTTAAATGAAGCTAATTAAGCACGCCCAACATCATCAGGTGTGGTGAAATTAGTCTCTCAAGAGAAGCACATGAAAATTTGATCATCGTATTTCCCTTCCTATTTTCTTTTAAGTTAAAAATTAAATTAAAAACTTTAAAATGAAATACCTTACTTCGATGACTTCGATAGGATGCTGTACTTGATTTTTTTTTTTTTTTTATGATAGAAATGAGATGATGAAACATATTTGTTGTAACGAATGTAAGAAAGAACACAGATTTACGTGGTTCACCAACGATGTGTTGGCTACGTCCACGGGCAGAGGAGAGTAGTTTTATTATCTTGAGGAAAAACGGAATACAGAATACAATTAGGTTTAGGACGTTTATATACTAAACCCAACAGGAAACCCTAGCCCAACATAACAGATATCGTGGGCCTCGGGAGCGTTGCCCCCGAACCCCAAAACCAGGGCGCGTCGCCCCTGGACCCCGACTCGCTGACCGGGCAGCGAGATCCCCGACTCAGTCAGCGCCACCAGACGACTAGTTCAAGGCATATACCAACACTATTCATTTCTATCTGCATGCAGTAACGTGGCAACCACAATTGGTTACAAAGTCTTAAATGAATATAATAACTAATTAATGTATTTGCAATTCCTTGATGATCGACAAGTACCGGCCATCACAATCGAAAAGATGATCAACAATAAGTACCAAAAGATAGATCATAATCCACGAAAGCTCCCTTTGCCCTGCATGAATTATTTAAGATGATTCCAGCTCCGATTAGCACGTTATATCTCTATCATATTCGACGACAAAAGGGAATATGCAAACTATTATTGCACTACGTATGCATTACATACTTTTCTTTGTTTCTTACTATGATCGAGTCTCATAAATCTTAATAGCTAGCTCCTTCTCTTCTTCTGACTTGTAAACCAAAAATTACAAGTCACACACTACAAGAAAAAAGGGTTTTGCCGACGAAAAAAAAAAAAACGGCCGACGAAACACTTTTTTCGTCGGCTATTCCCAAGAATGGCCGACGAAAATTTTTGTCGTCGGCAAAAAAAAAATTTCGTCGGCCATTCCCATAGAATGGCCGACGATTTTTTTTTTCGTCGGTAAAAATGAAAAATCGTCGGCTATACTCCTATAATGGCCGACGATTTAAAGTTTTCGTCGGCTATAAACTTTTGGAAGAATGGCCGACGAAAATTTTTTATTTCGTCGGCCATAAGTTTTTTTTAAAATAATTATTTTACGAACAATGGCCGACGAAAATTAATTATTTCGTCGGCCATACGTTTTTTTAAAATAATTATTTTACGAACAATGGCCGACGAAAATTAAGCATTTCGTCGGCCATAAGTTTTTTAAAAAATAATTATACGATTATTTTTGACAGAAAACGACAAAAGAATAGCCGACGAATACTAGGTTTGATTTCGTCGGCTATGATTAAAAAAAAAAACAAAAAAAGAGCAGTTTCCATTTTCTATCACTATCGACAAACCATTGCTTCATCTTTCAAATGCAAATGTGTCGTGAAATAAGACATGACCAAAATATTGAAATACGGCTACGGTTGAAAAATGGGAAGATTCCGACAAAATCTGTGTGCCGAATGTTGCGGTTAACTGTTTTTTACTCCCGTTTTCCTATGGGTAGCCTTACGGTCGGTAAATATTTTGTGGAAAATTTTTATACGATTAGTCGCGTCTCATCAATCTGAAACTATTCTCTATTGAAGATCAGGCCAAAAAACGTCATTTAGACGGGCCAATTTCCGTTTTAAAGCGTTTAGAGGTTTGACTCACCCGGTTGACCGTCCCGATCGAGCCTTTAACGTTGTCAGATGTAGTTGGATTTTTTTTCATACATGTATTTAATCTTAACGGTGATATCTGACGGTTGGAATAGATTTTCCAAACTTTTAGATTCAAAATCGGAACATATGTACTAATGTTCCTTAACTTGTTTACTAAGTGTTTAAGTGAATGTATAGTTTCAAATAGTTACTATACGTACACTCTTCAAATGCAAATATGTCGTCAAATAAGATATGACCGAAATAATGAAATACGTCTACGATTGAAAAATGACAAGATTCCGATAAAATCCGTGTGCCGAAATAATGAAATCAGTCAAAACCCGGTTTACTGTAGATTTGGCGTCCGGCGTCCGAATGACGATTGTGATACCATTCCGGAAAGGGAACGACGCCAGGAACAAAACTCGTAGCTTTGCCACGACGTATAGGCTTTTTCGGGCTTTCGAGTTCGTTTAGGGCCTCAAAACCGCAGTTTAGTATGTTTTCATAGAATAGCCGACGAAACATTCAAATTTCGTCGGCTATTCTCTAAGTATAGCCGACGAAACATTCATATTTCGTCGGCTATTCTCTAAGTATAGCCGACGAAACATTGTATTTCGTCGGCTAAACTCTTGATCCGCGCCTTTTTATTGTCCGCCGTTGGATGGCTCAGATCCAACGGCTGTTGATTCTCTAAGTATAGCCGACGAAACATTGTATTTCGTCGGCTATTCTCCTTCTAAATCTTTTAAATCTTCCTCCCGCCTTTTTTCTCTCATCCTCCCCCCCCCCCCTCCTCCGGCCTCCTCCTCCTCCTTCCCCTCCTCCTTCTCCTCCTCCTCCTCCTTCCTCTCCTCCTCCGGCCACCTCCTTCTCCTCCTCCTCCGGCCACCTCCTTCTCCTCCTCCTCCTCCTCCTCCTCCTCCTCCTCCTCCTTCTCCTCCTCCTCCTCCTTCCCCTCCTCCTCCTTCTCCTCCTCCTCCTCCTTCCCCTCCTCCTCCTCCTCCTCCGGCCTCCTCCTCCTCCTCCTCCTCCGATCCGGTATTTTTTTTTGCCCAAAATGCAGTTATAGCCGACGAAATTGACATTATTTCGTCGGCTATAACTTTAAAATATTAATATATTCCGATGAAATAGCCGACGAAATAGCCCAATTCGTCGGCTATACTTCAGAACAAATAGCCGACAAAACCAAATTTCGTCGGCCATACTCGAACAAATAGCCGACGAAATCATTTTCGTCGGCCATAATTCGTCGGCCAAGGTTGGAATGGCCGACGAAATTTTTTTTTTCGTCGGCCATTGGTATTACCGACGGCGTATTACCGACGACTTATGGCCGACGAAATTTTCGTCGGCAGAGGGTATAGCCGACGAAATTTTCGTCGGCAGAGGGTATAGCCGACGAAAAAATGGAATGGCCGACGAAAAAATTTTCGTCGGCTATTCGGCCGTATCTGGTAGTGACAGTCAGATTTTTCATTCAAGAAGCCAAGCTCAAGAGCCATAGGCAAAATATTTCAATAATTTTATAAAAAAATTATCAATAACTATACACTTTTGAGCTCATAAATACTAATAACTGTTGTAGGAGAAATAGATTGATAAATCTCTCTGTCTTTATTCATTGATAAGGAGGCCTTTATATAGGCATTACATCAAGTATCCCTGGCGAACAGGGATTCCCTATCTAATAGAGTATCTAGACTTCTAGTCTTATTAGGGCAAGACACACTACGGAAGTTACGGAATTAACCTTCCTTGAACACTCCCCCTTGTGTCGCGTCCTCAATGGTGCATGAGCTGTTGCCTCGTTAAAACCTTTGCCAGCAAACAAAAACCTCTTGGGCAAAAATAAAAGCATGGTCTAAGGAAAAAGAGTACAACGCACCAACTACAAGTATGTGAGACATGCATAACTAGGCTCCCCCTGAAGTCTAGATGAGAACTCCCCCTGATAGTCATTCAGTCTTTGAGTTCGGATAAGCGACACATTCCAATGCGCTTTACATGCTTCATAAATGTAGATTTGGGTAGAGACTTGGTGAACAGATCCGCTGCATTTTCTTCTGAGCTGACTTGCTTCACCTGGATATTCAAAGTCTCTTGCTGCTGCTGATTGTAGAAGAACTTAGGCGAAATGTGTTTAGTATTGTCACCCTTAATGTATCCCAACTTCATCTGCTCGATGCATGCAGCATTATCTTCAAATATGCAAGTTGGTCCCATCGTAGTAGACTCAAGTCCACTAGACTCTCGAATGTGAGATATAACTGAGCGAAGCCAAATACATTCTTTGACTGCTTCATGTAGTGCAATAATCTCAGCATGGTTCGAGGAGGTAGCAACAAGGGTTTGCTTGGTTGATCTCCAAGATATCGCCGTATTCCCAATGGTAAAAACATAACCTGTTTGAGAACGTCCTTTGTGTGGATCTGACAAATATCCAGCATCAGCAAATCCTACCATTACATCATTTGGTGTATCTGAGTAGGAGGGGGTATCGCCAAAGCCGTATCGGGACCACGACTTAGCATCCGCGGGTCCGGATAAGTTGGCGGATATGTCTGCAAGATGGCGGATGGATGAACCAAAGCCAGTCTTGGCGGATATGGCTGGCGGATGGCAATCCGAGCCATGGTTTGTGCTGTTAGATGCAAGAGATCGACTAGGTGTCGAATCCTGATGAGTGTATCGATAGTACAAGCCCATGTCAAGGGTTCCTTTAAGGTATCGGAAGATGTTCTTGATTCCAACCCAATGACGTTGTGTTGGCGCAGAGCTAAATCTAGCTAACAAGTTCACAGAGAAAGCGATGTCTGGTCTAGTACACTGAGCTAAGTATAACAAAGCTCCAATCGCACTAAGATATGGATATTCAGCTCCCAAGACCTCTTCGTCATCTTCTTTCGGACGAAAGGGATCTTTGTTGATATCCAGACTTCTAACGACCATGGGAGTGCCTGTAGGATGCATAACTTTGTCCATGTTAAATCGCCTGAGCATCTTTCGGACATATGCAGACTGGTGTATAAAAATTCCACCACTTCGGTGCTCTAGTTCTAAGCCTAGGCAAAACCGAGTCCTTCCCAGATCTTTCATCTCGAATTCGGATTTCAAATAGCTAGCGGTCTCATTGATCTCATTCAGAGTTCCAATGATGTTCATATCATCGACATAGACGGCTATAATGGCAAATCCTGAACTTGTTCTCTTTATGAACACACAAGGGCACAACTCATCATTCTTGTATCCTTTCCCAATCAAGTAATCACTTAACCGTGTGTACCACATCCTACCAGATTGTCGGAGTCCATATAGAGATCGTCTCAACCTGATAGCAAATGAACTTCGTGGTTTTTGCTCACTTGACTTGGGTAACGAAAGTCCTTCTGGCACTTTCATGTACATCTCCGTATCTAGGTCCCCATAAAGATACGCAGTTACAACATCCATAAGCTGCATATTGAGTCTCTCTGAGACTACCAAACTTATTAAGTATCGGAAGGTAATAGTATCCATGACAGGAGAATACGTCTCCTCATAATCAATTCCAGGGCGTTGAGAAAAACCTTGCGCCACGAGTCGAGCTTTATATCGCTGGACTTCGCCATTCTCATTGCGCTTTCTGACAAAGACCCATTTATGTCCAACAGGCTTCACGTTCGGCGGTGTAGGCACAACCGGTCCGAATACTTGCCTTTTCTTTAGAGAGTCTAGTTCAGCCTGGATTGCTTCTTCCCACTTCGGCCAATCCGCCCTACGTTGACATTCATCAACAGTGCGGGGTTCCATATCGTCGTCGTCAATAACTTCTTGAGCAACGGCGTAGGCGAATGCATCATCGATATACATGGAATTTCTTTCCATCAGATTGTGCATGCATAAGTAGTTTAGTGAGATTTCCTTGTTCTCCAACATCAACAGTGAGTCTGAGGCGTCCCCCAGATGATTCAGAGTTGATTCTTGGACATAGGTATAGTCGGAGACAATCTCGTGTGACGGCGTCACAGTATCAATGATGAACGGATCGCTTTGTGCCTGGACACATGCCCTCTTTCTAGGTACATTGTCTTTGGAACCGATTGGTCTCCCCCTCTTTCTAGGAGGATCCGAAGTCGACGCCGGCTCTCCACTTGGAGGTGCCGAGCCTAGGCTGCCGATGGCACCTAGGGCTGCGGGTCCGAGACCGGCGGCGCGTGCTGGCGCATGGCGAGGAATGTTAAGCCTTGCAGGTACATTCGCAGCAGGTATGGTTGATCTTGTCACTTTCGCAATATCAGTAAAGGAGTCGGGCATCGTATCCGCCACCTTTTGTAGTTCTAATATGCGTTGTATTTCAGTCTCACACTGAGACGTACGGGGATCATAATGAGACATAGTGGGAGAGAACCACGTCAATTCCTGACGTTCATTTGGGACGGATGCGGCCCCATCTCCCCCTAACGGCGGGAAGGATGTCTCATCAAAGTGACAATCTGCAAATCTTGCAGTAAACAGATCACCTGTCATAGGCTCTATATAGCGGACAATAGTTGGTGCTTCATATCCAACATAAATAGCTGATCGTCGTTGTGGACCCATCTTGGTACGCAGTGGAGGCGTGATAGGCACATATACGGCACAACCAAAAGTACGCAGATGCGAAATATCAGGCTCGTAACCAGTTACCAACTGGTACGCACTAAATGGTTGGCTATCTGTGGGTCGTAGACGAATAAGCATAGCTGCATGTAATATTGCATATCCCCATGCCGAAACTGGCAAGTTTGTGGCCATGACAAGAGACCTAGCTACAAGCTGTAGTCTCTTGATAGCGGCTTCTGCAAGACCGTTCTGAGAATGAACGTGGGGTACGGGATGTTCAACTTCAATCCCAACTGACATGCAATAGTCATCAAAACACTTTGAGGTAAACTCTCCAGCATTATCCATTCTGATGGACTTAATCGGATTGTCCGGGTGGTGAGCCCGAAGCTTAATAATTTGAGCTAGGAGTTTAGCGAATGCAGCATTCCTCGTGGACAACAACGCTACGTGTGACCAACGCGTTGATGCATCAACCAGAACCATGAAATATCTAAATGGTCCGCATTCTGGTGTTATAGGTCCACAAATATCACCTTGTATTCGTTGTAGAAACGGAATATTCTGTTTATTATCAATAGCAAAAGATGGTCTTGCTTGAAGTTTTGCTAGTGAACAAGCTTTGCAAAACGAACGATGAGCATTAGACATCGCTACAGAAGCATGAGAAGCAGGAGGGGGCCGAACCTCTCCTTGGAGCTGAGAGGCGGCTATCGACGGCACGGCCGAACCGAGGCCGAGGCGCCCTCTGTGCTTTTGTGATCGGAAAAATGGATGACCGTGGGAGCATTTCAAAATACGGATCATCAGATCACGACCCGGATGACCGAGTCTATCATGCCAAAGCTTATAAGCATCAGAATCACATAATATAGCAACATGAGATTCGTTGGCTCGAATGGTTGTGAAATACATGCCATTGCGAACTCGCTTACACTTCTCCACAATGCGAGTGCGCATAGATTGAGTGGAGGTGATCAACAGATATTCAGTTCCATCTTCAACATAAGTGCTGAGGTGATAGTTATTGTCACGCACATCCTTGAAAGCTAGCAAGGTTCTTGGCGCCTTAGGCGCATATAGGGCGTCCTCTACCCGAATCTCAGTGCCATTTGGCAGTAAGAATTGAGCAGTGCCACGACCCTTAATTACGGGTCCAGTTCCTGTCATCGTAGATAACGACGATTCTCTTGGCGTAAAATCCGAAAACAATTGCCGATTTCTCAGAATCGTGTGAGTTGTTGCACAATCCAACAAACACTCAATCTCGCCTTGATACATCTACAAAAACAATGTAAATTGAATCAATAGTCTACTTTAGACTGTGGCGAACACTTTAAAGTAAGTGTACTGAAACAATATATCATCACAAAATGAAGTGCATTAAGGCCAATAACATAGCCATGGCAACGACAAAACTTGAGAGAAAGATATAAGCCGCATTTTAATCGCCGAGTATCACCATTGATAATCATAGCCTAGGTCAGAGATTGAGACCGGACACCGTCGTAGGTGGCGTGGCCGAGCCAAGACCGAGGCCAAGGCAAAGGCCGGAGCCAAGCCAAAGCCGAAGCTGTGGTAAGGCCAAAGCGACCCAGAGGCCGAGCCGAAGCAAGGCGAGTGGTGAGAATCGGTCAGGCATTGAGGCAATGCAATGCGACGGTTGAGCTAAATCCGAAGCATGGCGAGTCCGAAGACACTTCGTTGCCGAGCCATTGATGCAGAAGTTGCATTTGTTCGATAGGCTATCGATTGTTGGTTTCAAAAAAAAAAAAAAAACCGGATTCGGTGCTGAGCCAAGCTGGCGAATGGCCATGGCGAGTGAGGCCTAGCGAGTCGCGGCCAAGCGCTTATGGGCTTTGGCGAGCGAGTCGCGGCCAAGCGCTTATGGGCTTTGGCGAGCGAGGCATGGCGGATCGCAGCCAAGTTGGCGGATCGCTGATCGCGGATCGCGGATTAGGTGGCGAATAGCCATGGCGAGCGAGTCCTGGCGGATCGCGACCAAGTTGGCGGATAGCGGATCGCGGATCGTGTATCGCGGCTCGCGGATGGCGTATCGCGCATCGCGGCTCGCGGATGGCGTATCGCGGATCTCTCCTTTTGTCTTTGTGATTTTTCGGATATGAGTTAACATCACCAGAATTTTGGTGAACTCAAAATGATTATGCCATTGAGAATTGGACGCATTGAACCAATTTTGCTTTCAGGGATGTAAAAATCTCAAATCATTCGTAGAATAAGATAGATTTTATTGATGACAACTCAAAAAAATACATCATGGTTGTTCTAAATAGAACGACTTATCGAATAAAGTCGTGATTTATTGACTATTCTGTCAAAATAACAATCAAAATCAAACTTGAACACGTATCTCATGACCTAAGTCAAATACTTATTCATAGTCTGGAGTATCATACTCCTGAGTCCTACATTTCTTGGTAGGTTGGAAGTCATCGATGGCGAAGTTCGTATCTTCCTCATCGTATACTTCTTCCTCAAAGTCTCCTACATAGTGTGCTTCTTGTTCTATGTATTGTTTGTGTTTCTTGTAAGCGGCTTGAATATCTCTGCTTGCTATGCAATCGCGTTGGAGATGATTCATAGAACCACATTTGAAGCAAGGAGCCGAAGCATTGTTCGGCGTATGGCCACCACGCCTGGGACCGGAACCAAAACTGTTCCTCCCTCTGGGAGCGGCGGCTCTGCCATCATCCTTTGTCCAAGAAAGCTGTCGGCCACGGCCGACGCCTCTTCTCCCTCCTCGTCCGCCACGTATTGCTCTTGGCGTACGTGGTGGCGGTGCTTGACGTTCATGAGGTTGATGCTTCTGCTTAAAAGCTTTACCACGGGCTTGATGAGATTCCGCAATGAATTTCGGTCCTCGAGGCCTATTATTGGTGGTAAGAATCAACTCATGGTACCTCTCCTTTCTCTGAAGCACATTCATCAAATCGCTGAAGGTTTTGATAGTGCCTTTCTCGCGGAGATCGCGGTACTGATGCGACAACATGGACGCAGATTCTGGGAACGTTGTGAAAGTCTTCTCCATCATATCATCATCGGTCTTTTCGACTCCACAAAAGCTCAAATCAGATTGCAAGTTTAGCATAGTCTGATGATATTCCTGGACGGAATCAAAATCCAGTAAGCGGATTTGCTCCCAATCAGACATGAGGTCTGGGAGTTGTGCGTCATGCACATTGTCGAAGCGGTCACTACCAGAAAAAAGGCTTTTCCCGACGAAATAAAAAAAAACGGCCGACGAAAAAAAAAATTCGTCGGCTATTCCCAAGAATGGCCGACGAAATTTTTTTTTCGTCGCCAAAAAAAAATTTCGTCGGCTATTCCCCTAGAATGGCCGACGAAATTTTTTTTTCGTCGCTAAAAAAAAATTTCGTCGGCTATTCCCCTAGAATGGCCGACGAATTTTTTTTTTCGTTGGTAAAAAAAAAAATCGTCGGCTATATTCATATTTAAGCCGACGAAAATTTTTGGAAGTATGGCCGACGAGTACTAGGTTTGATTTCGTCGGCTATGATTAAAAAAAAAAAAACAGCTTCCATTTTCTATCACTATCGACAAACCATTGCTTCGTCCTTTAAATGCAAATGTGTCGTGAAATAAGATATGACCGAAATAATGAAATACGTCAACGGTTGAAAAATGATAAGATTCTGACAAAATCTGTGTGCCGAATGTTGCGGTTAACTGTTTTTTACTTCCGTTTTCCTATGGGTAGCCTGACGGTCGGTAAATATTTTGAGGAAAATTTTTATACGATTAGTTGCGTCTCATCGATTTGAAACTATTATCTGTTGAAGGTCAGGCCAAAAAACGTCATTTAGACAGGCCAATTACCATTTCTAAGCGTTTGAAGGGTCGACTCACCCGGTTGACCGTCCCGATCGAGCCTTTAACGTTGTCAGATGTAGTTAGTTTTTTTTTCATACATGTATTTAATCTTAACGGTGATATCTGACGGTTGGAATAGATTTTCCAAACTTTTATATTCAAAATCGGAACATATGCACTAATGTTCCTTAACTTGTTTACTAAACGTTTAAGTGAATGTATCGTTTCAAATAGTTACTATACGCTGAGTCTTCAAATGAAAATATGTCGTCAAATAAGATATGACCGAAATAATGAAATACGTCTACGGTTGAAAAATGACAAGATTCCGATAAAATCTGTGTGCCGAAATAATGAAATCAGTCAAAACCCGGTTTACTGTAGATTTGGCATCCGGCGTCCGAATGATGATTGTGATACCATTCCGGAAAGGGAACGACGCCAGGAACAAAACTCGTAGCTTCGCCACGACGTGTGGGCTTTTTCGGGCTTTCGAGTTCGTTTAGGTCCTCAAAACGGCATTTTAGTATGTTTTCATAGAATAGCCGACGAAACATTGCAATTCGTCGGCTATTCTCTGAGTTTAGCCGACGAAACATTGTATTTCGTCGGCTATACTCCAAAAAAAAAAAATTTCCAAATCATAGCCGACGAAATTAATATATTTCGTCGGCTATACTCCAAAAAAAAAAAAAAAAAAAATTTCCAAAGCATAGCCGACGAAATTAATATATTTCGTCGGCTATACTCCAAAAAAAAAAAAATTTCCAAAGCATAGCCGACGAATTAATATATTTCGTCGGCTATTCTCTAAGTATAGCCGACGAAATATATTAATTTCGTCGGCTATTCTCCTTCTAAATTTTTTAAATCCTCCCGCCTTTTTCTCTAAGTATAGCCGACGAAATTAATATATTTCGTCGGCTATTCTCCTTCTAAATTTTTTAAATCCTCCCGCCTTTTTCTCTAAGTATAGCCGACGAAATATATTAATTTCGTCGGCTATTCTCCTTCTAAATTTTTTAAATCCTCCCGCCTTTTTCTCTAAGTATAGCCGACGAATCGTCGGCTATTCTCTAAGTATAGCCGACGAAATATATTAATTTCGTCGGCTATTCTCATTCTAAATCTTTTAAATCCTCCCGCCTTTTTTCTCTCCTCCTTCCCTCCCCCTCCTTCGGCCTCCTCCTCCTCCTCCGGCCTCCTCCTCCTCCTCCGGCCTCCTCCTTCCCCTCCTCCGGCCTCCTCCGGCCTCCTCCGGCCTCCTCCTTCCCCTCCTCCTCCTCCTCCTCCTCCTCCGGCATCCTCCTCCTCCGCCTCCTCCTCCTCCTCCTTCCCCTCCTCCGGCCTCCCCCTCCTCCTCCTCCTCCTCCTCCTCCTCCGGCCTCCTCCTTCTCCTCCTCCTTCTCCTCCTCCTCCGGCCTCCTCCTTCTCCTCCTCCTTCCCCTCCTCCTCCGGCCTCCTCCTTCTCCTCCTCCTTCCCCTCCTCCTTCCCCTCCTCCTCCTTCTCCTCCTCCTTCCCCTCCTCCTCCGGCCTCCTCCTTCTCCTCCTCCTTCCCCTCCTCCTCCGGCCTCCTCCTTCCCCTCCTCCTTCCCCTCCTCCTTCTCCTCCTCCTTCCCCTCCTCCTCCGGCCTCCTCCTTCCCCTCCTCCGGCCTCCGGTATTTTTTTTTGCCCAAAATGCAGTTATAGCCGACGAAATTGAAATTATTTCGTCGGCTATACTCCAAAAAAAAAAAATTTCCAAAGCATAGCCGACGAAATTAATATATTTCGTCGGCTATTCTCTAAGTATAGCCGACGAAATAGCTCAAATTTCGTCGGCTATAACTTTAAAATATTAATATATTTGACCAAGCATAGCCGACGAAATCATTTTCGTCGGCCATAATTCGTCGGCTATACTTGGAATGGCCGACGAAATTGAAAATTTCGTCGGCCATTGGTATTACCGACGGCGTATTTCCGACGACTTATAGCCGACGAAAAATTCGTCGGTAAAGGGTATAGCCGACGAAATTTTGGCATAGCCGACGAAAAAAATTTCGTCGGCTATTCTCCCATATCTGGTAGTGCCTTGAGGATATCCCATAGCTCTTTGGGATCAGTTTTCCTCAGGTATTGCTTCTTGAGCGTCGGATGGATATGGCGCCTGAGAAACATCAGGGCTTGTGCTTTCTGTTCAGGAGAAGCGTGTAAGCTTTCATCCTCAGGAGGGTTGATTGTGGCAGTAAATCTTTTACCAATGAAAGTGTTCTCAACATCTGAGACCCACCTCTTGTATTCCTTGCCTTGGACATCCAAGATGTCAAATTCTGGACGCTGAGTGTCAGCCATCTACAGAACACAAACAGGGAGACGTTAGTATGTTTGAATACTAATCAAGTTTGATTGTTCTTTTAGAACAGTGCCAAGATATATCATGGTCACATAAATCGATGCTTAACGTGACTTCAAGTCACAATCGATATCTTCCCTTTGTTTTCTTTCCAAAAAAGAATAATACGTTATGGTTCACAGTGACATCACAGTCACAAGCATAACGGTGGCCGGTAACATCACAGTTACCCCAATAAACGTTGGCACCGGGGTGACTAAATCCCCGTATGCCATCCCGAGAAGCGATGGAATCGGGATGAAGAAGCAGGGACACGGAAAGGTCCCGGAAGAAAACAAAACCCAACTATTGAAATTTTCATAAGCGGGAACGTTTATAAAAATATTTACCTCTTCAAGAGAAGCTTGATCAAACGAAACTTGACTCTTGGGGAAGCTTGTTTTCTTCGATTTTTCTTGATTTCTTCTCAACCACGAATAAGGGTTCGCGGATCGCTTGCTTGGCTTGCGAGCAATTTTGATATTCTGGCAGATGCGTGCAAAAAGTAGCACGCAAGGGAGAGCTGCTGGCGAGCGGGTTGTCTGCCTAGAGGCAGAGGAGGAGCAGTACTCGAAGGTACAGTGCGGCAGGCGAACAGCGTAGATGCTGCTGAGAAGAGGTCGACGGTGCCGAAGAGAAGAATCGGCGGCCGACGGTAGGTTAGGGTTTCGAAAAAAAAAAAAAATCCGGAATTAGGGTTTCTAGGGCTTATTAGACGGGAGGCTAGAGCAACGTGCTGATAACGTGTTGTAGGAGAAATAGATTGATAAATCTCTCTGTCTTTATTCATTGATAAGGAGGCCTTTATATAGGCATTACATCAAGTATCCCTGGCGAACAGGGATTCCCTATCTAATAGAGTATCTAGACTTCTAGTCTTATTAGGGCAAGACACACTACGGAAGTTACGGAATTAACCTTCCTTGAACCTAACCTTCCTCCCGCCTTTTTTCTCTCATCCTCCCCCCCCCCTCCTCCGGCCTCCTCCTCCTCCTTCCCCTCCTCCTTCTCCTCCTCCTCCTCCTTCCTCTCCTCCTCCTCCCCCTCCTCCGGCCACCTCCTTCTCCTCCTTCTCCTCCTCCTCCTCCTTCCCCTCCTCCTCCTTCTCCTCCTCCTCCTCCTCCTCCTCCGGCCTCCTCCTCCTCCTCCTCCTCCGATCCGGTATTTTTTTTTGCCCAAAATGCAGTTATAGCCGACGAAATTGACATTATTTCGTCGGCTATAACTTTAAAATATTAATATATTCCGATGAAATAGCCGACGAAATAGCCCAATTCGTCGGCTATACTTCAGAACAAATAGCCGACAAAACCAAATTTCGTCGGCCATACTCGAACAAATAGTCGACGAAATCATTTTCGTCGGCCATAATTCGTCGGCCAAGGTTGGAATGGCCGACGAAATTTTTTTTTTCGTCGGCCATTGGTATTACCGACGGCGTATTACCGACGACTTATGGCCGACGAAATTTTCGTCGGCAGAGGGTATAGCCGACGAAATTTTCGTCGGCAGAGGGTATAGCCGACGAAAAAATGGAATGGCCGACGAAAAAATTTTCGTCGGCTATTCGGCCGTATCTGGTAGTGACAGTCAGATTTTTCATTCAAGAAGCCAAGCTCAAGAGCCATAGGCAAAATATTTCAATAATTTTATAAAAAAATTATCAATAACTATACACTTTTGAGCTCATAAATACTAATAACAAGTTTATTTTCAAAATTACCACTAACAAGTTCTCATCTATTTAACTAACATAATCTGCTAAATGGTAATTACAAAATTGTCTTTTTACTTTTTTTTACAATATTATTGAGGGTCAGTAGCATTACGTGATTTATTACTGAATCTCAGTATGATTAACATTCAAACAGTTTACAACAGTTAGTTGAATACTAGTGATCCTCATAAATGCTCAATTTCACTGACTCTTAGTATAATTAACATTCAAATAGTTTACAACAGTTGGTGGAATACTAGTAATCGATCCTCATAAATGCGCAATGCTACTGACGCTAAAAAATGCACAATGCTTCTGACCCTAAAAAATTCGTAATGCTACTGACTCTCAGAAATGCATAATGCTACTGACTCTCAGAAATGCATAATGCTACTGACTCTCAGAAATGCGTAATGCTACTGACCCTCAGTAGTATCGTAAAAAAAGTAATTTCGTAATTTATGGATTAACAGATTCTGTTCAAGGAAGGTTAATACCGTAACTTCCGTTGTGTGTCTTGACCTAATTAGACTAGAATAGTAGTTACCTTAGTAGATAGGGAATCCCTGATTACTTGGGATACTTGATGTAATGCCTATATAAAGGCCTCCTTATCTATCAATAAAGTAACGCTTTGCATCTATATTGTTTCTCCTACAACACGTTATCAGCACGTAGTTTCTAACCCTGTGCTTGATAGCAAAAACCCTAGCTTTTTGCCGAAACAAATTTTTTTTTTCAGCAACCCTAGCTTTTCTGCCGGCAACTGCTTGTCGGCAAAGAAGGCCCTCCCCAGAAATCACTTTCTGCCGGCAACCCCTTCGTCGGAAGAAAGAAAACAATCCCAGGGCACCAGGTTCTACCGACAACTCTTTGTCGGAAAAGCTAAGAAGCCCCCAGGAACCTTTTGCCGACAACCAATTCGTCGGTACATCATATACTATTGAACTGCCGACGACATCTTTGTCGGCAGAGGCTGAAGAAGCTCAGGGCACCCAGTAATTTGCTCTGGGCACCCTCCGATGGTTCGACGGCGTTCTCTCTCATCGCCTCCCCGCCGCGATGCAATCCAGAGACGACGCCTCAGCCCGAAGCCGCTCCAATCCGGCGGCCCACCTCGATGCTTCGACGAAGCCCTAGCGCGCTCCAACCTAGTCGTCGCAGCCTCTGACGTCGCCGCCTCTGTCGACGCAGCCCAAACGACGTCGATGCCCGGATTTGCACGCCTGCACGCAGCTTAGCGCCGCCGACCCAGTCCTGCTGCCCCGATTCGTCACCGTTTCAGTCAGATCCGGATCTCCAGATCTCGACCCGGACCCTTGGGCCTGACCCGACCCGTGTCCAACCCGACCCGATTCGGCTGTTAAACGAATTCTACTGTGCAAGGGGCAAAACGGTAATTGTACTTACCTCGGTTAAAAAGTTTTTACCATAAAGGTTAAAAACAGTTACTACAGTAATTCTTTTTATTAGTTTTAATGCTCCATATATGGTGAATATGACTAACCATATGTTTTTCTTTTCCATGAAACTTATTGCACGACGCATCGCGATGTAATTGCGAGGATTATTTCGTTGCACGTACATGGAAGAGCATCTTAATTTGCACAAGGATCAGAACCGAGTCCTTCAGCGCAATTTTTAAACGCAGTTCATTTGGCGAACTAGCATGTATGATTTAATAAAAGTTCCCGTTCTTTCGCAATTTCAATTACTTGAACTTGTGTATATGTGTTGGAACTTGTGTGTTTTTCAGGACGATACAAAGGGGCCCCACCCACCCCTGCGTATCACAGTATTTATGGGGTAACTGTGATGTTACCGTCCAAAGTTGTGCTTGTGGCTGTGATGTCACTGTGAACCACAACTCTTCGTGAATATTTAATCACGATTCCGACATAATATTGTCGATGCTTGTGACGATCCTAAGGGAGTCACAAAGGGGACAAACTCATGATGTGTGACGGAAATTGTCACTGTAACATCGATATGTGACGGAAATTGTCACAACAAATTGAATTGAGTAACCAGAATCTTGGTCTCGACCATTCAATTCCTTCCCTCTTGTTCTTTTGATATAAAGAAACAATTGACCATAAAATGCGCCTAGAGAATGGCCATTGAAACAAAGAGAGAATCATGTCATTGATATGGTTCTATCGGTTCACTAATTGCAAAATTGCAATCATATGGTCAATGTACACAAGAGATACATGGAAGAAGATGAGAGTATATCCTCATGATTACGGATTTCAACAGCAAAAGATAATTTGCGATAAATATGAAGCATATGACTTCAATTTCATAGTCAAAGTGACTACAAATCCGTTGATTTTGTGCAGGCATAGACCTCACATGTGTGACTAATGCTACTTAGTCGATACACTCTTTATGGTCAAGATCTCGATATAACCGTTGGCATTTTGATGCATATATGGTTCGATTCCCTAAAAAGCTATATGTGAATGCAATGAATCGCATTACACATTTACATGGCATGTTGATTGAGTTCACCAACCTAATTGGTGATGTTAACTCGAAAAATCACAAGAGACAAAATGAGTGACTCGCGAGAAACTGCGATCCGCCAACTTGGCCGCGATCCGCCAGGCCTCGCTCGCCATGGCCATCCGCCAACTTGGCCGCGATCCGCCAGGCCTCGCTCGCCATGGCCATCCGCCAACTTGGCTGCGATTCGCCAGGCCTCGCTCGCCATGGCCACTCGCCAACTTGGCTGCGATTCGCCAGGCCTCACTCGCCATGGCCACTCGCCAGCTTGGCTGCGATTCGCCATGCCTCACTCGTCAAGAAACAAATTGACATGCTTGCGTACATAAGCGGATGCATGCGCATTGCCCGGCCTCGGCCTCGGCACTCTTGCGCCCACCAAAGCCCGCCTTGCCTAGCCTCGGTTTCGGCCTTGGCTTAGCTTGCGCGTTGCTTGGACTACAGCTCCGCCACAACCACATGCTGCCGCCCCCTCGGTCTCCGGACCTTGGCACGCACACGGCCCGCCTAGCAGCGCCCCGGCCTCGGCCTCGGCGTTGGCCTGAACACGGCCCGGCCAGCAGCCATCTCGGCCTTATAAGCCCATGCACTCACTCCGGCACGTCTTGGCTTCGGCCTCGGCATGCCTTTGGCTCTTTAGCATGGCATCGGCCTCGTCAGGTCCTTGTTTTATGCCTCGGTAAGCCTTCGCTTCGGCCTAGGCTATCCATCGGCAACTCGCATGACCTTGACTCCAACATCAAGCCTCGGCCCCAAAAGCCTTTGCTTTTGCCTCGACACGCCTTGGTTTCGGCCTTGGCATGCCTTGACATTTGCTCGGCCTCGGCCTGCCCGTGCACCACCTCGGCTTCGGCCTTGGCTAGCCTAGCACGCGCCTATGCTTGACCATGGCCCTTCCTTGCCTTGTTTCGGCTTGGCTCCCATTCTAGCTTGGCTTCGGCCTCGGATAGCTAGCTCATGGCCTCGGTCCTGGATACTTGGTTTAGACATTTATGTCTCTATAGTATCGATGTTGGCTCATTCTGGTTGTTTTCCGGCTCTATTTTTGAGCGTTAACGGATGTGTCTAGTACGCCTTTAAGCATGCCTATGTTTTATCTTGTGATACTACACGCCATGTTGCACACTCTATAGGAATTGAGTATATATTCCGGTTTATATGTCTTGGCATAAAACCCTTGTCTCTACACTCTTATGAATGTATCATAGAGACATTAAGTGTGTAGCTAATCTTCATCGAACCTTGATCACCACTTCAAGATATTGGTGCCAACGTTTATCACCTTGAAACTCATTGTGAAAATTGAATTGATTTCTTGTGTATCGCTTCTAATAAATGCGCACAACTTATGAGTCAATATTGTGAATGTATTTCACGTATACTATGATTTGGATTCTTTGAATCGGCGACTCATGTAGACTCTTCCATACATAGTCCGGAATTTTGGACATGTTTTGATGATCCATATATGCAAGAAAGCTATGGACATCGTTTCTTTTGAGCAAAGAAGCTATTGGGATCAAAGATTACCAAAAGAATTTGGTAGCGTCATGAGCAATGCTCAAGGCTCAAAGATGACATTAACGTCACCCAAGTCTTCCTCCAAGTCAATGGAAGCACCATCTATGCATTTAAACGTGCATATGATTCCCCCTTTATGATCCTTCATTAGCTATGCTCAATATATGGAAGCTTAATCTTTAGCAAAGTTTTGGAGTAACGCCCTCCTACGCTAAAGGCAATGATACATAAGATGATGGCTTTGATGCCTTCTCATAGTTCAATTTGAGATACAATGATACTATGGTGATATACCTCATGGTTAAACTCAAGCCATAACACTTAGATGTTATGAAGCACCTTCACAATGATTGAAAAGTAGCAAAAACCTAAAATTTCTGGTTTTTCAGCTCGCGGACTCGTCATTGTGAGGACCGGTTTACCTACTTTTAGGCCGGTTCTTGAGGTGAAATTTGGTCCACCGATTCCTAACATCCATGGCTACCTGCTCATAAAATTTCAGAGCCATTGGACACCTGGAAGGTGCTGAACCATTCGACACAAACGTTCACTGACCTCCGGCGACTATTCCGACCGGTTCGGTATGTTTCCGACCGGTTCCGGCAATGAGCCCGGCGGCGTTGGAATCCTAACACACGTGCCTACCTACTATTAAAATTTGGTGGCATTTGGTGTTCCGGAACATAGTGAAACGTTTCAGGAAGCATACATGCATGTTACATTTTGTAACGGAATGCATCTTGTTAACGTATAAGTGTTAACGATCAATACCCTATACCGTCCACATACTTTATGTGCCATATTGCGCTACCACAAGCGCTCAATGATGGGTTATTTGATTATGAATAACGTCTTTGAATAAGACGTCAGCTTCCACCTATAGTCCGCTATATATAAACCTTAACAGGCGATCTCGTTTATGTCACTTTTTGATGAGCCAGTCTCCCCGTCGTTAGGGGGAGAGAAGAACAAGTTTGTTCAAGTAGAACGACTTGGCATTGCCGTGGTTTGTCCCCACTGTGCCTCATCATGTTCCCAAAAGTCCCATAAATCAAAGTGACGAGATTTGATATACATGCTGCAAAGAGTAAACTATTGGTCTTTCAAGAAAAAGATCGGAATAGTACTCTTGTATCAACATGCCTGTAAGGATTGATGTCCAAATCAATGGACATATTGTCATTCATAAATGGTGACATGGTGACTCCACAAAAGTGGTAGATGGTGTCACTAGGCCGTGACTCTCACAAGAAGTGTAGAGAGGGCACTTTGTTCGATATACACTCGCCGAATGCGAGTATGGCACAACTTGATCCTTGGATCAATGACAACTCATTCGTCTCATGGATTTTCTGGATTAAGGTCATTATTGGGGGACGCCTCAATGAGAAGCCAATCCATATAGAGATCTCTACAAATGCGAATTACACTAGTGTACATGAGTACGTGGTCTATGAGTTAGATATCGAATACACTCACTTCGTTGAAGCAAATACCAACGTTGTGAATTGGCCTACACGGAAAGATATGCGATCCAGTTTATACAAAGAGATAGGTCCTTGGTCAGGTGATGCCGACACCGCAAGTGTAAACCCTATCGATAATCTTTGATTGAAAGCGTAGTGAGAAAAAGAGCCTAGACTCACCTTGAGGCGCAAGGTCTCTCACAAACGCCCTGGAATCGACTACGATGACATATGCTCTTGTAATGGAGTCATATCACACTCCACTACCTTGTCAGTTAGGTAGTTCCGAAAAACTGAACATGCAGCTTATGAATCATCTCTATTGGGACTAAGTAAAGAGATGTACATAAATATCATGAATGGATCAGTTTTCACCCAAGTCAAGTAAGCAAAAATCTCGAAGTGCGTATGCTACCAGATTAGGATGTTCTCTATATGGGTTCAAATCTTCTGGTTGGATATTGTATAACGCGGTTGAGCAACTACTTGATTGGAGATGAAATGTAATGAATCATGCCTATTTGCGTGTAAACTACGGATGAATTGTGATTGAAGTATCACTAATCCAACGTTAAGAATGAAAAGATCTTGGGAATACTTGGTCTCAAATGTGAGAACCGTTAGTGATGAACTTGTTCATCTATCGGCTTATGGCAAACTAATGGACGATAAACCAAAGCCTATATGTATCCCATGATTAGTCGATGTCTTGAGAAGACTCGTTTCGTCTATGTGACGAGAAGTCTTGGGAGATGAAACTCTCTATCTAAGTATCATGTGCGCAATCATGTACTTGTCATAATATGCTCGACTCGACATCTCATTCGCTATAAACTTATAAAGCCAAAGTGATGGCTAGACGCGCCCACGCAATGCCATGGTATATGGCGGTACTTTCTTTTAAGAGAGAAAAGTTTAGGCTCATTCGATCCCATCATGAAAGACACATCAATAGGCAATTCCAGATTCTGCCTAGTTCTGTACGTCAACTTCCCCGTGACCTACATGACAGCTCACTCATCGGAAAATGGTAAACTTAGTACCGTTGGAAAGCTCTATGTGTCTACTTTCCAGGGACACCAACCATTTGATTATAGCTATCATATTGAGTGAGTTATGGCTGTTTTAGCAAAGTAGGACGAATCTGTCCGGTAATTTGCAGATCAGTCACCTTCGACAGAGCTTTGTGATCAGCTCAGAACGAACCACGTTGTGTACTTTATACCACTGGAAAGATATGGGTGTCTAGTTTCCAGAACATTTTACGGTTCGTTCATACCTACTGTATCGAAGGAGTTATGACTATTTAAGTACACGAAGGTCATGCTGCGCGTGAATCTGATTTTCAACGCAAACTCTGGTTTTGAGTTGTTAAGCGACCTTCTTCCTTAAGACCAAGTAAAGCTAAGTGTAGCTGGTCTAATACAAGGATAATGTGGCCGTATTCAATGACTCGATCATTGGCCACACCTACTTTTGAAGCTTGTGAGGAGCGTTTGTATACGCCATTAATCTGAACTCCAAGATTGAGTTACCAATCAGGGGGAGTTATCTTGTAGACATCAGGGGGAGTCTACCTCACATGTAATCTTCAATTGTAGTTGGTGCGTTGTGCTCTTTTCCCTTCGACCAAGCTTTTTATTTTTACCCAAGAGGTTTTGTTTTGCTTGGCAAGGTTTTAGCGAGGCAACATGTTATGCACCGTGTCACATTAGGTACGCGACACAAGGGGGAGTGTTCAAGGAAGGTTAATACCGTAACTTCCGTTGTGTGTCTTGACCTAATTAGACTAGAATAGTAGTTACCTTAGTAGATAGGGAATCCCTGATTACTTGGGATACTTGATGTAATGCCTATATAAAGGCCTCCTTATCTATCAATAAAGTAACGCTTTGCATCTATATTGTTTCTCCTACAACATCTTGTTATTTATAATTATTGACTGAAAATTGTATCTATTGGTAAAAATCCCATAATTTTAATATCAAAACTAGCAGTGTATCTTTATTATTAGAAAGTCAAGCGCTCAAAAGTTTCACAAAAAAAGTGTTATATCCATTTCATTCATACTAAACAAAATTACATCAAATGATTGTTCTATAAAAAAAACACATTAAACAAAATGATAAAGAAAATAGTGATAAACAAAGTTCTATGTTTTAATTCCATTTATCAATAACACGTACATCGCACAGATACAAGGCTATTATATAATAAGTTACGTTAGATACAAAATGACGAGATCTCAATCCATGGAGAGAAAATAATTCACAAGAAGTATTCTATCGTCTATAGGTTTAGAAAAAGAGATAACTATAGGCCGATAACAATATGAAAATAATTCATATTGGTACGTGCAACGCCTATGGTCTGAATTCACTATGTGGTTCAATTGTTGTACATTTTTTCTTTCAACTTTTTAAGAACACATTGATTTTCTATATATGTGTTCCAAAACTCTCGTAATTAATTCTCCTCTCTTATGAAATAAATTTTATGCCATTATAAATGTGTACAACCGATTAGAAGCATTACTTCTCCACATGCTTATAGTAAACTTGTCACATTCACCAGTGCCTGATGATCAACGGGCATCTCTATATTATTTGCTTGAGCATGAAGCCCAGCCTGCTGCAGCTGACAAATTCAATCTTATTGTTTATTTTTCGAAAGATCATAAAAAGGATAATATTCTTGTGAATCTCGATCTATTTGTTTGTCCTAATCTATGATCTAATGGATTCCCCTACAATATCTAATTGACCGACTTCTGTCGATCTGTCATCATCTTCCTCTTTATTCCATCTTAATTACCCCCTTTCCTTATTTGCTAAGAAACAAACTCCCACAGCATCACAGTGACACCACCATAAGTGAAAATGAGAGACTAGCAGCATTGAGGTGGTGAGGAAACAATAAGCAATAGGCAAGTGTATTAGCTTTGGCCAAGTCAATACGTCCATTCGTGAGGTAGACCCATCTCATTCGTCATGTCCGGAGGTGCCGCGCCTCTCTGGTGGCGCTTTCGATTTGCCGACGTGCTTGTCCTCCTTCCACTCTTGGTGGATTCTGGAGATCGAGTTAAACAAAAACGAACAGAGCAAGAGTTAAGAGAGACGTCAGAAAAAGGAAAACAGTTTGGCACCAAGTACACAGGGTTAGATCTACAAGGTAATAATATGTACCGTCATGCATGGGGAAGGCAGTGGGGTTTTGTCGAGGTAGGTCACCCACTCGGTCGAAGTGAACCTTCAGGGCTTGTACGACCTTTGCGGGTATAAGAACAGGGGCACATCCTGCAAACCAATAATAGAGAGCCACCGTTTTAGGAGCATTCAAGATAGGATCTTTACAATTGTACCAAAGAAGGTGACCACATTATCCCGACTAGCTAAGGGTTACGCTAGCATGAAAACGACCGACTTAACCTAGTATTTCTTCAAACAGAGGAAAACATATCATTCACGACACGCGATGTAGGGTAATGATATCTACAAGGGTACCTTATTTACAAATAGTGCATCTCATATATATATATATATATATATATATATATATATATATATATATAAGTATTTAGTTTTAATCGGAATTTTATTTATTAACTTGGTATTTATTTAAAAAAATAAAAAAAGAATTAATCGGAATCCACGTAATCAAACTCACATATAACAATACAATATAAATTTGATATTCCCCTTATCTTACAAGAGTTTTTTTTTTGAATAATTTTAACTTTACTTTTTATTATAATCTAAAAGTCGTGTTACGTTATTAAATGTCTTTTATCACAGAATAAGTTGAAATAACCACCACCATGAAAATTAAGTGGTTGAACCATATAGTAGAGAGTCATGAAAGCTATGGGAAATGGCAATAATTGAACATTTCCTATAACTCCATGTTAGGTTATGAAATAGTGAACTTTGGAGGAAAAGCATTAGGGATGTTGAGTAAAGAAATGAGGAATCTAATTAACAATTCCATCGATAAAACAAATTAAACTAATTTCCTAAAGGAGCTAAACGACCTAAACCCAAGCAAGGGGGCCATAGGAGGTTAGGGAAGATTCCACTTCACACGATCACAAGCTAACAACAAGATTGGCCAGTACCCATATCAAATCTATGATTCGGGATCAAAAGGAATCTAAAAAAATATGGAACCTAATCTAGTTCCAGAGTCAAATACCAAAAGATGCAAAACACATCACACATTTAACCAAAGATACCAATCCAAATATAATCAATTATTAGATATAGGTGATATTTCACTTCAAACCCCTACCACTCCAACGACAAAAGAAAGTAAGAAGCCACTCCAAAACAATATTACATTCGGCTAAATGCCACTGAAAAAATGTAAAACCGACCCCAAAAATTTTGACAAAATTAAAGGCTACTAATTAATCAGTACCTCTTTTATTCTTGGGTGACTGTGAGGTGCTACCAATAACACAGGGCAAGAAGACGCCAGTCCCACAAGAAGGCGTGCCGACGACTCTCGAACCGGAGCCCGACCCGCCAAGGAAGACCGGCCTCATATTTGAGGGGCATTTCTGGTTGCTCAGCCACGGGTTCGCCGGCAAATTGGCAATAGGTAAAGGAGGCCTTAATCCGCCATTAACACAAGACCCTACTTCCTTTTGGTTGTAGGACTCAAATTTCTGATGAGTATGCTTGGGTTGTCCATCATTATTTATTGAGCTTTGCTTCTTTGAACCTTGCCCTTGCTTTAGCTTAATCAACAAGATAACACCAGATTAGGTAAGTAGAATGTTTGGTATAGGAAGGTAAAAGAAATTAATTACCATAACCATCAAACTTGTTCCTACCTTCGAGTCTTGGCTTTGGTCAGAAGCTACACCTTGCTTTGGATTTTCAGCTTCAGCTACTTGGGTAGTTCCACTTGGGTTTCCCTGTTTGTTCGTTTCTAACTTGTCCAACCTGCACAAAACGGCGGCGTACGACGGAGGACTTTTATGCTCCGATGCTTGGTCATTTCCTGGGGTCACCGGCGGCGATGGCTCCCGGGATGGACCTTCTGGGCTTCCACTGCTCGATCCCAACGGCGACCATATCGTCGTAGAGTCACTTTGCCAACCGATACAACCCCACAACTGCCACACAGTTAAAACAACGTTAATACAATCGAAGATTGATTAGTATATTCAGCAACGACCTCATACACCGGAAAATTCGAATCCAAATTCAACTCTCCAACATATCACTCTCTCAAAGCTTACCTCTTCATTTTTCTCGGAGCTAGTAAGACTGGTTTTGAGAGCGTGTTTGTCGTCGTCTTGAAGCATGTAGTGAGTCATCTGGCGAGTCAACTCAGCAATGTAATCGTCGTCCTCCTCAGTCGACTCGGACGACGAAACAAGCTCAGCTTCACTAGTCCTCATCGATCCTACAAACCCTTTTCCCTCTCCTTCTTCAGGAAACCTCCAGCCTTGCTTGTAATCGGAGCCGCCGGAAACCTTCATCCCCGACGAGGGAGCTTCCCGCTCGCTCAGAAAATGATGATGATCGAACAGTATCTCTCTGCCGTGCTGGAAGTTAACAACATCCATCATAACTAAAACCCTAACCGTAATACTAGTAATACGTACTTTATCGTTTGGAACCTAAAACAGATCGCACAGAAGATCGACCAGGTGGGTTTGAGAAGAGAGAGAGCTCGAGAGATATGAAGGAGCAGTAGAAGCAAGGTATTAAATATCGATGATTATGGAAATATCGATGGTTTGAAAAAAAGAAATTTCGATGGAAATTTCGAGAAAATATCGAATATCGATGGAAATTTTACCAAAAATTTATATAAAAATTGTATATTTAGATAAAAATAGACTAAAAGTAAAATATCGGAAAGATATGAGTATTAATATCGATGTTTGAAAAAAACGGAAATTTCGAGGAAATATCGAGGTTATCGAGGATATTTTAGTCCTTGAGTAGAAGTATTAGTAGTGGTGAGGATGATTATAATGAACTAATTACACATCTGGAATTGGGGTCTGGAAAGAGCCACGCTAGGTTTTTAAAGAGGAAGAGGGGGGATTGGGGGGAGCAGATCAGCTATCTCCAAATAGTCTGCGCCAAATCTGTCACGTTGCTATAACACTAACTCACAACTTTCAAGTTCTTTTTTTTTAGGGTTGAACTTTTCGTCTCCTAACATTTGAATATGACATTATTACTACTAGTGTAATAACATATGAATGGGCGAATAGTGGTGTTGGATGCTATTTAATATCTTGGTAGTACTATGTTATAGCAACGTGACAGGTTTGACACAAGCTATTTGAGAAAAGCTGATCTCCTCCCGGATGGGGGGGTGGTGGGGAGGGTGTCACATAGTAGCTGGACTCGTTGTTTGGTGCTTTCTGTCCAGAAGTGTTAGGGCTATGGTAGTTGGACCGTTTTGTCGAGCTGGCCAGCCCTCTCTTCCATTTGTTGGAAGGAAAACGGGGTACACCTAAACCACCGTTTTCCCAATCTTATAACTTAGAATTGCTGTGCTCAAAGATCACGATCATGGAAATATTTGATTGATTAATATTGAAGAAAAAAGATTCCAAGACACAAAGGATTCTCGATTCAATAATCTAGAGTACGAGCACATTTGATACCGTAAACACAAGTTAATCAAGATTTAAAATTGGTATATAGCCGGACCTAATTAATATCCGAATAGAAACATACCGTATCACTGTTATACATCAAATATAAGACATAAATTTTATCATTTTTGACAAAAGGCAACCTCTTGTTAATTCTTTTTCAATTTGAGAAATAAAATCGATTTTGAAGCGAGATAGAGAGCGTACAAAATCAGATGCAAAATCATCACAGAAAAAGCTTGGGGGCGGGGATAGGTTTAGTACGTAGTAGGGGTAGCAGCATATGAGGGGTTAATACCCTCATGTGGTATCAAAGACGGGCAGCAATGCCATTGATGATTCTACAAGCCTAACTAGAGGAATCAGAATGGGGACTCAACTATGAGACGACGTGAATGTTTCCCTGATCTACGTACAATGACTATGGAGTCCACACTACCAATGCTAGGGTTATACATTTTCAACAAAATCTTCTCGAATAAATGCTTTTGTTCTTATTTGTAATTAACAACGTGCTTCAAGATTTTTGGTTAGTTTACATATTTCGAAAAATGATAAAAATTTTAATTTTAAGACGACAAGTTTTTGATCTCACACCAACTACTAAATGCTCAAATGTAACCTTGAAAAATGGTTTTCGACCTAAAGAGTGATGAACTTATGTTATAGCTAATTTAGAAAGGAAGAGAGGTTTTTTGTAAGTTGTTTTATTTATTAACGTTGTTACAAATGGTTGGGGTGGGTGTAGCATTTCCACCTGTATGGTTGAGAGAGTTGATGGGCAGGCACGGAATCAGGATTGAAAATTGAGGGGGGCTAAATCTTCCTTAGACTCGACAAGAAAATTAATCTTAAAAATTTATCACCGAAATTTCATATCATTTTGAGAATTATTCTCCCTCGAATCTAAGCCGAGTCCTCCTATTAGAAGAAAAATTACATTGAATAAGGTTGGGAGAATGAGAGTAGGTGATCTTGAGGACCTGAGAGAAGAGAAGTGAAGTAGAGAATACTGAATACGGCACACGACCACACTTCACTAATTGCTACTTGTCGTTTATTATTAATTGGTAATAAATCAATGTTTTTTTTGTCCTTTTTGTTTAATTGAAAGGTAAGGCTGACTTAATGCTTCTTTTTGTCGTTTTTGTTTAATTGAAAGATAAGGTTGACTTAATTTTTTTTTCAAAGGTGCTACTGAACTACTCATGATATGTATATATATATACCTGCTAATTTTTTCTCTAAAAATTGAGAGGGGCTGCAGCACACCCCAGCCCCTCCCTGGGTCCGTGCCTGTTGATGGGGTTAAGTGTTGACTATACGGGGCGCACAACATTCTTTCTATTCTGAATCTTATTTTGGTTCATTGCCACAAGTAAGGCTAGGTTCAACAAAATTGCAGAGAATAAATGAGTGTTGGACTAATATAAATTTGCACTGGTGAAGTGGTGGAACTGGTAAATTAATGGATTGTTTTGTATATTAGGCAATCGGCCAACGATTTCAGCAGGTTATGGTCAGGCTGCTGGTTCTAATTATGGATACCAAGGGGCCTCGGAGGAGGTAACTGCATATACAAGAAGAAACAAAATATCAGATCAAATGGAGTTAGCTTTCTGCTTTCCATTCGTATTCACAGATCGAACATCAAACTTCAAGAGGCTGGCAACCACTGAAAATCTAAATAAAAGAGGGGTTTATGATTTTGCAAATATGATTACCAAAAAATAATTTATAATTAAAATAATAATTATAAATAAAGAATGTCAACGGTTACCGACGGATGTTAAAAAGATAAGGAAGTAGAATCTGTTGAAGTCGAGTCGTGTGTATCACACACTTTCCTTAAGACAATTACGCCGCCTCTATCGGTGCAAAAGGCCTTTTTGGCGTTTGTCTCCCAGGATACAACGACCTTTCGAGTTCTTGTGGCTGCACTGCTACAAGAACACCTACGAACTGCTAGTACCTTCCATATATCACTAGAATAAAACAAGAGCACAAGAGCAGAAAATTGAATACTCTCTATGTTGTGTTGGTGTGTTGGTCTCGGGATTGGTGTTTTAAACTATGGAATAGGAGGTCCTTTTTATAGTGTGAGGAATGGCCAAGGCTATTAAAATCAATCATCAATATAGGGAACTCAATGGTCATGAACATCTCACTCAATGTTCATAATACACATTACATCATATGTTACTAGAATATAAAAAATTTTCTAGTAGCAACTGAAGAGTCACTTGACTCTTACCATTTCCCTTTTTCAATAGCCAACTTTGGATGACAATTTTTCATTCATCCCAAAACCAAATTTGTCATATGAACACATAATATTGTAGTCTTCATTATGAAGAATACAAATCCAAGTTCAATTCTCATTAACTATAAGTGTAACACACTTTAATTAATCCATTTAAATTTGGTTTCAAAAAGGGTTTTTAACCCATTTTTCCAACAGAAAACTCATATCCAGTGCCTTCAATATGAGAACAGATTTGAGCGTAGAAAACCAAAAGTGTGACAAAAAAAAAAAAAACCAAGTGTGACCCTTCTAGCTAGCTACCGATGGAGGATAGGAATGGAACAGTGTCTCAAGTTTGCCAAACTATTAATTTTGGTGTCTCAACTTCGTAAAATATCAAATTGGTGTCTCAAGTTTCAATCTCGACCTACTTTTAGTATCTGATATGTTAACACCGTTAAATTTTCAATGGTAATTTTGTCTACTCACTGCACAAGTTCAATCCTAATCCATTTCGCTCAAATCGATCGCATATCAAAATCTCTTGAGAACCCATAAACTATTTTGATTTCCAGAAAATATAAAAAAACCTAAGCTATTTGCAAATAGTTTGCAAATTGCACAAAAATAAACAAATCCATAATAACCTATCATAGAAATAGAAGTAACAAGATTTATAGAATCCTGGTTTTAGAGATCTATACCTCAAGATAATAAGCGGGAGAACCCGACCCCAAATTTTGATAAATGATTCAAAACAATACCATAGAAATTGGTGACCCTTCGTGATCAGAACCATGACCATGCTTAAAATTTTGGTAGCCATCTTTCTGTGCTTTTCTTATGCCCTCGGCTTCAATTCCATCTTGGAGGAGAGTGAAAAATGTTTCCAGTCGTCGGTCCTTGAACCTAGAAGTCTAGGGGATCAAGTATTCATGCTCATATCTTTTTTAACCCCGCGAAAAATCACAGAAAATAAAAAATAAGAATAAAATTATCACCAATTGTTTTTCATGCTGTTGAAGCCTAGACCAAGGAAGAAAAGAAAAGAAAACAAAAATATTCCTGTAATTTTTCATGTTCATGAACCCAAACCAGACATAATAGAAAAACAAATTTTGGAGCAAATCCTCTAATATTCTTTAACTCTGACCAAAGAAGAAAGGAAAGAAAAGAGGACGGCCATCGAAACTCCGATTGGACCCCACCACTGTCTCCTCTTTGGTTTTTTTGTTCAATTGAGAATTTGTTGCTCAAGAATATCAACTAATTTAAGTTGGTAGAAAAGCTAATGTTGGCGGTCATCACCCATCATGAATATAGAAAAATTCAGATTCACCCGATTGATTTGAGTGAAATGAATGAGAATTCAGCTTATTGTAATGAGAATGAGAAGATGAAATTACCATTCCAAAGTTAACGGAGTTAACATCTCATATATTAAAGTGGGTTGGGGTTGAAACTTGAGATATCAATTTGATATTTTAGAAAATTGAGAAACTAAAGTTAATAATATGGCAAATTCGAAATATTGTTTGGACAATTTTTTTTTCCGGTTTATCTATAAAAAAAACTCTAGAGGGTGTATGACGGAGTTATGAGCCCAAATTGAATAGTCAGAGCCCACACTCAGAGTCAAAGGACAATCAAACCCAAGATCCAAACAGTGGGGCCTAAACCATTCAGATCTCCTAATTGATAAGAAATTTTCCTGGTGTAGTGGGGTGAAAATGGAGGTCTACACCATCATACTTATGCCAGCACTTCTGATCATCTCTTTTATATTTCTTCGATCTTCTTCTTTTCTACAACTTCACCACTCCTTGTACAACTCTAGTTGACTGTTTGCTGAGATGTCCCTATAATTAGCTCATTGATTAAAGGTCCACTATCTAATAATCTTCAATAACCCAAGAGATTGCGTATTCAAACTGAAACCACTTGCCTGCCCACAGAGTAGCAAATTTTTCTAGTTAAAAAACACCAACTAGCAGATCAATCAGCCAGTAAGAACATCCAGCAACTATAGTAACGAATTGATGTGAGATGTTACAGAAAATAAATTCCCCTTAAACAAAGTGCCCACCAAAACTTCAACGCATAGACCCAAATCTCGATCATAGCTATCTTAGCTTCTCCTCTATTTGATTCCCAGAGCCTATCTGCTTTGAACTTCATCACTAGCTATTTCCAGGATCAAAGACTTGGTGCCACTCTCGGATTTGATCGATGATGACTAAGGATAGGAAACTAGGGTTTGCGGTGGATTTCTCCAAGGGAAGCAAGACTGCTCTGAAATGGGGTCTTCATAATCTGAGTGACAAAGGTGACACCTTGTACATCATCCATGTCAAGCCCCAACAAGGCAGTGAGAGCCGCAGCCTTCTTTGGTCTGCCACCGGATCACGTACGTTTTGTTGTTAGTTCAAATTATTTGGTATGCATATTTCTACAGGATGGTTCTCTGGTTTCTTATGAGTTTTGGATTCTGGATTTTGTTGCAGCTCTGATTCCGTTTGCGGAATTCCGTCAAAAGGACGTTATGGAGAACTACGAGGTTGAGCTTGATCCGGAGGTCTTGGACTTGCTTGACACTGCTATTAAGCAAAACCATGTATGTATGTACATTTTTATATGCTCTGTTGTTGATGGTAATGTGAGATATCCAATACGTTATATTGTTCGGTTGAATATTTGAATCGCAATTAGAACCCACCCCCCGCATTTCTTATCATCTTTTATGAGAGCGTTCAACTTACATAACTTCAAAGAGTACTACCTTCATAAAATTGATTACCACATTAATTGTCAGCCCCTATGGGATGTTATGAGATAACAAAGTACCGTAAGATTTTCCCGATCTAAATTCTAAATTAAATAAAGTAGGTTTTTCATGAAGAAAATTTGGCTCAGCATGTTTTATTCGATTTCTTAACTCCGTAAAATTTAAGTATCTAGGCATACAAGATCAACGTACACACAAACTGGATGTATGTATGTAATCGCTAGTTAATATATATTTAGATTTATAAAAAATGTAAAAACTGACGGATTCCATGATTTACCTTATGGTATCCGTTGTGTTGTTTGATTTCTAACTTATTATCTTAAAATTATATCTCACTCAAACAAAACATATGTGACTCAAATTAATGATTGATACAAATAATTCATGTATATATGTGTATAGTTTTTTTTTTCCTTTCCTTTTTGGTCAGGAGTTCATGTACATGTTACACATTTCACAGTTTAGCACAACTGTCATGTAACGTTGTACCCAATAAAACAACCATAAACGTTATCTTTAATTCAAGGCTGTTTGAGAATTGACTGTGTTTGAGATGAATATAGGTGACGGTGGTAGCAAAGCTTTACTGGGGAGATGCAAGAGACAAACTGTGTGAAGCAGTCGAAGACTTAAAGCTCGACTGCTTGGTCCTCGGCAGCAGGGGCCTGGGCACCATCCAAAGGTACCTCAAGTTTACCTAGCCTTTTGTGAGCATACGTTAGTAAAGTGATTAACACTAATCAGGGTATATAATTTTTGTTGAATTCAGGGTGCTGCTGGGAAGTGTATCAACCCACGTTATGGCGAATGCAAGTTGCCCTGTTACCATTGTCAAGGATCAGAAAGCTTACGCTGCTGTTTAGCTCAAATTTCTGAGAGACAACCTTGCATATAATTTCTCCCCAAAAGCCAAAAAGCAAAAAAAAAAAAAAAATTGTGTGGGTGCATTCATATTAATTTCAGTTATTCGTGTGACGTTTGATATGTATCAGTGTAAACAATTCATTCTTATGGATATTTTATTGTGACAAAGATGTAACCTCTCAGCTTCATTCTGCATTATAGGGACTTTAGAACGTTGGGCAAGGAAAACATATTACTGCTTATGACTTTACCAGGAACTGCAATCTCGACACTCAAAGAGTACAATTACTATCAGTTCCTATTCAGAGCGAAGCTTCGCTTCAAAATTTATTGTGTGAAGTTCAATTTTTAGCACACTTTTCGGTCATATTTTAACATCTTCACCGTTTAGATATTAGAATTTAATGTATAGATCGTCTCTGCCAAATTTCATTCAATTTAGTGATCGTTAAGGTATTGAAACTATGTTAAATCAATGAACAAACCGAATTTGTTCAACCTGAACTGTTTGTCTAAATCAATGAACAAAAATGTGCTAAAAACTGAACTTCGCACAGTAAGTTCAAAGCGAATGTTCGCTTTGGATAGGAATTACAATTACTAGCTATATACAAATTTGCAGTAAAACCAAGGATTAAAAATCGGTATCAGTAGATATATCGGTCGGCCGAAAAAAAAATATATCAAATATATCGGGGATACTCTGTAAGAAATTTTTTTATTTAAATATTAAATTTATTCATTTTACGCATAAAACCTTAAATACATACAAATAATAGTTTGATTTAGTACTAGAAAGAGACTCTAGGTGCTTCAAATTCTTCACGCTGATCCACGAAAGTACAAAAATTTGACCAAGTATGACCCATATAGTATGAATTGTAGTGATTAACATGATAGTCATATATCTCTTTGAAACTGCCGACGTTATCCCTAAAATGGGATAGTAATGATGAATCCAACTATCTAATTGGTCATGTACTTCTCCATATTGACCATTTGACCATATTCATAAATATTATAACCAAATTGATTGTTGCCTTCATGCGATTCATTTGACATCACACTCTGTGTCTAAGCTGATAGATTTAAAACTTAAGGCAACTAAAGCAACATCTGATGGGGTATTTTGATCATCAATTGCACATCTATTCGAGAAATTGAGGTGATTACTTATTCGAGAACTCGATGCGATTACTTATTCGAGAACTTGAGGTGATTTCTTATTCGAGCAATCGAAGCGATTACTTATTCGAGAACTCGAGGTGATCACTTATTAGAGCAATGGATGCAATTACTTATTCGAGAACTCGAGACGATTACTTATTCGATAACTCGAGGTGATTACTTATTCGAGAACTCGATGTGATTATTTATTTGATAACTTGAGGCGATTACTTATTCGAGAACTTTGGCGATTACTTTTTTCTTACTTTCTTACATATTCCTCGTAGAGAATACTCTTCACCGATATTTCTCAATATTGTATGTCACTTCTCTCATCCGAATATCCTTTGAGGGGATTCCGAGGTACTCATTTTTTTTATATCCCCTCAATGTGATCACTGATTACTTATTCAATTACTCTTCCCTTAAACATTTTCGAATCTTGAGAAAAAAATTATTGAAAAATTTTACATATATTTCGTTAAAATATTAGAGATTTATCGCAAATATCTTAAATATCAGAGATAGTTTATATTATCGGAGAAATTTTGTAAATACGGTAAAACATAAGATATTTAGTCTCAAAGATATATCGGTCGGCCGAAAAAAGAAGATATCGAAGGATATAACAGATATATCGCAGCGATTTTAAACCCCAAGTAAAAGTGTAAAACTATATTAAGTCTCATTTTCTATATGTATAAGATAATTTTACTGGAAACTGGAACAAAATATATAGATCATTTTCCTAATATGATTGCATTTCAAAACAAATAAGTTTTCAAGTCAAATATTTAACTAATCTCCATAATATTTGGATTGATCGATATGAAATTCGAATCGTACTTTAAAAAAAAAAAAGTGTCACTACCTACAAGTGAAATATTCCTAAAACTTGAACTTCTTTTACTATCAACCGTAGAAAAATCTTCTTATCATAACTTGTTAACTATGGGAGTAAGTCACTGATACCAATTCTAGAATTGAAATATGACCATACATGCAGATGGAATTGTGTATAAGTGAATTTATTAAGGTTAAATTCTATGTACTTACTACCCTAAACATCAAGTCGTTGTAGTATAGTGGTAAGTATTCCCGCCTGTCACCCGGGTGACCCGGGTTCGATCCCCGGCAACGGCGATAGTTTTAGTATTATCAGTTTTTTTTTTTTATTGTATGAAATGAAACCTTTCACGTATGTTGCTTCTTCAACCCCTTTCCTTGCCTGAAAAGCCACGTTACTCAGAGAAAACACGCCACTCTTGATTCCGATTGCAAGCTTTAGAGTCACTCTTCTCCATCTTATCCTCCCTCAAACCAGAAACAAAGTTATATTTCATAAAAGCCAAACAAAAATGCTCTCTCTATGTTCATCTCCACCATCACCACCAAACCAAAGCCTGAAATGTCCGACATGTCACGCCGGACAATACCCACAACCCGAATTCACATAATGGCCCTAGACGGCATAGTCAATGTGAACTCACTTTTCTCTATTGCCCTCTTCATAGGCCTCACTTGGTTCCCTACCACCGACCTCAGCTCCATGCTACTAGGCTCCAACAAAGCCTGTGCTGCCTATACCGACGCGGCGGAGGGACTCATCTCCTTCCACGTGTACTCCTTCAGCTCCTTCCTCTTCTCCAGCCTCATTGCCTTGGCTCTCAAGCAAGCCATCAAGATCAGCGAAAGTTGTTGTCCTAGTGGAAATGGTGGTTCGGAATCTGAGTTGCTTGGTGCCAACATAGGCCATGTTAACCAGGTGGGTTTGCGGGTCGGTACGCTGGTCTCGGCATTTGGGTCGGTTTTCGGATGTGGGTTCTTGATGATGGCCTTGGTGGACTTGGTTCAGATCAAACTGGGGAGGTTGAGTTGTGGGGATTTGTATACTTTGGCTGCAATTGGTCCTTTGGTGACTTTGGTCCCTTTGGCTCTTGTGATCTATGTTTTTCTTGTGCTTCATGCCTTCACTCGTTAAGGTATCGATGGAGGTTATTCAACCTCTTAATAGTTCATTGATCCCATTAAGCTTTGGTTCATTGATAAATAAGATCAAGAAATGGACTACTATTTATGCTTAATTTATAAAAAATGTACGTAGTTTCGTATCCTGAAAATTTCAAGATATAGGTGCATAGCTTGAGAACAAAGTAATGTCATTTGGGTTATATGAGAAATCTAGTGATCTGGGGTTGCAAAACTGCAATCCAGAGCGCACATTTAGGCATGGTTTCCAGTCTGAGATACATTAGCTGGACAATATAACTATCAGATGAATGCTTATGGGGTACAGATCCTCAAGTCAAGTTAAAATATATAGTCAACCCGAAGTTGCTTTTGGAGCAAGATTTGTTTGTTTTCATATTCAATTTATTGAGATTGCCAATACCTGCTTATCTTATACTAGTATAACCCCATGTTCAGATGCCAGATGAAACTTAATTTCTTTTCTGTCTAAGGTTTTATTATTTTTTTTTTTTTCTGTCTAAGTTTGAGTTTTCTCCAATTTGTTAGATCTCCTTCTTCAATGGCAAAGGATCCAGTTGCTGGATTTAGCTTCCGCCGTCTTTGCTACATTGTCTCGCTGCTGTGTGCATGGTCCTTCATCTCATTCATTTTCTGGTGTCATCGCTATGGTCCTTGCTATTCTCTTTACCAAAGAACGGAGCAGAAGCAAAGCCAGATCACTGAACTTCTTTTATTCCCTTCTGCCTGGAATAATCTCGCTTTTCCCACAAATCCACCCCCAAAACTCCTCAAAATTGCTCTATTCGTGAAGAAATGGCCTCAAAGATCTCAAGCAGGAGGGCTCGAACGGCATGCTTTGACCCTACACCTTGCGCTTGCCAAAAGAGGTCACGAACTTCATATCTTCACCACTTCTCCTTCGAATTCCTCCTTCCCGAGGTACCAATTGAGTAATTTATGCTTTCACCTCTCAAAACCAACAGCTTCGGGGTATCTGGACCAAGCTCTAGTTTGGAAGCTATTTCAAACTCAAAACTCAACAGGCAGACCTTTTGATGTGATCCACACTGAAAGTGTTAGTCTCTTGCATACTCGATCACGCAATCATACCAATCTGGCTGTTACCTGGCATGGGATTGCATATGAAACTATTCATTCTGACATCATACAAGAACTTCTTCGGGGTCCTGATGAACCACAGGGGTATGCATTGGCTGAAAGAGTTACTAAGATTGTCGAAGAGGTGAGGTTCTTCCCCAGTTACGCTCACCATGTTGCTACCAGTGACCACGTCGGAGATGTACTTAAGAGGATTTACATGATCCCAGATGAACGCGTACACATTATTCTTAATGGTGTTGATAAGGAGATTTTCAAGCCCGACATTGTCAAAGGGGAGGATTTCAAGAGAAAGTTTGGGGTGCCTGAATCCAAGACGTTGGTTTTGGGAATGGCTGGGAGGTTAGTGAAGGATAAAGGACATCCGTTGATGTTCAAGGCTTTGAAGCAGATGCTCAGTGAGAATGATGCATTCAGGCATAGTGTTGTAGTTCTAGTTGCTGGCAATGGTCCTTGGGGAGCTAGGTACAGAGATCTTGGATCTAATGTACTTGTTTTAGGGCCACTAGAACAAGCTCAGCTTGCTGACTTCTACAATGCAATAGATATATTCGTCAATCCAACTCTTCGTGCTCAGGGATTGGATCATACTTTGTTGGAAGCAATGCTCTCTGGTAAGCCAGTAATGGCGACAAGACTTGCAAGCATTACAGGCTCTGTAGTTGTTGGAACAGAAGTCGGTTATACATTTTCACCGACAATAGCTTCATTAAAGAAGACCCTCTATACAGTTTCGGATGATGGGAGAGGAAATTTAAAGCAGAAAGGTCAGGCAGCAAGGCAAAGAGGCTTGCAAATGTTCACTGCTACCAAGATGGTAGCTGCTTATGAAAGGCTGTTCCTTTGTTTATCTAATGATGAGAAAAATGGGGAGAACTACTGTCAATATCAAACTCCTTTACACTAATTTAGTGGTCGTTCATAGCAATTGTTCTGATTCACCAGCAACTTCTAATCTAATGAGCATGTATATACTATTCAAGGGCAGCATTTCCTTTCCAGAACATTATGTATTGCTAATGCCTTCATACTGACAAAACACAGTGCATAAGAAACCATAGTCACTTCAAGCAACTACTTTATTTGCTGATAATAGAAGAGCAAGAGGTTCATATCATTAGCCCATCGGCCATTACAGGCGTTAATTTAAAAGCAAAAACAACTTTCAAACCACAGATAGAAACTTAGTCCAGTGCAGAGTTTTACCAAACTCTGTGAAGCAGTTGACCTTACCAACAAAAAAGTTTCGCACTTCTTGACTAAGAGGCATCTCGTTGCAACCTCCTGTTGACATCAGCAACTTATTTATGGTACATACTCACCATATTTAAAAACCATGCCCTCGTGAATTCCTGCAAAGGAGTACACACATCAACTCTCTTTACCATGTTCAATTAATTCAAGAACTGAGTATCTTTAAAAGAAGCAAACTAAGAGACACGATGGAAAACGATATTTGGAATTACAGGACCTGTCAAGATAATAAGGAAGATACATCTGAAAGAAATGGATCTGAAAGTTAATATACCTTGAAAATAGAGGCAGAGTTCATGGCCCAGGAACACAAGGTCCTAATAATAAAGCGAACCTACAAACAGATGCCAGAAGTTCAGTACTTGATCTACTCTACAACGTAGCTGTAAACTGAAACCAGTAGTCCAGTACAAGTTTCATCTGTTATATGAATACCTTGCCACCAATTTCCTCGGGCAGCACTGTTCGCATTGCTTCCATTTGGATCATCTTCTCCAGCATCTTTCTTAAACTAATTCAATCAAAGAATAATGTACATAATTAGTTGTAAACATCCAATTTGGTTAACCGTGCTGACACTATTAGATCACAGTACTGTATATATGTTGATGATCACTCATCAAGACTCACTATAGGGTAGGATCCAGTGGCATGAGGGATACTTGGGGACTGAGAATACACCTCTTGCCCACCATAATAAAGAGATGAACTTAGGTGACATGGTTCTGCTCTTTCTTCCTGACGAACTGAACTGCGGTCCTTGTTGGGTAAGCTATAGCGAGCCTCTTCGCTACTTATAGCTATATTGTTTAAAAGCAATACAAAGGTTGAGGGGATAAGCTTTAAAACATTGTACAATATCCAAGATTGCGAGTTTCTAGAGGATTACAAAAGAAGCAGATGATCATGGGGCATAAAAATGGTATAGTTCTAAGAACTGTACACCAAGCTTTTTATGATTGTTGATCAAACAACCAAGCTTTTTTTTTCTCAATTAGGAATAAGAACAGGAAGTTATGTACACCAAATACTCAATTTTCACTTATTAAGGAAAAAAAAAGAGTAATTTATGAGTGACGAAGTTAAACCAAGCATTCATGATCTGGAATTCCGGATTGTATGAAAAAGCCAAAGGTATTCATTAATAAACAAAAGTTTAAGATATGGTTGGATATCAACACTAGGAGGAATCAATAATATAAACTTGTAACAGAACAAGGAAAGAAAGATATAAAAGAACTATATGAGTCTGCTATGAAGTACAAACCTTGATTACCTTGCTTGGTGTTCCGTGCTTGCTCTCCTGAGGACTGTTTACGCCAATATTCAGTCAGCTCAGAGCTCGAAGAGTGTCTCCCTACCGCCTAAAATCAGATAGAGAGAATCATAAATCCAAAAAGAGTTACGAGTGTTTCATCCTGACCAAGACATTTCATTGGACTTAATCCTCACAGTAGTCAACAATATAGGAAACTTCACTACCAATTCAAGCAACATATGAAAATCTAGTCACTTGCCAAAAAAAAAAAACAGATTCTGGTTCATCACCTATCTTGAGTTTATTTGTTTTTCTTTCCCCCTTTTTGCAGTGTTTCTGAAAGAGAATATGCTTTTCCACAGATGGTTTTATATTATAAATCTGCAACTACAAACATTCGTTCCTTTAATCCCAACGAAAACCAAACTTCAGCTTTTCCAAAGATTTGTGCTTTTATTTTGAGGGATTCCCATTTGATAGGATGAACTAAAGGTAGCAACTTTGACCTAAAAGCAACATCAGCAGAACTAGAGTACTTATAAATTAGACTGAAGTAGACATACCTGTGAAGGTGGTGGGAAAATGGAAGCAAAAATCCCAGTTGAAGACTTGGGTGGTGAGTCCTTGAACCCAAAGAGTTCAGCAGTCAATGAGGAAGAAGAATTCCCTTGCTTCTCCACACTCTCCATTTCTTGTTTCCAAGTCAAACACAAAAGCTAATCCAAACAAAAGCAACTCCCAAGAAGATGGCAGATGAGATATGCAGAAGAACAGAGCACGTGAAAATCAGTGTCTCTGAGACCGAATATATATAATGCTACTTCTTCTTCTTGTTCTTCTTCTACAAAAGACGGCACTTATCAGTGCCGCCCATGTGCCTTCATCACCAATAAAGAGTCCTTTTCCTATTTTTGTGCAGGCCACGTCTTGTTTTCCTCGTATTCTATTCGCTTTGAGTTTTTGATACACAAATATATGTAACCTTTTTTTACAAAGAATAGTGGATAAGTGCCACATGGGCTCCATCTGTCTTCCAAACTGTATAAATAATTCTAAAATGATCCGATAATTGTAGCGCATCGAATCACTTGTTCATGTGTTTGTGTTGATATTGTGTTCAAAATCGAAATGCATCTTTATCGCCTAAGGCAACAACCATTTTCGAATCATCGCATATCATCTGTATTGGTATTGCGCTTGTAGATGTGGCTTTTCCCTAGCTCTCAAGTCCAATGGCCATTTGGGACTGAATTTCCTTGGATATGAGTTGAGGGGTTTTCAGGAGGAATGAATCTTAATTCTCAATGCTTGTGATCCCACCAAAGAAGATAATCAGATAAGGTTTTCCAATGTGGTTGCTTGGTCCAAAATTCTCATCCTGTTAATATCAAGGTACTATTCACAAGCAAACCCACCAGACCAATATAGTACTGGAAAAAGATATTCCGAAAGCATGACATTTCAAAGAAAACCTTGTGAAATTGTGTGAAACATTTGATTTTTGTTTGGATATCATATGAGTTTGATTTGAAGTGCGTGTTGGATTAAGTGGGATGCTTACGACAAAGTTGGTGCAATTATTGGTTTGAGTGTGTTTGGTCATTGATTTGAAGCTTGATGTTGCCACTATAGGTGGTTTGGATGTGTTCAGCATACTGTTCTCTTCCATTCGGTCTTCAGTACCCGTCAATATTATCTAACAACTATTTTCTACATGGTAAACATCATGCCCATACCATAATATTCACGAAAACACGCTTTTGTTTCATGATTTTCATAATTGGATAGCATATTTGCCTATTTGGTATCCGAAATAACATTGTGCTTGTCCAGTGTACTAATCATCTGTTTCATTGCTTAACAAACAAAATTAAAGAGTTATTATTTGCATATTTCCCTTGCCTGCAATTCAATCGAAAAAAGCGGTTTTCATTCTAGCTCCTTTAAGTTTACATTGCAAAAGAATCAATGGGCATGTGTAGTGCATGTAGGTCTCTCACATTAACATCATGAATCTCATTCCTAATTCTTCAGAATCAAATTCCAAAAGAGGGAACTCTGAGGATGAAAATCACTCTCACCAGGTAAGATATCTTTTACTCTACTTAAAACGAAAGGGCATGCACTTATTCGATCACTTGAGCATCTAAACCACATGGCCTCACAGTTTCCACTTCCCAGTATTAGCTAAGTTTTGGTGTCTCCACAAGTGCTTTGCCACTGGAAATCCTCCTCAGCTTGGAGATTGCCAGTGCCAAAGATACATGTGATACAGAAACCAACGTCTATCAAATCCATACCATCAGTTAATGTACAACTCATCTACATCAAAAGAGAGAAGTTTGCCTGGTGCACAAATCTAAAAGAACATTTTACAGCAGATCTCAAGTTTGTGTTCTACAAAGTCTATACTGCATGTCATTACATGGGATCCCCACCCTCCTAGTGGTCCTGGCATGCAATCCTAAGTCCTATGGTTGGTTGAGAACTTGGGATGTAACAATGTCCTCCAGTGAAATGAGAAAAAAGTTGGAAACCCAATACAAAATAAACTCGATTAGGAATATGGAAGTACGGGGACCAATATGATTTGCACACCCTAGAAAAATGCGGGCAGAAGTCTAAATAGATATAGTTATAAAGCATAGGTGCAAACCTCAGCAGGAGCCGAAAATCTCCTGTGGCGGGTCATACACATGTTGTTCAGGAAAGATCTCCTCAAAGTCTTGCTTGACTCTGTTTCTCAAAAGGGGGTGAGGCAGAAGTCCCTTTAACAAAATCCGGAATGGTAGCTCGTCTGGTAGATCTGGAGACTGTTTCATGTCCTCGTATATGTTCATAGCATCGGCAGGAGAACCAGAGCTCAAAAATCCCCTGATAACTTCTGTATATGTTTGAGAATCAGGAAACAGACCCTCCTTTTTCATACACTCCCACAGCAACATAACATCATCCATTTTCTTAGATTTTGCTAATGAAATAATCAAGTCTTTGTACAGATAGACATCAGGCTTGTACCAATCCTGCTTTCGAATCACCTTAAATACCTGACAAGTCATTGAATTGTTTGTAAGCCAACTGATTAACACAATACCCATAACAAAATTGGCAGCTTAAACAAACAACCACAATAGTGAAATCTAAAAGCAATTGCATTCCAAATAATATATCATCTCTGTTATAGTCACAAACAAGTCCCCAAAGTGCAAACCTACAGACTTCCAGTACTGCGGTTTTGCATCAGGAACAGAGAGTAATTCAAATGAGAACGACATCACGTACTGGAAGCATTTGGCTTGACATTGCGCGCTTTGAAAGAATCAACAAATGAAAATCTGAGCACAAACCACTCTTCAGTCTCTCTTTCACATGGTAACACAGCATTCTCTAAAATCACTGTCCATTTTCTAGTTTGAGAATGAGCTTTCAACATTTAAATCAAACGAGCCATCTTGAGTTCTTAACATCTATAACTACATATGAAACAATAATCCCCAATCCTAAAATTGGCCAAAGAAAGAACTCACTCCAATCAAAATTTCCTGCATTGCCAACAATAATGCCCAGAAAACCTAAAACTGAAGCCAAGTTTTTCTCAGTCTGTTAAACACTATCTAAGCATATTGATGATTCCAAAAATTCACCAACTTTTGGCATTTTATAGAACACATCACCAGCAAAACCCACTAGAACAATTTTGACAAAGATTATATACTAGCAATGCCTAATACTATTCACATTCACATAGCATCAACTACAAACCCAAGATTGAAACTTTAAACACAACCCAAAACAGCCAATGCAAAAAGACACAAAATTTAAGCATACAAGAGAGTAGAGTTACATTTGTATATACTACCTTAATAGCCAAATCGACCTCTTCTTGGCGCTCAAGCTCAGTGAGAACAGCAATCATATCCAACTTGAGAAGCCTCAAAACATGGCTCTTTACAAACTTGCCAAGCCTCTCTTCATCATCCTTAAACCTTTTCAACCCCGAAATCACATAAAGGGCTTCTTTCCCGATCAGCTTCTTACCCCTCCAAAGGGGTCCTCTGGGTCTTCCATCATGGAATTGCCTAAACCCACAAATGGGTTGATAGGATTGGATATTTTGTGATCCTGGAGAAGTGGGTTTTGGAGGAAATGGGTTCTCTCGGATTGATGTTCCTTTCAGACCTTGAACCAGTATTGATGAGAAAGATAAGAGCTTTGATCTTGAAAATGCGCGAATCGCCATGAGGTGTGTGAATTTGAAGGGGTTTGGGAAATGAGAAGCTATTGACTGCGAGAGTGGCGAGTGGGGGGTTCTCTCTTTTCTTGGGTCGAAACACTCGAAACTGGTAGAGGGTTTTAGACTTGGGGTTTTACAGGTTATTTTTACTTTTTTACCTTCAAAATACAACACGGTCGAATTTGGGAAAACAGTTCCGAGAAATCACCGTCCGTTCAATTAAGAAAAAAGAATAAATAAGAAATGGGAAAATAAGAATAAATAAGAGACTCGAGCTGTTTCTGCCTAAACCCGGGGTCTAATAGATACTTGTTGAATCCAACTTGATCTCCTGCAATCCTGCTCACTAAGGCGAATACCAGGCGGGCCGGTCTTCTCCTCTCCGATGCCTAAGTTAGTATAGTTGGAATATATATAACCAAGACACGTATGTAAGCAGGGAGAGAGATAAGTTACCTAATAAAGAGGGTAGTTGGGGCCCTTATATAGGTGGTTGGGGGTGAGGGCTGGCATCACCCTTCGATGTGGGACTGGCTCCCTTCTGTTTGTACATTCTGGTGCCCTCTTTGGCAGGCTGGCGCCCCCGGCCCCAGGGTCCCTGGAGGCAGGATAGAGTGCTGGGCCCCGAGGCCGGGTGCTGGTGATCCGGTCCCGAGCCTTGGGCCGGGCCCTGGTGCACTTGCTGCGGGTCTGTGGGCCTGCTGTAGCCTCTCTGCGGCTACTGTCAACAAGTCCCCCAAGTTCCCGGTCAAGTGCAATCTTGAATGGGGACTTAAATCTGTCTTGCTCTTGTCCCACAGACCCGCAGGGTTACCAACCTACCGGTGCCCAGTCCCTCAAGTCCGCGTTAAAGATTGGGCGTGACCGAGGTGAGTACCTGTTACCGATGGGAAACAATAGTTTATAAGCACGTTTGTAATATAAGTAGCACTGTGCTCAGGTATTGTGGTGTTATGAGCATGGAGCCGGGTGGAACCCGGAGAGTGTATGAGATGATGCCATGATGCCATGCAATAGATGCGTGCATGGAATGATAATGAGGCGTTGAAATCCGCCATGCAACAGATTTATGCATGGGATGATAATGAGGCGTTGAAATCCGCCATGCAAGAGATGCGCATGGAATTTCGGCCGGGCACTCTGCCCTATCGGTACGAGGTGGAGCTTCACTGGGTCACAACTGGGCGATCTGCCAAATCGAAACGGAGCGGAGTTCACTGAGCCTATACCGGGCGATCTGCCAAAGCGGAGTTTACTGAGCCTCTACTGGGCGATCTGCCAAAGCGGACGGGGTGAAGTTCATGGGACCTCGACCGGGCGTTCTGCCATATCGAGACGAGTCCCAGGTGAACTTCAGTACTGGATTTCGACCGGGCGTTCTGCCATATCGAGACGAGTTCAGGAGTATGGGAGCTCGACCGGGCGTTCTGCCATATCGAGACGAGTCCCATATTGCTAGGCTGCAGGGAGATTACCCCGGTGTTGCGGGCTGTTTGAAGCACCGGTGAACACTTGCTAGTTCTTCTCAGCTTGTGTTGAATAAGCGTTGAGGTAAGGGGGGTGGCGTTGAGGTGACAAGGCTCACCGTGCAGCCCCATGTTGATCGCGGTTCAATGCGATGCAGGGTTTTTATCCTGCTGGACAAGAGTACATGGGTTAGATGTAAACTCGCCCGGGTGTATAAAGCCCATGCCGGTCGAATGTTCTCATGACCGGGGTCAGCCATGGTACCGGGCGGAACTCGACCGGGCGTCTTGCCATATCGAGACGAGTCCCCCAGTAAAATGCCATGGGGCCGGGTGGATTCCCGGTAGGGGGGTGGCGTTGAGGTGACAAGGCTCGCCGTGCAGCCCCCGTTTGCCGCAGCTGGTGCGATGCAGGGTTTTTATCCTACTGGACAAGCGTACATGGGTTAGATGTAAACTCACCCGGGTGTATAAAGCCCTATGCCGGTCGAATTTTCTCATGACCGGGGTCAGCCATGGTACCGGGCGGAGCTCGACCGGGCGTCCTGCCATATCGAGACGAGTCCCCCAGTGAAATACCATGGGGCCGGGTGGATCCTATTCCCGGAATAAGCTCTCGAGCCAGTTGGATGCGTCATAACCGGTGGGCGGATCTCGACCGGGCGTTCTGCCATATCGAGACGAGTCCCCCAAGAGAGATGTAACTGGGTGGACCTCGACCGGGCGACATGCCATATCGAGACGAGGTCTCCAGTAGGATGGCGTGCAGCCGGTTGAATGATACCTAACCGCAAACTGCTACGGACCGGGCGGATCTCGACCGGGCGACATGTCATATCGAGACGAGTCCTCTGGTGATATGCAACAAAGAAGACATGCAGCCGGTTGAATGATCATAACCGTGAACTGCCATGGTGCCGGACGGACCTCGACCGGGCGTCCTGCCATATCGAGACGGGTCCTCCATTGCTCATACCCGGATGGATACTCTCGAAGCGGTTGGATGATTACCACCGGTGAGAGGTCTTCAAGATATGCGAAGAAGCCATGCAGCCGGTTGAATGATCATAACTGTGAACTGCCATGGTGCCAGACGGATGGCTCGTACCCGGATGGGTGCTCTCGAAGCGGTTGGATGATTACCACCGGTGAGAGGTCTTCAAGATATACGAAGAAGCCATGCAGCCGGTTGAATGATCATAACCGTGAACTGCCATGGTGCCAGGCGGATGGCTCGTACCCGGATGGGTGCTCTCGAAGCGGTTGGATGATTACCACCGGTGAGAGGTCTTCAAGATATACGAAGAAGCCATGCAGCCGTGGGATCTGGGGAAGTGTGGGAGGGCCTGACTCCTCGGTTCCCGCTCCTACCTTCCTGTCGCCAGCGTGTGGGACAAGTGGCTGACATGCATTTAAGGAGGAAGTCCATCAGTCCCGTCAGTTATGATGACATGGGCAGTTTACCAATGCTGGGACACGTGCCAGCAGGGGGCGGTCTTGAGATGGAGGGCCTGGATTCGCAGACGTTTGAGTTGCTGTGATTACTTGTTTTAGAGGGATTTCAATTGCCTAGGGCACTGGTCCCCTCTATAAAAAGGCCTCTTCTGCTCTCCTTTCTGCTGTTGCTTCTTGCTTTGGAGAAACTAAGAGAAAGAGAGGAATCCGGCGACCACTTTGAGCCGTTTTGCCCCACGAGATCCGTTTTCTTGAGCGCTCCCTACTCTCTTCCTACCATTGCTCGCTGCTTTCGCAGGGCGGATTGTCCTCGGTTGAGCATACTAATCGGTAAGTTTGTTGATTTCTTTGCCCTGGTGTTGTTCTTGTTTTTGGCTTTGTTGTTTTGCGGCGGGAGGGAGGGATCTTTGTCGCTGACGGAACTGCTCTGCGGCGAACTTGGGGAGAGGCCGTAGAAGGCGGTGTTGTAGCCTGTTGCTGACGAGCGCTAGGGTTTTGTTTTCTTCCCCTAGGTTAAGATGTCATCTTCAGGTTCTGACCGGGCTTCCGAATCGGCTGCCAGGGGTCCCCTCGTGGATGATGCGGAGAGGCTGGATAACTGGCTCAGTTCGGAATCCCCGGAGACCGAAGTCGCTGGCTGCTCCGGGAGCAGGGTTTCGTCTCCGTCCTCGTCTTCGTCTTCCGGGGCTGAATCCTCGGAGACTGAAATACCGCACGGGGTGCGTCTTGCAGATGCTCCGGGCGCGAGCTACACCATTGGCAGAGGGAAGTATGTTGTGGTGTGTGATGAACCGGAGGGGAGCATGACCCCTGGGGAGATTGCAGCGTTCCGGGAAACGTGGGGTATCCCGGATGAAGTTCTGCTGCGGCCCCTGAGTCCTGTAGAGTCGGCCTGCAACCCGGAAGCAGGTTGGGTTGCCGCTCATCAGGACCAGTTCCGGCATGGACTCTCGCTCCCGCTGCCAAACTTCGTGCAGTATATGCTTAGTGCGCTGCAAGTGTCGCCCGCGCAGCTTCCTGGGCTCCAGTGGAGGCGATTACTGAGCCTCGACTGCTTGTACGAGTTTTCCGGGATGAATATACCAACGGTAAACGAGTTCCGGGCCTTGTATAGGCTGTCATACTCCAGGAAGCAGGGGTCCCGGGGTTGCCTGTCCTTCAACACCCGAAAACCTCCACCGATCGTCACCCATATGCCTTCATGAGTAGACAATAGCTGGAGAAAGAAGGTGGTGATGGTGGGCGGGAGGTGGCAGGCGAGGAGTAAAATGTACTGGGTTCCTGGCGCCTTCCAACCCATTGGCGACCAGTCGTTCGAGCTATCCGATCTGGAGCATGAGAGGATCTCGACCATACTCGGATGCTGGGACGACCTGGAACGGAGTTCTTTCAAATTCATCCGGCGAGAAGTGCTGGAATACTGCCAACTCGGGCGGGGTCCCGGTGCGTAGGAAGCCCTTTAGCGGTGATACCTTGTGCTAGTTTTGCAAATTGCCAACTGTTTGTCTTCCTTGCAGGTGCATCTTCCCGGGCGGTTATCAAGCCTGAAACCACTCTTCAATGGACGGGGAAGACCTCCTCAACAAGCTGAAGGAGAAAGGCGAGACCGTCTCGCGGACGTCGGTAGAAGAGGAGTCCGGCCGGCTCACGACTCATGCGGAGCCGAGGGCTATGGACGTTGATGACGGCGCCTATGTCCTGAAGCGGGTGAAGACCCATCATACCGCGCCCCATGCGGTGCCTGGAAGGGGCAAGGCTACCGGAGGGTCAGTTAGGGTTCCCGGTGGGGTGAACAGGATCCCCAACCGGCCGGTGTCTGTGCCGCACGTGGCTCGCGTTGCCCCGGTAAGCGCACGATCTTCTTCTCCGGAAGGTCGGGGAGAGAAACGGAAGGGCGGGGACATTCCTTCTTCCGCGCTGGTGACTCTTACCGGTGGGTCGGCACGTGAGAACCTGGCCAAACGGTTCAGGATAACCAGCGGCGCGCAAGCTAACCCTGCCGGGGAGAAGGCCGCTGTTGCTGCCCGGCAGAGTAGTCATGCGCCTGCTGAGGCGCCAAGGGGAAGCCCGGATAGTGCACTCGCCCGGCAAGTGGCGGCGGACTTGGCCGGTCTTGGGCTGGACAAACCCGGGGTTGCTGGAGCCCTGGCGGGCGAGAATCGCCCAAAATGCAAGGAATCCGTCCTTCGGGTAAGTACCGCACGGAATCACTACACTGCTTGTAGCTTGTTTTCGTTTGCGGCTTGACTAACTGTCCTTGATGTTGTGCAGTTGCTGTACAGTCTGTACCAACCGGATGCGAGCGAGGAGCTGTCGGAGCTGAAGAGACAGATAGCTGCTCTATCGGAGGCCCGACAGCGCCTGGAGGTGGAGAAGTCTCGCTCGGACCGGGAGAAGGCTAGATCGGAGGAGAGGGCCAAGAAGCTGGAGGAGCAGAACCGGAGCCTGGAGAAGGAGAGGGCCGAGCTAGAAGCCAAGGTGGACGAGCTCCAAGTGGGAGCTGCCGCTCTGCGCGCCGCCTTTGCTGCTCCGACCGGGGAAGATGACCCGGAACTCTACGAGCGGGTCTTTCTCAAATACCCTGAGAGCGATCAGTTTCTGGAGTTTCTGGTGAAGGCCAGGGAGGAGGGCATCTCAGATGGGTACACGGAATGGGCGGGGAAGGGATGGTTAGACACTTCCCTGATGCCAACTGCTGCTGAAGGAGATATCCATGAGCAGTCGGACATCCATCAGGAGGTGGCGGAGGGGCAGCCGGAAGAAGCGCTTCGCTCGGACTTGGATTCTTCTACCAACGGTGCCGAGTTTCCCCGAGCCGGAGTCAACACTGGAACTGAGGTTGACGACGAGGGTACCGCACGAGAGGCCAGCGGATTGCCTGCTGAAGGCGGAGTCGTGGCTCCTTAGGATTTTCCTTGCTCTTTTCCTTGTAATCTTTCCGGATCGGTTACTGCTTGTATACTTGCTTGAATATGAATATACTGGAACTGGCAGAGCTGGTGAAATTTTCTCAAAAGTAGTTTGCATATATATATGTTCTTACAACGGTTGAACCGTGAACTATGCCAAACTAACCGCTCGGGGCTAGCGGGTTTACCAGGCCTGGTCACGTTCCCGGTCGGGGTCTGTCCTTCTTTCCCCTATGTACCGCTGGAGCTGGCCGTTATCGATCAAACCCTGCACCGCTGTCTTGAGAGCGCAGCACTGATTTGTTCGATGAGTAGCCTCATCATGATAAGAGCAGTACTTGCCCGTTTGCGCCGTTGTAAGTTTCCCCTTCGGGTACTTTCTCTTGGACGGTGGGGGAATGACGCTCCCGTTCTCAAGTAGGATGTCCTCGTAGGAAGTGGTGAGAGCGGTGAAGACTTCTTGACCGGCCGGTGGTGGTGCCAGCATGATTGCCAGGGGGCGCTCTTGGCGGTACGGCGCCGGCTTGTGCTCGGCCTGGGGTCTATCATAATAGGGCCTCTGCTGCCGCTGTGGCCAGTTTCTGTTGTTGGCGTTCCGGCTGGGTCGAGCGGTGCGGTTCTCAGTCCGCTGACTGGGCTTGGCTTCCTGGCCGGGCGGAGGGTTCTCTTCCCGGGGATGGTCTTCCTGCTGCTCATCCCGCTTCCTCTTCAGTAGGTGGTGCCCGTAGGTCTCATGATCGGCCTGGGCATGCCGGATGGCCATAGCCATCAATTCGTCGTACCCCTGCGGGAGCTCTACCCGGACGGCGTAGGAAAACTTGCCCGCTCGGAGCCCTTGCTTGAACGCCATCTCGGCGATGCCTTTGTCCAGGTTCCGAACTCCGGCCGTGGCCGTCTGCCAGCGGTTTACAAAGGTTCTCAGTTCCTCTCCGGGGGCTTGTATGCAGTTGAAGAGGATGGTCGACGTCCGAGCTCCCTCGACTCGGAGAATGAAGCGGCCTACGAACCGTTCGGCTAACTGCTCGAACGCCTCGATCGAGTTCTCCGGAAGCTCGTAGAACCAGCTGAGCGCTTCCCCAGACAAAGTCTCCTGGAAGATGTTGCAGCAGACTGCGTCGGAGTACCCCTTGGCGCAGGTTTGGGATCGGAAACTGTCCAGGTGCTGATACGGGCAGCCGGACCCTGAGTAGGTGAGCTTGAGGGACTTCTGGTTGCCAGATCTTCCCGACTCTATGACCCGGTGCGAGAAAGGGCCCATGCGCTCATTAAACCGGGCGCCCTCCATCGGCCGCGCGGCTCTTCTCTCGTTGGCCTCCATTTGGGCCTTTAAGTCCGACACGGTGTTGGCTAGCATTTGCAGCGCTCGTGCGGTCGGAGTCCCAACTTCATCCACTGACGAAGCGCCGGGCTGGTGGTAGGTTGTCGTGCTCTTCGGCGGGCCTGCGCCGGCTGGCGACTTTTCGCGCACGGGATCCCCGGGCCGACCGCCCGAAGATTGCCCTGCTTCGGTGTTTTGAGGTTGGATCGGTGGGAGTGTCGCCTGCGCCTCGGCCATGGCGTTACTACGCTGCTGTCCCCTCTCCAGGGCGGCCACTAGGGCAGTATTCACCGCCTCCATCTCTTCGTATCGGGCGTTGGACTTGGCTCTGTCCCTGTCGCTCTCCTCTCTTAGACGACTGACCTCTGCGGCCATTGCCCGTAGCTCTCCCGCCATACTGCTATTGCCGGGGCTGTACGTAGGGTCCCGATCCGGGCTCTCAGATCGATCGCTTGGATCATCTGAGAACGTCAAGGAGAAGCCCCGTCGCTCTGGACTGTCTTCCTCCTCTACCGGGCCTTTCCCGCGCGAGCTGTCGCGGTGGGGATCCGGCATGCCGGATGGTCCCCCACAGCTCCCTCCATCCTGACCGTTGTCCCGGTCGCCGCGCGGCTCCCGCGTGACGGCTGGGGTGGAGGTGAGCGTCTGCACTACTGCAAGACGTCCCTCCTCGACGGTACCTTTCTCTCGACTCATTTTCGAATTCTCTCCCAACGGTGTTGCTTACACGGCTTTTCGTTCAAGCTTCCCACAGACGGCGCCAATTGTTTCTACCTAAACCCGGGGGTCTAGTAGATACTTGATGAATCCAACTTGATCTCCTGCAATCCTGCTCACTAAGGCGAATACCGGGCGGGCCGGTCTTCTCCTCTCCGATGCCTAAGTTAGTATAGTTGGAATATATATAACCAAGACACGTATGTAAGCAGGGAGAGAGATAAGTTACCTAATAAAGAGGGTAGTTGGGGCCCTTATATAGGTGGTTGGGGGTGAGGGCTGGCCTCACCCTTCGATGTGGGACTGGCTCCCTTCTGTTTGTACATTCTGGTGCCCTCTTTGGCAGGCTGGCGCCCCCGGCCCCAGGGTCCCTGGAGGCAGGATAGAGTGCTGGGCCCCGAGGCCGGGTGCTGGTGATCCGGTCCCGAGCCTTGGGCCGGGCCCTGGTGCACTTGCTGCGGGTCTGTGGGCCTGCTGTAGCCTCTCTGCGGCTACTGTCAACACGAGCAATCAGTTAAGATCATCGGAAGATTTTTGAGTTTCAGACACTTAGTGATGAGTGATGACATATTTTTTAGTGATTCTTCATAACGTGTGAGTTTTCACTAAACTACATATGAAAGTTCATACGTAAACCTGTATCACCATGACATATAAGGCTTCATGACTAGTTTCTCTAAATTCTATTCTGAAATTACGAACTCCAACATAAACAAGCAGAAATTCAAAGTTTAATCCGATTTAGCCATTGATGCTTTTTAAAAAAGGAACTCAATTATCCTCCTCTATAATACCAACAATTCGTGCAAAAAATAGAGAACGCTTTTTGACAATAAACTCCTAACCAAATTCGGGTGTATTTCCTTTCTCCCTATAAGAAATTGTGGAATCAGCAACAGATTGCCTTATCAGAATGAAACATGTAGGGATAAGTACACGGCTAAATGATATAGAACCATATAAGTCGGCAAACTAAATTTCATTCATTCAGCGCAACTCTGTATCGGTGTAAAGATTTCATTATGATTAGCGTGAGATTATAAAAGCTGTTCAGAATACAGATGCATCAACTAGGATGCAGCAATGAACTAAGCTATTTGACTACGCACTACAATTGGACTCCTAACGCTATGATTATTATCAGACCAAGTCAATGACGCAGAAATTAGTGATCCGCATGGCAAACCTTTTCCAACGACAGTCACATCGAAACTCTTCTCCTCATTCAAGGACTTGAAAGAAAGAATATCTGGCTTAACTTTGATATCAACCTCTTTGGAACTATGAAAGATGTTGGCATTGTAAGTAGAGTTTGCAAGGCCAATATTTACAAACTGTTCTATGAAAATTTAATGTAAAAGGTTTCTTCGGTGCAATGTTTGCTGCAGCCATTGAAGGGTGGTTAAGATCCTTTGGTGATTCTTTATCAGAGCCTGTAGGGCAAGTACTGTTATCTCCCGATGTTAGACTCACTTTGGCATCATCATTGTCTATGCAAAGTAATTTTATGAAATCCTCTTTAGAAGTTTCGTAGAAAAGCCCAGGATCTGTAGCTTTTACAGGATTGACATGTCCAGATCCATAAGCAAACTCAGCAGGTGCATTGTTGGTATTATTCATTGGCCAAGCTGCAGGCATGAGACAGATTTGAACATATGACCTATATTAGAGTTAAAATTTAAAATGACCGAGTGTATTTAATTCGAGAAATTTATTGCAAAAAGTAGTCTTTTAGACAATACCAGTAGTCATAAGAGATGATTTTACAGCTGATGGAGACCAATTTGGATTGAATGATTTAATATATGCAGCAACAGCAGCAGCATGAGGGAAAGACACGGAGGTTCCAGATAATATATGGTACTTTACATGCCTCTTGTCTTCAGGGCTCTCTGAGAGTGAGGCAACAGGCGAACATGCAGCCAAAATGTCTACACCAGGTGCAGTTATATCCGGCTGAAACACATTAATGCATGAAGTAAGAAAATTTAATTGTTATCATGCATATCCATGAATATTTGCAATCTACCTTTATAATGTCGGGTACTCGGGTGTGATTGGATTCGGTCTCGTGAAGAGAAGGAAGCAACAATAGGTGCAGCGGGTCATTTATGACTTCACTTCTCAATATGTTTGCTCGAGCATCTCTATGAGCAAGACGCACAGTCGATCATTACAAGAATACAACATCAGACAGATTATGATCAAGTATCCAAATGAATCCGTACCTAGTGGAGTTCATGTAAAACTTGACTGCATTATAGTTTTCATAGCTTAAAGCTACTGCAGGTAATGAGAGAACATTAGAAAAATCACCAGTTCCATCAATATGTAAAATAGAACCTACTACACCAGCTTTATGAGCCACAACATCTGATTCATCAAATGCATCACATAGCACAACCTTTCCCTTAACTAATTCACTGTCAAGGCAGTCTTCATCACAATACCTGAGGGGCAAGAAATCAGCGCTTTAGCTTATTATTATTTCCTTTACAATACTGTTCGCATATGAATTGACTAAGGGTGTGGAAGCATCACCTAGCTTGGGAGTCTGAGCATTCACTACGTGAAGCATCTATCCATATATCAGAGGAAAACTTGTTCCATTTATTAAAGGAAAGAGATAAGTCATTGGTCTGCATTCAATTGAGAATATGTATGCTAGAGTAATTAGTGGATCAAGCATCTTATGTGATTAATATGGGATTGATTGTAGGATCTAGATTATTTGTGATTATAGCTTTCCTACAATAGAACTCTTGTAGATGTATATAATAGCACATTTGTACAAATGTAATTCAATCAATTCAGATCATATATATTCATACACTCCGATCAACAAATGCCCAACCTTCATTTACCCATCCTCCACCATTGTTATCTGACCTCGGCGCTTCCTCGCCACCACCTTCACCTCCTTCTTCATTGGCACCTCCTTCATCATCGATATCTTCCCCTCCAGTTCAACCGATGGCTCAAATTCATTCCCATTCTGACCAACCATCACCACCCTCTGCTCCGCCATCTCCATTGGCGGATCCCCAACCAGAGCCGGTGTTGCGACGCTCCACTCGTATCTCCCAACCTCCACCCTACCTTAAGGACTACAAGACCAACCATGCTGCTTTGCTTGACCCGGCTGCTTCCTCTTTCTCCATGTCCGGCAGCCGATATCCATTGCATCGGTATGTATCATATTCTGGATTATCTCTCAGTCATCGTTCATTTGTACACAATGTTTCTGCCTTGGTTGAACCACCACACTATGAGCAAGCTCGACATGACCCTCAATGGGTTGAGGCAATGAATACTGAGATAAAGGCACTTGAAGACAATCATACATGGTCCATGGTCCCTCTTCCTTCCGGTCACCATCCGATTGGTTGCAAATGGGTCTTCAAGATCAAATATCATGCTGACGGCACCATTGAGCGTTACAAGGCTCGACTTGTCGCAAAGGGCTTCACTCAACGTGAAGACATTGATTACAAAGATACTTTTGCTCCTGTTGCGAAGTTGATTACAGTTCGATGTTTGTTAGCAATTGATGTCGTACGTGAATGGCCCCTACATCAGATGGATGTGCAGAACGCCTTCCTCCATGGTGAGCTTCTTGAGGAGGTTTACATGTTGCCTCCTCCCGGATATAGTCGACAGGGGGAGAATATGGTTTGTCGACTTCACAAATCATTATATGGCCTTAAACAAGCATCTCGTAGTTGGTTTCGACGGTTCTCATCCGCCATTCAAGAAGTTGGATTTCAGCAGTCTCGTGCCGATTACTCATTGTTTACAAAAGTTCATGGGAATTCCATTACTGTGATTTTACTCTATGTTGATGATATGGTAATTACAGGGAATGATGAGAAGGCCATTAGTGATCTCAAGAAGTTTCTCAACAATTGTTTCAAAATTAAAGACCTTGGACCTCTCAAGTATTTTCTTGGATTAGAAGTGGCACGCTCTAAAGCTAGAATTTCGATTTGTCAACGCAAGTACACATTGGATATATTGGAGGAGACAGGCTTACTTGGGGCGAAACCAACAAAGGTACCAATGGAACCTGACTTAGTGCTAACTGAAAATGGTAGTGATGCTCTCAAGGATCCTTCTAAGTATCGGAGGTTGATTGGGAAACTAATTTATCTCACCATTACGAGGCCGGAAATCACTTATGCAGTGAACACTCTCAGCCAATTCATGCAGCAGCCTAAACTTCATCATCTCAAAACAGCTCATCGGCTTCTACATTATCTTAAGGGAGCCCCTGGACAAGGGTTATTATTTTCGATACACAGCCCTCTTCGATTAATTGCATATTGCGATGCAGATTGGGCAAGGTGTCCAATTACAAGGCGATCTGTTACAGGGTACTGCATTTTTCTTGGAGGTTCACTTGTATCATGGAAAAGCAAAAAGCAAGCCACCGTGTCCAGGTCATCAGCAGAAGCGGAATATCGTTCTATGGCAGCCACCGCTTGTGAACTCAGTTGGTTACGATACCTGTTGAAGGACTTACATGTTGAACATCCTGAACCTGCAAAATTGTTTTGTGATAATCAGGCGGCTCTACACATTGCAGCGAATCCAGTGTATCATGAGCGAACCAAACATATTGAATTAGATTGTCATACGGTTCGCGAAAGAATTGAAAAGGGTGAGGTGAAAACTGCTTATGTACAAACTGGAAACCAGATTGCAGACTTGCTCACAAAACCTCTACGTGCACCAGCCTTCCACACTCATCTTAGCAAGTTGGGTGTCATTGACATTCACACTCCAACTTGAGGGGAAGTATTAAAGGAAAGAGATAAGTCATTGGTCTGCATTCAATTGAGAATATGTATGCTAGAGTAATTAGTGGATCAAGCATCTTATGTGATTAATATGGGATTGATTGTAGGATCTAGATTATTTGTGATTATAGCTTTCCTACAATAGAACTCTTGTAGATGTATATAATAGCACCTTTGTACAAATGTAATTCAATCAATTCAGATCATATATTCATACACTATTTTCGTTTACCATTTAATGTGAAAGTGTTCACTGAAGTTCCCTGTGTTTATGCAAGACAATTACCAATTTCGACAGAAAATCTATGATAAATGCTGCGAAATTTTTTATGTAATTGATAGAGGAAGTCAGAGACACTAGCAGCATGCTTCCATTTCCAAGAACAACTTTGTTGAATTACTCTGTTCATCCGCCACAGTGTGGATCCGCTACACTGTTCATCCGCCACTGTACATCCGCTACACTGTACATCCGCCACTGTTCATCCGCTCCACTGTTCATCCGCCACTGTTCATCCGTCAATATTCATCCGCCAACTCTCATGTGCTCTTCACGTGAGTGGTATAGTCATCTCTGCTGTCTTTGCTTTTAACTAAGCTAACCAAGTTAGCCTTAGTTTAGTACAGTTTGAACTGCCTAAAGCATGTTGTTGACTTGTGCTTTCAGGTCCTATGCTTTCGTGCAGTATCAGTCATGTCTCTCTTCTTGGTATTGTCAACACATTTGTGTTGCCTCTCCCAATAGTTTCTCTAGCATAGATATCTGTTTACATATATACTTGTTTTCACTTGTAATTGTTTCTATCAAGAAATCAAGAGAAAATCTCCACACCTCTTCTGTGTTCTCCTGAACTCATTCTTGTTCTTAAATTCTTTATGGTATCAGAGCAGGATTAATTCCTGTCTCTTCTACTTATACAGTTTCCCTGCTGAAACATCTGATTCAGTGTTATCATGACTGAATCCGAAGTTTCATCTAGGGAGGTTTCCTCTTCATCCACTGCTATCTCTACTGAATCTGAGAGCAATACTAGCCAGCGTCTCAGTTCAACCTTGTTGAATGAATTCAACTATCTCTCATGGTCAAGAGCTGTTACACTTGCTCTTGGCGGAAAATCAAGGCTGGGATTTGTAAATGGAGATTCTCAAATGCCCACTCCTTTATCAGCTGGATATGAGGAATGGCTTTGCAAGGACAGACTTGTAATGACCTGGCTTCTTAACTCCATGGAGTCCTCAATTGCTGAAATTTTCAGCTACTCAGAAACTTCTGTAGAATTATGGGCAAATCTAAAGGAGATGTATGGATATCAAAACAATACTGCTCGAGTGTTCCAGCTGAAGAAAGAGATATCTGAACTCCAACAAGATGATAAGTCGTTTGTCAAGCACCTTGGAGCCCTCACTAGCAAGTGGAATGAGCTGAATCTCTACAGGTCACACACTACTGACGCTACCATCCTTCTCAAGCGTGCTAAGGAGGATAAAATCTTTCAGCTACTTGCTAGTTTAAGTTCAGAATATGAGGATATGAGAAGCATTATTCTGATGAACTCTGCTCTTCCCTCATTCACTTCTGTATGTGCTACAATCCAAAGGGAAGAAGTGAGAAGGAAGGTAATGAATCTGGAGGAAAAACCTAACATCCCTGAAGCTCGTGCATGTGCATCAAGCTTCAAATCATCTGAAGCAAGGAGTTTTAAAGGAAAAAAGGTTGAGGTTAGATGCAGTCATTGTAATTCCACAACCCATATTGTGGATACTTGCTGGATACTTTATCCAGAGCTCAAGGCCAAGTTTAAGAAGGATAGGGAAATGAGAAACAACTCAAGGAGACCCCAAAATGACAACTTCAAGGCAAATGTGTCAGCTGCCTCCCCATCAACTACCTCATCTCTTGCTATGCCAGACTTCTCTGCTAGTCCCTTGACTCTAATCAATGAGTTTGCCAATTATCTGCAACAAAGACAAACAAGCAATGAAGGCAGTAGTTGCAGTTTGAATGATAGTCATACTGCACTTTTGGGAAAGTTTGCAGGTTTCTTGGCAGAATCTAACCATGTCAAATCTGCAGAAATTTCAGGTATCATTAAGGCATTTTCCACCGCTTTAAACTTGACCAGCAACCATGATTATTGGATAATTGATTCAGGAGCTACTGACCACATGACAAACAATTTATCCGTTTTTCATGACTTCAAAAGCATGTCCTCTAGTGTCTCAGTTGCAAATGGAAACGGTGCTACTGTCTATGGGAAAGGAAAAATCAGGATTTTGTCAAAAACTCTAATGTCTGATGCATTGTTTGTACCTTCATTTCCGTTTCAGCTCCTTTCTGTTGGTCAAATCACAAAGTTATTAAAATGCTTTGTCATCTTCACACCTCAAAATGTGTTTTTTCAGGACATCACCACCAAGAGGATGATTGGTGAAGGTTTTTTCAAAGATGGACTCTATTATCTTTCAAGAGAGTTCACTGCATCTAAAGCCCTTCTTAGTAGCTCTCCTCAAGACCCTAAGCTTTGGCATAGACGACTTGCTCATCCTTCAGACAAAGTCTTATCTATTTTGTTTCCAAATCTGTGTAATGACAACATTGGCTGTGATATATGTCATTTCTCTAAATCCACCAGGCTTCCTTTTTCTGTTTCATCATCTAGAGCTAGTTATCCTTTTGAAACCATCCATTCAGACATTTGGGGACAGTTAAGGAATCCATTGATGGTTTCAAGTATTTTGTAACTTTTATTGATGATTTTATAAGGATTACTTGGGTCTATGTTTTAAAATTCAAGAGTGAGTTGTTTGAAATGTTCAAAGATTTTCACAAACTTGTTACAACTCAATATTCTTCAAAGATTTCAACTTTAAGATCTGACAATGGTAATGAGTATTTGTCTAACAAAATGACCCAGTACTTGGGTTCCTATGGAATATTACATCAGACCAGTTGTGTAGGAACTCCTCAACAGAATGGTCTAGCAGAGAGAAAAAATAGAGATATTCTTGAGAAAACCAGAGCCCTTATGTTTCAGATGAGTGTTCCAAAAATATTCTGGTCTCATGTTGTTCTTGCTGCTACATACTTGATCAACAGACTCCCTAGCAGGGTTATTGAGTTCAAATCTCCTCTTGAGAAATTAAAAGGAAGAAACATTGATCTGACTCATTTGATAACTTTTGGCTGTGTATGTTATGTTCACATTCAGTCCACTCAAAGAGGAAAATTGGATCCCAGAGCAGCTAAGTGTATGTTTCTTGGGTACTCTTCTACTAAAAAAGGATACAAATGCTTTAATCCTGTCACTAAGAAGGTCTTTGTGTCTCGCGATGTAAGGTTTGAGGAGACTATCCCTTTCTTTGATGACAAGGGACAGAGGGAGTCATATTCTGACCTCACGCCCATTCCTATCATAACCGATAGCTTGGGAAATGATCGTGTAAATACCACCATTCAATCCTCTGCTCATACTCCTCCTCAATCTGATAGCTTACATGATGATGAGAATGTAGCAGATCAAGCAGCTGATGATGTCAATTCCACTGACCATGTTAATGATCCAACAGAAGTGATTATTCTTGCTCTTAGAAGAAATCCTAGTCGTATCAGGAATATACCTACAAAATTCAAGGATTATGTTCTTCTATCCTCAAAGCATCCAATTTCAGACTCTTACACCTACAAGAACCTGTCACAGTCTCATTCAGTCTTCCTAAGCAGTCTAGATAGTGTCATTGAGCCATAGTCATTTGCTGATGCAAATGAGCATGAAGATTGGAGACTAGCTATGTCTGATGAGCTCAATGCTCTTCATGAGAACAAAACTTGGTCAGTGGTTAAGCTGCCTCTTGGAAAGAAAGTAGTGGGAAGCAGGTGGATATTTAAGACCAAGTTTCATTCTGATGGAAGAATAGAGAGAAAGAAAGCTCGTCTTGTTGCTCGTGGATTTACTCAGACCTATGGAGTGGACTACAAAGAGACCTTCGCTCCTGTTGCCAAGATGAACACAGTAAGAGTCCTCCTTTCTGTTGCAGTCAATAAAGCTTGGAATCTTCATCAAATGGATGTTAAAAATGCATTTCTTCATGGTGATTTGGAAGAAGAAGTGTTTATGCGTTTACCTCCAGGACATGATCAAGAGCATGAACCTGGAATGGTCTGCAAACTTCACAAGGCAATTTATGGCCTGAAGCAATCTCCTAGGGCTTGGTATGCCAAGTTGAGTTCAGTTCTTGAAGAAGTTGGTTTCAGAAGCAGCAATGCAGACTCTTCATTATTTGTCAGAAATGGATCATCAGGGAAGTTGATAGTCTTAATCTATGTTGATGATCTCATTATTACTGGTGACAATATGGAAGAAATTGAAGCTCTAAAGAAATCTCTTCACAAGAAATTTGCAATTAAGGATCTTGGCAAGCTCAAATACTTTCTAGGCATCGAGATGGCTTCCTCCCAAAAAGGTCTATTTTTGAATCAAAGAAAGTACATTCTGGACCTCCTTAAGGAAGCTGAGATGCTAGACTGCAAACCAGCTCATGGCCCTCTTTCAAGTAAGTTTAAACTGGAAGCTGATAGTGATCCTCTTGAGAATATCAGTCCTTATCAAAGGTTAGTGGGAAAATTAATCTATCTCACTATCACTAGGCCTGACATCTCTTACAGTGTGAGTATTGTCAGTCAATTTATGCATGCTCCCACTGTCCATCACTTATGAATTGTGAAGAGACTTCTTAGATATTTGAAAAAGTCTGTTGGTAGAGGAATATTGCTCAGGAACAATGGAACTACCGATATTACTGGATATGTCGATGCAGATTGGGCTGGAAATGCTCTTGACAGGAAAAGCACTACTGGTTTTTGCACTTTTGTTGGAGGAAATTTAGTCACATGGAAGAGTAAGAAACAAACTGTTGTTGCTCGATCCAGTGCTGAAGCGGAATACAGGGCTATGGCCTCTGCAGCTTGTGAATTGATATGGCTTAAGGGTCTCCTTCATGATCTGGGATTCCCAGTCACTAAATCAATGGTTCTTCATTGTGACAATCAAGCAGCAATGCACATTACCTCTAATCCAGTGTTTCATGAAAGAACGAAACACATTGAGGTAGATTGCCACTATATCCGGTCTCAAGTTCAAGCTAAAGTGATCGAAACCAGATACATTCGCAGTCAAGATCAGTTGGCAGACATATTCACCAAAGTGTTACCCACTGATCATTTCTTGTTTCTCTTGTCCAAGCTTGGCTCCATCAATCCCCTGGATCCAACTTGAAGGGGGGTGTTGAATTACTCTGTTCATCCGCCACAGTGTGGATCCGCTACACTGTTCATCCGCCACTGTTCATCCGTCAATATTCATCCGCCAACTCTCATGTGCTCTTCACGTGAGTGGTATAGTCATCTCTGCTGTCTTTGCTTTTAACTAAGCTAACCAAGTTAGCCTTAGTTTAGTACAGTTTGAACTGCCTAAAGCATGTTGTTGACTTGTGCTTTCAGGTCCTATGCTTTCGTGCAGTATCAGTCATGTCTCTCTTCTTGGTATTGTCAACACATCTGTGTTGCCTCTCCCAATAGTTTCTCTAGCATAGATATCTGTTTACATATATACTTGTTTTCACTTGTAATTGTTTCTATCAAGAAATCAAGAGAAAATCTCCACACCTCTTCTGTGTTCTCCTGAACTCATTCTTGTTCTTAAATTCTTTAAACTTTGTCAATGATCCAACGGTCAATGCTGCTTGCGGCAACTGTAAGTGTACACGGTGCTGCACTTGACACAGTATCGCCTGCAGGACTTTCATTGCCAGCCGAGTTAAAGGTTAGTATCCCTTTTTCCATTGCATGAAAAGAACCAATTGCAATAGGATCCTTATAAAATTCAGATCGAAGATCTGTTCCAATGGAAAGTGTAATTATGTCAACTCCATCAGCAATGGCATCATCGAAAGCAGCCAACACATCATGTCCACTACAGAAAGAATCCAAATCACATACTTGATAGGCTGCAATTCTTGCAGCAGGAACTCCTCCTCTCGCAGTACCTTGTGCTAGTCCATAAAAGCTAACATCATTCACAACATTCCCTGCTGCTGTTGAAGCAGTGTGGCAACCATGATCAACTTCATCTCTTGCAGACTGCATTGATGAGTGATACCGAGCTCCAATGTGTTTGCTGCAAAATTTTCGGCCCATATTATTGATAAATCTCCTTCTTGTGATTATTTATGCAAGCAATATGTGGTGATAAAAGTTATTTCTATACTTGTTGCAAGTGAAATTTTTGCCTCCATTGCAAGCACCTTTCCACTTTTTAGGAGCCGGGCCTAAGCCCTTGTCTTGAAAGCTCTCTGATTCAGGCCAAATTCCACTGTCAATCACACCAATAATCACATCACTATTGATAGTGGCATTTCGGTTTATTTTCTCATTGAATCCCATAAAATCCCAAGATCTTGTTGTCTGGAGTTTCAATTTTGTGCTCTGAAAGATGGTGACTACTTCATTCATGTCTGCCTTGTACAGTTCATAATCAAGATATATATTTATATGCACCAGACCATATTGCTCTAGTTATAATGGTATGGATGTCTAGGAGAGGACTCACTAGCAAGTTTTTCTCTTTCCTGATCAGTCAGCTTGGCAGCAAATCCGTTGAAACTTCTTTTGTAGCTTCTGATCAAGTAATTTTCAAGAGAAGCGCTGCAGAGAATGACAGAAAAAAGAAAACACCAGAAAAAATATTTTCACTTTGAAGGACAAAAAAACCTTGAATATTCAGATCATCAGTTTTAGAAACTATGTACCTTCCCTGGACAACTTTCTGTAATATATCAAGGTGGTGAGATGATGGTGAGTACACCGTATTAGGAAGTGACCTTAAGTACACAATGTGAACCTGCAACATTAAACGACATTTTATACATGTTATTATATGATGGATGACAAATTTATAAGTCTGCGACCAACAGAGACGATCCTTACCTTCCTATCTTCATCAATATTGGCTTTGCACAGTAAGCTCAAACTGAGTATGAGAATAGGGAAAGCATACGAAAGAAAAAAAATCTTTATGCTTGGCCATTATTGAATGCTCAGAACAAGAAAACAGGCAAAGAAACTCTATACTGGGACTATGGCAAAAGTCTAACCTCTGCAAGCATCAGATTACAAATCATTTCTTATTAATTTTCATATATGGAATTTAAATATAGCTATACATTTGACTCATAACTGCAGTACAGTACTCTTGTCCCTGATATGTAACTTGATCTGGTTCAAAAGGAAGTAGTGATAAGATAATTTAGCACAAACACCTATTTCACTCAAGTAAATTAAACGTATTATTTCATTGAGATGCCGAAATAAGAGCCAACCGGAATTTATATCAAATTGATTACCGACAAGAAAATTGGTTTATTTTATTGAATAAGAAGATACAAGTGGTTGAGAAAATAACTTTTGATCTAAACTAATGCAGAGACTTTTGACAAAAATTAAATTTTTTCTTTATTGAGTGAAAAGGAAAAGAGGATGAAAGAATTACGATAGTCAAAGTAGATAGACTGGCAGCAAAAGAAAAAACTCTTTGGGTTAAAAGAGAGAGAGAAGAGAGGTTGAAAATATTATTTTAGTCAGGTAGAGTTAGTGGAAGACTATAGGAAGATCAATCCCAAGAATCATACATACTTATGAGTAGATCCCCCCATGGAAAGAATTTCTGGTACCACTCTGATATCAAGTTTTGCTTTTGACAAGATTTTAGCTTCAATAAACCTTACTGAATTTCCTGCTGCAATTGAGGCTGTGGTTCCATGACCCATTTCATGCCTTCTGGAACCCTTTTAGTAGTAGCTAGCTCTGATCAATGAGCTTACAGCATTTGTACATTGAATATAGTTTGATGAAATCTACGCTAAGAACAGCGGCAACATCATTGTAACAACTTTTAAAAGAAAAATACTTACAGGAGTATCTTGGAACATGTTTTGAGATTTAATGATGCATTAATCACTTCTAATTGTTCATGTAAATATATATGCTCAAATAGCTGCTTTGTCTTTGATTATTTACAACTATAGATTACTTCCAAGCAAATAACATCGCTAGAGTGACAAAAGTGACTAGTACTTACTTGCTGCTCGGGAAATTGAAGCTGCCCAACAAGCACCCCATAAATGGAGGACCAACCTTCATCGTTGAAGCTCTCTGATTCAAGCCAAATTCCAATGTTGTGAGTGATACTATTGTGGGTGTGAATATGTTGAGAGTGATACTATTGTGGGTGTGATTCACACCCACAATAGTATCACTCTCACTGTTGGCTCTTCTATCAATTATATCAATCTAACAGATGAAATCCCAAGTTCTTGTTGTTTGAAGTTGTAAGGCTATGCTTGTAAAGAGAGATACTTTCCTTCATGTCTGCAATACATCCATACGATTTATAGATATGATAAATTTTCAAGCAAGCATCTGTATTAATACTTTGTAATGAAAAAAGGAACTGTCATGACTCAAGAGGCACAAGATCACTGGCAAGTTTCTCTTTCCTGGATTGTAAGCTTGGCGGAAAATCCATTAAAATTTGAAATTGAAAATTAAGGATGAGAGACTGGTATTAGCAATAAGCTCCGGGAACTAAAGCTGTTGTTGACATTTAAGTCCTTACAAGTGTGTGAACTTAAGATTGAGTTTCAGCATATTACGTATTAATCCTGTAAGTTGCAACATCCTGGACTTTACTACAAAAGAGAACTCTATTGTTTCACAACCAACATGACTCTTACCATCTTACCTTTCTACCCTCACAAGTAGTTTTGCAGGATATACTCACAATAGGGATTAGAATGTGGAATACAAGACGATACAGAAGAGCTTCATGGTTAGCAATTGTCAATTCTCAAACACTGTGGGTGAGTGAAGACTAATTATACTGATAAAACATTCAGTGAAATAATTTTAATCCTGCCTAGACGAAATATTACAACTTGTTAAACATATGCCAAGCTGGGTGATTTTTAGGTTTGCATTCACAGCTTCTTCCAATTTATTTTCATCTTTGGAATTACAGTTGACTGACATAATTTATTCTTCATGTTCAATAGACCAATAGTATTCATATGATGGAACAATTCAGAGGATACAGTATCACACTATTTTTCCTTTCTTTCATTTGCATCAATGGAAATACAGCTAACTCACAAAATTGATTCCCCATCAACAATTCATAGGGATGATATGGACTTTGATATGTATAGACAGTAAAACAATGACTATAAAACAGTCGCGAAAGCCTGGTTTTTCACTCCTGTAGAATAAAAAGGATACGCAGTAGTGACAGTGAAAAACAATTCAGACATATGAACATCTCGATAGAACAATCTTTGAAATTCTGTATGTACTTTATGAGGCTTCCATATATGCAATCAGATTGGTTTAGCATCAATTCAGGCCCCATATGGTTTGATGTTGTAGCGCATGCAAGGCTGGAATTGGCTAAACTGGAATGCAGAATGTAATCACTAACTTCATACTGCAACAAACCCATTATCAATGTATGCATATAGCAGATCATCACCACTGAGCTTCAGACGCAGAATCTACTCTACTAATCCCAATGCCATAAACGTATAAAGAAACTCTAGATTTTCTATAGTCACAAAATCAACTCTAAAATGTTTATCCTACCAAATACAAAGAACGAAGAATCCATGCTTCTTTAATTAATCTCTTTCTGGGCTGTGATCAATCAATGTAAAGAAAACTAAAAAGGTAACAACCGAAGGAAGAAGAAACCGTAAACGCTTATTTGAATGGAGATACACAATGTGATAATGGTGACTGCAGCCCATGTTGGATGATCACAATGACTATAGCTCCATAGTGATGATCTCTTGCTTCTGTTTCCTCTATATGCTATTTGCTTATATGAATTTAGAGTTCAGAGAGTTTAGAGATCGGCACACGGTGACTGCCGTATCTTGGCTCTTGCAAATAACATCATCTTCTTTAGGAATAGTTTTTTTTTTTTTTGGGTACTTTCATTTAAAATGAATCTCTTGAGGGAGATGGATGGGAGACTACTCTTAACATAGAACTGCAAGCCAACTTTTATGCCCATTTTGATTGACAGATTGGTAACTTTTGAATGCAAACATCTGTCTTGAGGCTAAGCTCTTCGATACAAGGACATTTTCATCGACCAGATAGGCTGCGGTGAAAGCAGGTAGAGAATGCAGACATGTTCTTGCCTGAAGATCCAGAACAGTAAGACAGATATTACCAATTCCTGTTTAAGACTTGTTTACTTTGTACCATTTTGTCATCCGAACAGAGACTATTATTATCACGTCCCCCGTAGGAAAACTGACCAACACAAATATTGCTTTTAAAACTCTGAACATTGGAGACTGCAGCCGCCTGTGTCCATAATTTACAACCGAAGAAAAAAATTAAATTTAACTGAACTTCAGATATAACAAGCAAATCAACAAACTGACTCCATATAAGGGATCGGGGATCTCCAAGAATATCAAGAGTTACCCTCTAGCTTCATTTATCTCTGAGCCAACAAGCACAGTTGACTAGCATCAGCTCTAACATAAAACATCTATTCTAAATTATGTTTCTCTGTTTAAGACTAATCATTAATGTTAAAGGAGGAATCTCACATTGTATAATGAGTTTTAACTGAATGAAATTTACTTAAATGGATCTAACACTGTTCCAAGTACAAGTGCAAGAACCTCATCATACATATACTACATTGCAGTCTAGTTGAGAATTCTGGAGCTCAACACCAGTGTTGAAATTCCTAATGTCTTCAAGCAGAGTATAGCCATAATCTCTTACATCCTCGGGGACAATCACTACAAGTAGCCAATAAACAAAGACAAAGAAGAACAGGAGAGTTAACTTTAACAGTTTAACCAAATATAATCAATGGAAATTACAAGTATACATGCAAATTTTAGGAGCTGGTACCAAAGAGCTATCTTACGCTACATATAGGGTTCACCCACGAGGCTGGGGAGAAATGATGTACTCATGTATGAAGATAATTGGCCGCCATCATCAACTCCAGGGTCAGTTCTGGTTCAATGTGAAACTCAGTCTGCTTACCACTGGCCAAAGAACAATATTACAGAAAATAAGTAAACAGATAGTGAGCAAAAACAAAGAAGTAGCATTTCCATCAAACTATCAAACATTATCAGTTCCAACTAGCAACCATAGTTAACTCAAGCTTCAACCAATATCCAGATAAGAAGCTCAAAATTCAACTCCATTTATCATGCAAGTATATGGTTCACCTAACCAATATAATTCTTATAGCATCACTCTCTTATTTCTGTTGCTAGCTTTTATGTTCCTTCAGTCGGGTCAGTATTAGATGCACATTGGACGTGTTCATTATTCACAATAAGTAATCAATATTGAGACACATTATCTTTCATAATAGACAGAGGTACCCTGTGAAAGAAACACAAAAAATACATAAACCACCAACTTAGGAGAGCCTTCTTTATTATAAACTATGAGAATACCAAATCAATTAAATTCCTCTCATCTTCTCACAGCCTCTTATAGAGTTCGGCGACATAAAGGTTAAACCTTTCCTTGCTGAAAGGGGTGAATTTTTTTTTTATGGAAAAGAAAAAGAGTCAACTTTAGAAGCCACAAGGGTGATGTCCAAATAGTTTGGTGCGATCGTTAGGCTTCATTACATTATAACACTCAATTGTCATCAAGACGGTGCTACAACTCAGATATGCTAAGCCTGGGTGAACTGCTAAGGTGAAAGCTTTATGACAGTACTAACTCAACATTAATCAAATACAAAAACCTATAATGTTTCAATACCAAGAGAACACTCGGACATAAATGCGGTAAAATTCATGAGCAAAAGAGAGAAACAGAGAATCAAAACCTGGCGAATTGAAGATTCCAGTAAAAATACTTGCAGATCTTCTCAAGAATGGTGGTGCTGATCTCAGGGAACGTCACCTCGCCGAGTTCGGCTTCAGCAAAACCCCCTGCCAAATTTTATAAAATTAAAAACCCTAAATCATCTAATTGCAGACTATGCCTGAAACTAATTAGGGAAAGATAGAAACGGACCTGGAGATGTGAGCATGTTGCGAATGGTCTGGGAGACCATGGCGGCATCTTTGTGGACGACGAATTCGAAGCCCTCAGCGCTGATCAGCTTCACGGTGTCTTCCTTCTTCATCTTCAAGGAGACAGGAGATTTGAGTGAGGGAATCGAAACTCACAGGGTTCTGATCCACACCAATCGTCAAAGCTTCATTAAAACAACAACAGCCTTGCTTATGTTTGATTCTGGCATTTTCAGAGCTTCTTTATACAGTAAAAGAATGACAATGACCATGCTCTTGCCAAATAATACGGTTGATTATTATACTTTTGACTTGAGGTTGAGAGTAGTGTATGATTATACACCGATCCAATGAAACCCAATAGATTGTAAAATGATTCAAATCATTATCGATGTCTTCATTTTCATTGCTTTACATACACTACTAGTATGAGGCCATGATTGCCTAAACAATTATTTCATGCCAAGGTCACATAATCATTGAGCTTAAGAAATCATTCAAAAGTAAAACATGCACTATATTACATCTCAAACTTGATTTCAAAGACATACTTAGTTCATTACTATAATACTTGACGATTGATGAAATTCAAAAGTCTTTAGTCGGGTGGCGAAGATTATGAGAATCAACAACTTTAAAGAAGGTACCCTATCAGCCTAGAGTTCGTATCCTCTTAATGCTCTCTGTTCGTGGCGGGTTCAGCACCCGGCGAACAGTCAGCACGGTTGTTTGGTTTGTGGTCGGTTGCTGTGTCTCTGTGTTGTGCTTAGGCGTGCCAGCACCCTTGGAGCGGTGCCACTCGATTGCGCGCGACCCCCTGAGCGAGTCGCTTCGTCTGCTCCCAATTCGACTCTGACTTCCTGGTCAAGCGACTGTTACGCGGGCGCTGACTAAGCCGGCGTACAGGGCTCGAACAAGACCTGAATAGAACTCTCTACCAGGATTTTCTTCCCAACCCCTTGAGGATTGAGGATCTTACTCTGATCCGGAGAAGCAAAGCAGAGCTGTTCCAAGACCACGGGTGTGCCACCGGAGTGACGACTCGATTGCCACCAGGGGTAGCGGACTGACAGACTCGATTGCCACCGGGGGTGGCGGACTGACTCGATAGACTCAGCAAACGCTCGGCACAAGTACGAGAGCGGATCAATCGTAGGAGGGCGGAGGAGGGTTGCGTGAGGCTCAGCAAATGCTCGGCGCAAGTACGAGATTAGATCGATCGTAAGAGGGCGGAGGAGGGTTGCGTGAGGCTCAGCAAATGCTCGGCGCAAGTACGAGGTTGAATCCGTCGTAGGGCGGAGGCGAGTTGCGTGAGTAGACCCAGCAAAGCGCTCGGCACAAGCACGAGATTAGATCGATCGTGGGGCGGAGGCGGGTTGCGTGAGTTGCTCCGGAGAGGCTTTGGCAAGTTAGCGTTGCGCTAGGACTTGTGGTTGTTTGTTTTTGGTTGAGAACCTCTTCCCAGATGCCGGCAGATTCATATTTATATGACTCAAGGACCCCTAGGGCTGTCAACTCCAGTTTGGCGGATCCTTGAGACTCATTAGGAATGTCCTCCCCTACCCTGCTTCCCATCAAATCAGCGAAGATATTATCAGAGGTATAGTTGGTATTGAAGCTTCGAAGATCGGAGCAACACGTCTTGACCTTGCTTGTTATGCTGCTGTTACTGTTCATCACTCATCATTGCGCAATATGGCCGGTTCCTCTAACAACCTCCCTAAAGCATGGTGCAGCGTGGCTTATAGTTGTTAGTGATTGATAGCCCAGCGTAGGTAGTGAAATCATTGCTACATTGCTTCTCAATCTTAACAAATATTTTCACTGATGGATTGTTACGAAACAACCCCAATCGGATTAGGAAGCAACCACGTTCTCCCTCGAACTCAACCTCTTTGGTTGAAGCGGGAAAGCCCGATTTCCAAGGGTTTGAATCTGATCAAAACCCCTACTGGGCCTTGGGGCGGAAGCCCAATTGACATAAATTCAATTGTGGTCCAAACATTGCCCCCCAGTCTCCGATATTGAGGTATAGCGAGATAGAAGAGAGACTGAACCTCAATCGCCATTAAATAAATAACTGGACTGTTGCGTGGTTTCCTCGCCAATCACGATTCCCCAATTCGAAACGGTGACACTGTTCACCTAAAACCCTTGGTTGCTGCGAAACCCAGCGCCTCACGAAACAAGAACCCCTTTCGGATTCCTATAAATTCCAACAGAGACCCCTCGGTTTCTCCTTCGTACCACCTTGCTTCCCTCTTTCCTAGCCCGAAATCAGAAGAAACCCAGATCGGAGACTGATGGCTCCCAAAAAGAACTTTGATATTCGCTATCCCCTGGCGGAGCAAGCCCAGACTCAACTTCTCCCCCTCCTCAAATGTTCTGAAGTAGAGGAGAACCGGACCCACCTTAGTCTTCCCCATGAGGAATGTGCCACCTTAGGTCCTTTTGTGGTGGGCTATCATCCTGATGATAACAACGGAGCCCATCAGATGCTCGACAGCCCGGCGCGCCCGCTGCCGGCGCTCTTCCGCTCTGAAGAACCGGCGGAGTGCCCAAATTTTCAAAAAGACGCTCACCAATGCACCGTAAACCACTCCGCCTGGCCTCTGGTTAGGTCCTACATGACCACCTGGTATGAAGAACGGCTTCCTCTCGACGGGGCAATTTGGAAGAAAGCCGGGGTCGCTGATGCAATCCAGCTTTGCTTCAGCCTCAGCCCAAAAGGAGGCAACAGGTGCGCCCTAGTTCCGCTGATCAGCCTTTGGAACCCCACGGTTAATGCCTTCGAGTTCCAATTCGGTCACGCCTCCGTGACCCTGCTAGACCTCTACGCCGGCTTCGGGTTGCCTCTCGGCTCTGTAGCCTTCGACGAGGGCTACTATCCCGAAAGGACATCTCCCTCTAGCCTTGTTTGGGGATTCGAGCCCAGTGGGTTTGAAAAGTGGAGGAACGAAACCTCCCAGATGGGTGACGACAGGCTCAGCGGGATAGCCTTTCTGTCCTTTTGGCTAAACAAATTCGTGTTCTGCTCCACCACCAACAAAATGACCAAGCACTACCACCGTATGGCGGAGGTGATCTATTCCGGCCAAGAGATTGGTCTTGCCCAATGCGTTCTAGCACACCTCTACCGCTGTCTGCACCAGATATCCGCCGTGCCCATGAATTGTGCACAATCTGGTCCGCTCTGGATCTTGGATATCTGGTGCCAGATGTACTTTCCCCAACTTTCTCCGGCCACGAAGAGAGCTCCTAGGCCTGACCAAGTTGTGGGGCAAGAGTATGCCGGCTGTGCCGCTGATCCCGAACTCAGCTATGCCATCTGCCTCGACATCTTTTTCAACACATCCGCTCGGGAATTTTTTACAGAGGCACAGCAGCTGATCCACGTGAAGTATCCCCGCGGACTAGCCCGAGGCTTTCTCCCTAACAGTCTTCAGGCAGCTAAAGGCCGAGGGATTTTCATCCATTGCGTCTCCATGGCGGACCTACCACTCCTCTGTAGTGAGAAAGGCTATCCGAGCCATGAGCTCTACGCGCCTCACTTCTTTGCACGGCAGTTTGGTCTTATTCAAACCTTGCCCTATCCGCCGCTGAGAAGTCTGAATCTTTTCTCAGCGTGGAGGAATAGCCGAAAGTCCAAAAGACCCTCAAGTGCCAGTGACAATTCATGCCTGCAGCCTCTCATCATACATAACGAAGATTGCTACCCTAACCTGCAGGCCTCCACGGACGCAACTGGCCCCTATCGCGTCTGGTGGTCGCGCATGCGAAGCCCGCTCTTCCGCCAACCACCCGTTTTCTACTTCCGAAGATTCTTTCACCTTCGGGGTGGGCAACTTACCCCAGCTGACCAAGAGGTGCTACACGGCGGTCCCCTATACGTTGACCCGTCCCTAAGAAAGGTAATATGCCCCCATTTGAAACTACTGTTTCGGTTTGCCCATGATTCTCGCGTAATCTCGATTGTTTAATAAACTAGGCTATTGAGCAAACCCCAATGGACAAAGGAAAACGGAAGGCCGAATGCAAAGCTCTTCCGCCCTCCAAGAAGAGCAAAACTATTGTTGAGGCGGATGAGGAATCAGATGAGGAGGAGGACATACCCGTAAGTACTCTTTTAAAGCTCCATTTTCCCCTTGCGTCTCTAACTATGAGCTCAAACAGATACCTACATAACGTAGATATCCCATCTCTATCCCTCCCTGCAGATACTTCAGAGGAAGCGTTCCTCGTCCGCCGCCGCCACCAGCCGAGCTCCTGCGGTAATAGAGCTCTCCTCTGGTGAGTCCTCTAACCCTTCCGAAGAACCAGGTTCCTCTAGTTCCGACGATTACTATCTGGACTTCTGTATTCGTGAGCTTTGCGGCGATAGTCTTCCTCAACCTGTTCCTCTGCGCTGTCTTGCTGCAGGTACTTCCTCCAGCCTAGCCCTCGCAGTTAATCAGAGTTCTATCCAACCTGTCTTGACTCTCCGTGCTGCTGCAGAAGCTGGACCGGAGGCGGAGGAAAACCCAGATGCTACCGTGGCGGAGGCCCCAACCGATAGGCCTCTGCTCATGCTATGTGGCGCTCCTGGCAGTTCTTCAACTCCACATCCGCTGACCTCAGATTCGACTCGGGAGGAAGAGCACGGGGCCGAAGAGGACGTAGAAGAAGGAGAAGAAGAGGAGGAGCCGATTCGGGGCGCAGACCAACCAGCTGCTGACGAGCCATCCTCCCCTGCAGATGTCCTATCTCCGGCAGAGGAAGAGGCTCTAGCCGGTGCGGAGTCTCTGGCCGGTGCTGCCCCCCAGGTTGAACAAGATTCAACCCCTGCTGACTCTTGTATTGAAGCCGATCGGCCATCACCAGCCAGGTGGCCCGGATCTCCTCTGCCCGAAGAGACCCCGTTGACGGAGGTATATATCCCTTATGCTCTAAATTGGTACCTCCCTTGGTCTGAATTGCTTCCAATCCTCCTCGATTATGAGCAGGTGGAAGATAGTGATGATGATGTGGAGACCCTCGGTTCCGCCCCGCAGGCAACGGACACAGGTTCCGCGGAACCTGTGGGACTTGTAACTGCACAAGTTTCCCTGCCGCAGGCCCCAATCGCCGAAGGTCTGGTCGCGGCGTCTCCATTGAATCAGCCATCCGCGACCCCTGGCGGATCGGGTTCAGCGGTTCCGGAGCAAGTTGACTCTGCTTCCCTCTTGGCCGGAGACCCTTTCCTTTCTCCTCGAAGCCCAGAAGAGGAACCTGAAGAGGTACAGAAGGCGTGGGGATTCTTGGAACGCTTAGGAGAGAGGGACCCTGCCGATGTTCAAGTGGCGGACGAGCTCTCCTCTGCCCTTGAGATCCTCAAAGGCCACTTCCAGCAACTGCCTCCCGAGGTCCAAGCTGAAGCTAACGCTTCTCTCCTCCGGCTGCCCGCGGAGCTAAGGAGCCTGCACGAGCGTTTGCCTGTCCGGTTTACTCAGCATGCTAAGCTTGAGGGAGCTGAGACCGCTTTCGCGGATGCTGCTCGTGCCTACAAAGATTTGGTTGCCCTGGCTACTAGCAACCCCGAAGCGGCTGAGATAGCTAGACTTGAAGAGCAAATTTCCCTCCTCCGCCAGAAACAAATCCAGCGCGCCAATGAAATAACTCAACAGAAAGCCCTGGGGAGTAAGCTACAAGAGGAGCGGACGCGAGCAAAGAGGGAAACAGCTGAGTTTGATCGTGGGGTAGGCAAGACCAAGGCCACCATCAAACGGTTGGGCCTGCATCTATATGAGTTTCGGCCTTAGCCCGTAAAAACTGGCTTGATGTATTTCATTTACTAAGTTTAATGATATGAGCCCATTTACCAAGCCCTATTCGGTTTGATTCGCAAACCAAACCCTGCGCATCAGTCTTATCATGCAGTCAGAAAACTGCAGAACTTTTTCCCATGAATTTGCATTTGAATTTTAAAACGGGAAACTGTTTCAACCTCCAACTGCCCAATAAATGCGCAAGTTCATCTCAGCCCTTGGATTGCTTCTAAGTAAGGCTATAAAAGCAACACCCCCTGGCTAGACCCGAGAACCCCAAAAAACTGCCTTAGAATGTTATTCAGCGTTTCTTCCTTTAGGTTCTGCTACCAGCCGTTATGGCCTCCTCGATCCTTGCCACCCGATCTAGTTCGGATGTTCCGCTGAACACCCCAAATCATAACACCCCATGTTAAACAAATCTCGAACCATAACACTCCATGTTATGTTCCGGGCGGATGTGATTATAGATTGGTAGCTGTCGATTTGGCACCCCTCTAGCGCATCGGCCGGAAGTCCAGCATGGATGCGGTTCGGGGTACCTTCCTCTCCGGAGAGAGGCGCAATGAGCTTCAATAGGCCAGTTGTCCACCTCCACATGAAGGGTATTGGATAACCGTGGACAACGCTGGGCTATTGAACTTATTGCATGATCGAGAGATTATGGGTGGCGAACGTCTATATGCCACTCTGCTTCGGCATCAAGACAGTCTCTGCCACCCCTATCTCTACGCTTCATCCGCTGATCTCTCAGGATCTTACTCTACAACCCCAGTTCGGCCCGCGTTCGGATCGAAGGAGGTGGCGAGGATCCCCATATACCAAGATGGTATCAGAGCTAGTTGGCGGATATGTATTACTAGTTTCTTGCCTTTGTAATCGCCGTGGCCGCAAAGCCCCCTTTACTTTTGTAAATAAAACAAAAATTTTAGAATCAAGGCTTGCATCGCACAATTCTTACCAACGGCAAAGGTTTTAGGGCACACCCCAACACGGATGTTCCTAAAAACCCCTATTCAAAGGACGACCAGGCTTGGCCCTAAAGAAGGTTCAAAAACTTCAAAAATTTCGAAAAAGATAAGTCGGATATTGCCCTTATGTTGCCCCCTTAGTTTGCTGGGCTGCGCGGATGGGCAAAGCCAGAACCAAGCCGAGTAAACTAGATAGGATTCCCAAGTGGTTTCCCCATGATGGGCTAGGTTCGACGAAAAGGTGAAAGCCCGTTCGTCGTCGAACCCCTGTCCGGCCCACGAAGCCCCCACGCCAGGTAGCCCTAAGCAGATGCCTGGGAACCACAAACTGGTATAAATGCAGGATTTGACAGTTACCGAAACGGTGGGGAGAACCGAGAAGGCGCCAGTCAAACCCTATTGATCACGCATCGATTCCCAGGCGAGCAGGCGCCGAAAACGGATAGATGCATAAAGATGGGTAGATCGAAGCATTAAAGCTTGCGTGACCCCCAACCGTTGGATCCTCTCGCATATGTAGTATAAAAGGAACCCCCTGGTTGCAGCAAAAACCTCACCAGATCACCCTGCGTAGAACAAATATGGCAATCGTAGAGTGGTTAGCGATTGGCGTAGCCCTCTGGCTGCCACAAGCCTTTCCACCAGAGAAACCGCAATCCTGGTTAAATGCCCCAGTAACCTCGGTCACCCAGCGTTAAGTAAATCCTAACCCCGGTCACCTAGCGTTAGGCGGCCTGAAGCCGTGCTTCCTGGTGCTTAAACAACACCCGGCCCGACTAACGCTAGTGACCCGGTTAGGTGCTTGGATGAATGTCATCAACACGTTCGATGACCTTCACCCCTAGCAACCCATCCACACGTTCCCTCAGCGGAACTGTGTGTTTTTCCTCAAGCGCCGCCACTGCATCCTCATCTTTCCCTTTTTTCCAACTCCTTTTCCCCTCCTGGAATTAGCAGAGCTCCGAAGAAGAAGAGGATTTGGGCAAGAAGATCAAGCAGCAGCACGAGGAATCCGCCAGTCCCCCAAGACTAAGAGAGACGTAGGATGGTATCAGAGCTAGCTAGTAGCTCTCGTTGTATTTTCTTTTCCTTGTGATGCCCTTGGCCGCAAAGCCTGCGTAAGAATAAAGCAAATTGCAATTTTCGTACTTAACACTTACCAAGATATGAATTTGATTGTTAATGAAAAGTATAAGGACATCAACACCCCTGGCGGATGTTGAAATAAGACAAGGTAAAAGAAGAACAAAACCCCCACGGTTTCGCAATGAAAAAGACGAACACTTCGAACACGGCGGGAACACCCCAGGCGGATGTACCGTCTTAACTTACTGCCGTCTGAGCGCACTGCCGGAGGGCTAAGAATTCTGTCCAGCCCCGTCGTCTGCCGGAGGGACCTCGAATTCCCAAACACTTGGGAAGTATTTCTTAAGATATCGCCCATTAATGGGATTTCTATGAACTTCACCTTCCAAGTCTCGGAGCTGGTATGCCCCCTTTCCCATGATTCGGTCGATGACAAATGGACCCTCCCAGCGAGGACTCCATTTACCACGACCCGGTTCGTCTAGGGGCAGAGCTACCTTCCAGACCAAGTCTCCCTCGCCATATGTTTTACCCTTGGTCCGCTTGTCATATGCCTTGGCGATCCGCTGCTTTTCCTGGATGATAGTGTCCAAGGCCTCAAGTCGTTTTTCGTCGAGGTCTTCATGTTCCTGGAACATGGCTTGGACATAGTCTTCACCCAGGAGTTGATGTTGCTCGCGGACCCGTAAAGAAGCCACATTGATCTCCATTGGCAGGACAGCCTCATGGCCATACATCAACGAATACGGGGTAGTACCTGTAGGCGTCCGCTTAGAGGTCCTATAGGCCCAAAGCGTGTTGTCAAGTTGAGTGTGCCATGATCTCGGGCTATCCACTAGCATCTTCTTTAGAATGGATATGATCACCTTGTTAGTAGCTTCCGCTTGGCCATTGGATTGAGCATAATAAGGAGAAGAATGGAGGAACTGGACACCATAATCTGCTAACCAAGTTTGGGTCTTCTCAGCCATGAAGGCTGCCCCCCTGTCCGCTACTATACACTCTGGAATGCCGTAGCGGCAGATTATGGTTTGGAAAACAAAGCGGATGACCGTATCTGCATCGCAGTTCCTGGTTGGTATAGCTTCAACCCACTTAGTAAAGAAATCGGTACCCAGCAAAAGAAACTTATGCTGCGCAGATGAGTGTGGATTGATCTCCCCTATGAAATCCAATGCCCAGCCCCTAGCAGGCCAAGGCTTGATGATGGGCTGCAAAGGAATGTTAGGAACCCGCTGCACTGGCCCGTGTCGCTGGCATTCCTGACAACCCTGAGCGAAACTATGACAATCTTTCAAAATGGATGGCCAATGATATCCATATCTACGAATCAGCCATCTCATTTTGGGTCCGGACTGATGTGAACCACAGACCCCTAGGTGTACCTCTCTCATGATCCGCTTGGCTTCGACGCCAAAGATACACCTCAATAGGACTCCATCCTCCCCCCTACGGAAGAGTTCGTCTCCCCTGAGAAGATAACTTGTTGCGAGATGTCGAGTTCTCCTCTCGGATGGTGCAGATGGGTCCTGCAAATACGCTATGATTGGTATCCGCCAGTCAGTGTCGACAGGCTCAACTGTAGCGACCGACCAACCTCCGCGCTCTCTCTGGCGGATAACAAAGGATGGTAGAGTTCTGCGCTCCACCCTAAGGATTCGTTCCTTCACTCCCTGGGCTAGGCTGATTCCAGTGGCCAATTGTGCCAGCTCGTTGGCTGCTGAGTTCAATTCCCTCGGAACATAGTCTAAGGAAACATCAATAAATCGATCCAGTAGCTCAATAGCCCGCTCGTAGTAGTGTACTAAATGGAAGGAAACGCACTTGTAGATCCCCAACAGTTGATTAATAACTAACATGGAATCTCCAAGTACCTCAATTTCTTGTGCCCCCAGGTCGAGTAACAGCTCCAAACCAATGAGTAGGGCTTCGTACTCTGCCTGGTTGTTGGTGCATGTCCACTCCAGCTGAAAAGAGTACAAATACTTGACACCTGCTGGAGTCTGGATACAAACCCCTGCGCCCGCCAACTTACTGGTACTGCTACCATCGAAGTATAGGACCCAAGGCTGGTATCGGATCACGTTAACGAACTCTGGCGGTTCTGCGAATTCCCCTTCAATAGGATGGTGCAATAGGAAATCCGCGATGGCCTGACCCGTCATGGCCTTGAGTGGCGCATATTGTAGGGAAAACTCTGACAGGGCTAAGACCCACTTGCCAATCCTACCCCTTAGGATAGGTCTCGTTAGCATATATTTCACCAAATCAGTCTGTGCCACCACTATCGTTGTGAATGAAAGCATGTAATGGCGGAGCTTAATGCCCGCGCAGTACAGGGCTAGACACAGCCTCTCGACTGGCGAATATCTGGTCTCTGCATCCAACAACGTCCTGCTGACGTAGGCTACTGCATATTCAACTTTCTTTCCATCGGCCAGGGTTTCATCCTGGGCTAGCAGCCCTGCGACAGAGATATCAGAGGCAGAAATATACAGTTTGAGAGGGATACCCGGTGTCGGCGGCCGAAGGACCGGCGGACTAGCCAAATACTCCTTGATCCTGTCAAAGGCAGCCTGGTGCTCAGGACCCCACTCAAAGATTTCTCCTGGTTTGAGCTTGAGTAGAGACGAGAAAGGTGCTACCTTGCCTGCTGAGTTGGATATAAACCTTCTGAGGAAGTTGATTTTTCCAAGCAAGCTCTGCAGCTCCCTCTTGTTTCTCGGTGCTGGCACGTCCAACACAGCTTGCACTTTGTCGCCCGACACCTCGATGCCTCTCTCATGTACCACAAACCCTAGAAAGTCACCAGCACAAACCCCAAAGACACACTTGGCCGGATTCATTTTAAGCTGATGCTTTCGCATGATTGTGAACACCCTTCGGAGATGATCAATGTGATCTTCCCTCTTTTTGGATTTTACTACTACATCATCAATGTAGACTTCAAGGATGTCCCCCAAAATTCTGCTGAAAATTACGTTCATTGCACGCTGGTATGTAGCCCCTGCATTGGTTAAACCGAATGGCATACTGAGATACTCAAACGCTCCTGTGAACCCTGGGCAGCGGAAGGCGGTTTTAGGAATGTCTGGCTCGTCTATTGGAATCTGGTGATACCCTGCCGTCCCATCCATAAATGAGAGCAACTCGTGCCCCGCTACTGCATCCACCAGCATATCCGCTATGGGCATAGGATAAACATCCTTAGGAGATGCAGCGTTTAGATCCCTGTAGTCCACACATATTCTGATTTTGCCATTCTTCTTCCGAACAGGGACGACGTTGGATAACCATTCCGGATAAAGGGCTGGTCTGATTATCCCAGCGTCCAGCATGCTTTGAACTTCTTTCTTGACCGCCATTGCCGTGTCAGCGTTCATCCGCCGCTGCTCTTGCTTAACTGGCCTACACCCTTCCTTGATAGGGATGCGATGGCAAGCCAGCTCTCTTGATAACCCCGGCATGTCTTGATACTTCTCGGCAAAGCAGTCCTTATAATCATGCAGCAACCCTATCAGTTGCTGCCTCAACTTTGGTCTAAGGTACTGGCTGATCCCCACTTCCATGGGTTCCGTTTCTGTCCCCAGGTTGATCTTTTCGACAGGATCGCGTACCTTGGGCGGGGTATCATCTAGCGCTGCTGGAGCAGGCTGAATTACTTCCACCCCTGTTGAAACTTCGAACTCTTCTTCCTCAATACACTCCACCAGTGCCACCTCCTCCCAAGCCATTCGCTCTAATCGATAAATCGCCAATCGCTGCAGAAAGCTAGCAAAGGCCTCCGACTCCTCTTGCGAGAAGGCGTCACTCATTGGAAGTATTGGGACGGAGCTCAATGGAAATTGGCCGACTACAATCCGCCATAGCCTGGGCAATTCCCCACTGAGACAGCTCATTCTGGGTCACCCCGAGTGGATGCCCCCTATGGTCGACTCCCCCAATCCGGAGGGGTCTCATGTCTCTGTTGTAATAGCTGGCTTCCAACTGGATGGCCGCTATCGAATACGGGCGCTCATCCGCCTTGATGAGCACTGGCAACTCTGTGACTGGATCCCACATGATCATCTCTTGGTGGAGAGATGAAGGCACTGCCAGCGCTTTATGGATCCAATCCCTCCCCAGGATCATATGGTAGGGAGCGTTTACGTTGGCCACGTAAAATGCGTGATGGGCATCAGAGGGTCCTATCCTGACTCGGAGCACAGCCACCCCAGCGGTTGGAGTTACCTCCCCCGAAAACCCCTTCACCCTGGAGACAGTCTGGATGACTTTGTCCTTCGGGATCTTCAGTTGTTCCACAAGAGTAGTGGTGACGACGTTTACCGCAGCCCCTGTATCTATCAAGATCTTGCGGACCTTCATGCCCTGCACCTCTGCTGTCACGTATAGAGGCTTCAGATGCTGGGACATGTCAAACGTAGGCTTGGCAAACATCACGCATTGTTTCAGAAGGTCTCCGGCCCCCTCCGGATACCGATGACCGGACCGAAAAACCCCGGGCTCAGCTTCCGCTTGAGCCCCCTTTTCAGGCTCCTGTACTGAGTAAACAGGATGAGAAGCCTCTTCGTCGGTGATGAAGTGAGCAGTGGGCAAAGGCTCTGGCAGAGCATAAGCAGATGACAGAATGAAGACCATGTTGCAATGATGCGTCATGGCCTCATCCCCGGTCTGCTCCTCGTCCATTGGCACCTCACCCTCGTCTACCGCCTCAGGCTCATCTTCGTAGTCGACCACATCCTCTTCCTTATCCAGGGCTAGGTCTCCTAAGTCGGAGTCAGCTCGTATACTGGGGGCGACCGAGGACGTCCGAGTTGGCACCATCATCTGCAGCTTCTTAGCCGCGTACTCCACGAAGTTGGTTGGCGCCTTAGGCCCTTTTGTCCTCGCCCGCGATGTGGTAGCGGACGGCCCGCTCGTTTCCACCGGAACTGATCTGGATTCCTTGGGAACAACCTCCCTCTCAGAAACCCCCACGTTGCTCGTGCTCGCCGCCAATGACGCGCTGTTTTCCTTTGGTATCCACCGCATAACGGTGGAACCCTTGCTGGTGTCAATCACCATCACATCTTCCTGGGCCTCCAAAGCCCCTTGCTTCCCGGCAGCTTCCGGCTGTGACTTCTTTGGAGGGGACCTCCTCGTCTCCGAAGGCTCAGGAGGGAAAACCAGCTTTCTCCTTGGCCTGGACTGGGGTGCCCCAGCGGATCTCGGCAGATCAGCTATCCTATCGTGCACACTCTTTCGAGGTGCCGGTGGAACGTCCGTGGTTCGCTGTCGCCTAGAGTCCATGTATGATTTGGTTCTCACCTTGTAGCGCTTATGGATCTCCTCCACCCGCTCCACGGGTACTGACAGCTCTTCCTCGGTTACCCTTCCCGATGCCAGATCCGCCAAGGTTCTTTTTGCCTTGCCAAAGCGTCTCCGCTCGTTCCGGGTAGTCACCGCTGCAAGCTCAACAGCCTTGCCGGCCCGCTGGGTATACCATGTGTCCGCCTTCGGATCGTTCCTAGATGCTGGCGGAACATAGACCCTCGCGGATGGCTCTGGATTCGCAGCCTTCTGCGAACCCCCAGCCGTAGCTGACTTGATTTCGGACGGTCCTGGACCTTGCCTAGGCCTCGCCCTGCTGGCGCAACTGTCCTCGGACCCGTGATGGTACTTCATCCGCTTGTAACCCTCCCTGCTTGACTTCTCGGGCGGCGGACGCTCTAACTTGGCCTTCTCGAGGGCTCTCCTTTCAGCCTTCTGCTCCGCTTCCCTCAAGGCTGCCTGAAACTCCTCATAGGTAATCGGCTGTCCTGTCGTTAGTCTGCACGTGAGGCAGAGCTTGGAGCGTGGGACCATCACCATGTCCTCTTCTTCAATCGCCCCAACCCAAAATTCTGGGCAGGGCCTAGGTTCGCTGGCGTCGAACCCCAGCTTGCCCTCGTTCAGCCACTCCTGCAACTGATCCTTCAGACCTACACATTCAGAACTAGAGTGGTCAAAGGACCTATGGAAGAGACACGTAAACCCGCCGTTCCCACTGATAGGATGGCCCTGGTAAAACTCCTGAATTTCTGGCGCCTTATGGTACACCATGGTTTCCCAGATTTCCTCCGCCTTGTTTGCGTCGTAAGTATACTCCTGAAACCTGGAAACCCGCTTCCTACCCTGCTGCGGCAGACTCGGACCAACACTGATCTCGATAGCATTCACCCGCGGTGCACCCTTAGCCTTTGTCCACTGAGGCTCCTTAGGATTCTCCAATTGCAGGACGTTGTCATTGATCCATATCTGCAACTGGTCCTTCAGCTTCACACAATCCTTAGTATTGTGATTGTTCATATTGTGATAGCTGCAGTATGTCTTCCCCGCCATATAATCAGGCTTGGGGGTAAATCCGTCATGATGCAGACGCCCCTGGTTGAACAACTCTTGCAAAATCTCGTGAGCTCTATGGGCGTTATAGGTGTATGCATCAAAGGCTGATTTGGTTGGAAGAGGAGTAACTAGCTTAATAGGCTCCCTGACCGGCTTCGCTACCTGGGACTGCAAAGGCTTCTGATCAGTCCTCTCGATGGCTGCGACCTCGACCCCTACTTTCTCCTCATCAACCCATGTCAGGATTGGCCTAGGAATTGCATCCGCCTGAACGGCTGCCACGGTCTGAGCCGCGGTCGGAATTGGAGTTTTGGGCTTCAGAGTCCCCGGATAGTAGGACATCGGAATCCCCTTCCTTCTTTCGTTTCTCTCCCTGGACCGATCCACATAGTGCTGCTCCTGACCCAGACGATTAGTCAGATCCGCCATCGTGGTTACATGAACCTGCCTGAACCCCTGGCGGATCTCGTCTATCAAGCCGTCAATCGCCATCCGCACGGCGTGCTCCTCTGGGATTTCCATCTCACAGCGAGTTAGCTCCAGCTTGAAGCGTCGCAGATAATCAGTGGCGGACTCGTCAGGCCTCTGTTCAGTCTCTGCCAGGTCCTTCAGTCCGATTTTTGCTTCCACGACCCCAAACATGGTCCTGAACATGACCTCCATGGTCTTCTAGTCTGGAATTGACCCAGGCCTTAAACGCTTATACCAGATAGCTGCTTCCCCTGCCAGGGATGTAGGAAAGAGCTTCAACTTCATGATCGGGTTCTCAGCATATTGACCTGATTCGTTGGTGAAACGCATGATGTGCGTCTCAGCATCCTCGGATGTCTGGCCAGTAAACGGCGTAAAACGGATTGGCTTGAAACCGACCGGGAAGGGCACCGCATTGATCTCGGGAGTCAACGGATTCTCGTACGTCTTGTCGACGTCGGGCAACCCCTGCAGCTCCCTGAGCTTGTCAGCGAAGATCCTGCCAATGTCCTCCAGGGTTATCTGCGCCACGGCGTTCGCTGGAGGTACCGACTGATCGTTGCTAACCGGCTCTGTAGGAGGAACCTGACCTCCCCTTTGACTATTAGTGGGCCTGTTGTTAGATCCGCCAATAGTACCACGACCGGCGTCGCGCTTGCGCTGGTCCTTCAGCTGAGCTGGATCCGTAACTGTACGGCCGGACCCCTCGGGGTGGTCACCCCGTTCCAGCAACTGATTCATCAAGGCACTCAGGTTGGCGAGCGCGGTATTGGTTTCCGCCAGCTGCTCCTGCTGCTGTTGCCAGCTGCCCTCGGAGTTCCTGGCATAGGTGGTCAAGCTGCTCCCCAGCCGATCCTGCTGTTCGGCGAGGTACTTGAAATTGGCAGTGAACCCCCGTTGCTCCGTCTGCATACGCCTGACGGATTCACTTAGATCAATGACCACCTCATTGGCTCTTTTCAATGCCTCGTCCGTGTGACAAGACTTTTCGATCAACATCTTCAAAGTATCCGTCACCTCCGTGGGAGTTGCAGACTCCCCAGTAAATTGTACCACAGGTGACGCACTTGGATCAGCGGATTCATCCGCGGACCCCTTTTCCAAAAAACCAGATGTAGCTTCCCGGTTAACAAAACCGATAGCGCGGTCGTCATCCTGGGAAGCGGCAGTGATTTCAGTGGTCTCTTCCTCGATCTCCGAAATAGACGGCTCGGAAACCGGATTCAGACCCTTTTTGCTTCGCAGGGCTTTAAGGGCAGTAGCAATAGCTTTTGCGTCGGCCAAAGTCCCGCCAAACACTTCCTTAACTTCAGCGTCAGTCAATCCCCTACACTCAGCTGTTCCATGCTGGATCAGCCCTTTGTGGGAAATCTTCAAACAAGACATGGTCACCCTTACGTAAGGATTACCCCTTGTGGATCCCGCAATCCTTGACACCAGTCCCACCGGGTGTGCCAAAATGTTCGTGGCGGGTTCAGCACCCGGCGAACAGTCAGCACGGTTGTTTGGTTTGTGGTCGGTTGCTGTGTCTCTGTGTTGTGCTTAGGCGTGCCAGCACCCTTGGAGCGGTGCCACTCGATTGCGCGCGACCCCCTGAGCGAGTCGCTTCGTCTGCTCCCAATTCGACTCTGACTTCCTGGTCAAGCGACTGTTACGCGGGCGCTGACTAAGCCGGCGTACAGGGCTCGAACAAGACCTGAATAGAACTCTCTACCAGGATTTTCTTCCCAACCCCTTGAGGATTGAGGATCTTACTCTGATCCGGAGAAGCAAAGCAGAGCTGTTCCAAGACCACGGGTGTGCCACCGGAGTGACGACTCGATTGCCACCAGGGGTAGCGGACTGACAGACTCGATTGCCACCGGGGGTGGCGGACTGACTCGATAGACTCAGCAAACGCTCGGCACAAGTACGAGAGCGGATCAATCGTAGGAGGGCGGAGGAGGGTTGCGTGAGGCTCAGCAAATGCTCGGCGCAAGTACGAGATTAGATCGATCGTAAGAGGGCGGAGGAGGGTTGCGTGAGGCTCAGCAAATGCTCGGCGCAAGTACGAGGTTGAATCCGTCGTAGGGCGGAGGCGAGTTGCGTGAGTAGACCCAGCAAAGCGCTCGGCACAAGCACGAGATTAGATCGATCGTGGGGCGGAGGCGGGTTGCGTGAGTTGCTCCGGAGAGGCTTTGGCAAGTTAGCGTTGCGCTAGGACTTGTGGTTGTTTGTTTTTGGTTGAGAACCTCTTCCCAGATGCCGGCAGATTCATATTTATATGACTCAAGGACCCCTAGGGCTGTCAACTCCAGTTTGGCGGATCCTTGAGACTCATTAGGAATGTCCTCCCCTACCCTGCTTCCCATCAAATCAGCGAAGATATTATCAGAGGTATAGTTGGTATTGAAGCTTCGAAGATCGGAGCAACACGTCTTGACCTTGCTTGTTATGCTGCTGTTACTGTTCATCACTCATCATTGCGCAGTATGGCCGGTTCCTCTAACAACCTCCCTAAAGCATGGTGCAGCGTGGCTTATAGTTGTTAGTGATTGATAGCCCAGCGTAGGTAGTGAAATCATTGCTACATTGCTTCTCAATCTTAACAAATATTTTCACTGATGGATTGTTACGAAACAACCCCAATCGGATTAGGAAGCAACCACGTTCTCCCTCGAACTCAACCTCTTTGGTTGAAGCGGGAAAGCCCGATTTCCAAGGGTTTGAATCTGATCAAAACCCCTACTGGGCCTTGGGGCGGAAGCCCAATTGACATAAATTCAATTGTGGTCCAAACACTCTCACTCTTTATATGTTTAAACGATCAACTTCTCTAATTGTAATGTACCTAGGCACTGAAATGCTTGTTAGTTAAACGTTATTCTCTAACTCTGTCACATCAAATGCTAAAGATTCGTTTACACCTAATAATAAGATGATTTCGAACATTATTGTCATTTAAGTGTGTAGTTTTATTCTGACAATAGAATATTTTTTCTAAATAAAATACGTAAATAATAAATAATTTGTAGATTCATGTGGGCCGCCGAACTCGGATTCCACACGTATTTAGCCGTCCATTTAACAAACTAAAAAATAAAAAATAAAAACAAAAAAGGGTGAAATAAAAGGGCGTGGCAGACACTAAATAACGAAAAGAAGACGAGAGAGAAACATCCCTCTGGCACCAACCGCCAGGCTGCACCTGTCAGACGAGAGCATCTGCCTCACTGTCTCACTCCCTTTTGACCCCAGTTGTCCTAAAACGACGCCGTCTCACCCAAAAACACTCTTATTTATTCGCCGTTTCAACTTTTTCAAACCCCCTTCTTTCTCTTCTTCATCGTTCTTTCCGTTTCGTCTCTTAAAGTCTTAATAATTCTCTTCCACACCAAAAAGAAAATCACAGCGCTTCCGTCGCCGTAGACTATTCCGACGCCGGCGATCGCATTTCTCCGGTAAGTGATTATTTGTGTAGTGTGTGGATATGTGTAGTGTCAGATCTGGTTGTTTGATTTCGGTGTGAATTGGTGTAGGTGAGAGAGAGAGAGAGAGAGATCGGGTGTGATGGCGAGCAGAGTGGACCACGAGTATGACTACTTGTTCAAGATCGTCTTGATCGGCGACTCTGGAGTCGGCAAATCCAACATTCTCTCCAGGTTTACCAGAAATGAGTTCTGCTTGGAGTCCAAGTCCACCATCGGCGTTGAATTCGCCACCAGAACTCTTCAGGCTAGTCATCTTCTTCAGTGTGGTTTCATTTCTTGTTTATCGACTTCATTTGGTTTGAGTTTTTCTCATAATTATCCGGATAATTTATGATTTACTGTGCTTCGTGATATTTGTTTTAAGTTTTTAGGAGCTGTTGCTTTGAAGGCCTGATACCGACTAAAAACAAAAATGACGTGTATTTTAGCAATGGATGTATAAATTTGTGCATTTTTGAGTTTAGATTTATTCAAGCTTGATTCCTATAGGAATATGATAAATTCGGTCAAAAATTACGCCTACAAGAAAGTAGGGCATCAAATGTCTGTATTTATAACTTTGAGTAATTACATTATACTTTTACTCTCTTTCTACATGAAGTCGCTGCGTGTTTGAGGTCCTTGTTGTATGGACTTTATTCAGCTTCCAGAATGTGATCATGCTTTAAGGTACTTACATGGAATTGACGCTGGTGCTTATTGATTTTATGCACCATGTTAAGGTGAGTGCACAGGTGGATGTAAACTACGAGTATGACATCAAGGCAACAAATTAGAGTCTCTGATGCCTTTATTACTATAGGGTCTTCAGTGCTGTACGATGCCAATAGAGATTATAGTGAATGGAATTCTGGCATTTTCTTTGTTAAGGCTAATGCATTCAGAGTTCCTACATTTTAATGTATACTTCAATCTGTATATGCCTAGGAATAGTTGATTAAACATTCTTGTCTGTTGAATGTGAAGTTCCTTTTGTAAGCGTAAACTGTCCTTCATAGGAATGTTGATGTGTGTATGACTCTTCTGGGTAAGCATCCACATGCGCTACAGTGCTTTTTACCAAACCCGCTAGTTCCAGAGTGTTAATGAGTTTAAACGTACAGTTTTGTTTTGAACTTTTATGTGTCCATTTAGCATGTTGTAACCAGAGTTAACTCCGTTTGTGGTCCAGTGGTTATATCCACAATTTATTTATGACACATGGGGTGTTTGTAACTTATTTTTTGCAATTTGATCAAAACCTAACATTCTTTGTTCAAAATAACAGGTTGAAGGAAAAACTGTCAAGGCACAGATCTGGGATACAGCAGGGCAGGAGCGATATCGTGCTATCACCAGTGCATACTATAGAGGGGCAGTGGGTGCTCTCCTTGTCTATGACATAACTAAGCGCCCAACATTTGATAATGTTCAAAGGTGGCTCCGTGAATTGAGGGACCATGCTGATTCTAATATTGTCATCATGATGACTGGAAACAAGTCTGACTTGAACCATCTTAGAGCTGTTTCAGAGGATGATGGTCAGGCACTGGCTGAGAGGGAAGGTCTCTCATTTCTTGAGACATCAGCACTCGGAGCTACCAATATTGAGAAGGCATTTCAAACTATTTTAACAGAGATCCACCATATCATTAGCAAAAAGGCACTGGCAGCCCAGGAAGCAGTCGCGAGTACTACCCTTCCTGGTCAAGGAACTACAATCAACGTTGGTGATGCTTCTGGGAATACAATCAAAAAAGGTTGCTGCTCTACATAAATGGATGACTGACACCTAGGGGAGGAGAAATATTTGCTGGATAAAACTTGTTTTTAGTTATTTCTTCCTTTTTGGGTGAGATGGGGGAGAGCCATGTAGAATACAGTTTTACTTAATTGAGTTGTGATAAGGAAGCTTGTGAATTAAAATTTACAGTGGTGTTGGTACTTTTTTGGGGGTCTGCTTTTCCTTATGCGCTATTTCTTATATATTTGAAAAATTGTAACTATTGGAATTTGGAATGTTGGGTGGAACTTGGCATCTCAAATTAAAGAGTTAATGGAACAAAAGAGACCTTGTTTGTTCAGAGTTTGATTCTGTGTTTTATTCACTTGTTACTTCTTCACTTGCATAGAACTTCAATATCTTACTCTTTGCAAAGTTTGGTGGTGAAATGCTGCTATTCTCTTGCAACGTTGGTCTGTTAAGGGAAGTGATTTCCACTACTATTTTTAACATCCAATTCCATTACTTTCCATCCATATTAGAATTGACATATTGCAATGGTGTTGAGGCATGGTGTTAGAAAGAGAGCAAAAGAACAAAAGAGAAGGTAAAACACAAGTGGAAGTAGTGGATCATTTACCGATTTGTAAATTGCTTGCTGATACTGTCGTACACAAAGTCACATTTGCCTCATTGTGACAAACTTTCTGTAATATTTTCAGGGCAAGGGGTAAAATGATGGACGGAATTTGCACACTACTGTTCAATCTGTACAGTAACATCACGTATTCTGGAAGTTCTTTCACAAAAATCACTAATCTCACGGACTATCTGACTTGAGCTTACCGTAGGATCCGCGGTGACATGGCATGACAGTACCATTTTTCCAACAGTTAGTGCCCAAACATGTAGGTCATGAACATCCTGAACTCCTTTGATCCTCTTGAGACCTTTCTCTACCTTGTCGATATCAATCTCTCTTGCCGTTCTCTGCATCAATATGCCATATGTATTTCTGAGCATTGGTATGGTCGTGCTTACAGCAAAAACAGAAAAGGTGAGTGTGCAGATCAGATCAACAATTAACCAATCTGGCTTCGCCCAGATGAAGGCGCCGGCAACCATTACTCCAGCAGACTGAATCATGTCAGCCATAACATGCAGGTAAGCTCCTTCGAGATTTATGTTTAATATTTTAGTCTTTACTGGAGGAGCTGACACCAAGCTAGTATCGTCGTCTTCAATTGTTGTGCATGCTTCCACCTTGCCATGATCATGATTATGATTATGATTGTGACCATGATGATGATGATGATGATGTGAATCTCCACAGGCATGATGATGAGTGTGATCATGACCGAGCCACATGACCATGACCAAATTAACCAAAAATCCAAATGCTGCAACTGCAAACATGAGAACCCCGTTAATCTTTCCGTGCTCGTGAAGCATTCTGTCGACTGCTTCATAGATCAAGATCGCAGCGACCACCCATATCAACTGCACCGATAGAAGCGCACTCAAGACCTCAAGACGGTGATATCCGAACGACTGGTCTGATGTTGCCTCCCAACCTGAAGCAATTACGGCAAAAAGAGCAATAGCAAATCCACTAACATCAGTGAGCATGTGGGCTGCATCTGTGAGAACTGCCAGGCTGTTGGATTTTACACCGCCAACAATTTCTAAAACCATAAACAATAGATAGATAATTATGAGTACACCAAGTTTAGTTGCTGATTTTGAACGTTCTGTTGAATCCAAACTGCTGCTTTCTTTCTTGGAGAAAGCACAGATGTAAGAGCCAGGTGACTTTTGTGGCACAGACAGAACACCGACGGTAGATTCAGAGACTATTGGGATCTCAATTTCGTTCTGCTGCTCTGCTCTAGATAAGGGTACCTTCTCAAGCTCCATCTGTTCCAGCAAAGTTATGGTTCATGAAAAATCATCAGATGAAGAATTGTTTTCAGATTGTTAATTCTATGTTAAGTGCTTGAATAGGAGTGACTGTCAGCCATGAGAAATGAACTTAAGAGCTTTTTCAAACTCTAGACCAAGATCCATGCCAATGCCATGAACAAAGATTAAAAAGCAAGATTCATCACTATTGAGTCTACAATGATCTGTACTTTATCTTTTTGAACAACCATAACTAGAATGCACAATTTCTTCAACTTTTTCAACTATAGAAAGCATAGACTCAAGGGACGAAGCAAGCATAACATTAGAACTCAGCTTTCAGATAGACTCTCAACTGAACTCAATAAGGCAACGACTTTCTAATCCTCAAGATTCAGAAATGTAGTCTTATGTGCTAAATTGCTTTATATCAAGTTACTGATATCAGTTTCAAGTATACATTTCTGTATTTCGATGCTCTCAAGCCACAAGTATGCACTATATGAGCACAATGATGGCATTCACTGACTCAGTGAATTGTATCTTTTCTTCAACATGGTATGCAATGCTCGTCGTAAGACTGTTTCAGTTGTTTATAAAGCATCAAAATTTTAGCATTAGAACTCTACTTTCGCAAAATCTGACGAATCACTGTATCATCTGGAAAAGTCAATGTGTATACCCAGAAAATCATATACATTATCCCGTACCTTACTTCTCCAAGAATCTAAAAGACTAAAAAATTAGGGGAATTTCAAAGGATCAATATACTAGCTAAAGCAACAATTTTGCCACTACATTTCTACCTGAAAGAGTGAAATATAAAGGGCAATGCAATATGCCCAAGAACAATAGAAAAAAGGTGACCCAGAACAACTTCAGATTGCATGAACAACCGAACATCCATTTCTTTTTGTAACCATACAAGAAAGATCATCATGAAGATTCAATCACCCATTTCAAAAATCAGATCAAAGACTCATACAAGACAAAGAATGCAGAGATCATAAGGGAGCGAATGAGGTACCTGATAAACATCCATTTCTTTGATCAGTCTCTTTGACTCTTAGGGGTGATCACAGATTTCAAAAAAGATTTAATGATTGTAATAAGGAAATGAAACATGAAGTGGGCGTTGAGTAGAAAGAGGGATGGATCCTCATTTGTGCTCAGTCACACAGAGAGTGTGACTTTCAAACTACAAGGTGTTGGGCCGGCTACATCTCCGACTTCCTTCCTAAAATATGGGAATTGCCAAATCGGGAAAGCAATTTTTTAGTAAAGTTCGGCAGATTGGAACCACGACTATTTGAGTCAAACTCAAATATGAGACACCCCAAACCCCATGGGAAGAGTCCGCTCAAACTCAAGCTGAACTGCCTCAATTGTTAATTTCCAGACACTTGATGATGTTCTTGGAGTCGAACCTACGTTGGTTGCCTAAATATATTTCTTTTTCCTTTCTTTTTGTTGTTATTGTTTTGGCTTTTCTTTATTGGCACACCAATTTTCATCTTAAATAAAGTTCCATGTACTGTACGTGGAAGTGGAGACGTGCATAGAATTTTTTTGTTTTTTTTTTTTTTTCAGTTACACGGTGAGAGTATATATTAAAACTAAATCAACTCTTGAAATTGTTGCTCCCTAATGGATTCGAGCCTCTCAGCTGGTATGAGGTTCATAATGCTTCAAGAAAAAAAAATTACATATTATGTTTTCATATATTAGAATGCTTTGAATGTTCTTATCAAAAATATTTACGAGCCAAAAATACTGAATTACATGAACTCTTATTATTATTCTTATTGTTATTATATATTCTCTAATAATGTCAATTGATGTCTAACCATTCTAACGTTTTGAAAAATAATATTACTTAATAAATAAATCTTATAGGCTTCTCTATGTAGAGGTAGATTCAGTTTTTTGACATTGATATGTAAGATAAGTTGTATTATGTCATGGAGTGTTGGTTTGGTCTAGTGGTGTGGCTTATTTACCTCATGCGAGAAGTCTCTGGATCGTTCATGAAAGTGTTTGTGCCCTAATAAGCGTAAAATACTGGCTTCACCACTGTTGTAATATTAAAGGATTCCCATCAATATTTTTAGGGCGTAACAAATTTAAATTTTTTTAGAAAATATTATTCGAAGTATAGAGTAAATGTACAAATACGATTATGCGAGCAGAAGTGCACGAAAATAATTGTTGTAGGGTTATTTATTAGTCCTGATATCGTTACGTGTTTGTGATCAAACAAAGCTGAGGCCACCTAAACCTTTCTCTACCAAAGCTCATTTCTTGAATCTGAGAGATGATGCGCATAGCAGCACAAGAGGTGTGCTTTCCCCTCGACCCTCAACAATTTCGTGGCTCTGTTTCATTCGAGAGAGACCCATCGAAACCGACCCAAATCGAAACCAACCCAAAGTAGCGAGTAATGTTGATGATGCCTTGAAAGTGTTCGATAAAATGCTTCACTCAAATCTTGAAGGGAAGTCATTGTCAGCCTGATGTGATTACTTTCAGCAAAATGTTGAAGGGAAACAACAAGGCAGCTATTCAGCTACTTATGAAGGAAGATGGATGAAAGAGGATGCAAGCCTGACATATATACCTGTAACACCATCATTGATAGCCTGGGAAAAGATACACTAGTTGAAGAAGCAAAGAACCTGTTCTCAGAAATGATTGGTAGAGGTATAGCTCCAGAAGTTGTTACCTACAGCTCTTTTATGCAAGGAGTTTGCAATATATGCAACTTGAAAGAAGCTACTAGGTTGTTAAATGAAATGGTGAGTCGAGGTATCTTTCCAGATGTATTCACCTTCACCACCTTCAAAAGGAGATCTCTTCTGTGGTTTGTCATCAAAAGGAGTCCAGCCTGATGTGAGAACATACACTATAATGATTGGTGGACTTTGTCATCATGCTTTAATAATTGAATCAGAAGCTGAGAGAAATGGGAGGGAAAGGATGTGCCCCAAATGGTTGCACCTATAACACCATTATTCAAGGGTTGTTAAATAACAACGAAACATCATCGGCTGTGGAACTTATTCAAGAAATGGTGAAGCAGGGTTTCTCTGCAGATGCATCAACTGTGGAATTGATAATTGGTTTTATTGTCTAAGGATATAGTAGATCCGGCTTTGTTGCTCCTGTCAAAAGATTCATGATACAGTTGATTTGAACATTGGAACAGATCAGTTTCTTAGTATGCGAAGAAAATGTAAGATTTCTGCACCATCTAAAACCTTGGATGTACTATATACAATATCCTTTAGCATTGTCATTTCTTAAATCAAATAGCCTTTTTGCATTATTGTATACTTGTCTATAGGACTTGGAACTTACTTTGCTATTGACTAATTGTAGCTAGATTGATAAGCTACTAGTTATATGAATATGCAGATGAGAGGTATTATGATGTCTTTTCATTTTCCTTTTGTTTTTTTTCTTTTGGTCTGAACTGTGTTAATATACTCTGGCTTTGGTAGTACACCTGGATATGATTGATATCTGTCATGTAAGTTAGCAATGGGAAGCTCTCATAGATACAGAGCATTCTTCTCATGCTCTATAGTTCAATTCTTCCACATTAGTTACGATTTACTTGGCCAGTTTCACAGCAACTAAAGTATTGTATATATGAGATATACCGTGATCCAACCTTAAAAGTTCCAAATTTTGGAAAGAAACTTCAATACTCATATATAGATCAGTAATTTTATGTGTTCTTTTTTGATAATTAAAGTAAATCAAGGAAAATGAGACTAACTTCACTGGGATAGGGGAAATGTGAACTAGGAAAATGATAAATAAAAATTGAAATAAAAGAAACTAAATACTCCTTGATCCTTTTTGTTCTTGCTCTTTTCCACCTTTTTCAGATACTCAGTCATCCCCAGGGATTATATCCTCGTACTAATCTGTAGTGCCTATTTATTTTTCATCAGAACTTGGGATTCTAAAAGAAAACTTTATAGCCCTAAGTACCCTGTTCCTTGTGCTATAAAAACTGGATTGCAGCAGAAAATAATTTGAATGCCACAAAAAGATTAATCAATCGATACTCTCTAGTCTCTGCTCATGACGCAGCGGGAAGTCCTTTTCTTGCTAAATTGAGCTTGTTCTCGTCCTTTATCAAGTCATGCTAGATGAGTCAAGGTTTTCGGTGCATTTTTTTATTGTATGTGATGAGGATGATGCTAGTGCAAGTAATTAAGGTTGCTATCATCTTTAATCTGTGTTTTCAATTTTCTATACTAATAATTTGTTATTCTCTTTTGCATTTATTCTCAATACTGTTTTCTCAATTTAGTTTTGAATTTGATTGTACTATTGAAGTATATTTAGATAGCTGAATTGGTGAGTGTCTTTACTGTTAACTGGATTTTGCCTTGACAAATAATAGATATATAAAAAGAGCAGGCAAATGGTACAGTTTTTTTGTTGTTGTTGTTGTTGGAAACTTTTATGTTCTTCCTTCATTGTCCTCTCAAGTTCACTTTTCTTATTACTAACATATTTAAATTTAGTTGCTAGCTATCAGTTGAATATTTACAAGATCAGAAGGGCGGGTGCAACTTTCCAGCAAATGTGGTGAAACTATGGAATGAATGTGATGTGTATTGGTTATGACCAAGGAATGCAAAATCGATATTTTCGCCGAAATTTCGTCGAAATTTCCGTTTTTCCGTGGGATCGATATTTCGATTCAATTCTTTCAGTTTCTCGTCGAAATTTTCCGATATTTTCCGATAATTCCGATATTTCACCGATATTTCCGCGAAATTTCCGATATTTTCCGATATTTTTCAGAATTTTTTTATCTTACCTTCAAAAACTAATTTTCAACAATTTAAAACACATAATTTTCAACACCTAATTTTAATTTCTAACTTACCTTCAAGAGCTAATTTTATCATACTTTTGTTTTGATAATTTCCTAATAAGTTTCTTACTCGTGCATGCTTAATATTAATGTGTCTTACACTATATATTTTACTATAATGTATATTTTTGTAACATATAATCAAAATAGTAATGTGTAATTATTTTACATGATAATGTATGTAATTACAATTTTATTGATATGATTTTTCTATGATGTTCTAATAAGCTAGTTTTTTTTTATGTAGCGATTCAACGACTATATAATAGCTAGTGGCAACGGGCCAACAACTATATAATATCAATTTATGTATGGTTTTAAAAAAACTTCATGTAGTTGCTTTTGTGAAGCATTATGTACAAATAATGTTAAAGAGTGTGATGGTTTAGTCTCATTTTAGGTTTCAAGCATAAATTATATATATTAAATCATATTTCAATAAATATCAGCTCTATTCACATAGTAATTCATATAACATTTCAATAAATTGATATATATTTGAATTTATTAATATTTTCTTCTCACATACACTACCAGAAAAGGGGTTATAGCCGACGATATGGGAAAAAACGGCCGACGAAATAGTACCTCGTCGGCTATAACCCCTTATAGCCGACGAACTACTATTTCGTCGGCCACATCGTCGGCTATAATATTATAGCCGACGACTGCCGACAACTCGTCGGCTATAACTATAGCCGACGAAACGTTTTTAGTTATAGCCGACGAGGATGGTATTCGTCGGCTATAAGAGTTATAGCCGACGAAAAGTTTTTGTTATAGCCGACGAGGGGGGTATTCGTCGGCTATAACTCTTATATCAGATCGACCTTCTGCATCAGGGAGCTCATTCGTCGATGAAATCGTCCAAAACGCTCTGAAATCGTCCAAAACCTCGGCCATAAGCTTGAAAGGTACGTATATTGCTGTGTGTGTTGATTTAGTTGGTTATATGCAGAGGTGTATTAATTTAGAGTTTAATTAGAATAAATGTGTGATTAATTTGATATATATATATATATATATATATATATATATATATATATGTGTGTGTTGAGATGAGATTATTAATGGGTTGATATATATGTTGTATTGGTTAGATAGAATTGAAGTTTTGTTGAAGATTAGTGATTGATTGTTGATTTATAGGTGATTTTAGATGAATTTGATGAAAAAATGTATATATATTAATTAATTTAATTGTAATTAAAAATATATTGTTGGTATATATAAAAAATACATTGTGTTTAATTAATTAGGGAGATTGACGATGTTTTAATTAATTTAGGGATGCATGTGTATATATATATATATATATATATATATGTGTGTGTGTAATGATGAATTTTTTAATTAATTAGTACGTACGTAGTACGTGCATATATACATATCTATATATAGCTATATTTATTTCTTGAATTTACAGGATGGACAAGAGTTGGATTACCCTTGGAAGATGGGATCAGGCGTATCATGATGGAGTTAGGAGTTTCCTGGATTTTGTGATGGCTAACTGTGGAGACACTACACTTCATTATTGTCCGTGTAAAAAGTGCAAGTGTGCCACCCCACGACACCGGTTTTCCATAGAGACAGTGGAGCAACACCTGGCTAGATATGGATTTTGGGTCCTATACACTAATTGGATTTATCACGGTGAACCAGAGTTTGCGGGTCGTCATGATCATGGACAATTTGCCGAGAGAGGGAGTTCCTCCAATGATCCGACAACGAACTGGATCAACGATATGTTTCCTCGTGAGAGCGGTGTCTTTGAGGAAGCACCAGATGTGCAACTCCCACCTCCGGAGATAGAGTGTTTCCCTGATATTGAGCCACTCGAGCCATTACCCCGATCTCCGGTCAACACAAGTGGTATGGAAAAGTACAACAACCTGATCGCATTGCAACAGACTCCGTTGTACCCCGGATGCAGTAAGACTGTCCTTGAATCTGTCATGGGAGTGATGAAGATCAAAACGGAGAACAAAGGCACTGTCAAATCGGTTGATGATTGGCTTCGGCTATGGGGTGGGGCGATGCCCCCCGGACATCGGCTTCCTACCAGTCATCATAAGGTGCGACATATCCTTAAAGATCTCGGCCTTTCCTACATCAAGATTCATGCATGCAGATACGATTGCGTTCTGTTTTACGGGGAAGGACTTGCAGATCTTGAATACTGCCCATTATGCAATACAGAGCGGTATAAGTTCACTCCTAAAGGGAACAAGAAAGCTGTGAAGATACTTCGGTACTTCCCGCTGATTGATAGGCTTGAGCGGTTGTTCATGTGTGCTTTCACGGCCGAAGCTATGAGATGGTGGGCTGAGAGGAATGTGCCTGACGATGACACCCTTAGACATCCCGCCGACGGAGAGGCTTGGAAGAAGAACGTGTTGGAGTTTCCCGAATTTGCATCAGAGGTTCGAAATGTTTGGCTAGGGCTATCATCCGACGGTTTCAACCCTTTTGGCAAGAAAGAGCTTCAGTACAGTGTGTGGCCAGTTATTTTGATTCCGTACAACTTTCCACCGTGGATGTGCATGAAGAAGGAATATAACATGCTCACATTGTTGATTCCAGGCCCAGGTTATCCGGGAAAGTGTCTCGATGTGTATTTGAGACCCGTAATTGAGGAGCTTCGGTACTTGAGTCTGAACGGCCACCTGGTCTACGACCGGTTCAAAAATGAGATGTTCCGGATGCATGCCATGCTTGTTGGCACGATCAGTGACTTTCCTGGGAGGGGTATGTTGTCGGGCAGCGTCACCAGGGGTTACAGGGCTTGTTCAGAGTGCATGACTGTTGATTGCTCCAGTCCTCATTGCAGCAAGATTGTCCAGATGCGTCACCGTCGTTGGCTTCCGCATGACCATCCATTTAGGGACGATGCACAGGCTTTTGATGGGACTGAAGAAAGGGGCTGGGCACCCGAGCAATGGACAGGGGAGGAAATATTGGCAGTGTTGAATGAGTATGACTTTGGTCCGCTTAGCAATCATCCCGATGTGTTGCGCACGATTCCAGAGAGGCCGGATCGGTATAGGTTCTGGTCACACAAGAGCATCTTATGGGAACTTCCTTATTGGGCCAGGTTGGCTACCAGATACTACCTGGATGTCATGCATATAGAGAAGAACGTGGGTGAAGCCGTGGTTGGCACAGTTTTGAATTGGGAGAAGAAAACAAAAGACACCCCCAAGGCACGCGTTGATCTGAGAAATATGGGACTGCGGGACCATTTGTGGTTGAGAGAGGGCAGGAGCAAAATGCCCCAAGCTCCTTACACCGTCACCAGGGACCAGAAACATGAAATCTTTGGATGGCTGAGTAATGTCAGGTAACTTTTTATTAATTAGGCATGTATTCCCTAAAGAATCCATCTGTTGTTGGACGACTATATATGCATGAAATCTAATTGTTGTTAATGGCTATGCAGGTATCCTTATGGCTATGCGGGTAACATAAGCAAGTGTGTTAACTACCGAGACAACAAGATGTACGGATTGAAGAGTCACGACTGCCATGTACTGCTTCAACGCCTCTTCCCTATTTTCATTCGAGCGTACTTGGAGGATGAAGTGGTTGAGCCGTTGGTGGCGTTGTCAAGATTCTTCCAGAAGTTATGCGCTAGAGAAGTTAGAAAATCAGACCTCATGAGAATGCATGAGGAAATCGTTTTTATCTTGTGCAAGTTCGAGAGGATATTTCCCCCAAACTTCTTTGACATCATGCCTCACCTGATGATCCATCTTCCCCAACAATTGTTGCTTACCGGTCCCGTACACTACACTTGGATGTATCCCATCGAAAGGTACATGTTATTCATAAATTTGATTTATACATGTTTTTAAATAAAAGTTGCATGCTCTTAACATGCACTTGTTAACCTTGCAGACAACTTGGAGACTACAAGAAATATGTGCACAATAAATCTGCGCCTGAGGGGTGTATTGCTGAAGCTTACATTGCGCATGAGTGTGTAACGTACGCCAAGTTGTACTTGGGAGCGATGGAGGACCCCCCACAACATCCAAGTCGAGATGACCCCGAGTTCAACCTATCTATCGTCGCCAACTCTGTTGTACCATACGGAAGCTTCAAGAAAAAGGGTGTGGACAAGTTGCCTGACCATGAGGTAGGGATTGCCCACTGGTGGGTTCTAATAAACTGTCCGGAGGTACAATATTGGAAACGTCACCATCTTCACAGCAAGGAAGTTCGCGGTGATGTCGAGTACCACAACACGACGTTTGCAGACTATTTTCCACAATGGGTAAGTGTATAAATATATATATTAGATGGCTTTCTTTTACAGTTCCCTATTCTTTAATCATAAACACACCGAGTGATTTGAGTTATATTTTTCAGCTGATGCAAGTGGCTGCGAGGGGTGGTCATACAAATTACTCAGAGGAATTGAGGCTGTTGTCGATGAAGCCGATATCTTCCACAGTCCGCCCAATGTGTGATGTCAACGGCGTTAAGTATATATGTGAAGCTAGAGACGGGGAACGCAAAACACAGAATTGTGGGGTGATGGTCGATGGTGCAGAGGGGGGCGTGGATTTTTACGGTGTCCTACAGTCAGTTGTTGAACTCATTTATGGGAACCGCATGAAAGTCCACTTGTTCAAGTGTCGATGGTTTGATACTAGGCCGCACCGCTTACGGATCGATCAGTACGGCATACTTTCGGTGAATACCGCCACTAGTGTGTATGAAGACGACCCCTTTGTTTTCGCCACAGCGGCCAAAAAGGTCTTTTATCTTGACGATCCTTTGAACAAAGGCACGTGGAAGGTAGTTAACCATGTGTCTCAGCGAGACATATACAGTGCTACCACACTTGGTGTGAGCACAGAGTGTCAAGAAGCGACCGCATACCAAGAGCCGGACGCCGGCGACATTCCGGAATCCTCCACCATCCGCGATAATAATGTGACGCCGGGCAGAGTGGTTCGACTTCCTAGGGGTCAGGTGCCCATGTATGATGTTAATCCGAATCGTCTATATCAGGCAGACGATGACTCAGACGACGAGTACGAGCACCGGTTGCCAGATATTAACTACTATACTACGTCTGACTCAAGTGATGAGGATGATTCTGATTATCATCCTTAGTATACTATTTATGTATGTATGTGTGTACGATGGTGCATGCATGAATACATTTTTGTCCTTAATTACCGTTTTCCGAGTTTATGGGAAATTGTATTGAATTGTTTGTGTTATGTTTAGGAATTTATCAAGTGAAATAGGCAATTTTCAGGCCCTAAATGGCAAATTTTCAGAAAGATCAGAATTATAGCCGACGAAATGGACCATAATTCGTCGGCTATAATGCCCATACTTTAGCCGACGACTTGCAATTCGTCGGCTATAATGCCCATACTGTAGCCGACGACTTGCAAGTCGTCGGCTAAAGTATATTGACCGAAACCATACGTAGACCGTTCAAATGCAGAAGTGTCGTGAAATAAGATACGACCGAAATATTGAAATACGACTACGGTTGAAAAATGGGAAGATTCCGACAAAATCTGTGTGCCGAATGTTGCGATTAGGTGTTTTTTACTTCCGTTTTCCTATGGGTAGACTGACGGTCGGTAAATTTTTGGAGGAAAATTTTTATACGGTTAGTTGCGTCGCATCGATTTGAAACTATTCTCTGTTGAAGGTCAGGCAAAAAAACGTCATTTAGACGGGCCAATTGCCGTTTTAAAGCGTTTCGAGGTTTGACCATGCAGTTTGACCGTCCCGATCGAGCCTTTAACGTTGTCAGATGTAGTTGGATTTTTTTTCCTACATGTATTTAAGCTTAACGGTGATATCTGACGGTTGGAATAGATTTTCCAAACTTTTAGATTCGAAATCGGAACATATGCACTAATATTCCTTAACTTATTTACTAAGTGTTTAAGTGAATGTATAGTTTTAAATAGTTGCTATACGTAGACCGTTCAAATGCAAAAGTGTCGTGAAATAAGATACGACCGAAATATTGAAATACGACTACGGTTGAAAAATGGGAAGATTCCGACAAAATCTGTGTGCCGAATGTTGCGATTAGGTGTTTTTTACTTCCGTTTTCCTATGGGTAGCCTGACGGTCGGTAAATTTTTGGAGGAAAATTTTTATACGGTTAGTTGCGTCGCATCGATTTGAAACTATTCTCTGTTGAAGGTCAGGGTAAAAAACGTCATTTAGACGGGCCAATTGCCGTTTTAAAGCGTTTAGAGGTTTGACCAAAAGTTGACCAGGGAATAGCCGACGAAATCCTTAACTTCGTCGGCTAAACTCTTGCGATCCGCGCCGTTTCATTGTCCGCCGTTGGATGGGCGAGATCTAACGGCTGCTGAGAGCGTAAAGTATAGCCGACGAGATTCATATTATAGCCGACGACATTCATGTTATAGCCGACGATGCACTTAACTTCGTCGGCTATAACCGGCCCGCAAAGCCCAACTTCGGTCCGGCCCGGATTTTTGCCCGGCCCGTAAGAGTATAGCCGACGAATTTCGTCGGCTATGACTATAGCCGACGAATTAAAATTACATCGTCGGCTATAGTCCTTCGATTTAAACCGAAACAGAGGGCGCCTCCCTCATTTTCTGCTAACCCTAAATCTTCAAATTCCCACCTGCCGCAGCCGCCCGCCCCTCCCCGACGCCGACCGACCACCACGGACGCCGACCGACCCTCCCCCTCTCTACCCTCCCCCTCCCCCTCCCCGCCCCCTCCCCGTCCTGCCCGACCCCTCCCCGACCCGAAACACCCTGCCGCCGCCGCCCCGAGCCGCCGTAGCCGCCCCTCCGCAGCTGCCGTAGCCGCGCCCGCCTCTGCCGCCCCTGCTGCAGGCGCCCCTAGCCGCAGCCGCCCCTAGCCGACCCGAAACCCGCTGCCGCCGCCGCCCCTGCCGCCGTCGCCGCCGCACCGCACCACCGGTCCTCGTCCAGACTGCACCACCATGTCAGGTAGTCCCGATCGAGCCTCATTTACGGTTTTTATTAATTTTGTCGAATTTTGTGAATTTTAGGGTTTTTGTGAATTTTTTGTGGAATTTAGGGTTTTTGTGAAATTTATGGAATTGTGTGGATTTTTTGTTAAATTTGTTAATTTTGTGGAATTTATATATATACTAATTTTGTGGATTTTTTGTTAAATTTACGGTTTTTATATACTAATTGTGGAATTTTGTTGAATTTATATACTAGTATACTAATTTATATACTAATTTATATATAATTAGGTATAAATATTTTTTTCATTTTTATGACGATATATATATATATATATATTTTTCGGAATATATATATATATATATATATATATATAATTAGGTATAAATATAGTTATGTATATATATAATTAGGTGTATATATATTTAAAAAAGTTTTTTATTTTTTTGTGAAATTTAAGGAATTTTGTGTTATATTTCGGAATATATATATATAATTAGGTATAAATATATTTAGGTACGTATATATATAATTAGGTATATATACATTGAATGATGTTTTTAATTTTGTTTTGTGGAATTTTTGTGCAATTTATGGAATTTATATACTAATTGTGCAGGAAACCGGCGCTTTGTAGACCGATGGCTTGGCAGACGGACTGAGAGCGACCCCGACGCTCAGGCAGGATCCAGCCGTGGGGGGAGCGGATCCAGCGGTCGTCGGGGCCTAGGCCGGCCTTTGAGTCGACGAGAGGAGACGTTGATGGGATTGACGCCGAGCGATCCACGTGGGGGCTCCTCGTATGAGTCGACGGGAGCGGGCCCTGACTAGAGTGTCGGAGGAGGACGCAGAGCCACCAGACCCCAGTGCACTTCAGCACTGTTCCAGGATCGGCAGCCGACCCCACCGCGCGCCGATCTGGACCCTCCAGAGATGCTCCCTGTCCCCCCACAGCGACATCATCCACAGCTACGGGGCCCACCGTCAGGGGGAGCAGGCCCCTCAGGGTCCACGCCTCGTATGTCTCCGCCATCGGGGATGTACATGGTCCAGTTCCTCCCTGCCATCCCTGAGTACGACGCCAGGGGGAGGCAGATTTGGAGGCACGACCGGCCCCACGAGATTCCCTGGGAGGAGGCCTACTTCTACAGTCCTTTCGACTCAGAGGACTGCCGCGGCCTGTGGGCCGTTCGTGAGAAGGACAAGCAGTACAACGACGCAGGTAATTGGTTAGTTTAATTAATTATTTAGATTGTTTAATTAATTATTTAATTAGTTAGTTTAAATAATTATTTAACTATGTGTTCATTTTAACAGGCGTCCTCGTCAATAAACCCGCGGGGACGAGACGGACCAGAGGGCCAGCGAACATGTCGACCCTGGAGAGGGAGCTGGCCGGTGGGATCAGAGAGATCCTGCCCGGTCCCGGTGAGGATGGACGCCCGATTGAGCGGAGAGACACCACCACCAAGTACATCAACGCGACGGGCATGCTCGTGCGGGACAGGGTCCCACTGTTGTGGCCCGACTGGGGCTCTGTGCCCGATGAGATCAAGGCGCGAGTGTACAATGCACTGTCGGTGAGTTAAATATGATTTTTATTATAGAAAATAAACAATTATGAATTCAGTCCTTATAACTATATAAAAATATTTTCTAATTAATTTATAATGTTGCAGCAATGGTTTAGAGTCCATCCTACCTTGGACTGGTGGAGAGACGAGCAGCTGAAGAACAGGTTATGTGTTTTGCTTTTTTTTGTATAAATATATTTATTGGCAGTGTACGAATATATCTAACAGTTGTGTTCTGTTAATATAGGTACTCCGAGTGGAAGAACGAGCTGTCCACGCACTACAGGACGTACCATGTGGAGCAGCGCTTGGGGCGAGCTGCAACCCCCCACGAGTTCCGGTACAGGGAGTACGAGTGGCTATGGCTGGTAGCCTACTTCGGGAGCGACAGGGTCTCGGTAAGAAAATTTAGCCTGGTAGTATATAACTTTTTAATGTTATTTAATAATTAAATTATGTAGTTACTTAATTCAATTAATTAGTTAGTTAGTTAGTTATTAGTTATTAAATTAAGTCAGTTGGTTAGTTACATAGTTAGTTAGTTCGTTACTAAATTAAATCAAATTAAATTAAATAAAATTAGGTAGTTAGTAAGTTAGTTAGTTACTAAATTAAATTAGTTAGTTAAGTAGTTACTAATTAAATTAGTTAGTTAAGTAGTTACTAATTAAATTAAATTAGTTAGTAACTAAATTAGTTATTAATTTTATTTTGGTTAGTTCCTAATATTTTAATTTAGTTACTAAGTTATATTTGCGTTTATATGTTTGTTGTTATAATACAGAAAATCTCGCGGACGAACAGCGACAACCGCAGGAGGAACGAGCACCCCCACCACGGCGGCGCCCGCTCCTGGAGGCAGTGGGCAGAGATGGCGAGGAGGGACCGACCGCTGAGGCCGTTGTCGTGGATTCATGCGCAGATGTATCCGGGGCGTCCCGACCAAGTGGTAAGTATTCGTCCATCTTCAATAAAAGTGTTTCATGAAATTAATTTATATATATATATATTTTAATTCGTTTATTATATTTTCTTGTCAATTAGGCGGAAATAGATGCGGAGACCGACGCGATCACCTTCGGGATCGCGCGAGACACTCTGGGAGACGGGGCGTCCGACGAGGCGATCGCGGAGTTTGCCTCCACGATCGACACCCTTGAGCCGCGCTTGGCCTCTCAGATCATGCACGCGGCGGTAGGGACGGGGAACAACTACTTCTACCAGAGAGGCCTAGGCGCGGCGGGAGATGGGGTTCTCAAGTTCACGCCGGCCAATCCCAGCACGCAGCGTGCGGCTTCGACGAGAGGAGACTTGCAGACGCAGCTGCAGAGGACTCAGGCGGAGTTGGCGAGGGCGGTGGAGGCGCTCCAGCAGGCGGAGTTGGCGAGGGCTGTGGAGGCTTCGGCGCAGCAGGCCAGAGACGCATCTGTGGCGGAGATGTACCGATGGATGCAGCAGTCTTGGGAGGCCCAGCAGGCTGGACTCCAGCCCCCGCCTCCGCCACAGATGCCCCAGTTCGTCGTCCCCACTCCCCCCCGCATCGGAGTACGCCAGCCGATCAGGACAGCCATAGCCACCGGAACTCGAACGATCCGGTCGACGACGCTACGCGTTTAGGGGGTGATGATGAGTAGATATAGTGGGTTAATTTGTACAGTATGTAGGATATTAGGGATGGATTGATGTGGATATTTGTTGGATATTTGGATGTTTGTTTGTGCATTTTCTGCAGCCCCCGAAGACGAAGAGAAATTGGGCCCGAGTTAAATTTTTTAATTTTTTTAAATATTTAGGGGTTATAGCCGACGATATTGGCATTATTTCGTCGGCTATAACAGTTATAGCCGACGATTTTTACCAAATTTCGTCGGCTATAAGGGCTATAGCCGACGATGTTTACCATATGTCGTCGGCTTTACCCTCCCGGCTTCAGGCAAAAAAAAGCCGTTCCTGGTACCAGCGATTGTTATGGCCGACGATAGTGTCGTCGGCTAAAACGGACGTATAGCCGACGATAGTGTCGTCGGCTATACTTCGGGTTAGGGGCAGTTACGTAATTTTTAAAGCCGACGATCTTCTCGTCGGCAATGTTCGAAGTATAGCCGACGACGCTTTTTTCGTCGGCTATACCTGGTGTTTCATAAGCCGACGACTTACCCCGTGTGTCGTCGGCTATACTATAGCCGACGGAGCAATCCCGACGAGATAATAGCCGACGATACTTCGTCGGCTATGACTATAGCCGACGAATTAATGGAAACGGCCGACGAGATGGCGTCGTCGGCTATGACGCCTTTTCTGGTAGTGATATGATCGATAACATAGCATAAAACAACCTTAGAAAGTTTCAATACAAATTTCCATGTATTTCTTATAGTTTCCGTCGTTTTTGTCAAAATATCTAATGGATCGATATTTTATCGATATTTCCGTCGAAATATCCGTATTTTGAAACGCCGATATTTCCTCGATATCCGATATTTTACTCCTTGGTTCTGACACTAGTTTATGCGTGTAAATTTTGCCATTCGTCTTTGGAAGTCGACGCAAGTACATTGCTTGAAACTAGAGCAGAATTGTCACATGGATGGCTTATTTATCAGCAGATGGAAGTTGGACATCAATAGGGGATGATGATCAACAAAACCCCTTATATCCAAATAAGCGTCGTGGAGGAGCCTTGAACAGAAAAAAAATTAGCTTTCTTTGGGACTGAAGAATCACTACATAGAGCACACATATGATTGTCTCATTGCTCCTAATTTCATCTAAATTATTGAGTCCTTAAATTCTTTCAATCTCAGTTGGCAACAATGAACTATCTGATTTGGAGTGTTGGAGTTTGGTGCTATTCCATCCATTATGCAAATCGCCGAAGTCAATCTCTGTCTCTCACATAGAGAATAGCTTGATTTAAATATGGTATTGATTGAAAAGAAAATCTCGTAAAGAAGACGATCCCAACTCCAGCAATTCACTCGAATCGAACCCACATTGACCATACCCAAATTGATTGATGACGAACACCACCAAAATGTTTTAGCCTTGAAGATAAATTTGCATATTATTCCTTAAAACCAGGTGCACATGAGACTGGTGTAGTCACTAATTTAGTTGGCCTAATCAGCATCAGGGGTATTTGAGGATGATAACTTCTAATGATCGGAAGAAGAAATTGACTGGCAACAAAAGAGAGACGGGAGGAATAGGTTAAATAAGAGAAAGAGATGGTATTTCCGGAACAGGTGAATCTCATTCATTAAAAAAAACATATTATAAAAATTAAGAAGAGTGTGGTTTGTAATTTGGGGAGTGTGATTTTGTGATTTTCACTCCCCCTTATTAAATTGCATGGGCACATGCATGCCGGTAAGACTTTGGCAAAGCAGATCGTTTTGAGGTTCTTAAAGTTCTTAGCAGCACTCTCTTTGGAGTAGGACCAGTCAAAAACCAACAGCAGAATAGAATATGATAAAAAGAAGAACAAGATCAACAAAAATGGAAGCAGGACAGAAACAGACTAGAAGCCCTGTTGAGACTCTTGGACTTCAAATTTCTGGTAGATCAGATTATGGAATGCCATTTCTGTAGAAAGGAGAAGTAGATGAAACGAAAAATGTGGTACTTGTTGGTGTTGTTTCTAGTTCTGCTACCTCTCTCAGCTAGCAGCCAATCTGTAAATTCAACCACGGCTAACAGAACAAAATGCCCCATGGATCTCAGTTATGTTCTTAGAATCCCTTTCAATTCTTCATCATGCGAAAACTTTGATCCCCAGAACAAAGAGGATGCCACTCAAAACAGCTGTTGTCAGACCATCCAATCTCTCTTTGGAGTCGGCCTTGCTCAATACCTGAAAGCCACCAATGTATTTCTGCTTCCCAACATAGCCACCTCAACTTCTTGCCTCCAAAACTTGCAATCCAGGCTCACCTCTCTCTCCCTCCCTTCCAATATTGTTTCTTATTGTTATAATCCTTCACATTTTGTCACCAGCCCCAGTTTCTGTGCCGGAATCGAGAGGTCACAAGATTGGACCTCCAAGCTTAACCAGACCACTGCATTCTACTGTCTCATCCTGCAGTGCTTGCCTACAGGCCGGGATGAAAGTTCGTTCACAGTTGATGACCCTGGATGGCAACACTACTCGCTCGAGCAATTGTTTCTTCTTTACAATGTTTTATGCAGCAGCTGCATTTGACTCTGAACCTGGGAGTGATGAAGCCATGAATTGCATTTTCGGATTGTCATCAACCGCGGGTTCTCCTGTGGCTTCAACAAAGAAGAGCAAGGTGAGAAACACTGCTCTCGTAATTGCAATAGTTCTAGCAACAACAGGATTGCTTGGAATAGTTCTATACTTTTTATGGAAGAAAACTGTAAGAAAGCCAAGGTATTGCTCTCACTCGCGTCTTTTCTAGCTCCGAGATTACAATGCTTCTAAGTTCTAATGTAACATTGAAATGTGCAGGAAATATAGTGAGATTGTAAGGAATGTTGGCACTGAAGGTGGACAGAATGAAACTGTAAGTAGAAAGATGTTGGCAGTTCCCTTTATGGACCAAAACTCAGCCTAAGATGCAGTAAGATGAGTCCCAGCACAGATACAAATGAAGCCATGAAGCCCAACCAAATCAAGACCCAACATAACCTCAGAAAACTAAGGTATATTCATGCATATTCATATCATGTTTTTCACTGAGGATAGCAGTACCACTTTGTATCCTACGTTTGCCACTAAGGATAGGAGTACTGTTTTGTATACCGGTTTTCTGGGTATTTTTATAGCTTTGTTCAAATCGTCTTGAAAACTGTGATTTATCTTCTCAATGCTTTGCCAGTTGTTTCCAGTCGATTTGCTTTTCAAAATTCAAACAGCTAGCCAAGCATGTGATGCTCTTGGCGCTCAAACTATCAAAGGGTGAAGTTTTCTTCAACCCGTGACCTTGATGTTTTCAAGGTCCTTTTGTTTATGTTTGGTTTGTGTTACACTTACCTATGCAATTGATAGTAGGCTGTATAATCCTAGAAGGAAGCTGTTTTGCCTTTGCATATTGTTAACATTCTTTTGGAATGCTTTTTGCAAAACATTTTTCCCTCTTATGAAAAGATAGCTATTCTTGGAAAGTTGGTTTTGTCCTCTTGTCCTTGGCTTTGTTCTACAAAGGATTTCAACAGCATCTAAGCCAAGCACATAAGAACAAACCTCCTTAATTTATTGGCATGCGTATTGCTCTCTTAGCAACTTACACTTGCCTATAAATACCAAGCAAAGTGATTTTGCTTGGTGGTCAAAAATTTATTTGTGTTTTTGTTATTATTGAAGAATATCGGCTTGGCTGTGTTCTTATTCTCTAATGCTCTAAGTCTTCTTAGTGATTATAAATCTTAGAGCTTGAGAAATCAAAAACCGTTTTTCAAAAATCATAAAGCATTTGCATTCCAATACATGAGGTTGTGATTGGAGGTGCAACGACCCCAAGAGTTCCCAAGCAGAGTTAGCTAGGGTGTAGTTAAGGTCTGAGTGAAGCTCTTGTATCCCTTTCATGTGTGAGGACTTAGGGGACAAGATGGGAGAGCGTTCTAGCTAGACTAGGTAGAGTCATAGAACAGGATAACAACAAGGTCTGGTATCCCAGGCTCTATTCTTGTATAAGTCTACGAATCACATAGTGGAAAGGTTTGTCCTTTAGATAAGGGCACGCAGTTTTCTTCCCTGAGTTCAGGGTTTCTGCGTTAAAGAAAAACATCTCTGTGTTGTTTTTACTTTCATCAATCTCTTTCATTACTTGCATAATCGTTGCAAACTGTTGATCGGGATAGCACAACTCCTTGCTAGCCTCGGATTACAACATATAACGAAAAAGTTGCAAAGAGTCCTATTCACCCCCCCTCTAGGACCTTCAAGTGGTATCAGAGCAGCCACCAGCTTGCTCGTGAGATCCTCTTAGAGGGAAATGGACCACAGATTCGGTTCCTCACTGAATTCTCCTCCCTTTTTCAATGGGAAAGGGTATTCAAATTGGAAAGTTATGATGTTTACTTTCCTCTCGTCCCAGGACGATGGAAGACAATGGGAAGCAGTTGAGTTTGGGTATTCAGTCCCTATGACGGTGGAAACAGAAACTGCACCTTCCATTCCAAAGCCCCGCGACCAATGGACTCTAGATGAAAGGTTGGAAGCAAAGGCCAACATGAGGGCTTTGAACAACCTTTTCATGGCAGTATCCGAAGACGTTCGTCGAAGGATCATCAACTGCACCTTTGCCAGAGATGCATGGCAAGTCTTGGCCACCGCTCATGCAGGCACAAACAAGGTAAAGGAACAAAGTATCAGATCTTTACTTCATGAGTTTGAGGAGTTAAAAATGAGTGAGGATGAAACTGTAAAAACCTTTCTTGGACGTATGCTTGCCATTACAAACCATTGCCATAGCTTAGATCATCCCATTGACCCTCAACGTATGGTTCAAAAATTTGTAAGGGCCTTACCACCTAGTTTCGAGTCAAAACAGATTGCCATAGAAGAAGCTAGAGACTTGACCACCTACACCCTAGATGAGCTTGTAGGAAACCTCAAAAACTTTGAAGCCAAGAGGAAATCCTCTAAAAAGGATAGATCCTTAGCCTTTACGGTAGTTAAAGAGGAAGTAGAGGAAGAACCTGTGTCTGGTGATGGTTCTGTGGAAGAGTTTGCTCTCTTAACCAAAAAATTGGAGAGGATTCTTAGGGAGAAGAGAAACCCTGGGTTTAATCCTAGGTTTGACCAAAAGGGGGCTACAACCAATACCAAATATCCTCGACAAGGGGAAACCAGTAACCCTAGAAATCCCAAATCTACCTTCAAACCCAGAAACTTTCCTCAGAATGATAAGTGTTTTGAGTGTGGTGGTGTTGGTCATAAGGCAGCTGAATGTGCAAACAGGATGAAGCAAAAGGCTCTTAAGGCCACCTGGTCGGACAGTGAGTCTGAACCTCCCTCAGACCATGAGGAAGAGAAGGAGACCGTTGCATTCATTGCATCGGTTAAGCTTGCTCATGCTTCGAACTCTGATATAGATGATGATAACGAAGCTCAACATGATGAAGAGCTTCACAATGCATATTCTGATTTGCATGTTGCATCTAAGTCCATGCTTGACAAGATTGAGGGCTTGTCAAACGAGCTTACCAAGAGTGAGAACCTTGTCAAGGAATTACATGACAAGCTGCAGTTCCAAAAGAAAAAGTGGAAGGCCGACAAGTCAGCTTTGATAAAGGAGAAGGAGTCTCTTGAAGAAAGTCTGAGACTTAAGGATGCCTTGACCAGCAACCTCTCCTTCGAGAAGGCCACGCTGAAGCTGCAGCTAGAAGATTGGAAGAAGGAATATAAGAAGTTCTCCGTTGAGTCGGATAAGCTCAAAGAAATTGTTAATATGGGAAAACCTGGTCATGACAAGAGTGGTCTAGGTTTTGAGATTGTTAATCACTCAAAATCAAGTAAGAAGAATACAAAGAAGACGATGAAGTCCCCCTAGGAGGAAGTTTCCAAGCCCAAAGAGACCAAGACCAAGTTTGTTCCAAAATGCCATCATTGTGGTGTTATGGGTCATATTCGACCATATTGCTACAAGCTGAAAAATGAAGGACCTGCTCAGAATGCCGAGAATGGAGTTCTGACATCTCTCAAGGATTCCATTGAGAACTCCCTCAAGGAACTTGTGAAGATTGTTCAATCACTTGCAAACCCTAACCCTAGGGATGTGTCCAGCAAGAAAATCTAGGCTCCAAATACCAAGTCCAAGTCTAAGGAGCAGCCTGCTCAAGTAGAAGATCACAATGATGAAGAGGAGTACGACTCAAACTCAGATAGTAATACTATGAGAGTCTGTTTTCTCAGCCGAACTGTTCTGAAGCCAAAAGTTCCACGAAGAACAAGAGCCTATTGCAATGTTGCACTCACTGCCTTGTCAGCTCGGAAATCCGATTCCTGGTACGTTGACAGTGGATGTTCGGCTCACATGACTGGCGATCCCAAGTGGTTCGTATCAAGGGATGATGTCTTTCCAGTCGGCTGTGTTACATTCGGGGATGGAGCAAATTCAGAAATCATTGGTAAAGGGACAGTGTTTCTGCCTAAACCCGGAGGTCTAGTAGATACTTGATGAATCCAACTCGATCTCCTGCAATCCTGCTTACTAAGGGGAATACCGGGCGGGCCGGCCTTCACCTCTCCGATGCCTAAGTTAGTATAGTTGGAAATATATAATCAAGGCACGTATGTAAGCAGGGAGAGAGACCAGTTACCTATTTATGGTGGTAGTTGAGGCCCATATATAGGTGGTTGAGGGTGAGGGCTGGCCTTACTCTTCGATGTGGGACTGGTTCCCTTCTGTTTGTAACTTCTGATGCCCTCTTTAGCAGGCTGGCGCCCCCGACCCCAGGATCCCTGGAGGCAGGATAGAGTGCTGGACCCCGAGGCCGGGTGCTGGTGATCCGGCCCCGAGCCTTGGGCCGGGTGCTGGGGCACTTGCTGCGGGTCTGTGGGCCTGCTGTAGCCTCTGCGGCTACTGTCAACAAGTCCCTCAAGTTCCCGGTCAAGTGCAATCTTGAATGGGGACTTAACTCTGTCTTACTCTTGCCCTGCAGACCCGCAGGGTTACCAACCTACCGGTGCCCAGTCCCCCAAGTCCGCGTTAAAGATTGGGCGTGACCGAGGTGAGTACCTGTTGCTGATGGTAAGTAAAATTTTTATAAGTGTGTTTATAATATAGATAATACTGGACGCCATATCGAGACGAGTCCCGGAAGTGAGATGTAGCTGGGTGGACCTCGACCGGTGCCCGGACGTAATGCCATTTGGAGACGAGTCCCCCAGTTAGAATGCCTCAAAGTTCCCCAGTTCTCGGGAGCTTGACCGGGCGTCCTGCCATATCGAGACGAGTCCCGGATGAACTTGCAGAGTGGACCTCGACCGGGCGTTCTGCCATATCGGTGCGAGGCGGAGTTCTCGGGAGCTCGACCGGGCGTCCTGCCATATCGAGACGAGTCCCGGAAGTGAGATGTAGCTGGGTGGACCTCGACCGGTGCCCGGACGTAATGCCATTTGGAGACGAGTCCCCCAGTTAGAATGCCTCAAAGTTCCCCAGTTCTCGGGAGCTCGACCGGGCGTCTTGCCATATCGAGACGAGTCCCGGATGAACTTGCAGAGTGGACCTCGACCGGGCGTTCTGCCATATCGGTGCGAGGCGGAGTTCTCGGGAGCTCGACCGGGCGTCCTGCCATATCGAGACGAGTCCCGGAAGTGAGATGTAGCTGGGTGGACCTCGACTGGTGCCCGGACGTAATGCCATTTCGAGACGAGTCCCCCAGTTAGAATGCCTCAAAGTTCCCCAGTTTTCGGGAGCTCGACCGGGCGTCCTGCCATATCGAGACGAGTCCCAGAAATGCTAGCCTACGGGAGGGCCTGTTGGCGCGTGGACTAGGCCAACAGGCATCCCGGAGAGTGTTACGGCCGTACCGAGGCATCAGTTAACACTTGCTAGTTCTTCTCAGCTTTTGTTGGTTAAGCGTTGAGGTAATGTGCAGATTTGTTAGCCTGCGGGGAGACTTGCTCTGTGTTAGAGAAACAATCTGCCCAGTGGAGTGGCGTTGAGATAACGAGTCTCGCCATGTATCCCCAAATGTATCACAGTTCAGTGTGATGCAGGGTTTTTATCCTGCTGGACAAGAGTACATGGGTTAGATGTAAGCTCGCCCGGGTTTATAAAGCCCATGCGTTTAGAAGCCTTTGTTGTTGGCTCGTTCCTGCCCGTAGGCGAAGGAAGGTGACAACCGGTAGAATGCCTTGGAGTGGGTTAAATGTCCCAGAGCCGGCGGAATGTCATAGAGCTGGGTGGATCTCGACCGGGCGACATGCCATATCGAGACGAGTCCCCCAGTGATATGCAACGAAGATGGTGTTAAAAGGAGGGTGCATTCCTGGATAGATGCTCTCGAAGCGGTTGGAAAAATCACAAGCGGTGAGAGGTCTTCAAGATATACAATGAAGAAGCCATGCAGCCGGTTGAATGATCATACTCGTGAACCGCCATGGTGTCGGGTTGACTCGGAGTTGACTTTCTGGGGGAACGAGGGGAGTGGACGCCTCGTTATTTGCTCTTATTTCCCTAAATGCTGCTGGTAAGTGGGACAGGTGGCGGACATGCGATGAGGGGAGGGGAGCCCATCAGTTCCGTCAGTTATGATAGATGGGATCCCTTATCCATGCTGGAACACGTGTCCACAGAGAGCGGTCTGAGATGGAGGGAATCCACGGCTGGGGTCGCCTTGCCTTTCTTGTTGCCCTATTTATTGTCCACTCTGCTCACCTCCTACCACAGTTTGCCTAAACCCTTTGCCTTCTGCTCTCCTCGTCCACCTTGCTGCAAATCTGAATTATTTTGTGTTAGGATTATGGCGTCTGGGAGATCTGCGCATCATGGCGGCGCAAGCCGCGGGCCCAGAAGGCACGAGCTGCTGGATGGTGACAGAGTGATTTTCTGTGACGAGCCAGTCAGAAACATGGATGAAAGAGAGATCAGGGAGTTTCGAGCGAAGTGGGACATCGATTCTTCTGTTAAACTTCGCGGCCTGCATCCCGGGGAACTGGCCTGTAACCCGGAACCGGGCTGGGTTGCTGTTTTCGACGACCAATTCCGACACGGACTATCGCTGCCGCTGCCGGGATTTGTTCAGTATATGCTGAGCTCACTAAACCTTTCCCCGGCCCAGCTTTCGAGCAACCAGTGGAGGCAGTTGCTTGGGCTTGGGTGCCTATTTAGCCTGAGCCACATGAACTGGCCCACGGTTAATGAATTTCGGGCGCTGTACAAGATTTCTTACTGCAGGAAGGCCCAGTGCAGCGGTTGTGTGAATTTTACCGCGCGGGATCATGCTGCTGCCATCACACATCTGCCGTTTATCGGTTTCAGATGTCTGGATGAAGTCGGTGGTGCTGGCCGGTGGCAGGTGGCGGTGTAACTGGAGGGGCTATCAGGTGCCCGGGGCCTATCAGCCGATCGGGGACCAGTCGTTCCAGCTGGAGGACTTGGAGAAGCAGCGGATATTCCGGTTGTTCTATGGCTGGGACTATCTGAGTCGGAGCTCCTATAATTTTATCCGATGGAACGTGCTGGAGATATGCGAGATGGGGAGAAAACCTGGTAAGGTGCCTTTGCATAATTTCATCCTTTTGCATGGTTGCTTGTGTTCTGACCGCTCGACTTATCGGTTGCAGCTAACGCCCCCCGGCTCGCGCTTAAAGTTGAGGAGACTATCGAACCGGATGAAGAGCTTGTAGTCTCGAGACTGGCGGAGGCGTGGGAGGTGGCCGCGAAGACCGTTATTGATACGGCTACCAAGAGACGCAGGGATCATGACAAGCTAGTGCCGCTTGTGTTTCCGGATGCTTACTATGGAAGGCTACCGGGCGGTGGGAATAACTCCCCGCTCCTTATTCGGGAAGGGCGGTCTGCGGGACCACCTGGTCCAGGACCTGTGGCGCGACCGATGGCTGTTCGGACCTCGCGGGAGAGAGAAACGGCAGAAGTGTTCGGGCACCGTCGAAGCTGCCATGGTGAAACTCCGGCCAAGAGGGCGAGAACGCTGCGGCGTCAAGTTCGGCTGGGCAAATCGAGCGGGCGGTGGCTCCGGTCGTGGAGGCGGTTAGTCGAAGGACTCAGGTGCCGGAAGCCAGTCGCGGCTCTGGTGATGGAATTGGCAGGTTCGTGGTTGCTACCATCGAAGCCTTAGGGCTTGACCGGGAGAACCCTGGGACTGGTCGATCGGGTGAGAACAGGGCGAAACCCGTGGAACTAGCTGTTCGGGTAAGTGTTTTTCTGCTTCCCTTTCTCTTGGAGCGGCACGAGCTAATGTTCGTTAATTTACGCCTGGCAGCTGGTTCATAGCCTTTATGCCGCGGAGCCCAGGGGGGAGGCTGCTGCGGCTTTGGAGAAGCGGGTGGAGGAGCTGAGCGTGCGGGCGGACGTGGCGGAAGCCAAGCTTGCGGAGGAAAGAGAGGAAGTTGGTCGGTTGGGCACCGAGCTCGCGCGAGAGAAAGAACTAGCGGGTCGGTTGTGCCATGACCTGCAGCAGGAACGGGAGAAGGCCGATCGGCAAGCTGCTACTCGGGAAGGGAGGGTCGCGGAGCTGGAGGCGAGGGTTTTGGAGCTGCAGAGTCAAGTTACAGCAGTCGCCCAAGGAAGGGAAAAGCTCACGGAATCCCAGCTTGCTGAAGTAGCCGATAAGGCTGTCGACGACTTCCGGGAGTCGGTGGAGTTTGAAGAGATGCTGGACGCGGCCCGGGAGAAGGGCATTAGCGACGCTTATCTGGAGTGGAGGGAGAAAGGGTGGCTTGATGCTGAGCAGATGGAGGCTGATATAGCCTTGACTGAGATGGTGGAGCAGGAGCAAGCTCTAAAAGGTGGCGGGCCGGGGATTGGGGGCTCCGGGGGCGGTAGCTAGCTGTTTACCTTGTAAATGCACATCTTGCAATTGCTGTAGTTTATTTGTTAACGTCGTAACTGCGTATTGCAATATTAATGTTAAATACACCGTTGTCGCTCTGTGACCGCCATTACTTAGGATAGAACCGTAAGTGCTGGATATTCCACGGCCGGGTAGAATAGATGCCCTCGGCGTCTATAATGTGGAATGTTGCCGGTCCGACGGCCGCAGTGATCTGGTAGGGCCCTTCCCATGTTGGTTCTAGGGCCAACGGTTTTTTCTGGACCTTCCTCATGACCCAGTCCCCGACCTGGAGTTTTCTCTCCCGGACCCTTCTGTCATAGTACCGGGCGATCCGCTGTTTGTAGGTTTGGTTGCGCATATGCGCATATGCGCCTGGTCGCGACGCTCCTCGATGAGGTCCAGGTTGAGCAATAGCCCCTCGGCATTTGTCTCGGCGTCGTAATTCTCGACCCTGCCGCTGGGTATACCAGTTTCTACAGGGAGTACCGCCTCGCTCCTGAATGCCATGCAGAACGGGGTTTCTCCTGTTGCCTCTGTTGCTGTTGTCCGGGTGGCCCATAGCACCGCGGGGAGTTCTTCGGCCCAACATCCCTTCTTGGCATCCAGCTTCTTTTTTAGGAGGGTCTTGATAATCTTATTGACCGCTTCTACTTGGTCGTTGGTCTGTGGGTGTGCCACTGAGGCGAACAGCATCCGGGTCCCCATAGAGGTTGTGTACTGGATAAGATCAGCATTATTGAACTGTGTCCCATTATCCGTAACAATAGTCTGCGGTACCCCGAATCGGCAGTAGATGTTCTTCTATAGGAACTTTTTAACCCGTTCCTCAGTGATCTTTATCATGGGTTCTGCCTCGACCCACTTAGTCTGATAGTCTACTGCCACGATTACATACTTATATTGTCCCACAGCCGTTGGGAAAGAGCCGATGATGTCCAATCCCTATTGTGCAAATGGCCACGGTGCCAACAGGATTGATAACGCAATTGCCGGGCATGGGGTGTAGAGGCATACATGTGGCACTTGTGGCAGCTGCCTGATATTTTTCTTGACATTGCCGCCATGTCCGGCCAGAAATACCCCGCTCGGAGCGATTTGTGGGATAATGATCTTGCGCCGGAGTGATTACCGCATACTCCCTCGTGGATCTCTCGCATGATAGCCTCGCCTGCCTCTTTTGTCACACACCTCAGCTGGGGGAAGCTGTGCCCCCTTCGGTACAACTGGCCGTTGAGGAGACCGTACCGGGCGCACCGGATGTGTAGCCTTCTGGCCTCTACCGCGTCCTGGGGGCTGGTTTTGTCAGTCAAATACCTGACTATTGGGTCCATCCAGCTTGGTGGTGCTTCTTCTACCGTAAATATCTCAGAAATGGTTTTGCTGATGCTCGGCTTCTGGAGAATTTCAATTTTTGCTTTCCGGTACTCTGGAGGGTAGTTTCCGGTTGCCAGTCTTGCGAGGGCATCCGCATGTCTATTTTCCTCTCGGGGAATGTGTTGGATCGTGGCGCCCTCGAACGGCTCGATCATGGTTTTGGCCAGAGCCTGGTAAGAGGACAGCTGGGGGTCCTTGACCTCAAACACCCCGTTCTCTGGTTCACCACTAGGCTAGAATCGTTGTATATCTCCATGGACGAGATTCCCAACTCCCTGGCCAGTTGCAGATCGGCTATGAGGGCCTCATACTTAGCAGCGTTGTTGGAGGTGCTAAAAAGGAACCGTAAGGCATACTCGTATGACTGACCATCGGGCGAGGTTATCATGACACCAGCGCCGCTCCGCCTGGTCGTTACGGAGCCGTCCACGTAAAGTTTCCAACCGGTGAGGAGGCCTGGTTCGGCCTTCATGGTTCGCACTGCGTTGGTGTCCTCGCACCGGGCGGGGTGCGCTTCTACCGCCATTGGGGTGAGCTCACATATGAAGTCCGCAGCTGCCTGCCCCTTGATGGCCGTTCGCGGGGTGTAGATGATGTCGAACTCTCCCAGTTCAACTGCCCACCGTACGAGCCTACCACTGGTCTCTGGCCTTTGTAAGATCTGTCGCAGAGGGTGATTGGTATACAACGTGATAGAGTGAGCCTGGAAATAATGCCGGAGCTTTCTGGCACTAACAATCAGGGCCAGAGCCAATCTCTCTATGTCGGGGTACCAGCCCTCTGCTCCAGTGAGTCCCTTTCCCGCATAGTATACCGGGAGCTCGAGCGTGTCTTCCTTCCTAATGAGAGCCGCGGAGACGGCCGTTGCGGATGCAGCTATGTAAAGGTATAACATTTCGCCCGGCACCGGTTTGGATAGGAGAGGCACTGCCGACAGATATGCCTTGATAGACTGGAATGCTGCTTCATGCTCCGCTGCCCAGTGGATTTTCCTGGTCTGCTGTGCCTTTAACAGCTTGAAGAACGGGGTGCATTTGTCGGTTAGGCGGGAGATGAATCTGGCAAGGGCGGCTAACCGGCCGGTCAACATCTGGACCTGGTTTCTTTCCCCGGGCGTTTCCATATCTAAAATCGCCTGGACCTTCAGCGGGTTGGTTTCTATCCCTCGCTGGCTGATGATGCCTAGGAATAGGCCCTCTGAAATTCCGAAAATACACTTCTTTGGGTTTAAGCGCATTCCGAATTTGAGCATCTTGCCGATGACTACGGCCAAATCCTGGACGTGGGCCCCTGCAGTCAAGCTCTTGACCAGCATGTCATCCACATAAACCTCTACGGTTTTACCCATTTCTTGCTCCAGCATTTGGTTGACCGTTCGCTGGTAGGTGGCCCCGGCATTCTTCAGACCGTACGGCATCCTCTTATAACAGTAGGTACCTCAGTCGGTTGTGAATGACGTGTGCTCCTCATCATCCGGGTGCATCCTAATCTGATTGTACCCGGCCTAAGCGTCCATGAAGCTGAGCATCTTAAAACCGGACGTGGAATCTATAAGCTGGTCAATCCGGGGGAGCGGGAAGCTGTCCTTTGGACACGCCCGGTTCAGGTTAGTGAAGTCCACGCACATACGCCACTGGCCGGTTCCCTTCTTCGGTACCATAACCACGTTAGCGAGCCAGCGAGGGTACTGGACTTCCCGGATGAACCCTATACCCCTCAATTTCTGTACCTCCTCTCTGATTGCCTCATACTTTGCCGGACTGAAGGATCTCCTCTTCTGCCTTACCGGGGGAACGTTGGGTAATAAATTTAGCTCATGCACAGCTATCTCCGGGGATATGCCTGGCATGTCCTCATAGGACCATGCGAAGACCGAACCGTTGTCCTGGAGGAAGGCTATGAGCTCTTGCCTGACAACCGGATCGAGCCGCGTCCCTATTACGACAGTTCGCTCCGGGTGGTCTACCGAAATGCAGATTGCTTCGGTTTCTTCCACGGCCGAAGGTGGCTCCAGCTTTTCGATGAACCGCCCGACTCTTTTTGTCTTGACGTCATCACGTGGGTCAATGTTCAGATCCGGCGCGGGCGCCTGCTGAGCGGTTGTGAAGACCTCGGTCCGCTTCCTCCCGTGGGTCACGGCTTCTGTGTAATACTTGCGGGCGATCCTTTGGTCCCCACGTATGGTAATAACTCCGGCCGGTGAAGGCATCTTCAGCATTAACATATGGCCGGCAATAAACGTTTTGAGCCTCCACAACCCTGGCCGACCGATTATGCCATTGTACGATGATAGGCAGTCGACAATGATGAACTCCAAATGCTCCTTTCTCGTTCTGTCTCCCTCGCTGAAGATGATCGGTAGGTAATCCGATCCCAGGGGCTGGACGACCTCACCGGAGAAGCTTATGAGCGGCTCGTTATCCTGGGATAACTTGTTCCTTCCTCTCTGCAACCCTTTGTATGCGTCTCGGAACATTACGTTGACTGAGGCTCCGGTATCGATCAGCATACGACTGGTTATCCAGTGGTCTATTTGGACCGTAATGAGGAAGGGGTCGTTGTGCGGTTGGACCAAATCCTCCGGCTCTTCCTCCTCGTAAAAGGTGATCGATTTCCATCCGGTTTTAGCGGCTTGGCCGCTTCTTTCGCCGAAGGCGTACACCTCCTTCCCTCGGACCGATCTTAGGCACCGCTTCTTTGAGCTCCGGGTAAGTCGATCTATACGGTCCCCGCCGTGTATCATGTTAATGCTCCCGTGCACCTCGATCCCCCCGGGAGTGCGGGTGCTTATAGCTCCCACCTGTCGAGGCCGCGGTTGCTCGTTGTTGGGGTCCTTTGGGCGGGCCCGGTCGTTCACGACCGCTATCTGGGTCTTTCGGTCATCAGTCCGAAGGGCTAGATCTTTGGGCTTTCCTGCTGGCACAATAGCTAAGGTCCGCGGTGGTCGCTCTGCTGGCGTAGCTGCCAGAGACTGCGCCGAACGCACAAATGGTTGTCTTCTCCCCGGTCGGGAACCGTCGCCATCGCTCCGTCGGGGTTGCCTTTCCTCCCGCATGTCTGCTTTCCTGGTGGCTGTGGGCGCTCGGCTGCGATCTAGCCTTCCGGCTTTGCCTCCATGGGACGGCGGTAGGTCGTCCGCTATTCGCTTGGGCGCCTTGTCCCCATATGTCTCGTGCTCCGCCTAAGCGTGCCTGACGGCCACGGTCATCAGCTCGTCGTACCCCAGCGGCTCCTGTATTAGCAAGTCGTACGAAAGTTCCCCGGGTCTTAAACCCTGCTTGAAGGCCATCCCTGCGATCTGCTTGTCCAGGTTCCTGACCCCGGCCGTGGCAATTTGCCACCGGTTAACGAAGGCACGTAGCGGCTCGTTGTCAGTTTGCATGCAGTCAAAAAGGATTGTGGATGCCTGGGCTGTCCTGGCTCTGAGAATGAACCGGCCGACGAACTTATCCGCCAACCGCTCGAAGGTTTCGACTGAATTAACTGGTAGCTCGTAGAACCAATTCAACGCCTCTCCCGAGTGCGTTTCTTGGAATACGTTACAGCACATGGCGTCCGAGTAGCCCCTCACCCCTGCTTGTGACTTGAAGCTGTCCAAGTGCTGGTATGGACAGCCCGCCCCGGAATACGTCAACTTCAGAGGCCTTTGGCTTCCATATCTTCCCGATTCCCTAATTCGACGCGGGAAAGGTCCAATACGCTCGTTGAACCGTGCACCACCCTGCTGTCGCCCTGCCATCCTCTCGCTGGCCTCCATGCGGCCCTTCATGCTCGCCACCGAGGCGGAGAGCGCCTCGAGCGCCCGAGCGGTAGAGCTTTCCTGTTTGGTTGACGCCTGGCCCGTGCGGTACGGGGGCTCGGCCGGGCCGGAGTTTTTTAAAGCTTCCGAAAAGAGTGGCGTGTCCACATGCACGGTCTTTCTTCTTCCCGTGGCCTGCCCTACCTCAAGATGCGGGAACTCGCTAGCCTTGCCTGCTGATCGCGGTGCTGCTTGAGGAGTGCTCTGCTGACCCTCTCGCTCCAGGGCCGCCAATAGGGCGATGTTGACTGCCTCCAATTCTTGGCATCGGGCCTCCGCTCTTAGTCGATCTTGATCGCCCTCCGCTCGCAAGCGCTCGACATTTGCCTTCATCTTTTTTATTTCTTCCGGACCCTTCTAGTTGGTGTTTTCTGGTTCCCGGTGATTATGAGCTCCGTCTCTGACGGAAGAAAGGGCGAACCTCGCACCGACCTCAGCCTTTATGTTACGGGCCGGGTCGGGGAACTGAATTCGCGCTTTCGGTTTTTTCCCGCCGGCTTTTATCTTCCTCCCGTCCATAGCTTCCGGACTGAAGGATGCAGCTACTTCTCCAAAGGATTAATAGAGCAACACAACTTTTCGTACGAATTCCCACAGACGGCGCCAATTGTTTCTGCCTAAACCCGGGGGTCTAGTAGATACTTGATGAATCCAACTCGATCTCCTGCAATCCTGCTTACTAAGGGGAATACCGGGCGGGCCGGCCTTCACCTCTCCGATGCCTAAGTTAGTATAGTTGGAAATATATAATCAAGGCACGTATGTAAGCAGGGAGAGAGACCAGTTACTTCATAAAGAGGGTAGTTGGGGCCCATATATAGGTGGTTGGGGGGTAAGGGCTGGCCTTACTCTTCGATGTGGGACTGGTTCTCTTCTGTTTGTAACTTCTGATGCCCTCTTTAGCAGGTTGGCGCCCCCGACCCCAGGGTCCCTGGAGGCAGGATAGAGTGCTGGACCCCGAGGCCGGGTGCTGGTGATCCGGCCCCGAGCCTTGGGCCGGGTGCTGGGGCACTTGCTGCGGGTCTGTGGGCCTGCTGTAGCCTCTGCGGCTACTGTCAACAGACAGTAAGGGCTCCGGGTCTCCCTGAACTAAAAAATGTCCTTCTCGTCAAAGGTTTGGAAGTATGCTTGCTGAGTGTGAGTCAAGTAGTTGATGAGAACGATTGTGTCATTTTTTACAAGATCAAATGTCTGGTTCTAAATGGAATGGGGATGAGTGTCATGCAAGGGGTTCGGACCAAGGACAATTGTTATTGTATCATGGCTCGGAAGGAGTTCAAGCCTCAACTATGCTTTCGTGCACAAATTGGTGAGCTGCCTCTTGATCTTTGGCACAGACGCCTTTGCCATTTGAATCATCAGGACATCATCAAGCTATCAACCAAGGAAGTAGCGAGAGGTCTCCCTAAGCTTTCCGGGAAAGCTTCAGGTATGTGTGGAGAATGTAAAATTGGTAAGCTTACACGCTCTCCACACTCTGCTCTTAATGCTCAACCCACCTCTAATGTGTTAGAACTCTTGCATATGGACTTGGTAGGACCAGTTAAGACTCCTAGCTTAAATGGTGCGAAATATACCCTTGTTATTGTTGATGATTTCTCTCGGTTCACTTGGGTTATGTTTCTTGCATCTAAGTCTGATACTTTTGACACATATGATAAATTTGCCAAAAGGGTTTCAAATGAGAAAATGCATGTGGGTAAACACATGGTTAGAGTTAGGACATATCATGGGACTGAATTTGATAATGCAAAATTTGATGATTACTGTGATATGTTTGGTGTGCACCATGAATACTCTTCTCCGATCACTCCCCAACAAAATGGGATTGTTGAAAGGAAGAATCGAGTCTTAGTAGAAATGACTAGGGTAATGCTCAATGCCTCTGGTCTCCCTCACGTCTTCTGGGCTGAGGCCGTGAGCAATGCTTGCTATACTCTTAACCGTGCTATTTTCAGGCCAGGAACTGATAAGACTCCTTACGAGATATGGAAAGGAAGGAAACCTAATCTTGCCCATCTGAAAGTGTTTGGGAGTCCTTGTTTCATCTACAAGGACCGAGAATACTTGACCAAACTTGATGCACGTTGTGATAAGGGTGTCTTTCTTGGTTACTCTCTCAAAAGCAGGGCATACCGAGTATACAACAAAGTCTTATGCAGGCTAATGGAAACCATTAACGTTGCCATTGATGATGGTCTCGGGTGTACTCACCGGACCGGTTGCACATCTGAAGATGATCCAACAACTCCTACTGATCCCATGCAACCAGAAGCAGATGTCACAATCTGCAAGGAAGGTTCTTCAGCTGATGAAGCTGACTCAAGAAATGGAGAGGATCAGAATGATCATGAGGATGGATATGAGGTTACCAATCCCGCGGAAGGTTTTAGGGATGCTACCACAACTACCCAGCCCCCACACAGGACTGGAAGGCGACAAGTGCAAAAGGATCACTCTCCTTCTGACATCATTGGTGATGATTCACAATCTACTGTCACCAAGGTTCTAAAAGGCGCTAGGCGCTAGGCGGGCGGCGACCCATAGCCTAGCGCCTGGACGGACTAGGCGGGGACTAGGCGGGGACTAGGCGATTTACATTTTTCATATTTATTTAATAAATATTAAATTTAAAAATAGTTTAATATGAATAATTTGGAAAAATTTAGCATAACATTTCTCTAAAAACAAACAACCCAACCTATAAATTTACAAACATTGCAAATAGTCTCAACTCTCAAGTCTCATTGTCTCAACAATCAACATAGCAATAGTCTAAAGTCTCAACATAGCAATTAAACACAACAATCAACATAGCAATTCAACATAGCAATTAAACATAACAATCAACATAGCAATTCAACATAGCGAAGGAGAAACTGAGAGTGATAGTAGAAGAAAATCAAGACATTGGTTTGGTTTTTAGGTTTTTTTTTCGGGTTCAGACTGACCCGACCCGGCCCAGAGTCCAGCCCAGCGCCTCGGCCCGACCCGCCCGCCTTGCCGCCTTGACCCGCCTTGACCCGCCTTGACCCGCCTGGGCGGCGCCTGGTGAACGCCTGCAGCATGAAATCCAGGCGGCCGAGCTCCGCCTACAGCCTAGGCGGCGCCTAGGCGGAGCTAGGCGGGGATTTTTAGAACCTTGACTGTCACACGCAGCAAGGTAAAACGTGTGGTAAGCAGTTATGCAGTGTTAAAAAGTTTTTTTGCGATGCATAAGTCTACCATAGATAGAGTCATGCACTTTGGTTTTGTGTCCATCATAGAACCTAAGAACGTGAAAGAAGCCCTGTGTGATACGGATTGGATTAATGCCATGCAAGATGAATTGAATCAATTTGAGAGAAGTAAGGTTTGGCACCTTGTGCCACGACCCGAAAACAAGAATGTAATTGGCACCAAATGGGTGTTCAAGAACAAGTCTGATGAGAAAGGTGTGATAACCAGAAACAAGGCTAGATTGGTTGTTCAAGGTTACTCACAAATAGAGGGACTTGATTTTGATGAAACCTTTGTCCCGGTTGCAAAGTTGGAATCAGTTAGGTTGCTTTTGGCAATAGTTTGTTACTTGAGGTTTACCCTGTACCAAATGGATGTGAAGAGTGCTTTCTTGAATGGCATTCTTAAGGAGGAAGTGTATGTTGCATAACCTCCAGGCTTCCAAAGCTCTAGCCATCCTGACCATGTGTACAGATTAGACAAGGCTCTTTATGGCCTTAAACATGCACCTAGAGCTTAGTATGAGAGGTTGTCCACACACCTTCTTGAGCATGATTATGTTAGAGGTTCAGTTGATAAAACTATGTTTGTAAAAATCACCTCTAAGGATATGTTTATTGCCCAAATCTATGTTGATGATATTGTTTTTGGTTCGACTTCCGATAACTTGGTTAAAGAATTTTCGGATCTTATGTCTAAGGAGTTTGAGATGAGCCACTATGGGAAACTGACATACTTCTTAGGTTTGCAAGTTGATCAAAATGATGATGGCCTGTTTATATCTCAATCCAAGTATGCCAAGGAACTCGTGAAGAAGTTTGGGATGGAAACATCATCTCCAGTCACAAATCCGATGGGAACTAGTTGCAAAATCACAGTCGATCTTGATGGAGTTGATGCTGATCAGTCCAACTACCGTAGCATGATTGGTAGCCTGCTGTATTTAACAGCTAGCAGACTTGACATATGCTATAGTGTAGGGGTTTGTGCTCGGTACCAAGCCAACCCCAAGGAATCACACGTGAAAGCGGTCAAGCGCATTATCAAGTACATTGCAGGTACAACTGACCTTGGGATTAGCTACACTTTCGATACTAACTGTGAAGTTGCAGGATACTCCGACTCGGATTGGGCAGGAGATGCGAATGACCGGAAAAGTACTTCCGGCGGTGCTTTCTTTGTGGGAAACAACCTTGTTTCGTGGCATAGCAAGAAGCAGAACTGTGTGTCCTTGTCCACAGCTCAGGCAGAATACATTGCTACTGGAACCTGCTGCACACAACTTTTGTGGATGAAACACATGCTCGCAGACTACGGATTTCAACAAGAGGTTCTATCCCTATTCTGTGACAATACTTCTGCTATCAACATCTCTAAGAATCATGTGCTGCATTCTAGGACAAAGCATATAGAGATTAGATATCATTTCATCCGAAACTTGGTTGAAGATAACTTGCTTGAATTGACTTTTATTCCCACTGAAAAGCAATTGGCTGATTTGTTCACAAAGCCACTTGACAACCTTAGGTTCACTAGCTTAAGGAAGGCAATTGGTATCTGTGGCCCACACTAATCTTCCCCTGAGAACATGCCTTGTACATAGTTTTTATTGAAAAATCAAAAAAAAATATATCTAGTTGAAAAGTTTTTGCTCTCAGCTTCACGGGATAGGAATATGTGTTGGTATCCTCAGTAGTCATTGGACTTGACCTAAGTTTTGCGTCCTTTACTACCTGAATGATCACTTTACGGTAGCTCATGTGCTTGTGCATCTGCCCTCTTTTTGATTGTATCGTGGTCTACATCTCATAACAAGTTTCACTCTTCTTTGTACACATTTCTCCCACATTGTGCTTTGCTCAATTGACTTGTATCAAGTGAGATGGAGGTTTAAGGATTGCTTATGGCCAGGTTACTCTCAAAGTAGTCATCTCTTGAGTCGTGTCCGCAATTCGTTAGAAGGCAGAAACGAGAGTGGCTTGGTCACCACGGTGGTTTTTTGGTTGATTATCTAGGTCAGGTTATTCTCAAAGTAGTTTTTCATTGGGTCGCATCCACGATTCTTTGGAAGGCAGAAACGAGAATGACTTGATCTCCCCGGTGAAAGAACTTACTTGATTTTTAAAAAGAAAAAATATAATAAGTAAGCTGCTTCTTCCACTAAAGAATCCGAGCCTTTCACTCTTAGGAGCATCCTTGTTATGCTTAATGCCCTAAAGTCAACTGACTTGGGAGTCATTAGTGAATAAGTTTGCTACATAGATCAGTGGGGATGCCTGGAATGTCTTCTATCCTTCGATGGGGTTTTTGATAAAGTCTACTTGGACTATCAAAAGTTTAAATTACATATAACCCTATGAGGACGATTGTTCCAGAATGGCCAAAAAGAACTAAATATGTGAACATATGGGCACAGATGCCTAAGAGAACTGGAATTGAGAAGCTATAAGGAAGAAAACCTGATTGGTGCTATAAGGCTGGATCCAACTGTTACTATCCTCAGCCTGCTACTCAGTTTCCAACTCACTTGATGCATCACTATGAGTCCGCCTTGTGTCTATGAAATATTTTTCACACACTTCACGGATTTTGTTCTGTTCATTTTGGACCATATTCTTTCAACTAGACAGTCACACTTACATGTTTTGCTCAAAATTTGGTTATTTGTGAGTGGCTAAAATGTGTCTTACTTTGTGAGTCTATGCTTTGACCATTGTGCAAACCCTTGGATATGAAAAGGTAAATCTCATCCCGTGATGTACAGTTTTCTTTAAATCTCTTCCTTTTAACGGCTATTCTAAGGGGGAGAAGCTTTTTGCACATGGGTTCTTACACCAATTGCTTTCACTTTTGTTCTCTTAAGGTTGTAAAGTGTGCTTAACAACGATCACTGTTTATCATTAAATGCTGAGTGTGCTTTTGTGCTTTTTGTACTGTTTGTAAAAGTAGGAAAGTCACTTTTTCTATGAGGACATGTCAGTCGGCCCTAGCCCATCTCTTTTGACCTGGTCTTGGCCCAAGGCTCCTTAAGCCCACTTTCTGCATGGACACTTGCTCTCTCCCCTTGAGAAGAGAAACTGTTTTTGGTGGTTCGGTTCCCTTTTCGTCCTTTTTGCGTGTGGTAATGGATTGAGTTGCAATTACCAAGGCCAAACGTCAAATCACGTCGTCCTGCTTTAATGCTCCCATTTTCCCACTTCCTCTCACTCCATCACATCCACTTTGAATTTCTTCTCTGTTTCTTCTTCTCCTTCCTCCATTGTTGCTGCTCCCATGGCCGACCACTCACCAACTCGATCTCCTCTGGGTCTTCTTGAACATGAGAAGTCCCCTCCTACGTCGGCCGCCACTGGCCCTTCTGCTCCTACCACAGGAGCCATTGACATGGAGGATTTGTTTGGACCCTCCTCTGCTGGGTCCCCTCACGGCCAGGCTCGCACTAGAGCCTCTGGCGGAGTCACCATTGCAATGCAATGGTCTGACCTAAAGAAGCGAAAGAAGGACGCTTCGGCGAGTGGCTCCGGTTCACAAAAGACGCCTCGGCCACACCAAGTCTCGTCTGCTCCACTCGCCTCTCGACTTCGTAGTCGATCTGCCACTCCTTCTCAGGGACATCTGCCGGCATCCACCGCTGCCAAGAGGTCCGGCCAGGCAGCCCCAGTCGTCTCCCCAGCAAGGACCGAGGAATCGGACCCAATCATGGTGGAGACTAGCTCTCTCGATGGCACCAACAGCTCTGATCAAGAATTCAGGGTCTCACCTGTCAAAGCCGCTGCCCCGAGCCCTCCGACGAAGAGCAAGAAGGCTGCTGCCAAATCCAAGGATGCTGGACCGTCCAAGGTCAAAAGGAAGGCTGTTGGACCCTCGGAGTCCGAGAAACAAAAGCCTCCTCGCAAGCGTGGTTCGCTGTTTGGTCGCAAGGATAGCACGGCAGCTAAACCTCCCAAACCCCAGAAGAAACCTCGCGTCACTCTGCCTAGGGATACCAATGAGGATATCCCTCTCAAGCGCAAGGTTATTGAGGTACTGCCTGTTCCCCCTATAGAGCATTTTGTTTCTGAGGAAGCTAGATCCTTGTTTACCACTTGTACCATCGGTCGTCCGGTGGTGTATGAGAAGAAACTGGCCTTTGATACCCTTCCTGGTTTTGTTAAAGATAAAATCCAACAGTTAGGATGGGTAGACCCCTTAGCCTCCCTGCCTATTATCAATCTAACCATAGTCTAGGAATTTTATGCCAATTTCTCTGAGGACATGGCATTAAAGGTTAAGCTTAAAGCCCCCTCCAAGGATCTGCAGGTCTGGGTTCGAAATCGAGTGATTAACATTTCTCCTGCCAGTATCCGTAGGGTTCTTAGTCTCCCCACCACCAGGACTGTTGACCTCGATCTCATCCGCAAGCACCTCACCACTGTCTCTTTAACTGATCTTGCTGAGGCTTTGTACTCCACTCCTTCTCAAGCTCCCACTCCTACTGTCTGTCTAGCGAGTCAATACATGCCTGAGTTTGTCAAGATTTTGGGTTTTGTTATTCGGTCCCTACTCACTCCCTCCACTCAAACCAGCAAAATCACCAAACGCGAAGGAGCTTTTGTTTCTGCCTAAACCCGGGGGTCTAGTAGATACTTGATGAATCCAACTCGATTTCCTGCAATCCTGCTTACTAAGGGGAATACCGGGCGGGCCGGCCTTCACCTCTCCGATGCCTAAGTTAGTATAGTTGGAATATATATAACCTGGGCACGTATGTAAGCAGGGAGAGAGACAAGTTACCTATTTATGGTGGTAGTTGAGGCCCATATATAGGTGGTTGAGGGTGAGGGCTGGCCTTACCCTTCGATGTGGGACTGGCTCCCTTCTGTTTGGATATTCTGGTGCCCTCTTTGGCAGGCAGGCGCCCCCGGTCCCAGGACCCTTGGAGGCAGGATAGACCGCTGGGCCCCGAGGCCTGGTGCTGGTGATCCGATCCTGGGTCCTGGGCCGGGCCCTGGCGCACTTGCCGCGGGTCTGTGGGCTTGCTGTAGCCCCTCTGCGGCTACTGTCAACAAGTCCCCCAAGTTCCCGGTCAAGTGCAATCTTGAATGGGGACTTATCTGTCTTGCTCTTGTCCCGCAGACCCGCGGGGTTACCAACCTACCGGTCCCCAGTCCCCCAAGTCCGCGTTAAAGATTGGGCGTGACCGAGGTGAGTACCTGTTACCGATGGCAAGAAATAATTTATAAGCATGTTGAGTAATGTGAAACAGGATTGTGCTCGAGTGTTAGAGCATGGAACGGGGTGAAAACCCGAAGAGTGCATGAGATGATGCCATGCGATAGATGATGCATGGAATGATGATGAGGCGTTGAAATCCGCCATGCAAGAGATGGTGCATGGAATGATGATGAGGCGTTGAAATCCGCCATGTAAGAGATTAATGCACGGAATTCTGATTGGGCCTGCTGCCCTTTCGGAATAAGGCGGAGCTCACTGATCCTGAACTGGGCATCCTGCCAAATCAGAACGGAGCGGTGCCAACTGGGCCAGAACCGGTTGTTCCTCCAAATCAGAACGGAGCGGTGCAAACTGGGCCAGAACCGGTTGTTCTGCCAAATCAGAACGGAGCGGTGCAAACTGGGCCAGAACCGGTTGTTCCGCCAAATCAAAACGGAGCGGTGCAAACATTTGCTAGTTCTTCTCAGCTTGTGTTTGAATAAGCGATGAGGTAAATGTGCAGGTTTGTTAGCCTGCGGGGAGATTTGTTCTGTGTTAGAGATACAATCTGCCCGGTGGGATGGTGTAGAGATAACGAGTCTCCCCCATGTGTTCCCAAAGGTATCGCAGTTCAGTGCGATGCAGGGTTTTTATCCTGCTGGACAGTATCGCGGTTCAATGCGACGCAGAGTTTTTATCCTGCTGGACAGTATCGCGGTTCAATGCGACGCAGGGTTTTTATCCTGCTGGACAAGAGTACATGTGTTAGATGTAAACTCGCCCGGTTTGTAAAGCCCATGCGTTTGCCATGGAGGCGGGCGGACTCGACGGGCGACATGCCTATCGAAACGAGTCCCCCTGTGAAAAAGCCATGGGTCCGGGTGATTATGTTTCCGGAAAGTACTCTTAAGCTGGTTGGACATGACGGAACCGATGGGGTGGACCTCGCCCGGGCGTTCTGCCATATCGGTGCGAGGTGGGGTTCATGGGGGCTCGACGGGCGTTCTGCCAAATCGAAACGAGTCCCGGATGAACTTGCAGACCGGACCTCGATCGGGCGTCCTGCCATATCGAAACGAGGTCGTTGGTGCAAATGTGGGGAAGATGCCATGGAGCCGGTTGAATGATTATAACCGCGAACTGCCATGGTACCGGGCGGGACTCGCGCGGGCGACATGCCATATCGGTGCGAGGTTCTGCTCAAACCCGGATAGATGCTCTCGAAGCGGTTGGATCAGCATAACCGGTGAGAGGTCTTTCAAGCGGTTGAATTGTAATGATGATGGCGTGCAACCGTGGAATCTGGGGAAGCGTAGGGGAGCGTGACTCCCTGGTTCCTGCTCCTACCTTCCTGTCGCCAGCGTGTGGGACAGGTGGCTGACATGCATTTAAGGAGGGAGTCCATCAGTCCCGTCAGTTATGATGGCGTGGGCAGTTTTACCAATGCTGGGACACGTGCCATCAGGGAACGGTTTTGTGATGGAGGGCCTGGATTCACTGGCGTTTGAGTTGCTCTGATTGCGTTTTTTGGAGGGATTTCTAAATGCCTAGGGCACCGGTCCCCTCTATAAATAGGTCTCTTCTGCTCTTCTTTCCACTTTTGCTTCTTGCACTTTTAAGAGAGACTGAGAGAAAAAAGGAGGTGGTCCGGCGAAAAAAAACCCTAAGTTCCTTGCCCCAAGAGATCCGTTGTTTGAAGCGCTCCCAAGCCTCCTTTTACCATTGCTCGTTGCTTTCGCAGGGCGGATTGTCCTCGGCTGAGCATACTAATCGGTAAGTTGTGTTCTTTGCCCCGGTGTTTCTTGCTTTTTGATTTGTTGTTTTGCGGCGGGGGGGAGGGATCTGTGTCGCTGACTGGGTTGCTCAGCGGCAAACTTTTGGGGAGAGGCCGTTGAAGGTGGTGTTGTAGTCTGTTGCTGACGAGCGCTAGGGTTTTGCTTTTCTGCCCCTAGATTAAGATGTACACTTCAAGCTCGGAGGAGGCTTCTGAATCTGCCGCAAGAGGTCCTGTGGTGGATGATGTGGAGAGGATGCAGGACTGGCTCGATTCTGAAGCCCCGGAGCAAGAAGCCGCGGACAGCTCCGGGAGCGGTGCCTCGTCCACGTCCTCAGATTCCGGGTCAGATTCCTCGGAAGCTGAGATACCGCACGGGGTGCGCATGGCCGGTGCGCCCGCTGAAAGCTACACGCTTGGTAGGGGAAGAACTGCCGTGGTGTGTGACGAACCGGAGGAGAGCATGACTCCCGCGGAGATTGCCGCGTTCCGGGAAACGTGGGGTATCCCGGACGATATCATTTTGCGTCCATTGAACCCTGGAGAGTCGGCCTGTAACCCGGAGGAGGGTTGGGTTGCCGTGCATCCGGACCAGTTCCGGCACGGGATGTCGCTACCGCTGCCTGACTTTGTGCAGTATATACTGAGTGCCCTGCCAGCGTCGCCCGCGCAGCTGCCCGGTCTCCAATGGAGGCGGCTACTGAGCCTAGGCTGCCTATACGACTTGTCCGGAATGAGTATGCCTACGATCAATGAATTCCGGGCGCTGTATAGGTTGTCCTACTCGAGGAAGGCAGGGTCCAAAGGCTGCTTATCCTTCAACTCCCGCAACAATCAAGCGGTTATCACCACTATGCCTTCATGGGTAGACAACAGCTGGAGAAAGAAGGTGGTGATGGCTGGCGGGGCTTGGCAGGTGAAGAGGAGGATGTACAGGGTGCCTGGCGCCTTCCAGCCCATAGGCGACCAGTCGTTCCAGCTGTCCGAGTTGGAGCAGGAGAGGGTCTTGACTATTCTCGGCTGCTGGGACCACCTGGAGCGAAGTTCGTACAATTTCATCCGGCGAGAAGTGCTGGAACACTGTGGGCTTGGGCGGGATCCCGGTGGGTAACAAACCCTAGCGGTGGGACTTGTGCTAGGTTTTGCTCAACAATTTAACGTTTTCCTTGTCCTGCAGGTGCGTCAACCCGGGCGGTGATCAAGCCCGAAAACACTCTTTCGATGGACGGGGAAGATCTCCTGAGGCATCTTACGGAGAAGGGTGCGAGCGTGGCCCGGTCCTCGGTGGAAGCGGACGGGCGGGTTACGTTGCATGCGGAGCCCCAGGCCCGGGATATGGATGAATCGTCCTACCTGCCGGAGCGGGTGAAGACCCATCACTCTGCGGCAGCAGTGGTGCCTGGGAAGGGCAAGAGCACCGGGGGGCCGGTGCGGGTTCCTGGGGGAGAAAACAGGGTCCCCAACCGTGCGGCGAGCCTGAGTATCGCTGCTTTTGTTCCTCGTGCAAACGCACGTGCCGCTGCTCCCGAAGGGCGGGGAGAGAAGCGGAAAGGGCCGGACGGTCCGTCCCCTTTGCTGGTGACGCTAACCGGCGGGTCATCCCGGGAGGTCCTGGCGAAGCGGGTCAGGACAACCAGCAGCGTAACATCTAATGCTGGGGAGGGAGCCGGAGCTGACCGGCAGAGCAGTCCTGCGCCTGCGGAGGCGGCGAGGGGAAGTCCAGACAATGCTCTCGTTCGGCAGATGATGGCGGACCTGGCCAGCTTCGGCCTGGACAAGCCCGGGGTTGATGGCGTGCTGGCGGGTGGCAACCGGCCAAAATGCAAGGAATCCATCTTCCGGGTAAGTACCGCATGGTACCACCGTACTGCTTATATCCTGCCTTCTTTCTTTGCCACTTGACTGCCTTTGTTGCCCTGCAGCTGCTCTACCACCTGTACCAGCCGGATGCGAGCGAGGAGCTCCCGGAGCTGAAGAGGCAGATAACTGCGCTATCCAAGTCTCAGAAGCTTCTGGAGGTGGAGAAGTCCCGCTCGGATCGGGAGAAGGCCAGGGCGGAGGAGAGGGCCAAGAAGATGGAGAAAAAGGCCAGGAAGATGGAGGAGAAGGCCCGGGGGCTGGAGGAGCAGAACCGGAGCATGGAGAGGGAGTGGGAGCGGGCTGACGCTGAGAGGGCCGAGCTGGAAGCCAAGATAGACGAGCTCCAGGCACGTGCCACCGCTGCTGCTGCTGGTGGAGATGACCCGGGACAGTTCGACCGGTTCGTTCTTCAATACGAGGAGAGCGATCGGTTCCTGGACTGCCTGGAGAAGGCCCGGGAAGAAGGCATCTCGGATGCCTATATGGAATGGGCGGCGAAGGGGTGGTTAAATACTTCCCTAATGCCAGGTACCTCTGCCGAAGGAAATGCTCCTGTGGAGCCGGTCGTCCAGCAGCTGGCGGTGGAGGAACAACCAGGAGCAGAGCGTCGCTCGTACTTGGATTCTTTTACCAATAGTGCCGAACCTGCCGGAGCTGAGGTCGACGACGAAGCTATCGTTGGAGATGCGGCTCCTTAGGATGTTTTTCTTGCTCTTGCTTGTAAAAGAAACTCTTCGGAGCGGTTACTGCTTGAATACTTTAACTAATTATGAATATATATCTGAGCTTGCGGGGCCAGAGTTTTCAAAAGTAGTTTGCATATATTTGATCTTTACAAACGGTTGAACCGGCGATATGCCAAACTAACCGCCTGGACCCAGCGGGTTTACCAAGCCGGGTTACCCTCCCGGTCGGGGCCTGCTCCTCTCTCCCCTACATATCTCTGGAGCTGGCCGCTATCAATCAAGCCCTGCACTGCAGTCTTGAGGGCGAAGCACTGGTTCGTCCGATGAGTTGCCTCATCGTGGTACGAGCAGTACTTGCCTGTCTGCGCCGTCGTAAGCTTCCCCTTGGGGTACCTTCTCTGGGGCGGTGGGGCAATGACGTCCGCATTCTCCAGCAGGATGTCCTCATAGGATGCGGTGAGGGTGGAGAAGACTTCTTGATTAGCTGGGGGTGCTGGCATAATTGCCAGGGGGCACTCTTGGTGGTACGGTGCAGGTTTGTTCTCGGCCCGAGACTGGGGCCTGTCAGAGAAGGGCCTCTGCTGCCGCTGCGGCCAGGTCTTGCCGTTGTTGTTGTTGTTCCGGCTGGGTCGGCGACTCCCGTGCTCGGCTCGCTGGCCGGGTTTGCTCTCTTGACTGCGCGGGGGATCCTCCCCCCGGGGATGGTCCAAAGACTGTTCATCCCGCTTCCTCTTCAGCAGGTGGTTCCCGTAGGTCTCATGATCAGCCTGGGCATGCCGGATGGCCATAGCCATCAACTCGTCGTAGCCCTGAGGGAGTTCTACCCTGACGGCGTAGGAAAACTTCCCTGCCCGAAGCCCCTGCTTGAATGCCATCTCGGCGATGCCCTTGTCCAAGTTCCGAACCCCGGCCGTGGCCGTCTGCCACCGGTTGACAAAGGTTCTCAACTCTTCCCCGGGGGCCTGGATGCAGTTGAAGAGGACGGTGGACGTCCGTGCTCCCTCGACTCGGAGGATGAAGCGGCCTACGAACCGGTCAGCCAGCTGTTCGAATGCCTCGATTGAATTCGCAGGAAGCTCGTAGAACCAACTCAGCGCTTCTCCGGACAGGGTCTCCTGGAAGATGTTGCAACAGATTGCATCGGAGTAACCCTTGGCGCAGGTCTGGGATCGGAAGCTGTCTAGATGCTGATACGGGCAACCGGACCCGGAATAGGTGAGCTTGAGGGACTTCTGGTTGCCAGATCTCCCCGATTCTATGACTCGGTGTGAAAAGGGGCCCATGCGCTCGTTGAACCGGGCGCCTTCCAATGGCCGGGCTGCTCTCCTCTCGTTTGCCTCCATCTGGGCCTTCAGATCCGACACGGTGTTGGCTAGCAGTTGCAGCGCCCGGGCGGTTGGAGTATCCACTTCACCCATGGACGAAGCGTGCGGCTGGTGGGAGGCGGGCGTGCTCTTCGGCAGGTCCTCGCCGGCTCGTAACTTCTCTCGCACAGGCTCGCTGGGCCGGGCGCCCGAAGATTGCCCTGCCTCTAGCTGCCGGGGTTGAACTAGCAGGGGTGCGGCTTGTGCCTCGGCCATGGCGGCACTGCGCTGCTGCCCCCTCTCTAGGGCGGCTACCAGGGCGGCGTTTACTGCCTCTATTTCTTCGTATCGGGCCTGGGACTTGGCTCGGTCCCGGTCGTTCTCCTCTCTGAGACGACTAACTTCTGCGGCCATCGCCCGTACCTTTCCCGCCATGCCGTCATGGTCGGGGCTGTACGTGGGGTCTTGATCCTGGCTCTCAAACTGATCACTCGGATCATCCGAGAACGTCAGGGATAGGCCACGAAGCACCGGGCTGCCTTCGTCCTCTATCGGGTCTTTCCCGTGCGAGCTCTCGTGGCGGGGCTCCGGATCTCCGGAGGGTCCTCCATGGCTCCTTCCCAAATCGCTGCCCTGCTCGCCACGCAGCTCCCGCGTGACGACAGGGGTGGAGGCGAGCGTTTGCACAGTTGCAACACGCCCCTCCCCAGTAGTTCCTTTCTCTTGACTCATTCCCACAATCTCAGCCAGCGGTGTTGCTTACACGGCTTCTTTTTCAGAGTTCCCACAGACGGCGCCAATTGTTTCTGCCTAAACCCGGGGGTCTAGTAGATACTTGATGAATCCAACTCGATCTCCTGCAATCCTGCTTACTAAGGGGAATACCGGGCGGGCCGGCCTTCACCTCTCCGATGCCTAAGTTAGTATAGTTGGAATATATATAACCTGGGCACGTATGTAAGCAGGGAGAGAGACAAGTTACCTATTTATGGTGGTAGTTGAGGCCCATATATAGGTGGTTGAGGGTGAGGGCTGGCCTTACCCTTCGATGTGGGACTGGCTCCCTTCTGTTTGGATATTCTGGTGCCCTCTTTGGCAGGCAGGCGCCCCCGGTCCCAGGACCCTTGGAGGCAGGATAGACCGCTGGGCCCCGAGGCCTGGTACTGGTGATCCGATCCTGGGTCCTGGGCCGGGCCCTGGAGCACTTGCCGCGGGTCTGTGGGCTTGCTGTAGCCCCTCTGCGGCTACTGTCAACAGCTTTCATCTCCTATTTGCTTCAGGATAATAACCCTCCCTTTCCAGCAGAGTACTTCATCTATCAAGCCATCCACAAGGCTGCTGTTGCCCAGCGCAACTCTGCCAAAAGCTCGCTTGTCTTTCCCGGGGTTATTTGTCTTCTTTGCTATGATGCTGGTGTGAATACCCGAGATGGTGATGCGGTTCTTCCTCCCATTCCTCCGATTGATCTGACCTCCGTTCACAAATCTGTGTCCCAAGTTGGGATGTATGTTGAGTCTCTAGAGCATACGAGTCTCAAGAAGGAGCTGAAGGAGGCCATCCAGTCTGCAGTTGAGGATCTCAAAGTCTCTTTCTCTCAGAAGTTTGAGGAATTGAAGACTCACATGGATGAACTTGCACAAGCGGCCAATCCAAGCGATCATTCAGCCTCTGACTCTGCGTCCAGCTCAGATGGTCAGCTTCATGCTCAGGAGCCTGCGGACAGGGAGGATCAAACTCAGGGGGAGTCTTCGGATCGCTCCATCTCAGGAGATGACGATGTGGAGTACATTAGTGATGAGGATGAGGATGTCTGATACTCTTGACAGCCCTGGTTCTGCTTTCTGTTGTTTTTTTTTGTTGCCTTGTTTTGTTGAGACAATGTTTGTTTTCTGTTCCTTTTGATTGACTAACTGTTGAACATGGATGTTCTCTGTTTCCCTTTGTCCTTCTGTGACAAAAAGGGGGAGAACTAGTTGTAGGGCATTATGTTGGTTATGTTGGTTATGTTGAACTATGCCATGCTTATTTCAGTTATTAGCTTATCTGAGAATGTGCATCTGATATATAATGCCTTGGCTATCCTAAATATTCTCTATGCCTTCACTTGTGTTCTTGTTTAGTTTTCTTAAGGACAGGTTTGTACCTTGAGAAATCTGTGCTGCTGATTCTGTTGGTTAGAACTAGTTATGTTTTGGATAGCTAGGTGTGTTTTGTCCAGGAATGCCAAAGGGGGAGATTGTAAGTAGAAAGATGTTGGCAGTTCCCTTTATGGACCATAACTCAGCCCAAGATGCAGTAAGATGAGTCCCAGCACAGATACAAATGAAGCCATGAAGCCAAACCAAATCAAGGCCCAACATAACCTTAGAAAACTAAGGTATATTCATGCATATTCATATCATGTTTTTCACTGAGGATAGCAGTACCACTTTGTATCCTACGTTTGCCACTAAGGATAGGAGTACTGTTTTGCATACCGGTTTTCTGGGTATTTTTATAGCTTTGTTCAAATCGTCTTGAAAACTGTGATTTATCTTCTCAATGCTTTGCCAGTTGTTTCCAGTCGATTTGCTTTTCAAAATTCAAACAGCTAGCCAAGCATGTGATGCTCTTAGCACTCAAACTATCAAAGGGTGAAGTTTTCTTCAACCCGTGACCTTGATGTTTTCAAGGTCCTTTTGTTTATGCTTGGTTTGTGTTACACTTACCTATGCAATTGATAGTAGGCTGTATGATCCTAGAAGGAAGCTGTTTTGCCTTTGCATATTGTTAACATTCTTTTGGAATGCTTTTTGCAAAACCTTTTTCCCTCTTATGAAAAGATAGCTATTCTTGGAAAATTGGTTTTGTCCTCTTGTCCTTGGCTTTGTTCTACAAATGATTTCAACAGCATCTAAGCCAAGCACATAAGGACAAACCTCCTTAATTTATTTTGGCATGCGTATTGCTCTCTTAGCAACTTACACTTGCCTATAAATACCAAGCAAAGTGATTTTGCTTGGTGGTCAAAAATTTATTTGTGTTTTTGTTATTATTGAAGAATATCGGCTTGGCTGTGTTCTTATTCTCTAATGCTCTAAGTCTTCTTAGTGATTATAAATCTTAGAGCTTGAGAAATCAAAAACCGTTTTTCAAAAATCATAAAGCATTTGCATTCCAATACATGAGGTTGTGATTGGAGGTGCAACGACCCCAAGAGTTCACAAGCAGAGTTAGCTAGGGTGTAGTTAAAGTCTGAGTGAAGCTCTTGTATCCCTTTCATGTGTGAGGACTTAGGGGACAAGATGAGAGAGCGTTCTAGCTAGACTAGGTAGAGTCATAGAACAGGATAACAACAAGGTCTGGTATCCCAGGCTCTATTCTTGTATAAGTCTACGAATCACATAGTGGAAAGGTTTGTCCTTTGGATAAGGGCACGCAGTTTTCTTCCCTAAGTTCAGGGTTTCTGCGTTAAAGAAAAACATCTCTGTGTTGTTTTTACTTTCATCAATCTCTTTCATTACTTGCATAATCGTTGCAAACTGTTGATCGGGATAGCACAACTCCTTGCTAGCCTCGGATTACAACATATAACGAAAAAGTTGCAAAGAGTCCTATTCACCCCCCCTCTAGGACCTTCAGAAACAGAGCTACCAATGTTTAGTTTAAGGAGTATACTAGATGCTACAAACAATTTCTATGTAGCAAACAAACTTGGGGAAGGTGGATTTGGCCGTGTTTATAAGGTGTGAATGACTCTTCATAGCTTTGATAGCATCTTTTACTTTACCAATTTTCCTCAGATCACTTTCTCAAATTTACTTTGTTTTATAGGGGATTTTGCCTGAAAATCAAGAAGTAGCCATAAAGAGACTGCCAAAGAAGTCCGGGCAGGGATATAAGGAGTTCATGAATGAGTTGAAACTTATAGCCAAGCTTCAACATACAAATCTTGTTAGGCTCTTGGGTTGCTGTATTGAAGAGGAGGAATTGATATTGATCTATGAGTACATGCCCAATAGAAGTTTGGACAAATTTTTGTTTGGTACGTGCTTAGACTTCTGAGATTATATTTTTTGATGATATGTGGTGATTTAGTTACGATCGTTTGTCATTCTATATCATATGTCTACTCAGATCCATCTGCCACAAGATTGGGTTGGAGTAAGCGCTTCCAAATCATAGAAGGTATTGCTCAAGGGCTACTTTATATCCACAAGCACTCCAGATTGAAAATCATTCACAGGGATCTAAAAGCTAGCAATATCCTGTTGGATGGAGACATGAATCCCAAAATTTCCGACTTTGGAATGGCAAAGATTTTCGACATGAATCAAACTGAAGCAGATACCAACAGGGTCGTTGGAACATAGTATGTACTTGTAGGACATGATTCAGTCATTTTTATGTCATGGAATCACTACTATTGTGATAGGAGCACAATGTGCGACGATATTATATGCTTATGCCCTCGTTTATACTTTGTTTAACTCTTATTTGTCTAAGATTGAGTCATAATTTAGTTTAGTGTCAATTTGGTAGAGTTCGGTGAAAAATGGTTAAGAATCCGAAAAATGACTAAGTTTGAGAAATCTGGAAAATAGTGTAAAATATGTCTTTTTCGTGATTATGAAACTGTGATCTATCCTTGTCCAAATTCTATGAAATTTGGGGTGCTTAATATTCATATGCTGAGGAATGTTGTGTTAAAATTTCAGATCAATCGGAGTTCGGGAAGTCACCCAAAAGTTGGCTGCAAAACGGCAGTCCGAGCATTTCAATCCAGGGGCTTCTAGGATTTTCCTGGGACTTTGGCCCAACTTCGAAAAATCATTCCCGACGACTCACAAGGATTTTGATCGAACTGTTTTATGGGGAGATGGCCATATGTGTCTAGTTTATCTGAGTCTTAGAATCGCATCAATCGGAGCTCCACGGATGGAGATATGCCGGAATTACTGCAACAAGGTCAAATCTGCCGATTCCAGGAACATACTGCCCCCTTTTTGTGTTTTCTGTTTTTAATGGACCAAATGGTGCACAAATGCATTTTTGAAGATGGTTCAAGCTTTATGAAGGGAAGAGGAAGACACTAGGCCATGGCATTGAAGAAAAATATGAAGAAAGAAGTTCTCCTAGTCACACTAGGAGAAGCTGCCGAATAAGGCAGATTGTGTGCCTTTGTGTTGCTGCCGGCAATAGATGCATTTTTGGTGGATCAAAACCTATCAAGTGAAGTCCAATGATTATTGAAGAAGTCCATGAAGATGTGAAGCCCAAGCCTTGAAGAAAAATTCAGAAAAAGAAAACCTAATTGAACCATGAAAGGAAGGAACCAAAACCTTGTTGCACAAGGATTACCTTTGCTGATTCGGACTAGGTTTGCTACCTAGGGTTTCTGCCGAATTTGCCTCTATATATAGCCATGTTTTCCTACAGAAAAACTTGTCACATTCCAAAGCAAAAATCTAGCCAAAGCTCTACCTAAATTTCCCAAGAGTCCTACATACAAACCTTAGCCGAAACCACCACCATCCACCCAAAAATCCTGCCGACACACCCATTGCCGAGCAGCCATCTTCTCCACCAACCATCGGATCCACACGAGTCGAAGTCATTCAAGGTGTCTACAAAAGTGTGATCCACTCCCTACTCTCGGTTTTGTAATTTTTATGTAGTTATGTTAAACTTTGTCTATGAAGTTAGCATGAATTCTTGGTTTCAAACTCTATGTCTATGTATTGTTTGGAGTGAAATTTGGTTTTATAATTTGTATGTTCAATTCGTTTTCTTTGTCTTTAAATGGGTTTTGGATGTAAAAATACGGATTGCATGTTAAAAAGTAAGGAAAATATGAAGTAAAGAGATAGAATAGGATAGGCAAGCATGTTCACTCTGATTCTAGTAGTTCGTTCTTGGTTTAGTCTTTAAATCCGTGTGCCGCAGAGATTGGTACTTAGCATATTCGCGATGTGTTTTGAGTATTGGTCTTGTATCCGTCAAATAAATAGGACTAGAGAGGTTTAAACGACTATGCATGTTAACAAGAAGTGGTGACGCCTTGCTTGATTGATATGTTTCCAATAAAAAGACTTTTGTGCTCAATTACTCTTTGTGTTTGTCTTCGACGTTGAGTGTTTTCAAACATGATTAGTATAATTTTAGGATTCGACGTTGAGTGTTTTCTAAAATACGTAAGTAAGTCTAGTGATTAGATGACCGTTGAGGCTCTAATTAGAATTGGAACTAAGTCGGATCTAGGATATTGTGTACTCTTGCCGTGTGTCTTGTCTTATTAATTTGCTATGTGTTTTGAGTGCTTTTGTGTTAGTAATTTGTGGAAAAATGTCGACCAACCTTGTAAATAGTAGCTTTAGGATTTAATTTCATGTCTTAAATTCTTGTCTAGGAATTTAGAGGCAGCTTTGCTGCCGATCCTATCTCAATCCCCCATGATTTCGTGTGAATATGTATATATGTATATAAGTGTGACAATTGTGTGCATATGTATTTGTGAATATTTGTGTTAACATTCTCATGTTTCAGGTACCCTTAATCCCCGGCTAGAACGATCCCTACTTATTCTATACTACTAACGATTGTAGGGTTATTATTGCTTGATGCTCGCTTCGGCGACACGTCATATTGCTCATTTCTCTACCATCAAACTATGCAGCGGTTACATGTCTCCCGAGTATGCACGTTATGGTCATTTCTCTGAGAAATTGGATGTGTTCAGCTTTGGGGTGTTGCTGTTGGAGATTGTAAGCGGAAAAAAGAATGGTGCTTTCCATCATCTTGAACATTCCCCAACTCTTGCTGGATGGGTAAGTATAACTCTGGTTATTGTTGTACCACTGCCTATATATAACTTATTAGCTTCCATTTCAAGTGAAGAGTTATGCAAACCTGATTGGTTTATATACTTGTGTTGATTCTTAGGCTTGGAAATTATGGAAAGAAGGTAAAGGATTGGAGGTAATTGATGCATCAGTGAGAAAAAACATGTCTGCCTCATGAAGCTTTAAGGTGTATCCATGTTGCGTTTTTGTGTGTTCAAGAAGCTGCAGCTGATCGACCAGCAATGTCTTCCATAGTTCACATGCTGGTCAATGAAGCAACATCACTTCCACTCTTCAAAGACCCTGCATATTCAACAGAGACTACTTTTAATGATACTGGTTCTTCTTCATCAAATGGAATCACCATTACTATGCCAGAAGGTCGATAGAGGTTCCATGTCAAGCAGTTGGAAAATACACCTTAGGCTTTTCAACAATCCACTAATCAGGCTCATCAATTTTTTTTTTTTAATACATACCTCTCATCTGATTCTATACTTCACAACCTTGAATTTGATAATAGAAGGTTGTTAGCATTATGCTAATTTTCATTACACCCATCTTCTTCCCTTTTTGTTCTTATCAAACAAAGATGAAATCATCACATAAATATTTTTAAAAACAAATATAAAATATCTTATCCTACCTCAAACAAAAATAAAATAGAAGTGAATAAATCAAAAGTAAAAATAAAAAAATAGAGAAAAAAAAAAGATTAAATATTTTTGGGCATGTCCGCCGGGAAAGCCCATTTCATTTTGGGCCTTTCTGACCGTTAAAACATTGTAGTCTCTCCCGGTGCTGAGGCTGAAGAGGGAGAAGCATCCTCCTTAGCCTCGCCTTCTGCTCCGCCATGGATTCCCGCCACGCTTCTCTTGGCCGCCGGACGGTACGCCACCTCATCTTTCTCCATTCTCTCTCTCTCTCTCCTCAATTTCTTATCAAACTTGTTCAATTTTGAATCTTCAATTTCGCAGCTGGAAGAAATTCGTCAAAAGCGAGCTGCTGAACGATTGAGCAAAACTTCTTCGGGCCCCGATCTCACTCAGATCCCACCTATCGGTCCGTCTTTTACATTTTTAATTGAATTTTTTCATTCTATTATTATTATTTCTCATATTTATTTTGATCGCAGATGTTGGAGGAATGCGAAAATCCGAGAGCGCAAATCGCCTCTCTGAGGTAGGAGAAGATATTTTATTTTAATATTTTGAAATTTATATGATGATTTCGTTAAGAATTTGTGATTTTTCGGTTTGGATTCTCGTAATTTTGTTAATGTATTGTGCAGAATGATGTTAGTACTTTGGTCTCTCAGATAAGAGACTTGGATAGGAAGAATGCGGAACTCGAAGAACAAAATAAAAATTTGACCTCCATGGTACTACTCTTGTTTTTGTTTCTTTTCCGAGTTTTCACTTTAGCTGGAGGCAATAGTTAATTTTGTTGTGCCTAATTATGTTGTTGTGTTAAATTGTTCAGCTTGAAGAAAAGGAAGCCGGGAGTGGTGCGCTGCAGAAACGTTTGAATGATCTGGTAAGTTTATCAACCTTTTAAAATCCTCGCCGTTTAAGGCTGCTCCCGTTTACTTTGTTTTGATGTAATTGCAGGAGCAACATACTGTGCCGTCTTTGAGGAAAGCTCTCAAGGATGTCGCAATGGAGAAAGATGCGGCAGTTGTTGCACGGGTAATGATTGCCCATATGTCTGTTGGTGCTTTGTCTCACTTTTAATTATGTGTAGAGTCACTCATAGTTTTGTTTCTTAGTGTAGGAGGATCTCTCAGCCCAGCTTCGTATGCTAAAGAAACGACTAAAAGATGCAGAAGAAGAACAGTATCGAGTATGCAATTTGTTTCACTCCCAGTTCCATTGGAATAGCTAATCACGATATTTTCTAACTACCTTCTTTGGCAACAGGCTGAGGAAGATGCAGCATCGCTGAGAGCAGAACTGAATATTATACAGCAACAAACAATGAGCGGCTCACTTGGCACACTAAACTCAACTAATCCACCTGAGCAGTTACAAACATTAGAAAACGAGGTAGCTACCTTAAAGTCTGAGTTACAGGTGAATTTTTTTTTTTTTTTTTTTTTTTATGGCCCTTTGTAGTTCTGTGGTCATGGTATGCAGGTGTCTAACCTCGGTGAAAATTTTGTAGCGAGAGTCAATGTTGAGACAGCAAGAACGACAGCAATTAGCAGAGGAGCAGGCTCGAGCTTCCATCCTTACATCTGAGAAGCAAGAGTTGGAAGAAAAACTTGCAGTTTTGTCTAGAAAGTCTTCAGGTACCATAGCAAATAATACCCGCTTACCTTGGGTGGCTTTTAGATGTTTTGAGCTATATCAACTCCCCTGGATGTGGGGTTTTTTTTTGGTTGGTTCATTCCTCTTAGCTTTTCTATTTCAAATTTACTTGTGAAGAGTATTTTAATAATTATGATAGGCCAGTGGAGACGCACATAAGGTCCATCAGCTTTAAGTCTTTGCCAAAATACATCATTACAGTCCATAGTTAAATTATGTACTTCCGATAACAAAGGGGAAAGAGGCTTTATGATGCCTTCTCTAATTCTGGCTTTGCACGCTGATGTCAAAGAGGCTTAAAATGGTTGTACATGAAAGACAATCGGTGGCTTTATTTATCTTGCGAGGGCGTATATTGTTAGACAGTTGGCTTTGATTTTTTTTTTTTTTTATTGTTGTGATTTGTTTGTACATCTGGTGATATATTCATGCCTTTCTCTCTATCTAATATAAGTTGTCTAGACTTACATCCTTCACCGCTTAGAGTACCTGGAGTTGCACCTCTTCAGGCTTTTTAGTTGCATGAAGTATTTATATTCATCATCTTTGGCTGTGTTACAATAGCCTAGATCTCTTTATGGTTCTGTAATTCTTGTTGTATGTCCTTTTAGTATGATCAAGCCTTTTCTATAATAGTCTTCTACAAAGTGGTAAGAACTTCTGCTTTTTTCTATGTTTGCAGAAGTGTCAGACAAAGTGGCCAGCAAGGGATTTTCATTTGTAAGTTATTTGCCTGATTCATCTTTACAGAAATTTTGTACTGTCATTGTCTTTGAAAAATTAGGATGGAATACAGGGTTTAAAACTCAATTGATTAGGGACCAACAAAAACAAGATGTGAACTGGTTAATGCACACAACATTGAGTGGGTTTCTCAGCATGGTCATAAGGTAGTATGACCCTAATAAGAAGCATGTTTGCTATGACCGTAGTATGACTGGTTGATTTAGTGTACCTTATCTTGTTTTTGTTGGTCCCTAATTAATTATGTTTTGATATTAACTGGTTGATGCATTTATGGCCAGGAGGACAAAGAGAAACTCGAGAAGCAGATGCATGACATGGCTGTAGTAATTGAGAAATTGGAAAGCAGTAGACAAAAGCTTCTAATGGAGGTAGTCTTGGCAATCTATTTTTTAATCACGACTCCAATGGCATTTTCGTTTTCCTTTTGTGTATACTGTTTCACAGGAAACTCACTGTTTTGTAAATGGTGGCAGATTGATTCCCAATCGTCAGAGATAGAAAGGCTTTTTGAGGAAAACTCTAATTTATCCAGCTCTCATCAGGAGGCTATGAGCATAGCTATGCACTGGGAGAATCAGGTACATTTGGTGGCTTAATTGATGATAATTGACAGAATTTAGGTTTATCTATTGCCTATCTGTGCATCTTTCAAATCATTTATTCATTTGTAGTATTATTACTTGGTGGTTGAGTTTCCCATTAACTAGGTTTAAGACATTCAGTTGTGCCGGAAAAGGGTGATATTGTTTAAGCTACTTTTGCTGGAATAGTAGTGTGTCTATCTAATCTGAGCTTGCAGTATGAAAGTGTGTTGATGTGGAGTAGTTAATGACAAATGCTCCTCTATTATTATGTATGTGCTAATCTATCATGTTTGCTTATTGCCCTCATGGAAACTTGCAGGTGAAAGACTGTCTTAAGCAAAATGAAGAGCTCCGAGGGATCTTAGATCAGTTAAGAACTGACCAGGCCAAAGGGTTGGTCGACTCCCATAACAAAAACTCTAACAACCCTAGTTCAGCTGAATATACAACTGAAGTTCTCTCTATCAAGGTTAGTCAACTTAATCTGGTTTAGTCACATTTGATCATCAATAGATTTCTCTCCACCTTTGTATCTTATATGGATGTTAAGGCTGTAAATTGGTAGAGAAACAGCCAGTGCAGTATAATGATTTGTTGAAGAATAATCATAAGGAGTTATCTACTAGTAAAATGATAATCCAATTACGCTTTCACGTTTAATTTGTTAGGCTGATAAGGTTTATAATCTGGGTTGCCCTTTTCTTTTAGGATCAACTTGCAAAAGAACAGAGCAAAGCGGAGGCATTATCAGCTGAAGTATTACAGCTCTCAGCCAGACTCCAACAAACCACTCAAGCGTACAATGGGCTCGCACGACTGTAAGTTTCTCCCTCCCCTCCATCTTTGTTTAGTTTGTTTTTGTAAATTTCATACAAGGCTGCAGTAATAAGATACATTTTATCTAATGTATGGCAGCTATAAACCAGTGTTGCGAAACATAGAAAGCAGTCTCATTAAGATGAAACAAGATGGCCCTGTGACGGTGCGGTGAATACAAAAGAATTTCAGTATCCCGTTACATAATGTCACACATATCTGCTCGGCTTCCTTCATGTAGCCAAAACAAGGTATCCAAATGTTCACTGAATAGCTTTATGTAGAATGATTTATATGGAAATATAGTGAGAAATGAATTATCTCTTACAATTTTTGTTTGGAGAATTGAGAAGTCTCTTGTACATTATTGTAAATGAAACATGGTTTATGAAAAAAATTTATAGTTCCATTAATATACGGTATAGGTGAATGCATCATCCCTTCTTATTTATTTCTATTTCTCAACAAAAACAGTAGAAAGCATTTTTGAAGTCTACAGAACAAAGCTTACAAGATTACTCGATCAAACTTTCTATACACATCTCAAACAGCTTGGGATTGATCTTCCTTGTTACTTAATCGTATGTCGTACACCAACTTGGCAAAGAAGATTCCTAACTTGGCAATGAAAGAGAATGCTGGAAAGGGAGATCTGTGCTGTGCTGTCGAGTGCCCTGTGCTGCGCGAAGGACGAATCCCCGCGCAGGGCAAGCATTGTTTAATCATATTACAAACAACTTGTGATTCGTTCTCTTGTTAATCCTTGGTCATAAACCAACTTGGAAAATGTTTTCATAGGCTGAGAATCCAGATTGATGCACAGCGATAAACTCCCATCATTAGTTGCACTAGGAATAATGTAACCCTTCCCTTCCCATGGAATTGCAGTACGACCCATGTAACACGGTCGCCCCCAGCCAAAGTCAGCATCATTGAGGGGCAGCTGAAGCCAGCTGGTAAGCGCAAGATTAGGGCACCTAGCTTGAGTCCCATGAACAAGGCTTGTCAGATCCAGATGACGCTGCTGAAGCTCAAGATAGTCGAGTGCAGATCGAAGATACTCATCGTCCATACGCACCACAGTATTGTGAATGCAGCTTGCCGCGTACGATAGTGGTTTTGACATGAGATCCCCTGCTATGGCTGTTGCTGCGGCTCTGAAAATCACATTACCAAAGTAACCGGGTGGGAGTGGGGGTTTCAATCTGTTCCTTCCGTTTACAGCAAAGTATAAGCTGGTTACTTGATCATTAGCTAGTTCAAGCGCCTTGCAGGCACATCTCCATACATGACCGGAAAACACTTCAAATGTGCTAAACTTGACTGGTGAAGTGCTCATACCATCGTCTTCCACCTTAGTCATGGTCGACATAGCCTTCAATTCTTTGAGCTGCTCCCTAGTAAATGTAAAAACCGAGACTACTGTTTCTACCCCGGTGCTTTTATGTTCGTTAGGAGGCGGGTATACAATGTGGTGATTGTGATCGAGTAAAGTCCTAGGTTGATCTCGAGCACGAAGTAATGTCCTGTCGGTTATTGGTGGGATTGCAATGTCCACACCACGAGCTAAATCAGACCATGTATTTATAAAGTGAAACGCAGATAAACCATCTGCTACGTGATGATCCAAGCGAATACCAAGTACCACTCCACCGCATTTTAAGTATGTGATCTGAACCAGTAGCAGAGGATAAGAAGATATCCCGCCGGTCCCGGAATAATCAACAGTCGGGAGGAGGCCTTTCCCGAACTCTGGAGTGGGTGCAAAGTCGCCAAAGTCATCTATGCAGGAGCTGCTATCAGCCACAACAAACAACACCCCCTCCGCATTGCAATCTATCTCTAGCCGACCCTTCTCGTTCTCACAGCCCTCGCCCATGTTTCGCTTCAGGCGGCCGGCCAGAGGGTAAAAGGCACAAGGGCCTTGCCTAGCGCTTCCTTCATGACATGCATGTCAAAGAAAGTATTGTCCTTGTTTGCACCAACGTCGACGTCTTTTGGCTGCTGCTTGTAGATATAGATAAGAGGAGTGTGAGTGTGGGGCTGCACCAAGTCCATGTTCGACAGCCACAGTGACTGCTGAGGTGTCTCCGCCGCTGGCCTCACCACTGTCGACTCTATCACGGTGACGTTGACCGCCATCTTCCTGCCAGAATCTTAGATCCACAGCACAAATTATCTGAAATTGCATGAGGCCGTGCAGTAATCGATCCAGATCAAGTTGTTGCTAATTAGCATCCTAGAAACTAGAAATCAAAACAAGCTCTAAAACTCAAACTGATAAATAGAAATGTAAAAAAGTAAGTACCTTTCCTCCGAGAGATGCCGCCCGCCTAAAATGGTTTTAGGACTCTTGCCTGTATAGTGCCAAGCACTTTTTCTGGTCAATTATGGAGATTTTAATGATCGTTCAGATCAATTTTCGCAATAAACTCTGTCATACCATCAAGCTTCCATCTTCTTGGTGATGTGAAATTAAAGGATCGGAAAACCTACTTTTTCATTCTGACCACCGAAATCATGTGTCGTTGTCTATACTGTGGTATAGGATAAGCCTCATTTTATTCTTGCTACTGTCGGCAAGATGAGGTGCTTACCTTTTTTTTTTTATTTTTTTTTTTTTATAATTATTGCATATAAATGATTATTTTCACCTTTCAAAAAAAAAAATTGTACAATCTCTCTCATTGTGAATTGCATTCTAACAAAGTAGAAGACATAAACACCCGAACGGCGGACAGAATGAGCCCGCCTTCAGACTCCAAGCTTTCGTGCCCGTCAAAGTTTTATGTATTGTTGAAGTTGATAACTAAGTTGGTGTGACTTAGTTCTGTTTGAACTAAGACAGCAGCTGCCTAAAAGTGTTGTGTGTGACATTAGCTTTCCATGCTTTCTGCTTTTCTGTAGCAGCATGGAGCTAGCTCGTCTTGGTCTTGGCACCACAACTGTCTTACCTTGCTGTATTGCCATTTCTAGCTTCTTTTAGGTTATAGCTAGTACAATATTACATTACTTTACAAAAATGTTTATATATATACTTGCATGTATTCTCATCTGTAAAGTTTCATCAAGAAATCAAGAGAAAATTGCTGAATCTCCTTTCTGTTATTCTTGTTCATTATTTCTTCATGTATGTGATTATCTATGATGTTTGCTTATTTCCCGTCGTGTACACTTGCAGTGAAAGACTGCCTTAAGCAAAATGAAGAGCTCCGAGGAATCTTAGATAAGTTAAGAACTGACCAGGCCAAAGGGTTGGTTGACTCCCATAACAATAGCTCTAACAAGACTGGTTCAGCTGAATATACAACGGAAGAGTCTTGTTTAGTGTCACATTTGATCATCAATAGAGCTCTTTCCAACTTTGTAATTTATATGGATGTTGGGTTGTAAAGAGGTAGAGAACAGCCGGTGCAGTATAATGATTTCTTGAAGAATAATCACGTACAAGGAGTCATCTTCTTGGATATTGATAATCCAATTAGTTACTTATTTGTTATTTCTTAGGCTGATGACTGATGTTGCTGATAAGGTTTATTATGAGAATTGCATTTTCTTTTAGGATCTAGTTGCAAAAGAACAGAGCAAAGCAAAGGCATTATCAGCTCGATCAAGTATTACAGCTCTCAGCAAGGCTCCAACAAACCACTCAATTAGCATACAATGGGATCGCACGCCTGTAATTCCTCTCTCGTCTCCATCTCAGGTCATTTTGTAATTTTATGAATTCCATGCTAGGCTGTGGTAATAAGATATATTTTATCTAAGAATTAATTTCACTTTACCCACTTGAATTTTGGCTCAATCATCACTTCAGTCCCTATACTTTTGATTTCATCAGCTACACCTCTGTACTTTCCTAAATTAATCAACTGGTACAAATTTTGTAATTTGGTCCAATCTATCAATACCAAAGACTTTTTGGTACAATTTCCTTACATTAATGCACCGTTACCATATTACGATTATAAATAAGGCTAAACAAATCATATAATCAAGTTGAACAATAGAAAACAAATTATATATGGTGATTTTTTTTTTTACCATATATGATTTTTTTTTTTTGTTTTCTATTGTTTAACTTGATTATATAATTTGTTTAGCCTTGTTTATAATCGTAATATGGTAACGGTGCATTAATGTAGGGAAAATGTACCAAAAAGTCTTTAGTATTAATATATCGTTTGGACGGAATTTACAAAATTGGTATCAGTTGATTAATTTAGAAAGTATAGGAGTGTAGCTGATGAAATCAAAAGTATAGGGACTGAAGTGATGATTCAACTAAAGTTTAAGTAGGTAAACTGAAATTAATTCTTCATCTAATATATGGCAGCTATAAACCGGTGTGGCGAAAGATAGAAAGCAGTCTCATTAAAATGAAACAAGATGGCCCTGTGACGGTGCGGTGAAAACTAAAGAATTTCAATATCCCTTTACATAATGTCACATATATCTGCTCGGCATCCTTCATGTAGCCAATACAAGGTATCCAAGGTTCACTGAATAGCTTTATGTAGAATGATTTATATGGGAAAAGAAGAAGAAGTGAGAATTGAATTCTCTCTTACATCTTTTGTGTGGAGAATTGAGAAGTCTCTTGTACATTATTGTAAATGAAACATGGTTTATGAAAAATTCTTGTAGTTCCATTTATATATAGGAAAATGCATTATCCCTTCTTATTAATTGGAAATAACAACAAATACAGTGGAAAGCATTTCGAAGCTTACAAGAGTACTCGATCTATCTTACAATACACTGTCACACATAAAAGGGTTCTGACATCTCAAACAGCTTGTAATTGATCTACCTCGTTACTTATTCATATGTCATAAACCAACTTGGAAAATGATTTCATATACTTAGAATCCAGATTAACGCACAGCGATAAACCGCCATCATTAGTTGCACTTGGAATCATGTAAGCCTTCCCTTCACTTGGAACTGCAGTACGACCCATGAAACTTGGTCGCCCCCACCCAAAGTCAGCATCATAGAGGGGCAGCTGAAACCAGCTAGTAATCCCAAGATTAGGGCACCTAACATGAGTCCCATGAAGAAGGCTTGTCAGATCCAGATGACGCTGCTGAAGCTCAAGATAGTCGAGTGCAGATCGAAGATACTCATCGTCCATACGCACCACAGTATTGTGAATGCAGCTTGCAGCGTACGATAGTGGTTTTGACATGAGATCCCCTGCTATGGCTGTTGCTGCGGCTCTGAAAATCACATTACCAAAGTAACCGGGTGGGAGTGGGGGTTGCAATCTGTTCCTTCCGTTTACAGCAAAGTAGAAGGTGGTTTCTTGATCATTAGCTAGCTCACGTGCCTTGCAGGCACATCTCCATACATGACCTGAAAACACCTCAAATGTGCTAAACTTGACTGGTGAAGTGCTCATACCATCGTCTTCCTCCTTAGTCCTGGTCGACATAGCCTTCAATTCGTTGAGCTGCTCACTACTAAATGTAAAATTTGAGACTACTGTTTCTGCCCCGGTGCTTTCATGGTCATTAGGAGGTGGGTATACAATGTGGTGATTGTGCTCGAGTAAAGTCCTAGGTTGATCTCGAGCACGAAGTAATGTCCTGTCGATCGTTGGCAGGACTGCAATGTCCACACCACGAGCTATATCAGACCATGTATTTATAAAGTGAAACGCAGATAAACCATCTGCTACGTGATGATCCAAGCGAATACCAAGTACCACTCCACCGCATTTTAAGTATGTGATCTGAACCAGTAGCAGAGGATAAGAAGATATCCCGCCGGAATAATCAACAGTCGGGAGGAGGCCTTTCCCGAACTCTGGAGTGGGTGCAAAGTCGCCAAAGTCATCTATGCAGGAGCTGCTATCAGCCACAACAAACAACACCCCCTCCGCATTGCAATCTATCTCTAGCCGACCCTTCTCGTTCTCACAGCCCTCGCCCATGTTTCGCTTCAGGCGGCCGGCCAGAGGGTAAAAGGGCACAAGGGCCTTGCCTAGCGCGTCTTTGATGATATGCTTGTCGAAGAAACTACAATCCTTATCTGCACCAGCGTCGACATCTTTTGGTTTGTAGATATAAATACTAGGAGTGTGAGCGTTGGACTGCACTAAGTCCATGTTGGAGAGCCACAATGACTGCCGAGGTGTCTCCGCCGCTGGCCTCACCACTGTCGACTCCTTCACGCTGACGTTGATCACCGCCATATCTTCCTGCCAGAATCTTAGATCTGCATCACAAAATTTGAAGCAAAGAAAATCCATCACACTAGAATCTCAGGTTAATTAAGTTGATACATCCTATAAACTAGAAACTTCATAGCAAAGAAAATATATACACCTCAAACTGATAAACAGAAATAGGAAAGCAAGCCATAGTTGGTAATCTACGTACCTTTCGTCCAAGCTCGTGATGCCGCGCGCTCAGCCAAAAATGGTTTAGAACTCTTGCTTCACTGCCGAGAATGTTTTTTGTGTGGTCAAAAGTAGATCGAGGTGTAAATTAATGATCATGATATGGTTGCTCACCCTTGCTGTAAGTGTGTGGTTCATATCAAAATCGATTAATTTTAGCAGCAAACTCTTTGTCGTATATTCATCTTTCTTGGTGATGTGAAGCAAGCTGCTTCTTTTTACTGTTTTCTGTTGCTCCAGTTAATATCAATTTTCTCCTGTTCATAGATATTCATGTACTGTATTCTTGAACATTTCCTTTTCCTGGAAGTAGCCTTCCTGCACGCGCATACGCGCGTGTGGAAGGACCGCGCTCACGCATGTGCAATATCATTTATGAGTTATCAAAGAATTATAATAAAACACTATAGAGATATTATGATCAAAGCATATAGAAAACTCTTGCCAATTACATACATTCGACCATTAAAAACATGAAGTCCAACTCCCGGCCCATTCATAATTAAAAAAAAAATTAGAAGAATATTGTCGCTCTTCCAGAGTATAATTCACATTCTTCTAGACCATCAGTATAGACCTTATTTACAAAGTCGTAAACAAATATGCTATTATACAATTGACATTGAGGTTGGAAAGAGAAGTAACCTGGACTAAGAAATCAATCATCTCTTCATGACACATGTAATTAATGTTTGAAAAATAAAAATTATATCTAAAATAAAAATTTATGATCAGCCTTAACTGATTCAATACATTGCAAGAAAAGTAATCAAAAGACATCTTATAGAGTAGCCAATTAGGTTGAAAAATGAAACAATTAAAAATCCTTGGGAGATCTCTGGACTCCAACAATCTCTTTATCCTTCACCAATCTTGATTTCTCTCCTTTTTCAGTCATTGCATACCACAATAAACCTAGTCCTCTCTGAAAAAAGTAACATAAATATTAGCTAGAGTTTAAGATGAAAGATATAACAACATCTCACTGACTCACTATATCAGCTATATGAGTTAGAGTTGAAGCAGAGATTCAAAATAGAAAAGAGTACAGGAACAGAGAAAAACTTCACAGCCAAAATGTCTATTCCAAATGGAATACGCACTTTAACACAAAAACAGTTCACAATGGAATATACACTTAAAAACAAAGAAAGCACATAAAAGTGAGCGAAACCATTACAGTAATTAGAAAAAAGTGACAACATGTTATTATATGACTAAAATATATAAGTAAAACTCTTAAAGGTTACGGCTACAAATAAACATTAAGTATGCAACATACCTTGTTGGTTCACACTAACTTGAAGGTAGCAAAATCTCTTTGTACACAACATTTTTTGTAAACACACCTTCCTCGCCAACTAATGGGCCATTCTTGACCAACACTTTGGTAGTAGCTTCTGAAACTCCTCGTGATAAAGCCACGTATAATTGTCCATGACTGAATACATGATCCGGAAGGTAGATGCCAACATTTGGTATTGTTTGCCCCTGGGATTTGTTTATAGTAAGTGCAAAACACAACTTCACATGGAATTGCTTTCTTATCATCTCAAAAGGGAGTCCAGAATTATCGCCGCACTTTATAGAGATTCTAGGTAAGAACACTCTAGTTCCAGTATATTGACCACTTAAAATCTCTGCATCAATTAGGTTGTTGTATAATCCTCGACACGTCAATCTCGTACCATTGCACAAACCCATTTTTGGGTCAATATTTCTCAAAAGCATAACGGGGGCACCTTGTTTTATAGTTAACTGATGCGGGAGCATACCAGAAGGAGAAATTGAATTTAAGAATTCTTGTTGGTACTAATTTCTATTGTCATTCTCAACTGAGTCGAAAGAGTACATGATGCGTTCCGGTCCTGGAAGTCGCTTTACAATCATCTCATTAAGTACGTCAACATCATCATTCTTTGGAGTAATTATTCCCTTGTCAACCATGTAAGATGCATCATTTGCGTGAGCTTCCAAATTAGGAAAAACTTGATCGACCAACTGGTTGATTGATTCTTCACCCTCCTCCCATGGTATGATCATACATGACGGTAATTGAATCATGTCTTCAATAACAGATGGTTGTTCTCCATTACCAACATTAAGCAAAAACTCAGAGAAATGTGGATCATTGATGGATCGCATATTCTGTCGCAAACGAAGAATCTTAACATCTTTCCAAAATGATGCCTTAACCAAACTGGCTTGAACCATATGAGACCGTGTTCCCTTACGGACAACAGGAAGAACTTGGCGGAAATCTCCCCCAAGTATAACAACTTTATATCCAAATGGCCGATCATCTCCGGTTATAAATTTAAAAGTTCGATCAAGAGCTTCTAAGGAGTATTTATGCATCATTGGTGCCTCATCACAAATAATCGCTGATGATCTCCGTATCAACTCGGCTAAATCAGTTTGTTTACTAATAGAGCAATAAGATGATGCATCAGGATTAAGTGGAATTTTAAACCTGGAGTGTGTTGTTCTCCCAACTGGCAATAATGTTGCTGTTATTCCGGACGTTGCAGTTGCCAGTACAATATGACTGTTCCTTCTCAATGATGCCAATAATACACGATATAAGTATGTTTTTCTCGTCCCTCCTGGACCATCGACGAAAAATATGGCAGTCTCATGACACTCAATAACAGATATTATCATTTGATATGCAGAACCTTGATCCTCATTTAAATGATGAATCGCATCGCGGTCTTGTTGATGAATGATAACTGAAACTTCATCTTGTATTATCCTAGGCAGTGTCGCATCTTCACCATAATCTTCAGTCATTTTAGGAAAATCATAATCAAGAACATTTTTACCATGTTGCAACAACAGTCCGTTGAAGTCTCGTAAAAGCCTGTTTGTCATACATGTGTTTTCTGTCGTACTGGTAGAGGCATAATCTTCAATCATGAATTGATAAAGTTCATCCCATAAACTTCGTACCCCATGAGGCTCGCACCTGAGTATATATATACATTTTTGTCATGCATGTGTTTTATATAATCTTCAATGTTTGTCATGCATGTGTTTTATTATTATTACATTTTTTCCTTTAATAACCTTGGTTGTTTTGATGACAGTGTGGATGATAGAAGGGCAGATATGACAGTTCATAATTTGGTGAAACATTCCTGATGCCTGGCTTTCTAATAGTAGAGATGTGCTTGTCAAAGATCAGTTTTTGAAGCTCTGGTTTTGAAAAATAGATTCAGCCTTTCAGCCTTTTGGATCCTCAGTTGTCTCAATATTAATAGCTTGTCTCATTGAGATTGTGGTTAGTCTCAGAGTTCTTGGTAAATGAATATTAATGCTGTATACAACTTTTAGTTTGGTTAATCTCAGAGTTCTTGGGGTAAACTGTTAACTGTCTGTCAATTTCTACAACGATGCCGGTCCAGCCTTGGTCCATAGCAATTCAAGCGCACATAGATCTCTGAGAGAAAAACTTTGCAACACCGTGACACTCAAATGACATGAATATATTGCGTGTAAGGGCGTTGCTTAAGATTGTTGGCACCTCGGAACACATTGAGATCATTCACAATTTAGAATAAGAAATACTTTATTCCAATGACAAATAATCAAGCTTACAATACACTCTCCTCTGAGTCCTCTCCTCTGAGTCCTCTCTTCCCTACTAAAACAACTAGTTACAATTCTGACACTAACAATGGCATCGATGAGCCAAGAAGGCCAATCTGTAACCAAATACGTACTCTGTCTGTTACCACGGGTGTCCAGCAACAACACGAGCTGCCTCATTTGCCGACCTCTTGAATCGGAATATGGTGATTCCTAAGGGGTACCCAAAGCATCCAATTTATCTCTAATTCTCTCCACACACACACACACACACACACAGGCAGGATCTAAAGAGGATGTCCTCAAACTTGCATTATAGTGCGAATTTTCATTTTTGACCCACTTTTCAATCGAATTTTCTCATCTCCACCGTCTAGTATCTAGATAATATTGTATAGATCATCTCTGTAAAATTTCAACTAATTTGGTAATCGTTAATGCCCTCAAGCTCGAAAAACAAATGAACGAACTGAATTCTGTCAAACTTGAACCGTTCATATTTATAATAGAAAAGCGTAAATTTGAGGGCATTAACGATTACTAAATTAGCTGAAATTTTTCAAAGATAATCTACACAATATTATCTAGATACTAGACGGTGGAGATGAGAAAATTCGATCGAAAAGTGGGTCAAAAATGAAAATCCGCACTATAAGACATTTTGAGAACGTCCTCTCTAGATCCGGCCTATATATATATATATATATATATATAGTTCATATCCAGAGTAAATTTTCACTTTGAACTTACCGTGCGAGTTCAGTTTTTGGCACACTTTTCGGTCATATCCAGATATTAAAACCTAATTAATGTATAAATCGTCTATGCAAAATTTCATCAAATTTGATAATCATTTGGTCTTTCATTATAATGATTTAGACGAACAGTTCAGGTTGAACAAATTCGGTTTGTTCCTTAATTTAATATAGTTTCGATACTTTAACGATCACCAAATTGAATGAAATTTGGCAGAGACGATCTATATGTTAGGTTGTAACATCTAAACGGTAGAGATGTTAATATATGACCGAAAAGTGTGCCAAAAACTGAACTTCGCACGGTAAGTTCAAAGCGAAGGTTCGCTTTGGATATGAACTGTATATAAATATACACTACAACATTGAATATCTTAGGCGACGAAAATTTTTCGTCACCTAAGAAAGATTTTCGTCGTCTAACATCTTAGGTGACGAAAATTTTGTCGCCTAAGTTTCGTCGTCTAAAGTTTGTGGTCTAAGTAAGGAGGCGACGAAAATATAATAATTTCGTCGCCTAAGATAAATCTTAGACGACGAAAAAAATTTCGTCGTCTAAAATAATGGTGACGAAAAAAAACTCTAAGAGGACGAATTTTTTCGTCGGCTAAATTCCATCTTAGACGACAAAACAAATGTTTCGTGGCCTAAGATAATTACTTAGACCACGAAACTCAACATTTTTCGTCGCCTAAGATGAAGACTAAGTCGACGAAATTATTTGTTTCGTGGTCTAAGCTAGATTCTTAGGCCACGAAACATAATATTTTCGTGGCCTAAGAGGTGATCTTAAGCGACGAAATTGTTATGTTTCGTGGCCTAAGTAACTAGCTTAGACCACGAAACTATTTGTTTCGTCGACTTAGTATCTAGCTTAGGCCATGAAAACATTCTGTTTCGTCGACTAAGTGGCTAGCTTAGGCCACGAAATTGAATTTTTCATCGCCTAAGTAAGTATTAAATTTTAAAAAAAAAAATTCTAATACTGAATATTCATATAAATTAAAAAAAATATCTATAAAAATTAAATACCGAATATTAATAAGTTTATTCATACATTTGTTCAATAAAAATATTAAACCGAACAATATCGTAGTGAGAGAGAGGAGCCTGCAAGCTACTGTGGTCGGTTCCTAAACAGCTGGAACTGTTCCTCCAACCAGTTAAGACGGTTTTCACTATTCTGGTACTTCTTATTTGCCAATCGTGTCTGCTCCTCAAGTATGCCGATACGCTGTCGAGCCTCCTCTTTGGCCAGTCGTACCTGCTCCTCTGCAAGTGCGATACGCTCTCGGGCCTCCTCCTCTGCAAGTGCGATACGCTCTCGGGCCTCCTCCTCCAGTCGTCTCATACGCTCCGCATTTGACGACCGATTGCGTTCAGTGGAATTTTCCCCTTGCGATGATTGAGACCTGACACCGAAAGTGACTCCTCCTAACCCCCGGATCTCACCGCTGTTTCGCGGTCCCAGTGCGTTGACAAGCACTTGGGCTTGAGTCGGCTCGTCAAAATAGTGAACGATCTGATCTTCCAGAACGTCGGGGTGGTCATTCCTCACAGTGGTCATCACCCTCTCGAGCTCGACATTGATACGGCGCTGCATTTGAAAATGAAGTACGTTAGTGCATTAATAACTTATGTCGCTGTTATCAGATTTGGCCAAAATTTGTGTATATTATCAATACAAAGACCAAGTAAGTAACATGCATATGAATAATGCATTCTAAATAATCCAAACATAATCGGCAGATACTCTTCATCAAACCACAACGGTTAACCAGCCAAGACCACTCCTCCTTCCTATCTTTGAACTCTTTCGGAATTTTCTCAGGGTTGTCAATCCTAAGCCTGTTGAGCTTACTCTTGAAGGCTGTGAAGGTCTTGGCGGCATGCTTGTAAACCCACTTTACCATCTTCTTATCATCCCAAGGGATGTCATAAACAAACTATTACAAAAAAAATGGAATTAATATGAAAGCTGATAGATAATTAAAATATTAAAAATTGTAGTTAACTTACGTCGAGTTCATATTTGAGCTTCATCTGATCATCCTCCTCCAGATCCCACCAACTTGCAGTAGTCATGGGAATGCTGTCCCGAATGATATGGCCGATATCATGAGTCAGCCAACTGTCCAGTGCACTAGTCTGCAGTCCGTGCAAAAACTCATCATCTATGACGATCTTCACCTTCTCTCCGTGCTGCACCCAAGACGTGTAGGTCTTCAAGCCTTTTACCAACCCTCGTTTGTGTT